>CM034234.1:4990536-5686780 GCA_019916065.1 Vitellaria paradoxa
AAGAAAAAAAGCCACGTGCCCAAGTAGTTACGTGGGAGATCCAATCGAGTGGGTTGCGTAAGTGGGCGGAGTGATATCAATGTTTAAAAATTAAAAGTAAATAAACAAATAAAATGCGTGACTTAAAAATATGTACTTTGCTACTAATAATTTCCTGAATTTGGAAGTGGGTTATAAAATATTGTTGTGCGTTTAATGTTTCGTCCATTACTTAAGAGGTGTTTGGTTGATAAAAAATTGAGGAAAAAAGTATAATAAAAGTAGAAAAATATGACATAAATGTGATATGTATAGAAATATAATTAAAAAAAGTATAAAAATTAATTAAAGTTGGTAGAAGTATAATAAAAGTAGAAAAATAACATAAAGGTGATATATAAAGAAATTTAATTAAAAAAAAGCATAAAAAGTTAATTAAAATTTGTAAATTTAGATGGATTTTGATCTCCTAAACGGGGCCTTAGTTTTAATTAATTGTTAAACACTAAAAAATATTTTATGTTTTTTATGTATTTTTTCCTGGTAAATAATTATTAATTTGTGGTCAGAATGTGAACATTTTGTACTTTTTGATAATTTTAAAGTGTGTTTGAAATAATAAAAAATGAGATAAAATAAGATAAAGTGAGATAAGTTATAAATTCGTAATTTGTAAAATAATTTTTTAAAATTTATTACAAACAAAACGAAACTTTAGTTTTGTGTGGAAGCACCTTGACTATTTCTGACACAAGAAAAGGCCACGTGCCCAAGTAGTTACGTGGGGATCCAATTAAATTTTTTTGTATTTTATTCTAATTAAATTTTACTATATATCATTTTACATCAAATTTTTATATTTTTATTGTACTTTTTGATCAAACGTTTACTAACTAAACATCCCCAATTTTTTTTTTTTTGGATAGAATGCTAGTTTTCCTCTTTGAAATGGTTATGGATCTTTGATCATCCACGTGCCCAAACAAAAGCTTCGTCCACATACCCCAACAAAAGCTTCAAGAATCAATCCACACAAAGACACAAATAATAGTTTTGTTTGTGCTGGGAGAAGCAGATCGAGGAAGAGGAGAGAGAAGAGGAGGGGGGGGGGGGGGGGAGGAAGTAATTGCCACCCACCCATCCAAAGCCGCATGGATTACTCAACAAACTTCATCCTCACAATTTCAAGAGGCCTTTTGTCTGCCTTGTCAAGAAAGTCTGGTCTCCACGTGAGGCATTAATTTCATTGGGAAACAACTAATAAGATGGAACACGTTTTAGAGGAATTGGTAGCATCAAATAGAAGAAATTTCACAGAGGTAAAGATATGATCAAAAATATCATTACACCTTTGAAAATATATTAGCTTGTGATTGATATTTGTGAAAATAATAAAAAATATTTAAGTTAAAGTAGAAAATACTATTTAATTTTTTTAAATTAATTATGCCCCAAATTGAGGATGAAAAAAAATTATTGGTGAAAATTAATTAGTAACTTTCAGTTTATTTTCTTATATTACCTCATCCTGAGCAAGATAAATTTTTCTCTCTTTCAATTCCCCTCGCCCCCAAAAAGATCTAGGTTAAGGATTTGTTAAATTAAATTAAAATAACTTAAAATAATTTAGCGAAATTCAGCAAAAAATAAATAAATACACAAACTGAATAATTTGACGAAAAAAAATAATAAATAAATAATATTTGCACTCTAATAAAGCTTCTTGCACTTTATTCTCATGTAATGCTAGAAGTTCCCTTTTTTTTTTTTTAATAATTTTTTGAGTGACAATATTATTTCCGGGAGAAAAAAAATAAAAATTAAAAAACCACCATAGCGCTGTTGTTCCTACTCTTCTTCCACGAGTCACGTATTGACCTCACAAAGCAGACGAAAACAAAGAGCACCGTCATTGTTACCGTCACACGACGGTGCCATCCAGTGCAGGCTTTTACCTCCGGAAACACCTCTACAAAAACCCAGAAACGGTGCACACAAAACGGAACCCAAAACGCGTCTCTGATTCTCTCTCTATGTCTCTTTCGACAATAGGAAGAAAGTAAGAAAGTCAGGAAGAGGGTTCAGACGTAAATGTTGAAGAAGATGAGGATTGTCAAAACCTTCGATTCTTCTCAAAGTCCCAGTCTTTGTGGATTCTTGGTGGTCGAAGCTTATCCCAAAAGGTATTCCTCCAAGATCCCCTCAGATTTGGTCCTCTTTTTAGGCCTTGGTTTCATAGATTGGTAATTTCTACATTTAGAGAGAGAAATTGTAGATTTTATGTGTCTCTCAATAGTCTGTAATAAAGGCTATGGATCTGATGAGTCTGATTCAGTGTTCTGACGAGTCTGATTCAGTGTTTCCCACCTGTGTTTCGAGGGCACAAGGAGATTCTTGGGTTAGGGTTAGATATAATCTTTATATAGCATTTCCTGTGTTTCTCTAGTGAACACGAACTTTTTAGTTTCTTCGTTGCTTGATTTCTCTATATAAAACTTCTCTTCGTAAAATTCTTTTAATTTTCGATGTTTTAATTTTAGTAATTTGGGCTTCTAAATCTGGTTTCATTTCCTTAGGTTTATAGTCATATCTGATCAATAAACTCTCTCTTCTCTCGGCTTAGGGTATTTCAAATATTTTGATTTTTGCTTAGTTTATTGTGGGTTTGTTGTGGGCAATAGTGTTGTCAAGAAATAGGTCAGGGTTTAGATGGAGTAAAGATTGATTTGTGGGTGTGATAGGATGGTGGTCTTTTAAGGATGTAATCTTGTTGAATTGTCTGTTAATATGAAAAGTCCAAACCCGGTAGCAAATTATTTCCCTAGACCAACAGCGGTCATTTAAAATGGTAGATTCCCTTATCAAAGTTCTTTCAATGGAGAATCATCACCCTTCTACCCTTTTGTCCATGGATTCAAGTGCGTCTTCATCGCATGACGAGTTGGACCTCGAGATGATGAATCACAAGGAGCTCTCACACGTCCCCTGATATCAATTTAACCCTGTCAGCAGAGAGCAGCCCACCTCCACATATGTGGAGCTCAGACGTCTGTGATATGCTAGATGTTGGGCTTGGTCCACAAGTCTATGAGACTGAGAGCTTTCTTACTGCCCCCAAGGTTGGACGTAAGTGTGCAAAGCGGGCAGATAGCATCTGGGGTGCTTGGTTTTTCTTTAGTTTTTACTTCAAACCTGTTTTGAATGAGAAATCCAAAGCAAAGATTATATGGGATAGTAATGGAGTTTCTGGGTTTGACAAATCTGATCTCCAGCTTGATGTTTTCATGGTTCAACATGATATGGAGAATATGTACATGTGGGTTTTCAAGGAAAGGCCTGAGAATGCACTAGGCAAGATGCAGCTAAGAAGTTACATGAATGGCCATTCTCGCCAAGGAGAGCGTCCCTTTCCATTTAGTGTGGATAAGGTTTTGTTCGATCTCACAGGATGCAAAGGAAGCATTACAGGGGCCTTTCTAATCCCCAGTGTGTTCATGGGATTGAAGTTGTCCAGTCCCCTAATCTCACTGGTCTTAATGAAGATGAGCGGAAAAGATGGATGGAACTCACCGGGAGGGATATGAATTTTACAATCCCGCTTGAAGCTAGCAATTTCAGTTCATGGAGAAATCTCCCAAACACTGACTTTGAGCTTGAAAGACCTTCACCGGTTAAAAGTAACCCAAAGAAATTGCTTAATGGATCTGGGCTAAATTTATCAACTCCGCCATCTAACCTCAGCAATGGTGATCTGATAGAGCTGTCACCTGTCAGCAAGAAGCGGAAGGACTTCTTCCCAAATGGGAATGTAGATGAATGTATTTGGCTGTTAATCCCACCCCTGGTCGTGCTCCGGACAGGGAAGTTCACCCACATGAGCCACACTGGTCGAATGACTTCAATGGGGTGATGAGGAATGCTCATGGGCCCGTCACTGCTGCTAAAACAATTTATGAGGATGAAGATGGTTATTTGATCATCATCAGCTTGCCCTTTGTGGATCTTCGAAGGGTGAAAGTTTCTTGGCGGAACACACTCAGTCATGGGATCATTAAAGTATCTTGTTTGAGCACTTCTCGCATGCCATACATCAAGAGACTGACAGGACTTTCAAGCTCACTGATCAGTCTCCGGAACACTGTCCTCCAGGTGAATTTGTTAGAGAGATACCACTTTCAACTCGAATTCCTGAAGATGCTAATATAGAAGCATATTATGATGGTCCAGGAACAGCACTAGAGATTGTGGTGCCAAAACTTCGTGCAGAGCCAGAAGAACACGAGGTTCGTGTTTGCCTTCGTCCTCATCTTGGGAGCAGTGATCTTATGTTGACCTGATAGGGGCATCTTTTCAAAATGTTAAGGATGGTGCTTCATTGTCTAATGGCTTAGCACCAAACAGTGTAATCTATTGGACTAAAAGCACGTCTCCTATTTGCCATTATGAATATTTGATCACTAATTGCTATGGTTTTTGTTTCCATGTATTTGGTACCCTTTTGATTGTATTCCGTTGTTCTTTATCTTATATTTGAATATCTTGTTCAAATGTCTTTATAATTCAAATCATTTGCGGACTTTGGATATTTTGGTGTCTGAAAACTGGAGTTCATACTCATTATAATTGGAAGGATAACAATTCCAATTTCCAGTGACTACCACGATGTGAAATTAATTGGTATAGCAGCGGCGTAATTGGTTGACATTTGATGAAATTTGCAACAGAGATTGTTGCATTTGTTATTCTGAAGATTGTCTTCTATTCTTGAAGATTCTGAATATTCTTGCTGTCTTCCACTCTACCTCCTAACTTGTTTGAAAATCCTTTACTGGTCGGTTGAATCCCATACGCACATGCCTTCCCACAGTTATATATTTACTTTTTGGGGAAGCCAGTGTGTTACAGCCAACACAGTTGTTTTATTTAGACTATTTTGTTTTTCTTCTTCCAAGCCAAGTCTACCCAAGAAGCTGTTGGAACCCTATTGCTTAAAATAATAATCCTGTTGTCTTCATTCATTGCTACTCTTTTCCATCAATAAGATGTTTTCCTCGTTCTGTTTATCTTCAATTCTTGATTATGTCAACATTCATTGTTATCCGTTTCCTTCAATAACATGTTTTCCTCATTCTGGTTATCTTCAATTCTTGATCACGTGAGCTTCTGATATGCAAACTTGGGATGAGTAATGGTTGTAGATTTGACTTCCCCCCGTGGAGAAGTTATCATGTTCTACTGGGACATGTATGCCCTACCAATAGGAATTAAGTATAGTGATTAAATGAGGATCATGGATCCTATCCGTTAAATATGTATTGGGAGAGCACACACGTTCCGGTAACATGGAATCCTGAGAAAAGAGAGCAGCCTTATTTGAAAGGCACTCCCTAGTTGAGTTTGCCACTTGACCTCGAAAAAAAAAAGTGATGCAGGTGGGGGACAATAATATTGATATGCTAATAAAGCAAAAGGGGGGGAAAATCCCCGATATGATCTTGTTCATATAACTCCCCAGTTCCTTGATTCTTTTTCTAGTGCCTATCTATGTTGGGAACCCATGTTTGCATCACTTGGAACCAATGGTAATGTGCCACTTCAGGAAATGGTGATAATTGAAGGAACTGTGTATACTGGTGCCTTTTTTCTTTTTTTTTTTTTTTTTGGGTGATAAGATTTCTTGAGCATTCGGGGTATTGTGGAATCTGAGTCAAAACTGTCTTTTGCTTGGAAGTGTAGGTGGGTCTGGTAGAGGGGCATGAGGAGGGGTAGAGGGGAACTCTCATAGCAATGATAGTAAGGCCGGCCTCTCCTTAACTGACATATTTACTGGTGTAACTAGTAACATTACTCTGGTCTTCTCACCGCCAATCGATCTTTCTTTTTTTTTTTTTTTTTAAATTCTGGGCTCCGTCCAATGTATCTTTCTTCTTAATTTGCTCTTTTATCGTGGTGTGTTTGGATGAATAATTGATATGTGGAAGGTGATGGATACCAACATGTCTAAAGTCGAGGGTGAGTTGAAATGATTAGGCTATTTGTTAATGGCATTGGTGCGGGTGTTGTCAAATGATGGTTGATGTTGAAAGTGGAGAAAGTGAGCTTCATTATTTGGATAGATATGCACTCATATCCCTTCCAACTTCATTAATAATTGGGACGAATTAAGCAAATATTTTTTTCTTTTGTACTTGGTTACAACTATGGGGCATGGGAAGACTTTTTGCTTGCTGTCACAGAATTGTAAGCAAGGAGTGTGTCAAAAGCAAATTTTGATGCAGGGAAGATCCTTTGGCAATTATGATGTTACGGAATAAAATGTAATTTTGATCCGTAAGTTCAACTGCGGCAAGCAAATGTTTATCAAATCTCGGTCCACGAGTACCACTCGCAAACAAATAAAGCCGCTTAAACCAGAACATCCTCGGGATTTTTGTCAGGGTAAAAGACACAAGTGCTTCCTCCTCTTTTTTTTTTTGTGGGGGGGGGGGGAACAATTCAACCCTAACTTCAGAACCACATTCTCCAGGCACTGGAACGAGCATAAAAATGTGTTTAGGATACATCTATGGGGTGCACTGCAGCAATTTTCACTAGCAAATTATTTTGCAGCCAACTCGATACAAATTTTAATCACAAATTGCAAGCCAGAGATGAAGTTTGAACATACCAAATGCGTCCAAATCAGAGACACCACCCATATAATATCAAATAACTTTTTTTCAAACATCTAAACACCTTATTCTTATGAGCACATTCAAGAAGCCAATGGCTATGCAAATGACAACGCAATAACAAGGAAGAATTTAACAAGCAGCCAGCGGTTCTTTTTTTTTTTTCATTTTCTTGGATAAAATTCAAGAAGCCAGTGACTCTAAAATAAAAACGCAATTACAAAGGTGGAATTTTTACTAGCCGGAGATAGAGGTTGAATATGCATACATATATTATTGATACGGTTTGGCCACTGGGGCTGTTCAGCCAGCAAAAGTTAAATCAGGTGCATTACTTTCGGATTCCACCAGCAACCATGCAAGCATCGAAAGACCAAGCAGTGAACTGGGGCAACGCCAAGTTGTATTAAGTCTCAAATTTAAATTATTTCAAATTTTCAGGTGGCCTCGAACAAAAAATACGAATCAGTTCGAAGCCTCAAATGAAGGTAAAGATTCTGGTACAATTCATAAAAGTAAATTTTTGGAAATATTAAAAGACGGGAAATAAATCAAACACAACGAAGCTAGCCAGCAACAACTTAATCAACTTCTTCAATCTTAGGGCCAGCACCACTTCCACCAGCTGCGGGAGCATCATCATCATCCATGGCACCACCCATGTCACCACCTGCACCCTGGTACATCTTTGCTATGATTGGGTTGCAGATGCTCTCCAGCTCCTTCATCTTGTCCTCAAACTCATCTGCCTCAGCAAGCTGGTTGCTGTCCAGCCATTGGATTGCCTGGTCAATGGCATCCTCAATTTTCTTCTTATCAGCTGGAGGAAGTTTAGAACCAATCTTCTCATCTTTGATTGTATTCCTCATGTTGTATGCATAGTTCTCCAAGGCATTCTTCGCCTCAATCCTTCTTGTGCTCTTCATCCTCGGACTTGTACTTTTCTGCTTCCTGAACCATCTTCTCGATCTCTTCCTTAGAGAGCCTTCCCTTGTCATTGGTGATAGTGATCTTGTTCTTCTGCCCAGTGGTCTTATCCTCAGCAGAGACATTAAGGATCCCATTGGCATCAATGTCAAAGCACACTGTGATCTGAGGAACACCCCTAGGAGCTGGGGGAATGCCAGAAAGTTCAAATTTGCCCAGCAAGTTGTTGTCCCTAGTCCTTGTTCTCTCGCCCTCATAGACTTGAATCAGCACACCAGGCTGGTTGTCAGAGTAGGTGGAGAACACCTGCTCTTTCTTTGTAGGGATTGTTGTGTTCCTAGGAATCAAAACAGTCATTACTCCACCAGCTGTTTCCAAACCAAGTGAGAGGGGAGTAACATCCAACAATAAGAGGTCCTGCACCTTCTCATTACCCTCCCCACTCAAGATAGCAGCTTGGACAGCAGCACCATAGGCAACTGCCTCATCAGGGTTGATACTCTTGCAAAGCTCCTTCCCATTGAAGAAGTCTTGCAAAAGCTGCTGAACCTTGGGAATCCTGGTAGATCCACCGACAAGAACAACATCATGAACACTGCTCTTGTCCATCTTGGCATCCCTTAAACACTTCTCAACTGGTTCCATACATTTCCTGAAAAGATCCATGTTGAGCTCCTCAAATCTGGCTCGTGTAATGGTGGAGTAGAAATCAATACCCTCATAAAGAGAATCAATTTCAATAGTGGTCTGAGCAGTGGAGGAGAGAGTCCTCTTAGCCCTCTCACAGGAAGTCCTCAACCTCCTCAGAGCTCTCGGGTTGCCACTGATGTCCTTCTTGTTCTTCCTCTTAAACTCCTGAACAAAATGGTTCACCATTCTATTGTCAAAGTCTTCACCTCCAAGATGTGTATCTCCAGCAGTGGCCTTCACCTCAAATATACCCTCTTCGATTGTGAGGAGAGATACATCAAAAGTACCACCACCAAGATCAAAAATCAAGACATTCTTCTCACCAACACTGGTAGCCTTCTTGTCAAGACCATAAGCAATGGCAGCAGCAGTGGGCTCATTGATAATACGCATCACATTGAGACCGGCAATTACACCAGCATCCTTTGTGGCCTGACGTTGAGAATCATTAAAATAAGCAGGAACAGTGACAACAGCATTCTTCACAGTTGAGCCAAGGTAGGCCTCTGCAATCTCACGCATCTTAATAAGCACCATGGACGAAATCTCCTCAGCTGCAAACTGCTTCTCCTCACCCTTGTAGGTGACAACAATCATGGGTTTGTCACCAGGACCAGGAATGACCTTGAAAGGCCACAACTTGATGTCATTCTGCACCGAGGAATCACTGAACCTCCTACCAATCAATCTCTTCGCATCTGCACCAGATTTATGATTTATTCAGGTGAAACAAACAACTTAAAACTTTACAATCATGGATATAAATCTAAAATAGAATATAAAACACCAGATACAATACACATCTGTCAATTTACACTACAACGATGAGTTAGAAAAAAATACTCTTGTTTCAAAATATAAAAGAGAGTCAACATAAAAAGACCTAGAGTGCACTAGAATTTCAGGGTATACTTTTTAACATATATGGTGGGAAAGAAACTAAAACCCGTTGATAGTAGTCAGGTCACCTTGGGTACGGTCTAAGGTAATTTTCACTTTAATTTGTCACAAAAGTAACAAAAGAGGACCAGCAGAAAACGAATTCAGCCTAAAATACAACTGCTACTACATACAGCAGGGCCCATGTCAAAGGCTATTCTTTATCCCAGTAATGAATCAAAAAACGCATCTAACCAATACCAATGCTCACAGCCCAATTGACAGGAGAGTGCCAAGTAGGCTATTGAAGTCCCCAAAAAGTTTCCTTTTTTGAAAACAAAATGAAAATAAATATAGATGTCAATAAACCAACTAGCTGAGAGTAGATTGGCTGCCTAAGCAGATCAAATTAGTAAAATACATCCAAAACGAAAATTTCCGGTACTTATAAGTCAAGATGACAAAGAAAAACAAATCATATCACAAACTGCACACCTTACCATATGGTCCCAAGTGTTAACTAATCCTCATCGAATTACAAATAAAAATGTGTATGAAAAGCGCTTGCAACGAACACCTAACTATGCCCCCCCCCAAAAAAAAATCCCATCGGTCGAATAGATCTATACACTGACAAGAACATAAAGTCAAAAGTCTTTATATAACCACTAAAGTTCTGATTAAGACATGTATACAAGACCAAATTTTAACTTAGATATAAGCAGCAGCTTATCATATCAAACAAAAGTGAGTTCTTACCAAGACAACTAACTCATAGATCTGATGGACTGAAAAAAATACTCGATCAAATTAGGAATGCAACGCAGATCTAGTAGCATCAAAGAGGATTACAGATCCATAAGAAACTTGATCGATATCTCAGTACAGTCAGATATTCGTTCAAGCCACATACGTGTACAAATCGAGGCAATCCAAACTCGTAAGTACAGATTCTTACCGAAAACAGTGTTGATGGGATTCATGGCGACCTGGTTCTTGGCAGCATCGCCGATCAAGCGCTCGGTGTCCGTGAAGGCTACGTATGACGGCGTCGTCCGGTTGCCTTGATCGTTGGCGATGATCTCAACACGGTCGTGCTGCCAAACTCCGACACACGAGTACGTTGTTCCGAGATCGATTCCAATAGCAGGTCCCTCTCCCTTCCCAGCCATTGTTTCTGCAGCTCTACCTCTCGCTACCGTCGGCTAGTGCACAGAGAGAAAGAGGCAGAGACGTCCTAGGGTTTTGAAATGAGTCGAAGCCCACCGAAAGCGTTGTTTTTATACAGTGGAACTCCGCCTCGGCTTTATGTTCCAGAATGTTCGCCCGCCATCAGGGATTTACATCCGTTAGATCACCACCAGAATCGACGGTTTCGGATTGTTTCTAAAATTGTTCACTTTCCGAGCGTTGTCCGTGGAAAAAAGAGTTACACGGCTGTAGCGAAGGATTTGCTGTAGGGGCTGTAGTAGATCAATCAATGGTTAGGATATAATTATATTTTAATGAATGTGTCTTTTCATATTTTTTATTAATGATTTTTAATTAGATTTTGTCTAACTTTTATTTTTATTTTAAATTTAATTTTATTACATTAAATTAAGACACTAGATTTGATACAATTACATCTGACCGTTGATTGATTCACTGCAGCCCTTGCAGTGGATTCTCCCACTGCAGTCCCTTGGAACCCTGGAAAAAATGATGTGGGGGCTACAACTTCGGGTTCAGGGGGCTGCAGTGGGAAAATTCACTACAGGGGCTGCAGTGGGTAAATCAATAGTCAAGATGTGATTGTATTAAATCTAATGGTCTTAATTTATTGTAATAAAATTAAATTCAAATAAAAATAAAAGTTAAACAAAATTTGATTGGAACGTAATTAATGAAGAATATGAAAGGACACATCTTATTTTAATGCAATTACATCCTGACCGTTGATTTACTCACTACAGCCCCCTGGAACCCCACGACTTCGCTATCTGAACAGTTAATTTTAAATTTAGGTGGTATTTTTTTTTATTTTTATTTTATGTGTTCAAAAACTTAACACAAAAAATAGAAAATATTTTATTTTTTATTTTGAGATTTTCACAAAAAAATAGAAAATATTTTATTTTTTTATTTTGAGATTTTACTTTTTTTAAAAAAAAACTCTCAAAATAATTTTTTACAATTTTTCATTTTATATGTAAACTTATTTTTAATTTTCGAAAATAAATTTCAAAATACAAGTAATCAAGTTATTTTTAAGTTATTTTTCTTCTTTTTAGAAGTATAAAATGAAAAATAAGCTTAAAAAATAGAAAATAAAAAAAAAACAGAAAATAGAAAAATATACCAAATAACCTCTTAGGTCCCGTTTGGAGTAAGAAAAATAAGATAAATTGAGATAAAATGTGATTTGGGGTTAATTTTGACGCCGTTTTTTTCTGAAAAGTCACAAATCATGGGAACGATTTTCCAAATCTGTTTCTGTTCCCACGGATTCAAAAAATTCACCAAAAATAGTGACAATGATACTCGTTTGAAAACTTTTGACAAGAATAATATGATTGTATAAAAAAATTATACATTCGATTAACCTATTTTCAGATTTTTTTTATTTTTTTAACAAAATATTAGAATTTTTTGAAATTAGTGATGGCAGAAAAATTAAAGATAGATGAGTTGTTAGAAATTCATAGAGTTTTTGAAATTTTATCTTACTCTTAACAGGGCCTTAATGATTCTAAAATAATGTGAATGTAACAACCACCAATCCAACGTTAAGGGTTGATAGAGTCATGTTATGTCAACTTTTTTTTTTTTTGGGAAAAAAAATAAGATTTGGGGATTATCACAAGATTAATATTAATTTTATGATGTTATACTGCGTTGTTAAATTTTAATTTAACAATATTAATATATTTTTTTTTTAATTAAAAAATATAAATATATGAGAAACGTTAGATTTAAACTGCCGATTCACAAATATAATGTCACGAGGTGACATAATTATGACATGAATAATCATGTCAGCCAATATAATAATATATTAAGAGTGTTTGAAGTTATAAAAAATTGATATAAATTTATAAAAATTAAAGTTTACTCATTTGTACGATAAATAAAAAATTTAAATTTTATAAAAATTTATATAATTATGTAAAGCTCTCAATGGAGCCATTGTCTTAACAAAATCTCCCCCCTCCCCCTAACCAAAAAAAAAAAGTATAAAGTGTTTTTGCTTTTGGTCATTTTCAAATGACTTGGGCAATTGTGTAATTACTTAGGTAGCATTTGTAAGACGGGACTCTATTAAAAATTAAATTTTTATAACTTTTTTTAATTAAATTTTATCATTTCACTTTTTTACTATTTTTTTTTACCATCCAAGCACCACCTTAAAGAAAAATACTAAAATGTACTTTATTTTTATTTATTTATGTTTCAAAAAGTATAATAAAATTATGGTGTAATATTTTTTTAGTTTTAATCTGACTAGTTATATTTTTGATCACTATAGTTTCACTTGTAATTACATAAACGAATAATTTAATAGTGAATGAAATCCCGATTTAATAACAATCAATATAAAATAATTTAAGACATTCTGGACAAACAACAAATTAAAGTGTCATTTGATATACTTATTTTAAGCATATTTTAAATTCTACATTTTTTAAAACAAGAGAAATAGTTAAAATCACATTTAGTTGTTCATGTCTTCAAAACTTATTTTATAAAATAGAAAATTAGTTACACATAAAATATAAAATGACTAAAAATCGTTTCAAATTTTTTTGACCTAAAATAAGAAAAATCCTAAAACACAGATAATATAAAATGTCAAACCAAATCGTTTTTTATTTTTCGTAGTTTGAGATTTTCAAAACAAAAAACACAAAACATAAAATAAAAAACAAAAAAATAATAAAAATGTGATATAAGAGTAGATGTAGGGGTCATACTGCACCGATCGAGTTTACTCGATCGGGCTTGTCCGTTTTTCTACGGCTGGGTCTGACTGACTGAGGCTATACTCGGGTTGCTGATCAGGATTGCCCGACTGACATCTACGGGCCTCACCAACCGGGGGCATCCGAATGGCAGAATAAGCGCTAACCAACCAAGTAATCTGTCCTCCCTGACAGGACCTTGTAAGGGTGAAGTCACATGTCAGGCGTGTAACGACTTTCTGACACGTCCCTTGACACCCGCCTATTGGAGCGCGATCCAAGCCTAATGGAACAAACAGCCAACCAAGGAAGACAACCATCGAAATCTACTGGTACAACTGGCTTGACCTGATTGGACAAAGAAATGAACTGGTGCGACGACGGTCCATCAGGCTGACGTCTGTTGCACCCTTAAACGTATAAAAACTACACTTCTCTCTAGGTAAGGGGGAGATTTCTTTCTTTTTTTACTGTTATCTTCCCGAATTGCTTACTGAAAGCTTGTTTTGCTAACTTAGTCGTCAGAGGCTTTTTAACAGGCACCACACCAGTGTTAAGCTCAAGTTCCCAGATTTGCGTTTGGATCATCCAAAGATCACCCCGTTATCAAAATGTAAACTAATGTCACCTAAGTTAACTACAAAATTTGTGCGATGATTGCTTTGTTTAGACGCCAAAATTAAAAATTTATCCATTTTTTTTTTTTAGAAATACATTTGATCAAAACATGATTAGGCTCACAATTATATATAAATCAAAATATTCTAGTTTGATTGACAATAAATATGAAATTGAATTTTTTACGTAATTATAAATCAGAGGAATAATTGCATTTATGCTTTTATACTAACTCTCACAAACACATACACCTTGTATTTAAAAGCATGCACTTACATTTCTAATTGTTTAGATTAAATTGTAAATATTAGCACTTTTACTTTTCTTTAAAAAAAAAAAATTAACATCATCTATACTATAATATTAAAACAATATAGTTTATCTCTCTTGCTCTCTTTCACTCTCATTATACGTGGCATGCCTCTTTACTCTCCATTCCACTTTTCTATTTTAATTTTATTTTGAGTAAATTACACTTACCTCCCCTTAACATTAGACATAATTTGTGGACCTTCTCCAATCATTTGAACCTTACATTTATCTCCCTTCAAATCCTAATGTTTGTAACACTTACACTCTTCGTTACTTTTCTCCCTAACATCGTTAAAATATTATAATAAAATGACATAAATGCCCTTAGTACCAGCAGTTGACCCCACGATTACCCATTGACTAGTAATTAACCCACGATTATCATTAATTAACTTGATTAAATTATTAATTTATTAATTAATATATATTTATTAATTATTAATTAATTAAATTACTAATTTATTAATTAATCATAATTAATTATATAATTAATGAATTATAATTTAGTTATATTATTTATTAAAATATTTTATTTTAATAAAATAGTTAAATAAATAAATTATTTTAATATGATAAAGTAAAAATCTATACCTCCAGTAAACTCTCAAATCAACATCCGGCCAACAATATCAGCAAATATAGATCATTTTCAAATGTAAATTTTGAAGTGATATAAACGAACGATTCAACAAACAGGGTAAAGGTTCTGCTGTGAAATGGAATGATTTTAGCCCATCATCGCCTTCTGCTTCGATTGCGACAAAGAGGAGGTTATTTGTGGCTTTGGTTGACGAGAAAGAAGATGACGATGAGGTGGTTGATCAGGATCTGAAGCAGACAGAGAAGAGAAAAAATGGTGGTGAGGAGGAGATTGGGGTTAAGAAGATGAGGATAAGGAGGCCTTCGAGAAAACTTATGGCTGAAGGAGACTGAGTTGGGGAAGAACAGAGGGAATCCATTGAAGAATTGGCTCGACGGTGGTACCGTTAAAGTTTGGGATATAATTGTCTTTATGATTTTCTTTTCTTTTTTTTTTTTAACTTGATTGACTGTAAAAGTTTAACGGGATAAACTAACGAAAAAGGGTAAGTGTTACAAACATTAAGGTCTAAGGGAGGAAAGGTAAGGTTCAAATGATTGAGGGAAGTTTCTGAATTATGCCTAATGTTCAGGGGAGATAAGGAATTTACCTTTTTGTTTTTGAAACAAATGAATAATAATAAAACCTTAAATTAAAAAGCGAGTCAAGGAAAAAATCAAAAATGAAAAAAAAATCTCAAAAGTCATTTTCTCATCTAATTTTCCTATCTCTCTATGCACTCCTGTCTATTACCTTAAACTTTTGGGTTCTCTTTTTAACGTAGGCTAAAATTCTTTATCTAACTCTTAGGTTCCCTCTACTTTTCTTTTTTTTTTTTTCAGATTTTTTATTTTATTTTTGAAACAAAATGAACAACAATAAAAATTTGCATTAAAAAGGATTGAGAAAAAATAAATAAATAAAATAAAATTGAAAAGTCACCATCACTTTTCTTTTTCAATTTCCCTATCTCTTTATCATACTAACTCACTCCGACGCCATCATTTTCAATGTGAAAGAACTCTTGGTTTGCCCATCATTTTCTATATAAAAAATTATTGATTTTCTCTTATTTGTAAGTTTAAACTCACTTTTCTTTTTTGATCTCCTATTCTAAAATCTTTCCTTTCTCCATCTTTTTTAAGTTTTTAAAAATTTTCTTCTTTGATTGGTAAAATAAGCAAGGATTTCAACCGAGTTCACGACAATAGGGATCAAATAATTCATATATGTGTATCGATACATCTTTGTGTAATACACATGTTCTACTGTGTATATATGTACTACTGCGTTCATAGCCAAAGAGACGTGGATCCCAACTAAGGGTTAAGGAACGAAATATCAAAGATTTGTTTCAAGAGATAAGAAATTGGTTTTTTTTTTTTCTTTATTGCTAATGTTTGTTCTACCTCCATGTAGATGGAACTGTGTACAACTTAAATGAGTCCGTAGAGATCTCCATGGCTTATGTTTGTTCAAAGAGATTTGAAATTGAAAGGGAGTGAGTCTTTCCAAACTAATTCAAAACCAATTGGTATCGAGTGATATTCTAACACTTAAAAACAATGATTTGAAAAAAAAAACACTTAAAAGCAAGCTTTTGATTAGTTTTTTTTTCTTTTTTTTTTTGTTATTAATGTCTGTTTACGCTTTTGTATACATAAAAATGTGCACAACTTGAACGAGCACATGAAAATCTCGTGGTAGACTTAGTAAAAATTGTAGAAGTTGACTTGATCGATGTAATCTATAGTCAGAAACTTGGTGTTGTGTGTTTATGTGTGTGTGTGTTTGTGTTTTTGAAGAGTAACTTGGTGTTGTGTTAAATAAGAGCCAATTGGTGAAATTACTTTGAGCTCAGACCTGCAATTAGGGTATAGATTTTGATTATAAACCAATTTATTGTTTATATTTTTCAATTGAGGCATTGCTTTCATGTGAACCAATGAGATGTTATTAATTTTGTATAGTTTAATATGATTTTACTGTCTCTGAAAATTTACAAATTTACATGATGGATGGGCAAGTCCCAAAATAAATAAATAAATAAAACTTATCATTCTTAATTTTTTCCAATTATAACATATATTTTATCACCAAATAATAAATAAAGATGTTACAACAATTATTATCTCTTTTATCTCATAAAGTTAGAGGTATTACTAATTTACTTATATAAATACAATCCCAAAATAATTTATCAAACTAATTTTATTATGTCTAATCTAGATATAGTAATGCTTTTGAGTTTTTAACTAATTTTTGTTTATTAAAACTCTAGGTAAAAAATTTATTATTGTTGAATTTGAATTTGAATTTTATCCTCTTTGAGTGAATGAATGATAAATAATGAATGTGGGTATATGCTTTTATGTGCTTTTCTCAAACTTACTCATTGTATCCTTATTAATTTTTAAATTTTTTAGCTCCGATATAATTAGTTCACCGTTGCACTTTTTTAGCCCCAAAGCGATTATTCCAGTTGTAAAATGTGTAATTATTTTTACGTTTATCTTAATTTAATACATTTTCTTATTTACTTTTGCTAATGTTAAAAAAACATTATATATGTTTTAGAAGATAATTTTAAATTTTTTGTTTACTAGGTGATTGCTTAGCATATTAGAGTTAAATGGAACTAAAAGCTTAAAGGTATTTTTTTTTGTTCTATTTTTGGATTACGGAATTTTATGTTATATTTTTTATAGTTGTATTTTTAAATTACTATCTTGAAAATTAGAAGACCATATTTATTCATTTTTTTAATGTTGTCTATTTTGTTATATGAAGTTATAACTATTAACATTTCTTAAAATAAATATCTATTTGATTGTTCTAAATATATGTTTATTTTTATTTTTAATGTTAATAATTTAAAAAATTATGCGTCGTCCGCACATCGCATGGGTGAATGCTAGTAATCAATAAAATGGTGTCTCCCTCACGAAATTGAACGGTTAGAGTAAGACTTATTTCGAAAAAAGAAAAAAAAATAGTGAAACGGTGTTAATGGGATTTTTACATTAATATAATTTATAAATTAACAATGTACAAAAATAGGCTGCGCTAGAAGTATTTGCAAAAATAGAATTGATGTCGTCAGTGCGACCGACGACGCCATGTCGTCAGTGCCACTAACGACACAGAGGCTAATTAATTATCCATGTCGTAACTGCTATTGACGAGACCCAAAGCCATGTAGTCACTGCCACTGACAACACCAATTTGAAATTCCTTATATCGTCAGTGGCACTGACGATACTCTGGTAATATACATCGTCGTCCCCAGGCGTTGTTCAGTCTCTATTGCGCAACTCTTTCATCTCCCTCTCTCCCATTCACTATCCAACGGTCGAGCTAAGGTCTGCGAGGTGTCATTTCAATGGCAGACTACTCCTCAAACTATAGACTCAGCTAGCAGGCATCTCTAACGATAAAAAAATGTGAGTTTTGCCGAGCTTCATCTACATATATATATATGTATGTATTCACATACACACATTTCCGATTTCGAGCATGAAATCAAATTTTCTGGTCTGTTGATTTAAGTACAAGTTGAATGTTTTGAGTATTTGATTTCTATTATATAATTTGAACCCAAGTGTCTAAGTTATTCAATTTGCAATTTCTCTGTGTGGTTAAGCTGTTCTCTACTATCTGCCATTGGTGAGTATTTGAATTTGTTCAGTTTTGGTTTATTGTTTGTTGAAATGTGTCATGTCTATTAAATTAAATTATGTTGATTAATAGTATCTGAAGATATTGACATCGAATTATAGAACTTGAAACCAGCACAATATTATGTTGAGATTATGTTAAATTTTTTTAACTAATTTAGGTTAGAAATTAGTACAATGTTATTAAATTAGAATTAACAATGTTCACAATAGGGTGTGTAGAAGGTTGAAAATTAAGATAATTTAGGAAAATATTTATTTCTAAACTCAAACATTAGATTTTTTTTTTTTTTTTGTAAGAACTAAACTTTTTAACAATTAAATTTTTTTTTAACAACTAAATTTGGAGAAATTTAAGAGTAATATAAAAATATTTTTAACAGCTATTTATTTTGTACTTATATTTTAAGAGTAATATAAAATAATTCTTGTATTTTATTTTGTAATTTAATCAAATAAAAGATATTTGTTTTATTTATTTTGAAATCTAAGATAATTTACGAAAATACCTATTTTTAAATTGAAAAAGTAAATTTTTTTTTAAGAAGTAAATTTTTTAACAACTAAACTTTTTTGACAACTAAGTTTGGAGAAAATTAAGAATAATATAAAATTAATTTTAACAACTTATTTTTTTTTTGTACTTATATTATAAGAGCAATATAAAAATAATTCTTATGTTTATTTTGTAATTTAATCAAATAAAAATATTTGATTTTATTTATTTTGAAATTTAAGATAATTTAGGAAAATATCCATTTGTAATTTCAAACACTAAATTTTTTAACAACTAAATTTGGAGAAATTGAGGAGCAATATAAAAATATTTTTAGCAACTAAATTATTTTTTATATTTATGATAGATGGGATCAGTCAGGATGATTTGACCCGGTCGATTGATCGGTCGAGTCAGGAACGATCTTGTTTTTCCTGACCGACCGAGCCGAGCTAAACTAGTCACACTGCAGTCGTGTAGTTAACTGCTCTCTGACCACGCTCCGTGATATCCGCCTAAAAATACGCTATTTGCTCAATAACGGATTGTATAACTAATTATGGAATATCTGCCTGGGGATCTGTGTGTACACGTGGCACGATTTGATTCAGTAAGAATTTGGATCCAATATGGCCCAACATATATAGGGGACTCATGCGGATCATTCCTCCTTATATATATATATATATATACTTAAAATGCAAGAAAAGAGGTACGGATTCATTCTTATAAAAGTTTTGCTATAACTCTGCCAAACTATTCTCTCATATACTCTGGTTGCTGACTTAATCATCGGAGTTTCCTCGGCAGGCACTACACCGGTGTCAAGATAGGAACCGAACCAGGCTCGGGATCATCTACGCAGTTGGATCTGGTGAGGAGCATCATAAATTTATATTTTAAGAGTAATATAAAAATATTTCTTATACTTTATTTCATAATTTAATCAAATAAAAAATATTTACTTTTACTTATTTGTAATTTAATATAATTTAGGAAAATATCTATTTGTAATTTCAAAACTAATTTTTTTAAGAACTAAATTTTTTTGACAACTAAGTTTAGAGAAATTTAAGAGTAATATAAAAATATTTTTAACAACTAATTTTTTTTGTACTTATATTTTAAGAGTAACATGAAAATAATCTTTATCTTTTATTTCGTAGTTTAATCAAGTAAAAAATATTTGGTTTTAGTTATTTTGAATTTTAAGATGGTTTAAGAAAATACCCATTTGTAATTTCAAACACTAAATTTTTTAACAACTAAAGTTGGAGAAATTGAGAAGCAACATAAAAATATTTTACCAACTAAATTTTATACTTATATTTTAAGAGTAATATAAAAATATTTCTTATATTTTATTTTGTAATTTAATTAAATAAAAGATATTTACGTTTATTTATTTTGAAATTTAAGATAATTTAAGAAAACATCTATTTATAAATTGAAGCACTAATTTTTTTGAAAGAACTAATTTTTTAACAACTAAATTTTTTTGACAAGTAAGTTTGGAGAAATTTAAGAGTCCACGTAAAATTATTTTTAGCAACAAATTTTTTTATACTTATATTTTAAGAGTAATATACAAATTATTTTTATATTGTATTTTGTAATTTAATCAAATAAAAATTATTTGCTGTTAATTATTTTGAAATTTAAGATAATTTAAGAAAATCTCCATTTGTATTGTAATGTCAAAAACTAAATTTTTTCTAAGAACTAAATTTTTAACAACTAAATTTTTTTGACAACTAAGTTTGGAGAAATTTAAGAGCAATATAAAAATATTTTTAACAACTAAATTTTTTGTACTTATATTTTAAAAGTAATATGAAAATAATTCTTATATTTATTTTGTAATTTAATAAAATAAAAAATAGTTGGTTTTAGTTATTTTGAAATTTAAGATGATTTAGAAAAATATCCATTTGTAATTTCAAACACTAATTTTTGTTTTTAAGAACTAAATTTTTAACAACTAAATTTGGAGAAATTGAAGAGCAATATAAAAAAAAATTTAGCAACTAAATTACTTATTTTGAGATTAATATAATTTAGGAAAATATTTATTTGTAATTTCAAAAACTAATTTTTTTTTTAAGAACTAAATTTTTTACCAATTAAATTTTTTGACAACTAAGTTTAGAGAAATTTAAGAGTAATATAAAAATATTTTAAAAACTAATTTTTTTGTACTTATATTTTAAGAGTAATATGAAAAATAATCCTTATCTTTTATTTTGTAATTTAATTTGTAGTTATATTTTAAGAGTAATATGAAAATAATCCTTATCTTTTATTTTGTAATTTAATCAAACACAATTTTTTTTAAGAAATAAATTTTTAACAACTAAATCTTTTCGACAACTAAGTTTGGAGACATTTAGAGTATTGTAAAAATATTTTTACCAACAAAAATTTTTTATAGTTATATTGTAAGAGTAATATAAAATAATTTTATATTTGATTTTGTAATTCAATCAAATAAAAAATATTTGGTTTTAGTTATTTTGAAATTTAAGAGGATTTAGGAAAATATTCATTTGTAATTTCAAACATTAATTTTGTTTTTAAGAACTAAATTTTTTAACAACTAAATTAGGAGAAATTGATAAGCAATAGAAAAAATTTTTAGCAACTAAATTATTTTTTATACTTATTTCAAGAGTAATATATAAATATTTCTTATATTTTATTTTGTAATTTAATCAAATAAAAATATTTGCTTTTAGTTATTTTGAAATTTAATATAATTTAGGAAAATATCTATTTGTAATTTCAAACACTAAATTTTTTTTGACAACTAAGTTTCGAGAAATTTAAGAAGTAAATTTTCTTTAAGAACTTAGCTAAGGTATTGCTCACTTGCTAGTGGGTGATTTCATTTTTCTAAGATAGACCTACAAATTTCTAGGAAAAAAATATTGAAAGTAATAACTATAAATAATTATATAATCTTAAAAAAAATAAAAAAACAGTCTAGACATTACCCAAATGAACCTTTGATAAATTTGAAGACACTTATATGCAACATAGTTAAATTAAACTTAACTTAAATGTACATAACTTATGCTTACTAACTTAAACTTAGATAAAGTAGAATATATTAAGTGATATGTTAAGTTACTTGGATAAAGTTGAAATTGAACTATACTTATAATGGTTAGGTTAAATTAAGTTAAATTAGGAGTGGTTTGAAATAGAGTAATCAAACGAAACTTTCCCTGGTTTAAATCTCTTGTAAACTGATGAGGGAGGACCAAATGACCTGGTGTTAATACCCCCAGTCTTTTTTTAGCACAATTCCTGCATATTGTTGAGCTGGGGAAGCAGTGTGGAACTCGACATGTCCTTTGATATGTTACGAGATTGTCGAGTATCACCTGCCAGGCTGTGTTGTCACGCTCCGGGTTTCATAACCCAAGGAGTGAGTGAATTACTATATAACATGCATAGAATAACCATTCCCTAACCAGAGCATTACAACACCCTTAGAGCAACATTCACACAAGACAACTACAAAACATAATATAAATGATGCCTTGGCAATGGCCAAACTACAAAGCTCCAACAATCCTATTACCTTAATAAGTAAGAATAGGCCTTATGGCCTTTACAACTCGATCAAATAAATTCTACTTTTAAATTTAATATTATAGACTCAAATGAAGATTTAAAACTTAAACAAATGAGAAGTGAAATATCCGTAATAGCAAATGTGCTTCTAATCCCACCTAATTGTTAGGATCTGCTCCTGCAACAGAATCTGTAGGGATGTGAGCACTCATCCACTTATGCTCACGAAGCATCATAAAAGTATATATAATATGTAAAGTCATAATGTAAAACTAACAGTTATTAATTCAAACAGATCTCATCAATGTTAAGCTATTGGTACAACTCAAATCTTCTTATACAAACACATCACAACATTATCAAATTAAACTTTATATAAATACGTGTCATACTTCGTCAAGTTAAATCTATTTTCTCTATTAAATTAATTCCACATAATCAACTCAGCGTAATCGTCCTCATCCGTATCTTATTCTCATATTAATCATGGGGTGTGCATAACTAATGTCGTCATTATAGGCCACGATTAGCCTTACTTACACGTCGTCGTTATAGACTATAATAGTCAGGTCATGATTAACCTTATTTACACGTCGTCGTTAAAGGCTATAAGAGCTAAGTCACGATTAGCCTTATTTACACATCGTTGTTAAAGGTTATAAGATTCAGGCCATGATTAGCCTTATTTACAACGTCATCGTTAAAGGCTATAAGAGCCAGACCACGATTAGCCTTATTTACACGTCGTCATTAAAAGTTATAAGAGACAGGCTACGATTAGTCTTATTTACACGTCATTGTTAAAGGTTATACGAGATAGGCCATGATTAGCCTTATTTACCTGTCATGTTGTAGGCTACTAACCTACTGGCATGAAAAACCAATCCATAGGGTAATCTCAGTATCCTCCCTGTTTTAATTTACCCACCAACCACGTGCCTCATTACCCTTCACATTTCCTCTTTATACTTATCAATTTCATCTTCATGATTGTCTCTACGTCACCATATCATTCAACTATCGTCTCACTCAATCGTGTAATCAACAATATCATTACAATAACCAACACATAATAGAGGCTCATAATAATTGTATTATTCTTTTATCATAACCAATTTTCATTTCCATATCACATGAACATTTCATTCTAGCATCTATTCTTCCATTTAACATAATCGTTGCTTATTCAATTCAAATATACCTTTATTGTATCATTATCTCATTCCTTTATCATATTTCTTAGACCTTTTTAGCTCAACGTAATATATGATTGACAAGTTCATCATAATCATTCATGGAACATATAAATTAAAATTTGAGGCAAAATATTAAACCAACATGTCTTAAAACCAATTTCTCCATTCAAAAGGTTGATTTTCATACTTTAATCCATACACTTTCGCCTATTCAATCATTCAAGGTTGATCATCTCATGTTCTGAAGTCTAAGTATTGAACCATATAAGTTTTTACACTAAACAGCAAAACTGGAGTTCTGGACATGGGATCATGGGCGCACCACATAAGTTCATAGGCGCCCCTCTGTTGTCCAGAATGTTACTCTGTTCCGGTTCAAGCTCTAGCTCATGTTTTTAGGTTCCAAACTTTACCAAACCCAATATTTAAACTAATACCTCGTTTTCTTGAGTTGTTTAGGACCTAGAAGACTCTAAAAAGTCCATCAAAACAAGTTTTAATTCATTCATTTCTTCAAACACAAAAATCTGATTCTACTTATACTTATATATATACACATCCATCAATCCATGCAAATTCCATCTCCATAGTTTCCAAATCTTGAATAAATTTCGTGGAAATATTTACTAGCTCAAAAACATATCATATATGCTAAAATAAGGCTAAAAATCCCTACCTTAAACTTGAACAAAGTGGATCAAGTGAAGTGATGAATTTCCAGTTTTGGCTCCCAACTTTGACTTGATTGATCTCTTCACCATTTGATCCAAACAACAAACAAAATACATGAAAATGTTCCTTAAGAACTCAATTTCAATCCCTTAAATTAATTTACATTTGGTTAGGCCTTGAGCAACTTACCAACCTTTCAAATTTTTCCTTGATTTCCACTTCCTTTCTCGGTTTCTCCTCCAATACCCCAAAAATCTCTCTCCATCTCTCCTCAAATATACATATATGCAAGCTTGGCTTAACCCCCAAGCATTCTACAGGAGCCTAGTCACTTTTCCCATACCCTACAAACCTAGAGTTTAGGTTGGGCTCTCAACTGACAAACTAGAGAACACCATACCGTTGATTGTCTGCACAAGTGGGGCGCCCCTCATGGACCATGGGCGCTCGTCCTAGAGCCTTGGGCACCCCTCTCCATGCCCTCGAGTCAAATGTTGACTTTTGAGCTATTTTACCCATTTCTTCCAAAATTTATACCCCTAAGTCATCTCTAATGACTAATATTATTTAATTAACATATTATCATGCTCAAATATATTAAAAACCATCAAATTACACTAATATGAAAATTCAGGATATTATATGTGTCATGAGGCAGTTTAGCCTCTGGCAAGTGATCCCACTTGACTTCGACACAGATGCTTAGCTTCTTGAGCTCACAAGATGTGGACGAGAAGAGGTGGACTGGATGGCGTACCATCAAAGGTATGTGGAGGAGTGGGTCAGATGACACGAGGTGACCGTCCAGGGTCAAACTTGCATCGCGTGTCTCCCGTACGATAATCCATATATGGACTAATATCGTCAGATTACCCGAAGTCACATCGCGCCACCCTCAAATATCCCACCTGTTGGATCTCAATCGGTGGCCGTTAATATGTCGATCCTGATACGGTATTTTACGTATGCATGTTTTAATATAATATATTACTTGTTTGTTTCAAAATTAACTAAATTACACATTCATTGTGCAATGCAGGTTGACACTATTGTGCGTATGCAACGAGTGGTAGTTACAGCCGTCGAAGGTGTGAATCAATCTAGATATCTACAAGCACTACAGGACATTATTGCTCAGGCAACACCGGTCATCACGATGATTGATCATGAGGATAGACTGCAGGCACCTATTCCCACTACACAGCCAGGCTCATTCTCACAGGTTAGACCATCACGTTACAGTAGACTACGGCCTGCCGATAACGATCACAGTGATATCCTGCGGTATATGGCCTCGGGCCCCGAGATAATATATCCCCTCTACCTATGCCCGAGTCAGAGTTGCCAAGTAGGTCTACAACCTCAGAAGTCACATCATCCCGCATGCACGAGACACACGCGCATTCCTCAGCGTCGAGTGTTGAGCAGTAGAGCAGCGAGACACACATACACCCTGCAGGATCTGAGCGTCGAAGTCTAGACCCCTCACTAGCTACGAAGGTATGTGATTCGCTATTCGCGGATGTGGATGACTTCTGGTCAGGGATTCTGCACATAGAGCCCTTCGATACAATGATGTCCGTGACCGCCTCCCAAGCACCAGTTAAGTCTTACACATGCCGACCCAGAGCACAGTAGATAGGCATGTCATCATCTACGCATATTCCTATGGTGATGCCTACAGCAGGAGGGGACGAACCACACATTGATGACGCACCGATGGGGAAGGTACGTGTTGATGACACCACGGCGGAGACATGAGTTGATGATGCACTAGCAGGGGAGTCACATGTGGAGGAGGCACCCACGACTTTAGCGGGTATAGTAAGCGATATGCCTCCATACCCAGACCGACTACACCGTGTATGGAAGAGGTCTCGCTGTGGCATGGAGTGATCGACTACACCTCTTCTTTTTCCTTTATACTCTTATTAGATTTTTTGTTTCCAATATGTAAATAAAAACATATTTCCTATGGTTTACATTTTGTTTTGATTGAGATTAGATTTAGTTTAATAATTTTTTTTACTTTATTCTTTATTTTACAAGTTAACAAACATTTAACTTGCATTTTTCAATTAATAGTTACTTGTTTTTTAATTATTTATACTTAGACTTTTTTTTTCATTTGTTTTTGGGTTAGCAGAATAGTTGTATTGTTATTTGGAGGTTATTGTGTTATTGTACTCCAAAAGACGAAGAAAGTTAGCTACTTCAGATTTCTACAGGGAAAGGTAAAAGTCAAGTACGTATTTCCATGGATGAGCAAGGCCTTAGTTTCTTGAAATTCTAGTTCTTGGACTATCTGATGTGTTTTGTTTTGTGTTTTTAATTCAATTGTGGAACAGGTACTTCATAGTAACTGTCAATGTAATTACTATTTTCCGTTTTGCCGTTCAATCCTAATGATAAGGCAAACCCTGCCTTTACTTTGTTCTCAATCTCAACAATGTTGAAGAGCTTTTCTCATCTGCCTTCACTTTGAAGTTATTGTAGTCTGCGTTGATTCTCCATGTGGTGTTGGTGGAGCTGATGTCATTCGGGCGCATTTCTAGGTACAAGCCTAACTAATCTCTTTGTTTGAACTTGGGAATTTCAGGTATTGATACTTGCCTATTAAATGGATTCAGTTGCTTAGCCTTTTCTTTTCATAATAAACTAATAATTTTTATATTTGCTCTCCTATTAGATGTTCTTTGTGAAATAAAAAGACTTATCACTTGCTTTTTCTTAGATTTTCAAATAGTATTTGCTATGTGTAAATAATTCCATGTGGTTTTTTACCTTTGTATATTTCTAAAGTGATTTCTAACAATTACTACTAAACATCCATGCAAATATTTCTAGTCACTGTGATGTACTTGTTCAACTTACATGTGATGATTGTACCAGACTTGTCAATTTTAAGTTATTTATGCTGAAAGGTTTCGATCCTGGCCAACTCAAGACTAATATTTTTAGTCAGTTTGTAATTCCATCACTCCATTCATATATTCAATTTTTACTTAAGTATAATCTTTTGACACTTGATATTATTCTAAAATGATAAACAAGTATTTGTTATGATATTATCTTTGCATTAGGGATGCTCATCCAACTGAAAAGTTGAAGGCTACTTATAGGAATTTCCTTGCACAATCAATGAGAAGACCAAAATCCACTAATGTAGCATTTTCAATTGCACAAGGATATACTTTTTTTTTTTTTTTTTTTTTAAGTTTGGTGTAATCTTCATTTAACATTTCGTTTCTTCCAATTGTTCGGAAGATTTAGTAAAGAAACATGTTTCTTCCAATTGATTTCGTTCTTTTTCTTTCTATTCAATTTACTCCAATGTGTTTTCCCTCTGTTTTATGGGTTATTGCTCTTTTTTTTTTGTCTATTAATTTTATTTTGATGTTTAGGCCTATTGTTTTGCTTTTTCTTTTTATATGTTTTGTATTAACAGGGTTTGAGATGTGCTATTTCAAGCTGGTAATAGGTGAGATAATAAAGGGTGTCGTCACTAACAGTTACGACATGAGCCTGGCTGCCCTTTGTGTCATCAGTGGCACTGACAACATTCAGTCTATTTTTGCAAATACTTTTGGCGCAGCCTATTTTTATATATTGTTAATTTATAAATTATATTAATGTAAAAATCCCCATTGTTAATATTGACGTATAAAATTAATCATTAAAATTTAATATAAAATGTTAAACTAACAAAAAGTTTAGGTATTTTTTATTTTATTCCCATTCTTTCTCACATTTTATTAGTCATCTTTATAAAAGTTCTCAAAATTTTTATATTTTTAACCTATTTTTGAAGATTTTTATAATAGAATTGGTGAAAATGTGAGAGTAAAAGGACAAAATAGAAAAAAATATTTAAATTTCTAGTTGTTTTAAATTTTCTCTAAATTTTTTAATTAAATGATTTTATAATATTTTAAAATAAGAAAGTTAAGTGTAAATTTTAAATGTTATTAGTACTAAGTATAATTATTTAAATGTTAAGAGGTGTTAGATGTAATTTAACGTCGACAAACTACGCGGTGCGCAATACGCACACGAGAGAGTAACTCACTCCTGCTATGGTCCGTCCACAGCTCGGAGGCTAGCAGCCTGACACTTCACGGTTCAGACGTCTAGGGATCGCCATTCACGGCTTTGCTTCGGGCTTTTGATCAGTCTCTCCAGTCATCGAACAATGTCTTCTCAGGGTTTTAGCGACAGTTCTTCTCCGGATGACACCGTCGAGCTGGAAGCGATGCGCAAAGAGGACTCGTCTTGGCACCCTTGCCAGGTCTCTCTAAGGTTTGATTCCTCTTTTCCTAATCTCTTCTGCCTTTACGAGCTTCGTTGTTTTGTTTGTTTACCGAGAAAATCTGCGAAGGAGTTCCGATTCTCCATTTCCTCTCCAACCCACGATCGTGTTATCTTCATACATTAAAATGTAAAAATGATCGACGTACCGTGTTTGCGTGCATTCATTGTGCCATTTTTATATTAATTGAATGAGATCTTCATCAATAAATGCGCTATGTTCGAGAAGAAGATGTTCTCTATTTTGGAATTATTTTGGTGGAATCCTCTTTATTCATTTAACTTCGAACTGCATTCGATTTAATTTGTGCTTTAGCTTGACTAAAATGGATACTTCTGTTGATTAGGAAATTTAATTTGGACGGATCTCCAGCAATACATGTTAAAAATGCCCCTGAGGCCGGGAACAGTAGAAAAATTTAGAAGTGAGTAAAATAATGACTGTTGTCACTTTTTTTAAGGCGTTTGGATTGAAAAACACACGGATTCAAAATTCTTATCTTGTCTGGATTGTGATGGAAAAAGAAAGGGAAATGTTATGGAATCTAGAAAATTAAAATTAATTAAATTAAACAACTAATAAATTGATGAATGTCTTTTATTTTATTATATTTTTTGAATCCATTTAAAATATATATATATACTTGGATTTCATGTTTGGTTCTTCTTTTCTTACCTTTTTCACTTCCATTTATTTTTTCTCACCAAATCCTCGCTTCAAACATAGCCTAAATAAATAATAAGAATTCTAACAAAATTTGGGTTACATTTGTTCTCAAATAATTCAATGGTCTAAGCAAATGATAGCATTTCTCGGAATGAAACAGTCTACTGAATGGGAAAGTTGAGAAAGAAATAGTTTATGGTCTATCTTAAAAATATGTTTCTATATTGAAAATAGAATATCATGCTGGCATTGCAACCTTCATTTTATTTTATTGTTTTCCCATACATTCGTATTTATGAGGCTACATATTTAATCAAAAAAGAGGGGTTGGGGTTGCCAATGCTTTAAAATAATTGATAGATACATTTGAAAGAAAAATCACGGTAAAGAGTGTGGGCCCTTGGTCCCATGTGGACTCCCAGTCCCGTGCTGACTCTAGTTAAGGTACCACGTCATATTATCCTTACTCGCAACGGCTATCATGCGATTGGGGGCATTCTTGATGATTAGACTTCTGTGCCACACTGGATTTAATAATTTGTCACGCCTTTCTATTGGACCAAGAAGAAGGTCATGTGTAAAGGGGGAATTAACGTAGGTGACTAGGTGCCATGTGGACCCTTCGTCTCGCGTGGATCCTGGTCACATCAGACCATCTTCCTCTTTGCAGCCATCATCTTGCAGTTGTCATCCTGCAACAGTGAGACATTCCAGACCACCAGCCCTTCCTACAACGGTCAGCCCGCGACAGGAAGCATTTGATGACATTGAAGCTATGATGAACACTTGAAAATTTGCCCTAGGCCAGGAGTAAGGCCTAGGGATTGCCTAACCAAAAGGTCCACTAGCACACAATCACTTGTAGGACCGTTCAGGGATGTGCAACTTAGTGGCTAGAGCTGAGGGATCCGTCGAGGCACCCTCAACCAGCCCAAGAAAAGAAGATTACTGCATGACAAAAGCCTACTCTCCGCCTCATACCTATACAACCATTGCCCTCGTACTAGTTGACCATGCAGGGGTGCTTCCACCACTTGGTTGAGATACTTTCGCCTATAGACATACTAGACCTTGCAGAGCTGGCCACATGGCCGAGGGATCATTATCCCTGGTGCGTGTTAACCACCCTTTTTGTCTTAAGTTGCTCTTATAAATACCTTCACCCACAACACCCCATGGGGACATTACCCATTCCCTTTTCCTCCATTTCACCCAAAACCCTCAATTACTCTCTCTCTCTCTCTCTCTCTCTCTCTCTCCCTATCGCTCCGAGCTGCCTCACCTCTCACCTCGTTTGCCTCCGGTGATTTCCCGCCATTGATGACATATAGCATTGTTCCTAGGTGGCCGGAGCATCCATTTGCATCCTAATTATCCACAAGGAGCTTATTTCTGATCAATAAAATCCAAACTCTAGGAAAATAAAGTTTGTAATGGTTGTGGAACCATTGAGCATAAATTGAAAAACTTAAATAAAAAGGTATACCATACCAATGCCTTTCTTTAGCGATGGCTTGCAAAAATTGAGGGTAGATTATATATAGACCTAGCATTTGGCATATTCTGTAACCTAGTGATTTCCCGTATGCTCGAACTTGCATTCTCAAGCCTGATGGACTGAGTTTTTATCATTGCATGAAGTAATGGTCCCTTACAACAAAAATGAAAATTGTTGTTTTAAAGCCTATACATGATTATCCTATAATTGAGTTAAGGACCTATAGATATTACCATGAGAAGTGGAATAGAAGACAAACAAGATTTATAAATTGATTGCTGAAAGCATTCAACACATTGACTATAGATTTCTGGAAGGTACAAAAGCCTCCCAGTCACACTTAAGGGGGGGTGGAATTTATCAAACTTGAACAAGGAAAGAACACTAGTTGGGCATTTTGCTCGCAATAGAGGAGGGGAGAGCCTTTTTTGTGTGTGTATGTGTTTTGGGGGTGGGGGTGGGGGTGTGTGGGGAGGCCAATTATGTGTATATATTTGCTAAATTGCTAATATTCATGGCACTTTAGCTTTTCAGGGACCTAGCATTTTAATTCTTATGCTAAATTTTCTTTCAAGAGTCCACACATATTACATTAGAATAGCATGAAGGAGCATCCTATGGATCATTGTTTTGCTTTACTTTGGCTATTTATTACGACATTTATGACTTCATAACCAATTTTCCATTTGGGACGGAGATGTCTGTCGTCTTCAAATACCAAGTTACTTGAATTCATGGGTTTGACTTTGCTTTACTTTGGCCAACTTAAAAATGGAATGACACAAATTCGTTGTTTAAAATGACCATATGGCTCATTGTGTGCAGCTCTACTGGAGTTGGTCTCATTGTTGCTTATGGTAACACTGCTTTTGAAGATATTATAGAGAATGAAGAAGAAGCAAATGCACGTCTCCGCATTCGTTCGATCCCTTTACATGGTGATGATTGTGTTCAAATCCAAGAAGGTGAGCATGTTCTTGCCAACCAAAACTCACAGTCTAAGGGCCTCTTTTTTGATGCCACGGTGGAAAAGGTACATACACACACTCTTTCTCTCTCAATTTTAAAGGATTGTTATGAATTGTCTGTGTACTCACTGAAAAGGAAATATTATTTTGTTCACTTTCCATGGGTAGGTGACTTTTTGGAGAACGGACTAGCAAAATCAATTGTTTAGCCTGGTAATTGGTTGCATCATCATGAATGCAGTATCAGACCTTTTTATAATATAAAAACGGGCCTATTATGTAGCAAATTCCCTCTACCCGTAGAAGAATTGCTTTTTTGTATACTGCCACGTAAAAAGATGGCATTTTTCATTACATTCCTGAGACATTATATGAAAAAATAAAAATTTCTTGCGACATAGCTTATGAAGCAATGGTATTCTGTTGTATTCCCACATTCTTACCCTGTCTCTTAAGAGTACCATGGAATAGAAGATTCATTTTTAGAATTTCTCATGGTCCTCAAAGGATCCAGTTATGGAAACCAGAGGACCATGCACTGTAATTAAAATTGTCGGAGTCAGTTGGAAATCCAATAGATAGGTTGCATACCTTAATTCCTGGGATTGGTTGTTCACATTTATTGTTGGCCATAACACAGGAGTAGGATGGCTTTAATGCCCTAATATTAGTCCAAATGCATGCCATTTTTTTAATATCCATCAATTACAAGAGTTTAGGGTTCAAAGCATGAGAAAATAATTTAATCCTAACAATGCCAAATTGTGCAACTTATAAGTCCACCCTTGCCTCTGATTAAGGGGCCGGCTCTAGATAATGGCCTTTGCCATTACCAAACAACCTTGAGTAGCTTGGCCTACAATTGGTAGTGTGGTGGGTTCAAGTGTGAATCTCATGCAGAATATTTAAAAGGAATTACCCTTGGTAAGGTTGTGTTACACATCATAATGAACTTTAAAGGCTTTTCTGAAATTGTTAGAAGTTCAACCATACTAAATAGAAGACTATATGGCTATTTGTAGGCTGCTATAGGTCTCTTCTATTATCACTACGACTCCAAAATTGGAAGAGCTTGGCTCTTTTATATTCGGGACCGTTTAAGACCTAATAAAGACTTCATTTAAGATCCAATGAAAGAAAACATAAGAGTAATTAACTTAACTCTAATAACTTAGTGATATATAAATAAAACTGTTCCAATAGTATATAAACATAAAACAAGTGTAAAGTCAGTCTTTCGTTTCCATTCGCTTATTTTTTTTTTTCCAACCAAAAATCCTTCTTGATTTATGTGGGCCCAATATATTTAGTTTTAGGCTTCCAAAGTGGACATATTGTATCTAACGATAAGAGGGCTACATCTATTAAATCATCTACTTATTTTGTCCGATGACTATGCTTCAACACAATTTTTTTCCTTGTTTAATTTGTTTTACAAATGAGTAATTTATGAGGATTCATGGATATTCTTGGGGGAGTTGGTACAATCTCTGTTATGTAAGGGTGGCCCGGTGCATGAGGCTGAGGCTCCCACCCATGTGGGGTATTAGAATGGGAGAGCATAATGTGCAGGGTCTTATCTCCAGTAACTGAAGGTATTGTTTTCGAGTATTGAACCCACGACCTCCGGGTGGCAAAGAAGCAAGTTGTGCTGAGGCTCATCACCCTCTACTATGTATGACATTAAAAAGACCGTGTATACAGTATACTGTTTCCAAGTATCAGTTGGAAATCGAAAAAGGGGATTATCCTCTTAGATTTTTCTAGGGGAGTAGGTACTATCTCTGCTATGAATGACATAAAAAATTCCGTATATTGTCTCAAGTATCAGTTGGATTAAGATTCAACCTTTTGCAGGTAATCATTACTTTCAGTATCATCATAGTGCACCAGTATGACTTTTCTGATATGTACCAGAATCTTCTTGCATTTTTAATTCAGTTCACGTCTCAGTCTTCATGGTTATCAGGCAGTAAAGGTAAGGCACTCAAAGAAGGTCCATTGTAGATGTACTTTCACTGTCAAGTGGCTTCACCGAGACCTTAAAGGGGGAATTTTGACTGTCCCCTCTGGTTCAATCATGAAACTAGCTACAAAAAGCATCACTTTACATCCAACTGTTTGTGCATTCTTGAGTCATCTAAAACACTTGGGTGGCTCCAGTACATCTCCATTGCCAACCATCATAGAAGACATGGATTGTGAAGTGGATCTTCACAAACTGCTGGAGAAACAGATAGAGGAGATCAGTACTTCAGCTTCCAAGAAGAGAATTTCAGACAATATTCTGTTGGGTTTTGAAGGTAGGCACATTTACTTCTTTATTAGAGAAAAAAAAAAATTGTTGCTATTTCACTTTGCTACAACATTGTTTTTTCCTATTTTTTTTGAACTTTTGAAGCACCTAAGGGTTATATTTTAGTTAATAGCCTGTTTTATTGTTGATGGAGAGTGTGCTGGTGCTATTACTAATAATGAGCATGTCTTGCATCTGAGCTTCCAACCCATGGGCTTGGTTCCTCAGACACTTTAATACAGCATGTTCCACAATATGGGCTCTGTTTGATTAACCGTCCATGACAAAATTCATTATGATCAATGGGATCAATTTTATTTGTTGTCTTGAATCCAATTATTTAACAGATTTAACTCACAGAAAATACTTCTAATATTTGTATGTAATAGTTTTTATTATATTCCATAGTGAGTAGTTACTATTGGCTCTATCTACAGGGTACATGGTTTGGCTCTCAATTGCAACTGGTTATGCTCTATGCCTCCCCCAGTTTTGTTATTTGAATTTGAATTGTTTGTGACTCACAGCGATCTATCCATCCTATGAGTGATTTAATAGTTGTCAACTGTTTTATGTTCCAGCCATATTGTTTATTACCAGTGTAAGCAAATTAAAATACCGGCTCAGAAGACACTAAGGCATGTTTGGTACAATGGAATTAGCTGGAATAGACTGTCCTTTCTCCTTCTTCATTTCCATTCTTTTGTTTGGAACACTTAAGTGCGAATTGCCATTACCTTTGGCAGGGGAGGGAATGATCATTCCCTTATGAAATAAGAGAGAATAAAAAAAGGGAGAAAAAGAAGATAAAGAACAAAAAATGGTGCCATCCTCCACCATCTTCCACCACCACCATAGCTATCATAGCTGCTGCCACCCTCCACCATCACTTTTTAGATTTTTGTATTTTATTGTAATTTAATCTAAACTAATGTTTCATTCCATTTCCACCTTTGTTCTACTACAACTTTCATTTCTATTCCTTTCCATTTCAATGCCACATGGCAAACATAGCATAATTGTTTTAGCTGGTGAGGTTTTTGCTTTTTAGGAGGTCATGCATGGTGACTGAGATCTTGGTTGACATATTTGTATGAGCTTGAATGACCACATCCTGACCAACTAAATCTGGTGCCTATATGTTACAGTTAACCTACAAAAGGAAAAGGAAGAAGACATATATGCATATATACACATATATACACAGATAAATATATTTATGCATATATGTTTTCTCCTTCACCCCATTAGAAGTTGGATTCCGATGCTATGATTGCTAGGCAAAGCTGCAGAATAATGTGCTTTTAGAGCTATTATTACGGACTACGGATGTCCAAAAATTTAACAGTTTAAAATATTTAGATTTTTCTTTGTTGTCTTATCCAATTTGCTCGTCACAATGCAGATGATAACAAATGTCAAATTCAGTGCAGCACAGTTGTTGGATCCAAAGTAAGCAAGTCACGTGTTCAGGTTCCTCCCCATCAAAATCACTTGAGGAGGATTACTCGGAGCACAAATAAACTGCAAATGGAGACAGGAGTCAATGATCCACCACTGCCTGCTCCATCCATTCAAGAGGAGATGTCGGAATGTAGGTCTCCACTAAATCCTCTTGCAGCTCGTGCCGCTCTTGCATCATTAATGTCGAAAATGCCTCAAAACCTTGAAGTTCCAATCTACCATGAGGAGAAATTGGACCACTCCTATTCATTGGACAAAATTACTTGTAAGCTTGACCTTATGCAATCAATGAATGGGACTAAATTGGATAATTTCTCTACTGGCAACAATTTTTCTATGACCAGTAAGCTCTCTCTGCTATCACCAGCTGCTTCGGTTCCATCTGGTGCAGACGCCAATAAAGATGTAAAATTATTCATCTCAACCACTGGTGCTGCAGGGAATCCTGAACTTACAGATGCCTACCCTGGAATATTGACTGATGAGAAGGAAAGTGAAATCAAGAACTCAGAAATCCCTGATTCTAGGGAAAGTTTTACATGTTCAGTAGCCAGAAGGAAGTTAAGTCAGCCTCCTAAAGCAACTAAGCTAACTCGTTCTGCAACAAAGAGAGGTGATGGGATGATCCTGGGTGATGCTCTTGAGAGGAAGACCTGTGCAAAGCAGAGGACGTTACTGTCTTCAACCAACCCAAGAAGGCTTACTCGTTCAGCAGTTAATAAAATTAAAGAAATTCAAACTGTGGAAACCAACCAAGGAGTGGAAGAGCAGACATCGGGTAAATATGCTAACTCAGATTCGGCTGATCAAAATATTGGAGTTCCAGTAAGCTATGCATTGAAATATGAGAAATCAATCTTTTCACAAATTGATTCTGAAGTCAAGTCACTCTCTATTAAGGAGAGAAAAAGCCTAGTAGAAGAAGAGGAAGGGAATAAGAAGCAAGAAGTTGAGCGGAAGACCCATGCCAGCTTAAGGAATTCAACTAGCATGAACAGTTTGACTCGTTCAGCTGTTCATGAGGAGGAAGGGAATAAAACTACACAGGCTAAACATGGATTGCAAGAGGATAAGTTAGCCCAAAATAAAAATTCAAATTCCTCTGAAGGAAATGTTACTGCTGGAAAGAGAATGGTATTCAAAACAACAAAGAGGACTTCTTCACCCCTTGATGATGAGGGTGACTTGTCTCCTATGGAGAAAAGGCTTGATAGAGGGAAGATGTCCAGTGCTGCCAAGACCACTCGAAACAATGAAGGTTCTCTAATCATACTCAAAAATTGTTTTCTTTTCCTTCGATTGTTTTGTTTGACTTGTATATTTGCTATCCCGGCCTTTTCCAATTGTTTGCATGGCTGTGCAGGTCTTGATTTGCTTTGTATCTAATAAGCCATTATATTTATGGATTGAACATCTAAGAATTTATCCTATTATTTTAGATTGCCTTTTCTTTTTCCCTGTTCACCTTTCCTAGCATGCTGTCTCTGCTTTTCCTTCCTTTATTGATAGTTCTTTCTTTTATAACTTTCTGAAACACTCCAATTTTTTTTTTTTTTTTTTTTTAATGCTCGTAATCTCTCTCCTTAATGACAGATGCCTTGGATATTTAACATATATTGATCTTCTCAGTAGGCTTTATGCACCCCCTTGCTATATATATTCTTCAAATGTTCAACAAAATTATGATTTTCCTAAAATGTAAGTTATTTGCAGACCTCTTGAATAGTTCTGGACATTTCCTGAGTGAATACCTTAATTTCCGAGGCATTTTCTTCCCTAACCCAAATTACTTTCAAATTTCTTTCTTAGTTTGATACTTTGTGGCAGTACATGAATTACATTTTCTTTTTTCCTAGAGATGAAAAAAAATCGTCTTATCTCAATCTTAGTGTTGTTTGGCTCGGTAAATTCCACACTTAGATGGAGGGTGTTCCTTGCTGTATTTGCCAAACTTCTTTATCAATCAAACTGTGAGTTTTAGGTAGCTAAATAAATCTTACAGCTGCTTGCACAACTAAAGTGATGCTTTTTGCCTAGCTTACATTTCAGCAACATGAGCTAATTTAAATAGATTTTAACCATTATCTCTGTGTCGCACGTTAACTCCAAAAGATGCATTTATTGGGTGTAAAAAATGTGGAAGATTTACATTGCAGCATCATGTTGCAGGCAATGGTGAAAGTAGTAGAAGCCTTAAGAGGAAATGCACATCTTTAAAGAAGCAGGAGTTGCGATATTCGCCCCGACTTCGGTTTCTCCCTCGGACTCGCTCACATAAAATATCTTAGCTTGGCGAGGAAGAATAGGGGACATGGTAGGAGTTCTAATCTCTTTTTTTTTTTTTTGGTTGCTTTTTTATGCTATCTTACGTTAACTGTTCTCAAGTATCAAAGGGATCCAGATTAAAACAATCCTTTCTTGGCTATAATCTGTATAAAATCATGAACACTGTCTACAAGCATGTATGTGAGAAGAATATACAAATAGAAACTTTTAAGGTTTCTCTTTGACCCCACAATCTTGCTCTTGTTTTGTCACAAATTATGGTTTGTCATATCATGGAAGTGGAAGATATGGGTAATTTTCCATAAGGTTGTCTGTCATGGTGTCACTCAGTTCCACGCTTTCATTTTCACTGATGGTTCCTTAGGGATAATGGATTTGTGCTTTTTCATAATATTGACAGCAGGAAGAGATGATTTCAACTGCAGTTGACATTTTTATGTGCTACTCCTTGGGATAATATTGACCAACTTGATTCGAATGTAGTGTTTGTTAATTAACTGGATGTGGGCTTCGCTATAATAGCAGTTTGGAGTAAGTATAAGATCCTATGTGATTAAATAAAATAATTAAGGCTTAGTTAGGATGCAATCGTAGGAGACTTATATTGGATTCTCACCACCTACCCTGTATAACTATAATATGGGCCACTAGTGGTGGACGGTCTGGACTGTATGCGTGACTGTGTGAAGAAGTATGTTACTGTTATGAAATGCTTAAGTTATCCCCTCTTTGACAGCATGAACTTTTAGAGTAATTGGTTATAACTAGTGTCCTTGTGACTTAAAAGGCAGTTTTAGTAATTTTTGTTCCCTATAGTAGCCTAGATTAATTGCATTTGATTATTTCCTTACGTGCATGAGTGTATCACGAGGATGGGAATCATACCTGCTGTTTACAGGGATTGAATTGTGACTGCATGTTTGTTCTGCGGTGATTGGAGGGGGTATGTGGTTACAGCAGGGTCATGTTAGGATTTGAAAAAATCAATCGGTTTTCTGTTTTCTTACTATCATTTTGATAAAATAGGAGCTTGACTATTTATTGGAGGAAGTGATTTTAAATTCTGTAGATGTCAATGTTGAATTACATAAAATATGGCTACTTGCGTATAAGCATTCTAAGTTCTAACCTCTTAAAAAAAGAGAAAGCACGATTGATTATCTTGGGTTATTAGCTTATTTTATCAACTCATTTTATTTATGAAGACTCGGTGAAGAAAAAGGTTCAAAACTCAACAGGTAACAAAAGGTATTGTTCACCTTGTAATGGTGGCCAAGATTTGAGGGTTACGCTGATGTAGGGAATGCTAGGAAACTAGGAACAAAGGTTGTCCAAAAAAGAATTATGATGAAACAGTAATAAGTTCCTCCAATATTCGGAGATTTGGTTCTTTTTCCTTTGCATAGCACTTCTACTAATTTTATTGATCCGAGATGAGACAACTATGCCAACAGTGGATGCAGTCTGTAAAATTTGATTTCCTGCAGTTGACTAATATTAGTGTCCAACAATCACATTTAAAGCATAAATGCATACGGGTGCACGCACACGTGTATATGAAGTAGTATGGTGGTGTTGGGTGATCACAATGGCCACAAATGTCTTTTTTTTTTTTGGAAGGTGGCCACAAATGTCAATCAAACATAACCCAACTCATCAAAGTGTTGATATGACATCGTCTTGAACCATTTGACCTTGTAGGTTATTAATCACTGAAAACTGGTGGGCCACACAATGTCTAACTCACGGCCAACATTCTTCTCCAGCCATGAACTCACAGCCAACATTCTTCTCCAGCCATGAAAGCAAGCTTGGTTGCATACCAAACTTTAAATCCAATTGATGCCACTTCATCATATGCATAAATGAGAAAACAGTGTTTCTTGCGTGTTATATCACTGAATCAGCATCTGGAGTCCAGGCCATTTTCCATTATTGGATCTAATGTTGCTAGCAGATATCCATTGATTGGATTGGATTTAGATAAGATCCAGTTCTCTTGAAAGGCTAACTTCCCCAACCGACACCCCCCACCCTCCCTCCCCCCACCCTCCACAAAATAAAGCTTTGTTCCTCGCTTTCATCCGACCAGTCTTTCCGGGTGCGGAATGCAACTACGTTCTCCTTTCATGGCAAGGCTAAATAGTTGGTTAAAGGCTATTCATGTCGACCTTTAGTTGAATTGGTTTGTGTTTGATTAGTTTGTGGCCATTGTGATCAAACCTTAAATGCATGTATGAGTGTGCGCACCATGTATGGATACATGCTTTATATATTGTTGTTGGGCATTAAGGTTTAGGTTTAGACTATTGGAGAACGTAAAATTTAAATCTACCATTGGCATAATACTAATAAGTAGGAGAGGTTTGGTTTAGGGAAAAGGACCTAACATTTAAAAGTTAAGGAACTTAATTACAATTTCTCTAGTGAAATTTGGACAACCTATTTCATTATCCACAAATTGCTTTTGTGATATTCTTTTATTCATTGTTTAATATCATGGCAATCTTTGTTAAACAAAATCACTCAACTATTTTTCTTGGGTAGAGGATTCCTGTTTTAACATTCTTCTCCATTACAGCTGCAAAGGAATTCAAACCACATTCTATTAAGTCTGCTCACCACCTCAGTTAGGTGTTAATTTTCCTCTTATCATCTCCTTTCCGTGGCCATTTCCTATTGTGATGTCATTCTTCCTAAATGGTTAGTTATTAGTCTCTGTCATATTTTTGTTTGATTTTATCCCGAAATGAATCTAGTTAGCCGCAATTAATACATCTTTATATATATACACTAGGGTTATCCCCACCCACGTTCGATGGGACAAATCTCCTAGAGCTTCTAACCTACCCCACAAGAACTAAGAGTTGGGTAAAGTCAAGCGAGTTCAAACTAATGATCTCTAATTCAATTGATAGAAATCTTACCATTAAACAACCTTGTGTGGGCTAGTTAGTTGCGATAAATCTGATTCCATTATCTCATTAATGTGTTCATTTTTCATGGTTTCTTTCTAGTTTCACCAATTTATCTCAATATGTGACCCTTTTTAGAGAGTGAGAGTTTTATGCGTTGAGTTGCCCCTTACATTTATCCTGAGAGTTACATTTTACCTTCCACTGAACTGAAATGAGGTTGGCAGCTTGCTTTTGGAATTGTGGGCTTTGATTATACAAAGCAAACAAAAAGTTCATGGGTTGCAAAGGATCGGCATAAAATCCTCTTGCAACTAGAGGATGGCTCTTAGATGTGAATTCACCATATATGAAAACAACTAAGAAGCAACTGGTAAGTTTATTTTGCTCGAAACAGGGATATGACTGCTAAGGGCTTGTTTGGTAAAGTTTTTATTTTTTTGTTTTTTGTTGTCTTTTTTTTTTTTCCTCTTGAAATGAAAACTAAAACTGCGTTTGAAAATATAATTTTGTTTATAATTTTAATTTTTATTTTCAAAAAATATTTAATTTTATTAGTTTTAAAAAATTAATTGAATTTCATAAAATATTTTTCATATTAATTTAATTTAATTAATTAGATTAATTAAATTATTTATTAAAATAATATGAGAAATGATATTTTATATAAATTAAATTAATTACATTATAAATAATTTAATTTAATTATGATATTTATTTAAAATAATATAATAATTAATTATTAAATTAAATTAAATTCTTTAATTGAGTTTTATTATTTATTATAAATAATTTAATAATATATATTTAATTTAGCTTAATAATTAATCTAATTTAATTATTTACTAATAATTAATTATTTTGTATAAATTAAATTAAGTTAAATAAATTATGATACTTATTTCAAATAATTTAATAATAATGAATTATTAAATTAAATTGAATTGATTATTATATTATATTAAATTAAATTTAATTAATTAATTTAGTTTTATTATTTATTAAAAATAATTTAATAATATATATTACATGTTAATTTATACGATTAATTTATTTAATTGAATTTAATTATATTATTTATTAAAATAATTTATTTTAATATGATCTAACAAAAATGGGCAAAGTTTTAAAATTGAAAAAATATTTGCAACAGAAAAAAATAGAGTGAAAATATATATATATATATTTTTTTACGTTTTTCTGTTTAAGTTTTTATTTCTTTGAAAACAAAAAAATATAAATAGATTTAACAAATATATTTCTATTGCGAGTTGATAACATTTTAAAAATATAAATAGAAAAAAAAATAAAATAAAAATGTTACTAAACGGGACCTAAATATTTATAATTTTTTAGATTTGGGATTATGAGGGAAAAAAAAGAGAAGAAAGAAAAATATTGAGGGTGCTTATCAATCTTGATTTATGCACTTCAAAAGGGATATGTAACTGCTTCATTCTTTTGTTTAATTTTGACATGCAAAAAATCAACGCAGGCTTCAACCTGAGGGATTGGGGAATCTTCCTTTATTTGGTGAAAAAATAACGGACTGGAGAGTTGACATCTTTACCTCTCATACACTCAAATATCAAATATGAATCATTAGATTAAAATTTAATGATTTAGATTCATTAAAAATTTATAAAAAAATCTGAACCAATGAATTTTAGTTCAATATATCTCGAATTTAATGTTATGGAGCTGGCAGCATCCGGTCCTCTCCTTTTCAAAAATAGTTGTAGTAAAGAAAACTGTTCGGTCCCTCTTCAAATTCATTCAGCTTTGGCTCTCAATAAGCTTCCTTTGGTTGGTGATACTCTAGCAGCAACTCGACATTTAGTCTACTTTTTTTTTTATTTAATTCATTTGAGTTGATTTTTTTTTTTTGTGTTTATCTCATTGTCTGTTATCATGTCTCACACATATCTGACATTTTTTTGACTAAATTTGGGAGTTCCTTGTAACTTGAAAATTAATACGAGTGTTTGGTTGACAAAAAAAATATATATATATATAATAAAAATATAAAAATATGACATAAAAGTAAAATGTAAAAAATTTTAATTGAAATAAAATATAAAAATTAGTTAAAGTTGGTAAATTTTAGTAATTTTTGGTGATGTCAATCAAGACTTACGTTAATGGAAATGAACACTATTTTTGTTTTTATGTTACAATTATTGGCAAAAATACAGGCTACGTGTCGATTCTTGATTATCCTATTGGGCAATTGAACCTAGCAAGAGATTGGCGGGCCTGCTAAGTGCTAATCGGTGCTTTAAGGTTTTGGGTTTTTTTTTTTTTTTTTTGGGTTAGTTCAACATAAGAGCGTTTGAAGTTATAAAAATTGAAATAAAATTTAATTTGACTTAATTTTTAATGTTTGGAAGACAATCAACAAACTCTGAAAAAATAGATTAATAATGAAAATCTACCAAACGATTTATTAGGGAATTTGTAGAGATTTTATGGAGATTTATATGTTATAAATATTTTATAGAGATTTTCAAATTTTAGAAATTTATAGAAATTTTATTAAAATTTATAGAGATTTTATAAAAATTTATGTTATTTAAATTAAAAAAATTATAAAAATTTATAAATATTTGTAGAAATTTTGGGTAAGTTAGTGCTCTAAATACGGCCACCAACAAGTAGTTGGTTAGGTTCATAGTGTAGATTGTTCTTGCGGGCGCAGCATGGTTGGTACTCGGGTAACAGATTACACTCAAGGATGCAGGTTCGAGTCATGATAGCCGCAGTGTGGGAGTTTCACCCTCTTGTGGGGGTGGCTCCTTGTGGACACCAGGCATTGATCTTCCTGTTTAGGAAGCCACTGTGTACCGCGATTTACCTCCTCTATTATTCCCTTACGACTGGGGTGAGAACCCTGAAAGTGAGGGTATCGTCTTTTACACCCAAGATTCGTTGTGTAGGCTTTTGTAACATAAATATGACACCAGCAGAATAATGGGTATCAAATCAATCAACTCAAAAGTCCGGATATGGGGAATGGATAAGGATAAGCTGATGCATGGAAAGTTTTAGCCCCTTGGAATCCACGTGGATAAAAAATTAACAAACATAACACTACTGGGAAATTGGTTTGTTTATTCTTGTTTTGATTGAAGTACAAGGAGATATTCGCTTTCATTCCCCCCAAATAGCTGTAGTAGGTATTCTTGATCTTCAACAAAAACAAAACTAAATTAAAATCATGCTTGTTCAACTAGAGTATGAATTTAATCCTGTACAGTGACACTGATCCTCCATTACCCAATAAAGGTTTCTATTAGTGGTATTTTTGACAATAATTAGATAAAATAATATCTAACCTCCCCCCCCTCTTTTTCCCTGGATGCCTTTGGTTTGTCCAAAATATGGAGAAGAACAAAACAAAGGGAAAAAATATATAATTTTTTGGCCATGTCAAGTATGCCAGTTGTGGTTTAGCATGTGGATGATAGCTCAATGGCATTTAGTTGGTTGTTTTACCATATGAGTTGTTCAAATAGGACCATAGGTGCGATTAGGATGGTGACTAATGTTTTAGAATAGAAAATGAAGGCATGGTCACAAGTATCAAAATGCCCTAGAAAGGTGGTAAATGTTTTGGGATTTATTTTTTACATATCTCTCCTATTTGGGACTGATTCATTTCTTTTGACTTCTATTCAATCGAAAAATAAAATTTGATTATCCAATTTTTTAATATAAAAAAAATTTTTAATTGTAAAAAATACATTCAACTAGTTATGAAATTCACTGGATTAGTTTAATTCGACAGAATTTGTGACTTTTTTTGATAGGTCAAATGTTCAAAATTTTTCAAAAGGACATAGCATGATAATGTTGATAGGATAGATTTTTTTGACTTATTGAATCGTGCGTAACAAATCTTTGAATGTGAATTCAAATTTTCGTTTCTATAAAAGCTCTCTACTTTATAAAATATATGTTGAGGAATTTTGTATGTAATATCAACTAAGTAGAATTTCTTACTAAAATTAATCTTTCAAAAAATTTTCTTAACCATTCAACCTTTTATGTTATAAATTATGTGGTGTCAATTGGCCTGGAAACTCCAAAAATTTTAGGTTGAAAACCTAACTTTTCTCTAAAATTTATACTTGGGGACCACGAGTGTCGATCGCTTTCTCTTTTCGAATTATGGTAAAGACCAAAACTTACAAAGTGGGGGTATAAACATCATAATTTATACGTCTCAGCATTACTTTTTGAGTTGCGTGAATTAGTTACTTCAACCCCCCCCCCCCAAAAAAAAAGGAGTACAATGGGAAACCATAGAACTATAGGCAATTAAAGACCTCTTTAATTCTAAATACTAATTTAAATTTGTATGATGGTACCTAACCAAAAATATAAAATAAAATAAAATTCAAAGCTCAGTAACAGAAGCCATTTGGACTTGTCAAGGTAAGATTTCCCATAGAAATAAATAAATAATGTGGGGTCTTGAAATTAAGCACACCCACTTTATTAACGTTTAATTAAGGTGATATATATAAATAGACATGCCTTGGTTTATTTTTTGTTTACCCAATTTTCTTGGAACTCCTGTAGATCGAAGGAGGAATGTAACGGCTTACCTTCACTGAGATCCCATTCCTTTTTACTATATTCTCTAAAATACACTTGTAAAATACACTTCTAGAAGCTAGGCACTGCCCTTTAACAGGGTGTCCCATTTTAGGACCACTCCCATAAGGTAGTAACTCTCCTCCCCTACAAACAAAAATGCTACGTTTACACTAATTCTTTTACATCCTCATTTACACTCAGCCAAAACGACGTCATTTTGACCTTAAAAAAAATGAGGACGAAAAAAGTTGAAAGGATTAGCTGGAGCTCCTCTCTCTCTCACACGAATCTGAGTTTGCCAGAGCTCTTCTCTCATGGCAGAAACAAATCTGAGTTCGCTGAAACTCCTCTCTTGTGACGGAAATGTTTAATACTCGCACGATTGACCTTCGCAAACCCAAATCTTTCACAGTTCAAGCAAATCGGTCCCTCTCCCTCCCCCAACCCAACCCATCTCTCTCGTCGACTACGTACTCTCTCTCCTCTACCACTCCGCCGCTGATTATCCACCTGGCACCATAGCCGCTTTCCTTGCGCCGATTTGCTTGGGCTGTGAAAGATTTGGATTTGCGGGGATCAATCGTGCGCCCTCTCCCTCCCCCAACCCAACCCCTCTCTCTCGCCAACTACATACTCTCTCTCCTCCACCACTCTGCCGCCTATTCTCCGCCTGGCACCACAACCGCTTTCCTTGCACCGGTTTGCTGGGGCTGTGAAAGATTTAGGTTTGTGAGGGTCAATCGTACGAGTATTAAGCATTTCTGCTGTGAGAGAGACGCTCCGACAAACGGAGATTCGTTTTCGCCATGAGAGAGGAGCTCCAACGAACTTAGATTCGTGCGAGAGAGATGAGCTCCGGCGAGCCCTTTCAACTTCTTTCATCCTCATTTTTTTTTTTGTTTTTTACGGCCAAAACGACACCGTTTTGGCTGGGTGTAAATAAGGGTGTAAAAGACTGGGTGTAAACGTAACATTTCTACCCTACAAAAGCCTCGCAATGGCCCCCCGAGATTTCTCACTTGCTTGGACAGCCTTCTTCATATACAAAAACCTCAACGCTGCTGCCACCATACATATATATATAAATATATATATATACATATTTATATATATTTGCTGGCAGCAATGGCGGCATCGAAACGGGCTCGGGCAATGTGGCGTAACCGCCTTGGCTAGGCTTTCCGGACAGCTCTAGCTTGTGCCCTAGTGGGTTGCGCCACCCTCTACGGACCACCGCCGCTCAGGCATCAACTAGCATTTCCAACTTTTTCTTACGTGACATCAATATTGATTGTGTCGGACGCGTCACTTGGCGGGGCTATGAGAGGCTGTTGGCAAGCCTTTTGTGCCACCTTCCTAATGATGCCGCCCTCTGTGCTGAGCCTGTGGCTGATTGGACCCGGACGTTTCTCCTCCGGTATCGCCGCCGTTGCGGTGGCGCTGGGGTTGTTCGTGGTGGCGCTGCCAGAGTGTACCCACCTGATGTCTAAACGGATTGCTTTTGGGCAGATTGTGATTGTGCGTGTGAGAGTGGTTGTTCAGGGAGAGCGGACCGGAGCCGTGATGCAGCCGGTTCATGTAGCGGCGAGTACGGTCCTCGGGGCCTCGGCTGCTGTTTTGGCACTATTGTTTCCCTTTCCTAGGCTAGCCAGTTTCGAGGTAGTATTATATTATTTTTTTTTGTGTTGGGGGGGGGGGGTTTGTGTGGTTTCTTCCGTGCTTTTATCTAGGGGTGAAAATCAGGCTGACCCGGCCCTTCCGCCCCAGCCGAGCTTCGGGTCAGGTTAAGGGTCACGTCACCCGCTTTTGACCCGTCCCAATCGACTCGGTATTTTTTAATATTTTTTTAAAAAAAATAAATAAAAATCAAACAAATACATTAAAATTATTATTGAAAAAAATTAAAGTTTATTACACAACAACCAATTACATGATTAATTAAATTTAAAATTACAATTTATAAATTAGAATTATAAAAAATAAATAAATGATAGAGTAATTAATAGATGCATCACTTCACGTCTTATACATCCCACTAGGTTGGCACCTATAAGAATGACTATCATTTGCAAATATTACTCTATCTATACATAATTATTATTCATCACTAGATCACTAGTGTATTTTCTCTTTCACTAAATACATTGCATCAAAATCAAGGATAAGTTGCTCTTTTTCGGCATCTTCCTGTTGTCTATTTTCTGCAAGATACCAATCTCGTAAACATATCAAGGCTTCTACTGTCGGAGGGGCCAGTCGACTCCTGAATTGACTAATAACGCGTCCACTAGCACTAAATGCTTGCTCGGATGCTACGGTAGAAACTGAAAATGCAAGTATATCACGAGCTAAAGCTGAAAGAGTTGGAAACTTTGATTGTTGTCCCTTCCACCAGTCTAAAAGACTAAATCATCTTCATTTTCTATTGGAGGTGTACCAAGATAACGTTGGAGTCGGATGAATTTGAACTTGCACTTATTGATGCATCTTCCGTCGTGATGTTATTTTCTCCAAATGGACATTGCCACCAAAGTCACGGTGAGAAGAGACGTTGCGGCCATAGTTGGTTGGACAGTTGTACGATTGCTATCATACCGACCCAATAGAGTTTGCATTTTTGTTTAATTTGATATAATTGTTCTTGGGCACTTTCATGCCCATATCATCTCTAATAATTGAAAGAAAATATCTTCTTTATACCTAGGGTCTAAAATAGTAGCAATACAAATATATGGGAAGTGGGTTAAAATATTTATCAAATTTTTCCTTCATTACAACAACCAAAGAAGCATAATATTCTTGGACACCATATTTGTTAAAAATTTCATCAATAACCCCAATTGATAAATAACATAGAAGAAGTAGGATAATAAATTCCACAAAATATTTTAGTAGCAACATCAAAAACATATAAAAAATCTTTATAGAAAATTGCATTTACCCAATCAATTGGTTTAATACTATCGAATCCAATAGCTTGATTACTTAAAATAAATAAATCATTACTTTTTGATATTTAATGGCAACTTTTAACATTATATATTGAATTCCATCTTATATTAATTTCCATTGTAATTTTCTAGGTTTTAAACCAATTTGATTGTATATGCCAGCAAATAGACTAATTCTTTTTGAGAGCTCATGGTACAAACTACAGCTCTTTTTATTTTTACAATAGAAGATTCATAAATGTTCAATCCATCATTTACAATTAAATTAAGTATATGGGCACAACAACGACCATGAAATAATGGACCATTTGCAACAAAGCATTATTTAAATAATTAAAACAAACATCATTATATGAAGCATTGTCTAAAGTAATAGAAAAATTTTTGTAGATAATTGCCACGATGCAAGTTCATGCAAAATAAGTTCCCCGGTGAATCCAGTGAATGGTTGTTCAACTAATTTAAATGAAATAATGCGTTTATTTATTTTCCAATTTTCATCAATATAATGTGCAGTTATACAAAGATATTCAATATCTTGGCAAGATTTCCACATATCGGCGGTCAAGCAAACATTTCCTTCAAAATTAGTAAAATAAGTTCTTAATTCATCATTTTTTGATTCAAAATCTCGTAAAACTTTATTTTTTGAAGTATTTCTTGAAAAATCGCATATTGTGGTGCAAAACTTTCGCGAATAAATTCTTCAAAATGTCGATTTTCACTCATTGTAAAGGGTTGATCATCTTTAACAATATATCTAACTAAATTATTTGTCTCTTGTAGGGTCATAAAAAAATATTTAAATTACCCTCTTCATTACCTAATTGAGTTTGTGTTGTACGTGAAAAATATTGGTCAATTAAACTATTAATGCGAGAATCATGTTGGTTCCTTCTATTTAAATGTCTTTTTAAATGACTAGTTCCAGATGTATTTCTACCATCTAATAAATCTCCACAAATAACGCTGACCGACCCTAAAAAGTGTTTCGGGTTCTATCTCTCAAGTGCAAGAGGGCAGTCGTAGTTTTAAAACTCGGTGAGTCCGAGGTCGAATCCACAGGGAGGGCTTTGTTAAAAGCTCTAGACTTGTTCTCTTAATTAGTAGGTGAACCTAAATTAATTTAAACTATTTTTTTTTTAGCAACTCAAACTTTTGTTTTAGATTCTAAATGAAAGAAATTCAATTTAATTTAAAAATGCAAACAAAGCATCTACTCTAAATTCTAAAGCGAATAAATCAACTCATAAATTAAATTAAATCACAAGCATAATACTAAAAAGATTCTTGATCCAACTTTCAAGTCCGGGTAGTTCACTAATTTGCCTTAGGGTGTGTTTGTTTGAAGAACAGGGTTTAATTTGAAAAGTTTTAAAAATGATATAATCAAAGGTCAGTACCAGTGATCTCAAGCGGATATGGTTAAAGACCTTTGTTTCCTAGAGTTTTTCAATTAAACGCTAAAATTTAATAAAATCTGATTTTTAATTCTATTCAAAAGTATTTGACAATTGGTTACGAAAATCCATACCAGTGATCTCACACGGATTTGGTTAAGGGTTTTCGTATTCGAATGTTTTCGAAATAGAAAAAAATAGATTTGTGAAAGGTAAATTCCTTCGCGAAAGGTTTCGCAACCTACGCGAAGGGTTTCGCAACCTACGCGAAGGGTCTCGAAACCTACGCGAAGGGTTTCGCAACCTACGCGAATTGACTACGAACACCCCATAACTTTTCGTGAACTACCCTTTCTTGATTCGTTGAATCAAGAACTAGGGTTTTACGCTAAAACTACTTTAAGCATCTTAAAAACAATCAAATAGCATTCAATCATACGAAAAGAGAATTGAAACAAGCAAAACATGATATTACGAAACAAATCGAAATAAAACGAAATAGATTAAAGTGCAACTTACAACGTAAAGCAAATGTAAAAGATGAAGTGAAGGATCACTACAAACGACGATGAAAGCTCCCAACAAAACCATGAATCCACGCATGCAAGCTAAAAACCTAATCTAAAAACTCTCAAAATTCTATTCTAACACTTAATTGAAGGTACAAAAATAAAAAGGGGCTTCCCCTCCCTTGGCCGTGCAATAGCTCTTTATAGATGCCACAAAACCCTAGAAGAGGAGCTTTCACGCGGCTATTGTAAATCACGGATGGTCCCGACCGTCTGGAGAGGGGGTCGGGACCGTCTGAAGTTTTAAACTTTCTGTGGTCCCGACCGTCTAGGTGACGGTGGGGACCGTCTAGTTTTTCCTTCTTTGCTTTCTTTCCTTCTCTTGGTTGGGTCTTTGGGCTAGTCTTTTCCATCGAAGATGAGGTTCGAACCATGACTTTTTCTTTGTCTTCTTGGCCCTCTCCATAGCTATAAACTTCGACATCCTTGCCCTTTTTCCTACAAATAAAATAATAAAAGTATAAGTAACACAATAATACTAAAACTTCAACTTTACTTATTTTAATGCATGAATAAGTGTTGAGTTAGGGAGTTTGTAATTACACTTTTCAAGTGTAATCAAACGCATTTAGTCTTATGCGTTCCATCATCACGTGGAATTCTAATAAAAAAAATCTCATATTTTTGAAGTGCCACGCTGGTATTGGGCGTGACAAGAAGATGATGCACCAACATCACCAGCTGTGGTAGTAGGTGTTGATATTTCTAGACCTTGTGGTGATGTAAATTGTTCCATTTGTTCTTGAGGGGGAAAGGATATTGAGTCTCCACCCTCCAAATCAAAAAAATGAGTGTTCCGTGGATCCATTTAGAAAAAATAATTTAATTAAAAAAATTAAATTATGAAAATTAAAAAATGTATGTATGCAAATTAAAAAATAATTAAATACTAACTTGAAATAATTTGAAGCCTTGAATCACTTGATCTTGAACTTGATTCTGGAAATCTTGACTTCAAATTTGACAAAATTAAATGCACTTGAGCACAATTGAAGAGCACACTTGAGTGTTGGAGAGCACAATTGAAGAGCACACTTGAGCACAATTGGAGAGAAATTTTGTTAATTGTTTGTGAGGGGTGAGTGAATGTGAGTGTGTGGTATTTATAATGGAAGAGGGTTGGGAAGTTTTGTAATTTTGTAGAATTTATTTGGAATAAAAAAAAAAAGAGGAAGGAGACGTTCTGCCAAGCAGAACGGTAAAAAAATTCAAGGAAATGAGGAGGGTGCTGCCGTGCTGGGCACTGCCTAGTGCCTGGCAAACATAAAAATATATATATATATATATATATATAGAAATGCTAGCCGTTCTGCCAAAACAGAATGGTAAAAAGAAAAATGAAGAAAGGGAGGGCCGTGGGGGGGCGCGGGTGCGGGCCGGGGTGGCATGGGCCGGGTCGGGTCGAGTCAAGGGTGACCCAAGCCCTGACCCGGAGGGGGAGGGGCGGGGTCGGGCCATTTCCGGGTCGAGTCGCGGGTTGACCCGACCCATTCACATCCCTACTTTTATCATACAAATTAGGCCGCGTTTGTTTTAGTAAAAACGAGATAAATTAAGATAAAATATGATTTGGTGTTAATTTTGGTACCTTTTTTTTAATAATAGCAAACTGTAAAAACGATTTTTCAAATCAATTCCTATGGATTCAAAAAAATTTACATAAAAGCAACAATGGTATTCGTTTGAAAGTTTTCGACACAAAAATATGATTGTAAAAAAATTTTACACATTCGGTTAAACTCATTCCAAATTTTTTGTTTTTTAGCAAAATATTGAAATTTTTTAAAATTAGTAATGGCGAATTTGAATGATATAGAGGTTGTTGGAAATTTATAGTGATTTATTTTGTTTGTTGAAGGTCCAAACGCAGCCTTAATAGAGTACAAGGAATTCAACCAACAGGGGGATTTTTTCTTAGGACATTTTTGGTATTGGATGAAAATTTTAGGAATAAAACATCATCGAGAGTAATTGTTTTCCTGAAAAGTTATTATAATAACAAGTTCATAATACTTATATTAAATTGAAAATAATATTACTTGATAATAATTATGTTATGTTTAGAATCCTAAAAGTTTTAAAGAGATAAAAGTTAATTGTGTTTGTAATGAAGGTAAATTGACCTAGGATAAAAATTAATATTTAATCTTAATAAAATATAATAAAATAAGTCATCATAATAAATTTATTTTAATAATAATTAATTTTAATAAAATATATTATTAAATATAATTTTAAATAAAATATTAATTATAAAAATAATGTTATCATAGATTAATACTTTAATAGTAATTAATTTTAGTAATAAATTATTTTTTATTTAAAATTATTTTTATTTTGATAAAATAATTTAATAAAACAAATTTTAGTTTATTAAAATAAATCATTACTTTTGTAAATTATATTAATACAATACATAATCTAATAAATAATTATTTACGAGAAATAATTTTTATTTAATAAATTATTTTAATAAAATAAATTATTTTGATAAGTAATTATTATTAAACATTAATTTTAATTTTATAAAATACATAATTTAGTCATAATTTATATTTCAATATTAAATAAAATTTAATAAATTATTTTAATATAAATTTGTTTATTTAATATATTTTTGATAAATAATTTAATAATTAATTAATTTAAATTACTATTTTATAACATTTATTAATTATATAACAAAATATTACCTAAGATTTTACAAGAGTGTAAAAAATATTTATAGGAGTAATGAAACAGATAAAATTTTTTTATATCCTCCATTACTACCTCATCCGAGTAACAATTTACCCCTATCTAAGGGTAATCGTTACCCTTTAAGATTACCCTTTTATTCAAACTATGTAATGGAAGGTAAAAATTATCCTAATAAAATTTACCTTTCTTTACCCCAAAGCAAACATGTCCTTAGGGGAAAATATTACGTGCAAGGCATGTTTGGTAAGGAGGGATTTAAATGAAAGTTTGATATTAGATTTAATTAAAATATAAGTGAGATAATTCATTTATATATATATATAAACAAATTGTAATAATTTTTTAATAATTACAATCAGAATAATTGTGTCATTATTTTCTAAACAGTGAATATATTATATAATTAGAAAGATATTAAATAATATTTTTTTACGAAAATTTAAGTTCTTTCATTATCGTGTTAAACTACTTAAATTTTTTATGAAATCTCTGTCTAAATTAATTGTGTGATGTTTTTTTGCCCAAAAAAATAAATTTCTAAAAACGTAGTATAACTTTTTCCAAATATTATTCTACAAAAAATTTCATATAATTAAACAAAATTTTATGGCAGTCATGAAACTTGTGTAATTAGAATGCTACATACATATATATATTGGCGAAAATTTTATCCCAAAATGCCAGACTATCATGCTATTTTAGTAAATATTTTGTCAAAAGAAAAAAAAAAAAGAAATGGTGGTAATATAGCATGCAAAGTGTGGCTATATGTATTTTTTTTTTCAATCAAAATGGCGCTCTGAGTTCGTTGGCGACTTATTTTAGTGTGTTTGGAGTGATAAAAGTGAAAAAAATAAGATAAATGAAAAGTTGTGAGTTCGTAATGCGTACAGTGAAAAAAAAATTAATGTGATAAAAGTTTATAGAGATTTATAAAATTTTTTAGAGTTTTTTTGAAGCTCCAAATGGTGCCTTAATATAAACACTAGAAGAAATTTCATGCTTTGCGTGGGTTTTTATAATATATTTAATTTTATGATAAATAAAAATAAATATAAGTAATGTTTAAATAAAAAAATTTAAATACTTAACTTATAGCAAAATGATTGACCATAGAATTACAAACCCTTTTAAAAAAAAGTATTAAAAAAAACTGAAAATAAAATATAAATAAAATTTGCGACACTAAAATAATGCTTCAAATATCCCTAACAACACTAAAATAATCCATTACAAACTTTCTTCAAAAATAAAAATTAATAAAAACAAATCAAGTTGAAGATCGAGGTTCATTGTTGGAAGAGATTTGTCGGACTGATTCCTCATCCATTTAATCAGTGCTATGCAGTTGAGCTGTCTGCGAAAATATTCTATTCCTATAAATAGCATGAGCATTAAGAAGTATCTTCTAATAAGTCTGGTCTTGTATTCACTTTAGCAGAGTGGATCTCTACGTATTATGTATGTCTCTAATCCCCTATTGATTGATTTTTTTTGGGGGGGAGGGGGGGATGCATTTAACTTCGTCATGTTGGCCGAGAGGGGTGGTTGAATGGGTTAATTGTCTTCACTCATTTAAAAAAAAATTATATATATATATATTTTTAGTATTGTTCTTACTAAAATATTTTTTAACCCACTATCTCAATTTATCTTTAATTACTCTCATCCCATCTCAATCGTATTCAATATCATTTATCATTAAAAATCTGAAAAACTCTTATCATTTATCTAACTTCAATATCTTTTTTTTTAATTTTATTATTTATCATTAATCTAACTTCTTATCTTTGAAAAGGTCATAAGCTTTTTTTTTTTAATCATTTAGATTTTTTTTTGGTAAGTATAATCATTTAGATTTAGATAGGCTTTTTTATCATTTATTTTTTTTATTCATCTTAAGCTCCTTTTTTCATTTATTATTATCATTTCATTTTTTTAATAGATCTTTTCACTTTTTGGGTAGGATTTTTTTATCATTTATTATTTACTCAATTTCATTTTTTTTAAGGTATGTCTTATGGATTTGTTAGATACATCTTATCAAAACTCTTTTTTTTTCTCATTTATTATTATTTCATTTTTAGATAAGAATTTTTTATGATTTATCATTCATTCAATATTAATTTTTTTAGAAATAAATTTTTTAGACACGTTTTATAAGATATTCCATGTCAAAAATTTTAAATTAGCCTTACCCCAACCCACTACTTTTTCTATCTGCCGGGCAGCAACAATTTTCCTTGGTATGCTTGCAAGCCGTCAAAATTCTCATACAGTCAACAATTTCTTTGTAAGCAACAAGAAGCAATGAATCCCTGACTCTAAAAGTGATCTGTTATGATGACCATCTCTCTCTCTCTCTCTCTATATATATATATGTACTACTGATAGTAGTTATGACGATGGATGCTTGCAGGCAAGGAAACCATCCAGATTATATGCTGAAAATGCTTCAGAAAGGATTAGTCTCTTTGTCAAGGCATTCTCTGCCCAAGACAACAAACTGCATTGGAGGCGATCTCTCGAACCAAGCCCTTTACAGAAACAGGAGCCAAAATTCTTCAGGCATCAAACTGATAGAGGTAATTCTAAGCACGCTGCTCAACGTATAATATTTCCACCCCTGGAAATAGCCGGAAGAAGTGAAATTCTCCTTCTGATCAAACAGGAAGATTTGATGTGGGAGAGACCTCAAATCCGGCTCTTAAAGCGCAGTTTCATAAAGCCTGGAGATCGATTGCAAGACATGGAAATTCCAATAAGAGGCACGGAAATAGCACTTGGTTCTTCTTCTCCTTCCTTTCCTGTTAGTGCTATTGATCTAGAGCTTGGTGAGGTTTTACTAGGAATGGAAGTGCAAATTGGCCTAAAACTAGAGCAGGCTAAGTGCTCTCCACCTTTTGACGCAACAACAGCTCCAGAGCCGGCAAAGGGAGGGCTTCCCAACAAGTTCCTCGAGTCCATGGGAACTGTCAATCCAAACAGAGAAGATCTAACAGCATTTTTCTTCCTATTCTGCGTAGAACTCCTCCAATATGATTCAGCTCTCACTAGAAATCCAAAATGTGTCCAAAAATCGAGAGATTCGTTAGAAAAAACTGAGTGCGGCTTCAAAAGGATCTGCCGCACGAGTTGGCGCAACAGACCAAAGAAGGAAGCACTAGTATTTGCACTCAAGTGTTCAATTTCTTTAGGCCTCGCAGTGCTCTTTGGTTTGACATTCAACAAGGAAATGGTTATTGGTTGGGTCTAACCATTGCCATTAGCTTTGCAACGGAGAGACGAGCAACATTTACACTAGCAAGTGCTCGAGCACCAGGGACCCGCGATGGATCAGTCTACGGGGTCCTGGGCTGCTTTTTCTTCAGAAAGTTAGCCGAGTTCAAGGCTTTAGCCCTTGTACCTTGGATAATTTTTACAAGCTTTCTCAGGCACAGTCGGATGTACGGGCCAAGCCGGGAGGGATTTAAGCAGTCATAGGAGCGCTACTGATTCTAGGTATAAGAATTACGGCCCTCCAGCTGAATTCGCCATCACTAGACTCACAGAGCTATCACGGTATTATTTTGCTTCATCCTAGTCGAGCTCTCTTGCAACCCACAAGGGCAGCAACCCTCGCCAAGATCAACTCACCCAGCCCTTGAGGACACTTGAAGAATGCATCAGGGAAGTAAGTCTTTCTTCTTTGAATCAGAAAGGCATGCCGACGTTGAGAGAAAAGCCGAGAAGCTAAAAACAGATGGCCGGTGGACTAGAGAATTTCGCTAGAGAAGCAGAGTTGGAGCTGATTTCGGTTCTCGCCCTTTCCTTTGCTTGCTATAAACAAGCCTGCTTAAGTCTACATCTAAGATGGTGGATCTCCTCGTTTTACTGCCTACGGAATGGAGTTCTCGGTTAGAAGCATCGCAGAGGTGTGGGATTGGTTCCAGAGAGCTCGAAGAACACATCGGCAGTGATCTGGAGCTTTTCAAGAAACAATGTAGGCTCCTCGCTGAACTGTCTCGAATAGATCACTCTGATCAAGTCTTTCCACAGTTTCTGAAAGAGTCTCGGACATTCATCCAAAACAAGAAAATTTGTGATGACCTTGAGTTGGGAAAATCACCAAAAGCAGACGGATCAGAATGAACACAGACCGGGAAAGAAGCTGATAAGATTTTAAGCTCCTACCTTCAGAACTCGAAGGAGTGATTGAGGAGCTCCAACCTCAAGAAGGCGGTGGTGATGAGGGAGAGCAGTAGAACCAAATAGCTCTTTGCCTGAGTGCCCTCGGGTTTGCATAGCGGTTTAATGAGAGAGACGACGGAGATTGAGGAAGGAATGAAAGGAATTGATTCTGTGGGAGATCCTTCAATTCGCATAAATTTCCATGAAATTTCTGGGTAAGATAAATTCCCTATACTCCACTGTAAATTTAGCACATTCCTCACACCATGTGTCTGTTTGGTCATGACAACATTTTTTAACCCATACGTGGAAGTAGTAGCTGTAAAAGCCGCAACCCTGTATCCAATTTTGAGTGTACTGTAAATTTTAGATATAATAATACTAGTAATAATATTAATAATAACTACACCCAAACTTCAGAATGGGTTTAAAAGCGAACTTAAATCAAATTAATTCAAATAAGATAATTCTTCCAATCAATTTTATCATATATCATTTTTACGTTAAGTTTTTATACTTTTTACTGTACTTTTTGATCGAATTTAAACACTCCGTTATGTAATTAAAAAGTGAAATATTTTGTATCTATATTTACTAAAGTAAATCATACATTTTATTGCTAATAGTATTCAAATTAAATATAGTAACAAATCACTCACACTTATAATTGATCGTGACAGTTTATGTTCAATTAGTCAGAACAACTAACTCTATTTTTCATGGGTTAAAACAATAAAAAAAATTTATAAAATATACTTGAATATAAAATTAAGCTCAATTCTTTTAACAGGTCGAACTTGAATTCATGTATATATGTTTAACACCCACCCCAGGTTTTAATAAATAATTAATATTATATATTTTTTACATGTTACTTAATATATATATATATATCTACATATATATATTTCTTCATTAAACTTATGCTCTAATTTCGACTCTGAATATTCATTCAATGATCAGAGTTAGAATTCCTAAAGGCCATAAAATATCGTGGCTGAACCAAGTTTGGGTAGAGCATATAATATTTATGCACAAGCCCAACTCAAGCTAAGCTTGAACTCGAATTTGATTAATTTTATTTACATCACGATTTAGAATTTTGGCTTGGTTTGGAAAAGAAATAAATGAAATAAAAAAAAGTGAAAAAATGATAGAAAGTGAAAGAATTATGCAGAAAATTAAAAACTATCTTATTTTATCTTATAAAGAAAAGAGGAGAGAAAATAAGATAAAGACATTTTATTTCGTTTGATTGCGTGATGAAAAGTAAATGTAGACATACACATACGGAATAAAAGGAGAAAAATACGTTAAAGAAAAAGAAAATGGAAGAAAATGTGAACAAGGATAAATTTAATTTCTATTTCATTTTCTTCCTCCAAATTTATCAAAATAAACAAAAATTTAAAGTAAAGTAAATCTAGATTAAAGTACAGGTGAACCAAAATATTACGATTTTAAAACATGAAGAATCAAATGAAATTAAAAGTAAAATTCTAAGGGCCCTCATTTGGGTTATTTTTTCTATTTTTTATTTTTATTTTCTGTTTTGAACTCATTTTTCTATTTTTACAATTTTGAAAATGAGGAAAACAACTCAAAAGTATTTTTTACTTGGATTTTCAAATTTTTTTTTAAAAAAAATAGAAATTTGAGTTTACATGTAAATGAAAAATAACAAAAAATTGTTTTGCAGCATTTTTAACCCATAACAAGGAAAATCTAAAATAATGAAAATAGAACATTTTCTGTTTTCTTATTTTGAAATTTTTTTAAGACATAAAATGAAAACAGAAAATAGAAAATAAGAAAATAAACCAAATGCCACCTAAAATGTTAGCGGTAATTTTTTTTTAAATTTAATTTCTTATTATTTTCTACTTTCATTTCACTGTAGCCAAAGGAAACCAAAACAAAGGATTAACCATTCTATTAGTAATACTACTGTTAACCCGTGCGATGCACATAATTGTACAATAATTTATAGGTAAAATATAATTTTTACATACATTACAAAATATTTTAATAAAATTGCATAATTTCATAAATAGTTAGAGTTATTTTTTTATCAAATCTCGATCCGATCTGATCCAATCCTAAAAATAAAATTTACCTCTAGAATATATATTAAATCATAAACTTACCTAATTGACCTGATCTTTTTTTTTGTTTTGAACTATTTGTTAATTTTAATATATATTTTAATGTTTTTTTAATTCTTGACTCATTTTGCAAAATTAGAAATACTATTAGTTTTAATTATATTAATCAACTAAAAATTATCGATATGACTAATTTAAATTTAAAATTAAATTTTTTTTTCTAAAAATAAATTATTCACGGGCTTAGATAATATTTCAAAATTTATTTAATCTTTTTAAATTTAAGATATAACAAATTTTAGATATACATTTTTTTTTGTGTTTTTTTCTTTGTGCGTTTACAACAAAATAATTTCAAATTTCTATTTTTGTTTTTAATTTAATTATTAATGTATTCGAATATATAAAATTTATAACTATATTAAATTTATAAGAAAGTGAGTTACTTTTTAGGACTTATGAATTCATTCATATGAAATTTATAAGCAAGTGGACTCTTTTTTGTAGCCCAACTAAGTGAGTTCCCTTTCAAAACTCATGAAATCTTTTATATTTATTAAATTATATGCCACAATTCTAACTCTTTTATAAAAAAAAATAAAAAGTGAAATTGTAATATTTTAGCGATATAGAATAAATAAATAAATGTTTTATGAATGAGAAAAGAGAAGAGGGAATGAATGAATTTAAAAAATAATTCAAAAACCCATAAAAAAAGAAAAAAAAATGGAATAATCAAAGGAAAAGTAGACAGACAAATGTAGATAATATAGATTTATAAAAATAACTCAAATATTAAGTATTATTATTCAGTTAAAAATTATAACATGACCAATTTAATTTAAAATTAGAAATTCTTCTAAACAAAAAATTATTCCTAAACTTAAATAATATTTCAGCATTTTTTGTGTTTTTAAATTTTAACATTTTTTGTGTGTTTTTAAATTTAAGATATAAAAGAGTTATTATTACAACAAAAGTTATGTTTTTTAATTTGATTAATATTTAATAATTTTTAAATATTTTTAACCCAATTAATTATTTAGTAAATTTGACAACTACAATGAACCAATAAGGGCCCGTTTGACAACGCTGTCTTTTTTGTTGTTGTTTTCTATTTTTTATTTTTTATTATCGTTTATTTTTTTGAATTGAAAACTGAAAATGCATTTGGAAATGCAAGTTTTTTATAATTATTAATTTTTTTATTTTAGAAAACATTTAATTTTATTAGTTATAAAAATTAATAGAACTTAATAAAATATCTTTTATATTACTGTAATTTAATAAATATGATTAATTAAATTAATACAGTAAATTATTTATTAAAATCATTTAATCCAATAAATATAAAATATATAAAATTATATTATTTATTAAAAATAATTTAATAAATATATTTCATATTAATAAATAATTAAATTAGATTAATTATTTATTTTTAAATTAATTAAATTTATTTAATTATTTATTAAAATAATTTAATAAATTATATTTTATATAAATTAAATTAATTAAATCATAAATAATTAATTTAATTATGATATTTATTTAAAATAATTATTAAATTAAATTAAATTAAAAATTAATGTAATTTAATTATTAATTATTTTATATAAATTAATTTCATTATTAAATTAAATAAATTAATTATGATATTTATTTCAAATAATTTAGCAATAATTAATTATTAAATTAAATTAAATTAATTTAGCTTTATTATTTATTAAAAATAATTTATATTAATTTATATAATTAATTTAATTTATTGAATTTACTTATATTATTAATTAAAATAACTTATTTTAATAAATATTTTAATAAAATAATTTATTTTTATGTAATGTAACAAAAATAGATAAAGTTTTAAAATTGATAAAATATTGGCAATAGAAAAGAAAACACCTTTTTCTATTTACGTTTTTCTATTTATGTTTTCATTTTTTTTCGAAACAAAAAAAAGTAAACAAGTTTATCAAACGTGTTTCTGTTGCGAGTTTACAAAATTTTGAAAACATAAACAGAAAAATAGAAAACGAAAACGTTACCAAACGGAGCCTAAGTAACTTCCATTTAAGACCCATTAAAGTGGATTCATTTTCATAATCCAAGAAAATGAGTTTCTTTTTTGAACCCATGAGTTATTTTGTATTTATTAAAATTACATGCTACAACTCATTTTCTTAGGTTCTGAAAAGTACTAAAGTTGTAATATTTTGGCGATGTGAGACAAATAAATAATAATTCTGTGAGTGAGAAAAGAGAAAAGAAAAAGAGAGAATTAAGGAAATTAAAAAATAATTAAAAATTTATAAAAAAATGAAAACTAGAATGGCAATCAAAGAGGCATGTCACTTAAGATTGGAGTGAAGGAGAAGAGGAGAGAGAAATTACATTATTTTAGTATTATAGTAGATAAATTTAATAAATATAAAGATAAAATATCACGTCTCAATAAGATGAGATTGGCATGTGGTATTTTTTTTCTTCCAATGACTTTAACGATGGAGATTTATTAAAATTTTATTACAAATATAAGAATTTAATGGTGCGTTTGGAGCTCCAACCATTACCAAAAGTTTCCAAAAGTAAATTTTGGAATTATTGTATAATGATTGTTAAATGTTTATATTTGATTTAATATAAAATTATATAAAACACACGTGTCAAAATTTTAGTTGAGGATTTTGAAATTTTTTTGAGTTTTGTGTACTTTTTTGTACAATATCAGATCACTTTTTTTTTTTTAATTCTAACAAAATCCATTGAAACACACCTTTTTGATCCATTCTATTGATTTTTGAAATTTTTTTTGCGCCTAACACTGTGTTAGCTTTTGAAGCTTTTAGAATTTTTAAAATTTTTAGAGCTCCAAACGTACTCTAAGTGCTATATTTGAAATCAAAGAAGGATAAAAGTACTATTGTACTTGACAAAGATACAGTTGTAGCATAATTTATGCTCAGAGTGTGGTTGGTTATTCTTTACGTCCGTACAGATAAAAGTTAAAAAATAATAATTTTTATCTTAATGAATTTAAAATTTTTGATTTTTTTTTTACAAATACGATTAACATATTTAAAAATTACATATTTTACAAAGAAAATCAAATTTCGATAAAAAAAGTTACATATGAAACGAAAAAAATTATCAAAAAAAACCATCCAACCTTTTCTTGCGAAAAGAAAAAAAAAGGGGTTTTTGGAGGCCGGTCACTATTTATGAACTTATAAACATTTAAGTCATACCTAAAAATCTTATTTGTGAATAAGTCACACTTGCAACAAAAAGACTAAAAAGGATATCACGCGTTTTTCACTACATTTCAAAACTGTCAGTTTTATCCGAAAATAGTGCACACTTTACTCATAACTTCCGTGACTTTCCATCTTCTTTATAAAGCAAGTAAAACTGATTTTTGGAAACAAAATCAAAACTGTTGAGAAAAACTTAATTCCGCGACTTTCCATCTTCTTTACAAAATAAGCAAAACTGATTTTTGGAAACAAAATCAAAACTATTAAGGAAAACAGTACCACATAATAAAACAATACCGCATAAAAAATAATACCACATAATAAAACATTATCGCATAAAAACAGTACCGCATAAAAACAGTACCACATAATAAAACAGTACCGTATAAAAAAACAGTACCTCATTAAAACAGCACCATTCTTTGCATGATATAGTCATGCGGTACTGTTTTTGAACGAGCATGCATCCTAAAAAAAACAGTACCGCATACATGTGGTACTGTCACACATGCGGTACTGTCAGTCATTCGTTTGATATGTGAACTATTTTTGTGTTTACATGTGATGTTTGCATGATAGAGTCGTGCGGTACTGTTTTTGAACGAGCATGCATCCTAAAAAAAACAGTACCGCATACATGTGGTACTGTCACACATGCGGTACTGTCGGTCATTCGTTTGATATGTGAACTATTTTTGTGTTTACATGTGATGTTTGCATGATAGAGTCGTGCGGTACTGTTTTTGAACGAGCATGCATCCTAAAAAAAACAGTACCGCAGACATGTGGTACTGTCAAATATGCGGTACTGTCGGTTATTCGTTTGATATGCGAACTATTTTTGTGTTTACATGTGATGTTTGCATGATATAGTCATGCGGTACTGTCGGTTATTCGTTTGATATGTGAACTATTTTTGTGTTTACATGTGATGTTTGCATGATAGAGTCATGCGGTACTGTTTTTGAACGAGCTTGCATCCTGAAAAAAACAGTACCGCAGACACATGCGGTACTGTCACACATGCGGTACTGTCAGTCATTCGTTTGATATGTGAACTATTTTTGTGTTTACATGTGATGTTTGCATAATAGAGTCGTGCGGTACTGTTTTTGAACGAGCATGCATCCTAAAAAAAATAATACCGCAGACATGTGATACTGTCATACATGCGGTACTGTCGATTATTCGTTTGATATGTGAACTATTTTTGTATTTACATATGATGTTTGTATGATAGAGTCATGCGGTACTGTTTTTGAACGCGGTACTGTTTTTGAACGAGCATGCATCCTAAAAAAAACAGTACCGCAGTCATGTGTTTAAATACGTAATCCAAATCTGTATATATTCATTCGATCGACGTTAATCTCACAGCACAAACTCGCGTAATCCGTGTGTATTCCTTCGTATATAATCCTTTAACAGATTTTTATCTCACTATATGTTCACGCAATTGATAAGGAATGAAACAAAAACGGAAAACGTGATTTTCGGTTCCATAATTTTCAGCAACTCCATCTCAGTTAATTATAGAAAAATGGCATTTAAGTCATATTATAAATTATATTCAAAACAAACTCGTAGGACCCACTCAAAAGTATGACTTAAATACAAAACTTTTCACATTAATGTGACTTAAAAGCAATACTTTTTTTTGAGTGTGACTAATAACTTTAAAAGATTACCAAGTATGACTTGGATACAATTTTTCGAAAAAAAAAAATAGAGAGAGAGAAGAGAAAAAAACAAAATACATGGGCTCAAACCTAGGCCCCGTTTGGCCAAATGAACAATTTCTATAAACCTCTATAAATCTCTAATAACTCCTCTACCTCTAATTTTTTTCACCATTATGAATTTTAAAAAAATTTAATATTTTGCTAAAATAATAAAAAATCTAAAAGTAGGTTAAGCGAATGTGTAAATTTTTTATACAATCGTATTTTTTGTGTCGAAAGCTTTCAAACGAATACCATTATCGTTATTTTTTGTAAATTTTTTTAAATCCGATGGAACGAATTTAGAAAATCGTTCCCACGATTTCAAACTTTTCATAAAAAATAGCACCAAAATCAAAACAAAATTACATTTTATCTCAATTTATCTTATTTTTTCTTATTTCAAATGGAGCTCTAGTGAGACTTATGCTACTAAGATTTTTTTGGGGAAAGGAGGCTGAAATCAACCCTCAGCTTTAGCCGCCGAAGCCACTTGATGCGGCGTCTTTTTGTTTTTTTGGGAGGGGGGTTGTGGGGGTTAACATGATGAAGGGTGTGTTTTGAGTTATATAAAATTGTATAAAATTGTAAAAGTAAATATTTTATAATTTGTGTAATGAGTGAAAATTTAAAATTTTACTATCTTATAATTCGTGTTTGTAGAAATTTGTAAAATTTTATTTTTGTTTGAGAGCTCCAAACAGAGCTGATGTAACTTTCAGCAATTTTCAAGCGTGTAGTAGATAAAAAAATAATAAAAAATAATTAATTTTTAAAAATATAAACATAAATAAATCTTGTTTTAATTTTTATTTATGAAGGACAATTATGTCTATTCAAGTTATATATAAGAATAAGAATTTGTAATTTCATTTCGGCTTAGATTGGAGAATAAGAAAATAAAAAATACAAACATTTTGGTGTTTTAGGTGTTCGTAAAATACCAAAAAATTATTAATAATTTTATATGACAGGTTGCCAACACATTAATTTTTTTTGAGATGATTATTTCACTTTAATTCAATTTTATTTTGATAACTTTTAAAATTGGGTTAAAGTGAAATAATCATCTCAACAAAAAACTGATGCATTAGTAACTTGTCATATAAAATTATTGATAACTTTAGATATTTTACCCAATGCCTAAAACACCAAAAAGTTTGTGTTTTTTTTATTTTTTTATCTTTCAAATCGAGTTTGATTGAAATTATAAATTATTGTTTTTATATATAATTTGAATAGGTATAATTGTTCTTTATAAATAAAAATAAAATAAAATTTATTTATATTTATATTTTAACAAACAAATTAAAAATTAATTATTTACAAAAAATAATTTTTAATTAATTTTATTTTTACTTATTTCTATTTGTTTTACCATACAACTAAAAATTGTTGAAAGTTATCCCATCATATTCAAATTATTTATTTTGTTTTATTTTTTAACTTAATTAATTAAAAAAATAATTATTTTAAAATTTTCTTTTTCTCACCCCCACAGCCAGCAAAAGCCATCAGGCAAAACAGCCATCAGCCCATCCCTTCCAGCGCCGACTACACCCAGCCCTTTCCCCGAGGTTTTTGAAGTATTTGATTGGTAAAAATTTAGAAAAAAAGTACAGTAAAAATATAAAAATTTGATGTAAAAATAATATATGATAAAATTTGATTGAAAAAAAGTACAAAAAGTTAATAAAATTAGTAAATTTTAATTAATTTTAACCAATTAAACATCCCATGAAATTTGGCAACGATTGTTTTTGGAATTAAAACTTGGAATTGGAGTGAATATACGTGAGACAATTCTAATTTTATGTTTGGTTAAAAAAAGTGGGGTATAGAAGCCCTTTAAACGATTAAAAGTGACCAAAAGTTAGAAAAAGTAGACAATTTCAGTCATTTTTTAGTGTTTAGAAGAGTAAGACGACTAAAAGTGACCAAAAGTTAAAAAAAAGTAGGCAATGTCAGTCATTTTTTAGTATTTCGAAGATTACGTAAATTTACCAAAATAATCCGTTGAAACGGTAAAAAACAAGCCGTTACAATGGCTTTGGTAAAAATCAGTATGAAAAATTGATAAATGTTAAAAAAAGTAAAAAAAAGTGGATAATTTTTTGCAACTGCTTTATAAAAGTTGGTAAAATTTAATGAAAATAAACGTATAGAAAATAAAAATGACAAAAATTAGTAAAAGTAAGTAAATATTTATAACTTTTTATAATTTTCAGTGTTTTTTGGCCCAACTAAACATAAGCAATATCATGAGAGTTTGGTGTTACTTATATCCCACATCTGAATTTGTTTTCTGTCAAAATTTAAAGACTCAAAATTATTTTTTTATCACATCACATATAAAATTATATCTTTAATTCTACTTTATATTTTATCAATCAAATACTAAAAAAAAATCTTATATAAAAAAATAATTTTATGTTATATCTAATCTCATACATATTATTACTCATATCCCCCCGTCTAATTCATCGGCCAAACATAGCCTTTGTTTCACAAGGAGAAGTGGAAGGCGAAGGCGTATCGCGGAAGTAATTACACACATATTCCTAGGAACTTCATTTTCCCGCGCTTTTGGGTCTGAGAGCCGTCTGAAATACTATTGGCCCCCCAAAAAAAAAAAAAGAAAAAAGAAAGAAAGAAAAACCTCCGTGGCAAACCCCAGACAACACCCCACGGTGCTTTCTTTTTCTCTCGCGTACATGGCCTCCGCTTCTCAATCAATCGACGGCACCGCCGCCAACGGCGTCAATGGTTCGAAATCTTATTTTCAGAAGACAGTAGGTGGCTTCCTCCAGAACTCTCGAATCGAAACCCTCTTTGCATCGGAAATGTTTATTAGGTTTGAATTCTGTTTGGTTTTTTTTATTTTTTATTTTTTTGGAAAGGTTTGTTTGCAAGATTGGTGGTTGATTACGGCCGAAAAGGACTTCCAAGGCAAAAGGCTTGCCGTTGCAGGATTGTCCTCTCGAGAGTAAGGCTTCTTATTTGTTTAGGGATTTGTTTAATTGACAACATTAATCTGTGTTGTGACCCAAGCAAATCTATTGTGTGTGAAAAGAAAATCAGCTACCATAGGGTTTTGAATGTTTTGGCCTTATTCTTTGGAATTACTATGTTTCGCAATTGTAAATTCTCATTAATTTTCTTGACATGAAATTGCTTCAGATTGCTCTAGGTTTATTATTAAACGTACATCTAAAAACTTGTAGGCAATAACTGCGATTTTTTTTTTTTTTGGGTTGTGTTAGGCATATGCTATTATGCTTACTCGTATTTTCCTTTTATTTTTGTTTCATAATTTTGGATTGTGTATTTCACTGTACATTTTGATCATCAATTTCAGTAGTCAAACTGATCCAGACTTTTTAGGGTCAGCACTTCTTCAAACATGAAGTTGAATTAAGAATTTAATTGACTTGCAATTGTTCTCTCCTCATTGGATCAGATCCTGTTTTGTCAAGATAAGGAACACACTTGGAATTTTTTATGACTCGAGAAAACCTAAAATCGTTAATTTATCTATCAAGCTTAGAAATAAAGTTTGCTTGTTAGTCCTACTATTATAAGTTTAAGGATGTGACCACACAGTAAAAAAGAATTACAAAAGGTTTTGAACTTATAATACTAAATTTCAAAAAAGGTGTTATATTGAACTGCGCAAGCCTTAAAATTCACTATAAGCTAGAGTGGTCAAATGCATTGCATAATGGCCCCTAATCTTATTTTAGGGGTGTGCAACAGTTTCATCGTTTTTTTATGGAATGTTTTGGTTTTTACTCATGGTTATTCTATTAGAGCTACCTTGCTCATATTGTACTATAGTTTGCAAACTAGAGAGCATCAATGCTTTTAGATGATGATTCAGTCTAACTTTTCATTCCCTTTTATATTCATGCTCTGATCAAATGGCAGGATTCCTGATTGCCTTGCATGAAAACTATTTGCTGTAAATGGACAATTGTTTGCCACTATTGGCTTGCCCCATTAATTGTAGTTCTGTGCTATATCACTTTCATTGAAAATTGTAGCCAATTTCATTTTTATTATTTTAAATTATTGTTACACATGCTACAACTTTACTCAGTTCTAATTGTTGTTTAACATTTTTTGAAGACATGGGAATTCTAGTAATTTAGTTGTTTAGACTACATTTTCTTTACGCTGCAGACAACAAGCTGTGCGAATGTTCTCTTCTGCACCAATTCTTAAGAGATACAATGTCTTTACTCTTGAGACAGTTGATGGGATTTGTGTTCTCATCAAAGGCATCATAAACAAGGTTCGGACAGAAGAAAATGGTTTTCCTGCTGAGGTATGTAAATGCATTCATGCCGTCAATCTTAGATTAGCATGGTGTTGTTATGTTGATTGATACATAATGTGGGAACGAGCTGGCAAGTATGTCACTAGCTTCTTTCTAGACTAAGGCCATAAAATTTATTGGCATTTGATAGTGTGCTGACATAATACGACTATTGAACTTGGGATTTAGACAATAACAAGTCAAGTGAGATCATTTCTGTTTGTATGAATTTTATTAAGCGGATTCTTCCTCGGCATAAGTGAAGCTGGTTCAAGTTGGCCAGTTGCCTTTGATTTGAAAGAAATTATAGATTGTGGGTGTTTTAGTATTCAAGTTGTTTAAGCAAAAATGTATTTTGGCCCACATGGGACAGTTCAGCAGTAAGACCTCTAGTTATTGAAGTAAATGTCATCGGTTCGAACCATTTCAACTAATCTGGTGGGGGTGGGTCAAGATCTCAAAGACTTAGTTCCACCAAAGGTGGGGATACCCCTTTATCACAAAAATGGCACAAAGATATTTTGAATATGCTTATACTTTAAAAAACAAAAAGGAAAAATGTATATGTTTATTCGTATTATGAAAATTAAAAAAAATCATTTTTTAAAAGCTAACAAGTACTAACGGTCACTAGAATTTTGCTATAAAGAACTGACAAGTAAATGTAACTAAACTGTTTTTAGAACCAGGTTGATTATTGAAGTAGTAGGCGTGCCTACCAAAAATGTCAAAGGAAGAAATATAAGTAAATGTAACAACTAGTTTTTTATTTTTTTTTAATTTTTAAAGGGGAAATCTCCAACTCGTTTGGGACTAATGCTTCATTTGGGAGCTTTGGAGAGAGAATATAATGATTTTCTTTCGTTTTGTTTGTGAGTTGAGAAGAAATTAGAAAAATATTTTATTATTTTACTATTATATCCTTTAAGACACATGTGATCTTTTTGCTTGGTTTCTATTTGAGGGGTCAATATGGTATTTCATTACTGAACTTTTCTTCTCTCCATTTCTTTCAAACTTTGGGAGGATGAAATGGAGAGATGTTGAACCTTCTTTTTCTTTCCTTTTCTTTCCATTTCTTTTATTTTATTTTCTAATAAAACTCACAAACACAAAAAATATCTTTATTTATTTTCCTTTTTTCTTCTTTTCTTTTCATTTCCTCCCATCTAAACGGGCTGCAAGGCTTTGTTGAGTTGAGTTTTAAAGAGGAAATCTACTAAAAAAGCCATTATTAGGCTTCGTGGTTAGGCTATATCCTTTTGGAATGCGCTTAGTGCCAACATTTGTAAAGCTTGCAGGAGCATTGTTTTGGACATGTATTTTACAAAGTGCTGGATTTCTAGGGAATTTTAGAAATTTTATCACAGCAGTTAGGCAACGTTATACATGTCTTATTGGAACACAGTGTTCAGTTGTGTTTTTGAGTGCTATGCGTGATATGTTCTTATCATTGCCTTCGTTCTAGGAATAAGTGGCATGGAGTAGTTGCAGAAGTTGGTGTCTACACGGGTTTATTATCAGAAGTTTCATATGTAACAAGCAGATAGATGAAGATTCATATACCGAAAAAGCTTAAAAGTAAAAGTTTTGCCAAGAAAGTGTCTTTCTTTGGAGAATATTTGTATTTGCATCTATATGTTTAGTAGGGACGATTGCTTGGTGCAATGGAAAAAGATAAGCCAAGCATGTAGTGACAAGGCTAGGCAAGCCCAAGGGGGGATATGGCCTCCTAGGTTTCGGAAAATACCACTGTTGTGTATGATTTATTTATTTATTTATTTATTTTTTTGTGGGTTGGCGGAGAAGGGGGTTAACCTTACATTGAAATATCCTTTACTTCCTACTCAGGCCAACATATCCCTTTGGTGGTGGAGATTCGATAGCATGATTGTGTAGTAGCAATTTAGGGTAGCACAGGCATGCTTCTAGCAGGCTGCCAATTAGGGAGGTCCCATGCTTGACATTGTGAAGCAGTTGGTGTATCCTATTAGGGTTGCTTGACGTGCAAATTGAGTTGGCAAATTGTGTGCTTGTTTGAAAATGATTCAATTCTAAATGCATTCAAATGGTACGAGGTCAGTCTTGGTGGTGGTGTACTGGTGTGATGCAATCAGTTTGCTATGAAAAAGCTGCTGATGATATATACAGGCATCTACACTCATTTTTATTGTATTTTTCCCCTTACACTAAATTTTACTTCTCTTTTCTCTCTCTCTCTCTGTTTTTTTTTTTTTTTTTGGCATGGAGGAAAAATTTTTCCTCTAATATGGAAGAAATGATCCATGTCCAAATCTATATTATTCATTTTTTTGCCATGGGCTTGCACCACTTCAGGTTTTATCATGTCGATTTCATTTGGCCCATTATTGTCTTTGATTTGCAGTACATCATGGGATCTGGCAATTTTTTTTGTGCTTTTTAAATAAGTAATATGGAAAAATTTATTTTTCCAAGAAAATGTTTTCTTACTATTGTAATCACAATTATTTTAGCTCTCACTTCGGACAGGTTTGCAATCAATTTTTTTTTTTGGCTTCCCCACTTACTGGGAGGAATATGCTGAGGATAAATTTTTCCTCTAATATGCAAGAAATGATCCATGTCCAAATCTATGCTATTAATTTTTTGCCATGGGCTTGCACCACTTCAGGTTTTGTCATGTCGATTTCATTTGGCCTATTATTGTCTTTGATTTGCAGTACATCATGGGATCTGGCAATTTTTTTTTTTTTTTTGTGCTTTTTAAATAAGTAATATGGAAAAATTTATTTTTCCAAGAAAATATTTTCTTACTATTGTGATCACAATTATTTAAGCTCTCACCTCGGACAGGTTTGCAATCAATTTTATTTTGGCTTCCCCACTTACTGGGAGGAATATGCTGGGGATTGCTTTGGTGGAGAACTTAGCAATGCGGATGTTTCAAAGCGTGCATTGGGTGGTGACAATTTATCCACAGGTTAAGGAAGTAGAATACACTACACCAAATTGTTTGGATGATAGTTACAAGGATGTGTTTCTTTTCCTTTTCCAAGCAAATCATAATAACACTTCTACGTTAACATTGTTGCCTTTTCTTGTGGCTGAAAATTTTGTTTTGGTTACAGGTGTCGATGTTTTTAGTGAAAAAATGCCAAACATAAACAAAAATGCCATTAATGAAGAAAAGCATCATATCAGTGATAAAATGGATTTGAGTTCAGAAGATTGTGGGAATATATTCTCATCAAATTTGTCTATTGTTACCAGTTCAAATTCATCCACCATTGCCCCTAGAGAAAGAGAAAAAGAACCTTTACCAACCGGACAAGTTGTTGAAAATATTGAAATTCTTGATAGATCCAAAAATTTATTTGACGCCACCATGAAGTGTCCGAAGCCACCATTAATTTCAGAACATAATGCGATTGCTCGACATGATATGGATATGAATGTTAATGCTATGGCGACTGATGAAAATGGCAAAAGAAAGAGTAGCTCAAAGAATTTGAAACTATGCGAGAAAAGGATACAATCATCTAGACACCGTTTGAGGTATAAAGATGGAAATTGCAGTCCTAAGTTGGAGGCCTCCAAGGACCTGGATGAAGAGGAACTGAATAGTATTTCAGCAGTTAAAACTGTCAGAAGTGCAGAGCAAAGGCACATTTTTTATGAAATTAGTCCATCTGAGGGCAGAATGAGTAACCATTGTTTAAGAAAGTCGAAGAGTAAGCTGAAGGACCAAACAACTGTTAATCTGTTGGAAAATGTGAAAAATATGGCAGATTCTGTTTCAAATGAAAACTTTGATCAATTGAAAAATGCTGCAATAATTGATGAGGGTGAATCTGGGAGCAAAAGTACTTCTGTTCTATCGGGACTTGGGCTTCAACACGCAACAGATGATGAATCTGTAAGAAATCTGCATGCTAGCGTGTGTGAAAGTTGTTTTTTTTTAATTATTATTATAACTGCTTTTTCTTCTCACTAAAATTGATGTGAAACAGGAGCAATTGTGTGGAAATATTACTGGTCAAATGGATAAGCAAAAACAGAACTTAAACATGGAATTGAGGTCTTCCATTAGGCTTGGTGATGCAAACCAGGAAGATGACTTGCAAACGGCAGTTGGCAAGAGAGAAACAAGTGCTAAAAAGGCAACCAAATCAAGGAAGACCAATAGAAAATTGTCATACGTTAGTTAGCCTTTCCCTCGACTTGTACATCGAAGTTGATTTGCTTTCCTTGATCCAATCTGACTAATACGTATTTAGTATGAATTTTTTCTTTTGGTACCTTGATGCCATAGCAATTACCTCATGCCTATATTACATGGACTTGGGTCTAAGTGCCAGGTGTAGGTATGTACCTAGGCCTCAAATCTGCTATGCCCAAAAAATTTGGTATGGAGATATTTATTAAAAAATTTGGTATAGATACGTGGACACGACTTGAGCATTAGAATTATAAAGAGCGAATGTTCAAAATATTCTAACATTATTATTTAGCAATGCATATGTTGGATTTTAGATGAGAAAAGGGAGAATTTTATCTTTCATTCATGTCATAGGCTAGGGAATTTTCTTCAAACATAGTTGAAAATTGGAGGAACCAATTGGCCAATTTGGATACAGGCATCACAAATATATATCTCATACCTTTACCTTTGTCATACATTGGAGTAAATGAACGGTTCATGTAGCAGTACACCATGCTTAAGAATAACCAAAACTACTTGATGCTTAAACTACACATTTCAGGGAAAATATCATATTTGACTATTGGTATTGCTAATTTGTTGGAGTAAAAATATATGGTTTTTTCTTGTACAAAGATGCACTTGCATCACTTGCATGTTTAGTGGACTTTTTTCTGTGGGATGAAACTACTAATATTAATAGGAAAGGGGAAAAAAGAAAATAATTTGCATTACTTTTCATTCACTATTGTTTTCATACATTTAGTCACCCCCTCCCCAACCCTCCCCCCCCAAAAAAAATAAAAAATAAGAAACACAAAAAAAGGAAGAAGAAAAAATTCCTGTTTCTTGTAGTTATTATTTTTGGGCATCCACAGTATTTCAAGGTTTTAAATTTTTTTTTATTCTTGTGTGTACGGTGAAAAAAAAAGGAAGAAAAAAATTCCTCTTTCCGAATAGTCATTGTTATTTTTGTCCTTGTGGGGTGAAATTTGGTTAGAAAGTCTTTACCTGTAATGCTATAAAGAGTTAATATTAGGTAATTAACAATATATATTTGATGCATAATGTTTTTTTGGGGTAAGTGATGCATAATGGTCTTAGGTTCTATAGTGAGCATGCGTGTAAAATTCCACTTCTCAGCCATGTAAGAGTGGAATTACTAGGTAAGTTGTAAATCTCATTTGTAAGTCCATTAATGTTGTTTAAATTGTGAAGAAAAGTTCTTACATTAGCAAGGCCAACCTCGATGCTTGGCAATAACTTCAGCAGAAGTTGTTTTGGCTGTGCTTTGATAAGGTGCCTTGGCATTTTATGCACAAGTGTTTTTTATTCTTATGTAACTAGTGCCATGAATTTTGATAGGAAAAGGTGCAATTTCACTGACAACAAGTGAGATATTTCTATAGGTATTTTAGGAGCCATGGTGCTTGCTTGCATATGTTTGCTGATTAACTTCAATAGAAGTTGCTTTGGCTGTGCATTTGGATTGAAGTGCCCATGTAATTTAACTGTGCCATTTGCTTCATATTTTGATATAGCTTTATTTTTGTTAAGTAGAGCTATCACTATCTGGTGTAGGATTGTAAAGAGAAAGAAAGAATCAAAGAAGAAGAAGGAGGAGGTGGAGGAGGAAGAGAGGGGAGAAAGAGGGTAGCAGCTGTAGGAAAAGAATCAATAATAAAAAATATCATTCAAGCTAATGTTCTGTTAACCCTAATTAGGGTTTAAATAGAAAATTTCATGAGCCTAACACAAAAGGTCTAAAATAAAATAAACCTACACTAAAATAGCCCAAAAACAAATGGGTCCAAAATAATAAATAAAATAAAATCTAATTAACTAAAATAAATATTAATAATCAGTTCATAATAATAATGGTTGGGTTTCCTTAGCCCGACGTCCATACACACGTCCATATTGTCTACTGGTGTCCACACTAACTCTCCCGGGGTGGAAAGAACTCGGTTCTGACGAGGAGGTGGCGTGGTGACTCTCATAAAACTCCATGAGGTTTGGATCAAGCTGTTGCAGTGTCTCAGCGGGAATCTAGGTGCAATTAGAATCAGGACGACCAACCCAACGAACAAGGAACTTTCGAACCATGCCATCCTTGGTGAGATCAACCCGCTCATCTAAAATAGCATCAATTTTATAATTGTGTGTAGGAATTGGTGGTAGTGATGAAGTAGTAGGTAGTAAGTTTGGTGATAGTTAACAGATGGGGCATCAAATGGTTCATCAGGGGGTTGAATATGTCCTTTGTAGGCAATAAGGTCCTCAACATTAAAGATGGGGCTAAAATCAAAGTGTGATAGAATATCAATGACATATGTGTTTGATCTAACTCGTTTTAAAATTTTAGAAGGACCACCACTACGAGCTTGCAATTTTGAAATGGATTCAGAAGGAAAACGTTCCGGCCTTATTCTAATCATCACACAATCACCAACATTAAAAGCAACATGTCTTTTATGTAAATTAGCTTTAAGTTTATATGTCACATTAATTGACTCTAAATGCTTATTGATATCAACATGCAAGTCTCGAATATGTTGCGCAAATGCATTAACCGACTCAGACACTCTAGCAAATGGAGACATGGGAACTAAGTCTAAAGGTTTTCTGGGCTTATAACCATGCACAACTTCAAAAGGGTTCATTCCTATCGACCTATTCACAGAGTTATTGTAGGCAAATTGAGCAGTAGGAAGAATTAAATCCCAATTCTTGTGATGATCTTTAACTAAACACCTTAAAAGATTCTCTAAGCTAAGGTTAACAACTTTTGTTTGGCCATCAGTTTGAGGGTGATATGCTGTAGAAAATTTGAGTTTTGTACCCACTAGATGCCAAAGAGTTTTCCAAAACTAGCTAGTAAAACGAACTTCCCTATCAGTCACTGTGGTTTTAGGTAGACCATACAATTTGACGATCTCTGAGAAGTTTAACTTAGCAACTCTAGAATCATTGGATGTCTTACTACAGGGAATGAAGTGAGCCATTTTAGAAAAACGATCTACTACCACAAGAATAGAATCATGTTTCCTAGATGTGCGAGGGAGTCCTAACACAAAGTCCATATTAACATCTTTCCAAGGACAACTAGGAATAGGAAAGGGGGTGTAAAGACCAGTATTCTATTTCCTATGCTTAGCTAGTTGACAAGTACGACATTGACTTACTATTCTACCGACATCTTTTTTCAAACTAGGCTAGTAAAATTGACGCTCAACTTCTACTATGGTCTTGTCATGTCTAAAATGTCTTGAAAGACCTCCAGCATGAACTTCCCACACTAGGAAATCCCGTACTGAAGTTCTCAGGATGCAAAGTTTATTAGCCTTAAACAAGAATCCATCCTGAAGAAGGAATTCGTTAGAAACTTCAGACCTTCCATTTCGTAACTTTTGAAAAATTTCTCCAAAGTCAGGACATGACTCGTACTCATCCTTAAGTCTATCGAATCCTATAACCTTAACGCTAATGACAAAAAGTAAAGACACACGACGACTAAGGGCATCGGCTATTTTGTTCTCAACTCTTGACTTATATTTTATGACAAACGAATAGGCTTGCAAGTACTCAATCCAATGACCATGCCTGTAAGTAAGTTTCTTTTAGGAACTCAAATAACGCAAGGTTTCGTGGTCAGAATAAAGGACAAACTCTTTCGGGAGCAAATAATGGTGCCAGTAGCGTAAGGCTTGTGTCACCGCATAAAATTTCTTATCATAGGTGGAATATTTTTGTTTAGCCTCACACAATTTCTCGCTAAAATAAGCGATAGGGTGACGCTCCTAACTGAGAACTCTACCAATACCTACTTCGGTTGCATCACATTCTACTTCAAAGATCTTCGAAAAATCAGGAAGATGCAATACAGGGGACTCAGTCATTCTTTTCTTGATATTTTCAAAGGCCCTTGCAACATTCTTTGTCCACTTAAACTCTCCTTGTTTCATACATTCAGTTATAGGGGCCATAATGGTGCTGAATCTTTTGATAAATCGGTGCTAAAAAGTAACTAACTCGTGGAAACGACGCACATCATAAATAGTTTTAGGTTCAAGCCAATCTAGAACTGTTTTAACTTTCGGGGGGTCAGCTGAAATTCTTTCAGAGGATACCACAAATCCTAGGAAAACAACCTTATCAGTAGAGAATGAACACTTCTTCAAGTTGGCATAAAGGTTTTTTTTTCCTAAAGATGGAATAGACTTGAACAAGGTGGTCCATATGTTGATCCCTACTTTTATGATAAATAAGAATATCGTCAAAATAAACCACCAAGAACTTTTCTATGAATGGCCTCAGTGCTTGAGTCATTACTCTCATGAAGGTACTAGGGGCATTTGAAAGCCCAAAAGGCATGACTAACCACTCATAAATGCCATCTTTGGTTTTAAAAGCAATTTTCCGTTCATCCTCTGACCCAATTCTAATCTGATAGTACCCACTTTTCAAATCAATTTTAAAAAATACTGTGGCACCGGCCATCATATCTAACATATCATCTAGTTAAGGGATAGAAAAACGATACTTTACAGTTATCTTGTTTATTGCTCTACGCACATTCTCCGGGAACCATCTCCAAGAATCATTTTTCTTTGGGGTTAAGAGGGTTGGAACAGCACAGGGACTCATGCTTTCTCTAATAAATCCTTTTTTGTGAAGTTTATCAACTTGCCTTTGTAATTCAACATGCTCAGTAGGATTTATCCTATATTGTGGCAAGTTAGGAAGTGTAGCTCTTGGGATTAAATCGATTGTGTGTTGAATATCACGCAATGGGGGTAAACTATATGGGAGATTCTCAGGAAAAACATCTTGAAACTCTGCAAGTATCTTATTTGCCTCTCTTGATGTGTCTTGCGGATAGTCCATAGGAACTTCCTTAACTATCAAGGCAAACACGATACATTCTTGTTCATCCATATCACGAATGAGTTCTTTAGGGCTAATAAAGTTCAACCCCTTTCTACTCATCACCTCTTTCCCTTTGCTAAGGTTTGCCTGTTTCGGAGGAATAGGCTTGAGATGAATTTTCTTACCATTAAACATAAAGGAGTATGAATTGGAACGGCCATAAAGAGTGACATCTAAATCAAACAACTATGGCCTTCTCAAAAGAATATGGCCTACATCTATAGAAATCACATCACACCAAATTTTGTCTTTATAATCAAGGAATTGAATAGGCACCTGACAACGCTTTTTTACCATTATGGATGAGGCATCTACCCAAGAAACATTATATGGGTGAGGTTGGAGAATAGTTTGAAGTGTTAGACGGGCAATTATACTTGAAGATATGGCATTGATGCAACTACCACTATCTATTATGACCTTACAACCCTTATCATTAATCTTAATATAAGTGTGGAAAATGGCATGATGATGCCAGTCTTCCGTCTCTCGGGCTTGCGTAAGGATACACCGAACTACACCCATCCGATGGTTGTTAAAAGTGAGTTGTCTCTCTCTTATACTAGGGGAAATGGTTTTAAGACATTCTACTAAATTTTTCACATACTCTTCATCCACATCTTCAAATTCCTCCACATTGGGTTCGTATATTTGCTCCTCTATTGACTCATCATCCTCGACTCTCCCATTCTCCCTAATAACTAGAGCTCGGGAGGGACAGTTAGCATATACGTGTCCAAAACCACGACACTTAATCATTGGACTCGAGAGTTATTTCTAGAATCTTCAAGTAAGTTACCCTTATTCTTATTATCTTTCACAATCTGGGTACTAGGAGGTGGTTCCAAAACAGACGTAGTGTTTGAAAAGGAAGGACGGTTAGTAGGGGGCGACTATCATTACGCTTTGCAAATTGGGGCTTACCTACTAGTTCATAGTTCTGGACTAGAGTGTAAGCCTCGTCTAAAGTGGTGATTCCCTTAAGGACAACCTCTCTTCGCAGCTCATCATTAAGACCACGCCTAAACCGGCGCAAAGTAATGGCCTCATCCTCTTGAACATTACATCTCATCATGAGTTCATCAAACTGGGTTATGTAATCTTTCATTGGCCTATTACCTTGTTAGATATCGTTCCATTGATCTAGCAAATTACCATGGTAGGACAAAGGTAAATACTTACGCTTAAGCCTTACTTTCATCCCCTCCCAATCTACAACTGGAGGTTCCTGACGCCTAGCAAGTAAATTCTCAACACTTTTTCAATACAATTGGGTACTCCCAGTCAGCTTCATTTTAGCAAATCGACACTTTCTCTCTTCAGAAAACTGGCACCACTCAAAGAAACGGTTCATATCTTTCAGCCATTTGGTGAACACCCAAGGATCTAGGCGGCCATCAAAAGTCGGGGCTTCTACGTCGACTTTTTTCATTAATTTATTATCATTACGCTCAGGTGACCTGTCATTTCTATGATGTAGTACTAGTTCTCTATTTTGATTCCTAGGCCTAATGTGTTCCTCAATTATGTTTATTCTAGTGTTTAGTCTTTGAATAGCTTCAGTGAGGGCTGCTAATTGGGTTTGTAATTGGTCATTTGTCATAGTGCTAGAGGATGTCAATGTGCGACCACTACGTAATTGCATACAAAGATTCTATGACTAAACTTGTTGATATCAATAACGATTTACGCAATTACTACTAATATAAACCTAAAGTGTTTATGTATAAAGACACATAAAACTCTAAATGTTTAGATTATAAGATAACTCGAACAAGGTGCAAGCAATAGTTCTACCTCTTTTTTTTTTAGTTTTTTTTTTTTTTTTTAAACGGCGATCAAAGCACGAAAGAAATAAATGAACAAATAAAATATTATTGGTTTAAGGTATATTTGGTGAAAGCATTCCTTTCAGTATTTAAGACTTTCAAGAGTTAAAAAAAGAAATAGGGAAGGATGCAAAAATAGCTAGGAATATTTGTGGGTAGTGGGATTATTTTATAGAAATGAGTGTTGGGATGATTGGAGTCGTGGTGCACACAATAATTTAATTAAATACTAAAATAGAGAGTAGTTAATAGTACCAAAAATATAATGAAATGAAATTACCGTTTGAATTGGGAATCGGAGTGCACTGATGACCCCAAATCTGCCGAAATAGTCTAATGAGTATTCTGGACCTCAACGGAAAGTCGGCGGAGCTTCGCCAGAGCATAGATCAGATCACTGGAGTGTGGCGGTTATTCTGAACTTTGCCAAAGGTCGCCGGAGTCATCGGTGAGTTCGCCGGAGGTTGATGGTGCCAATGGTGGGGTTCGCTGGAATTAAATATTAGTAGAGATGCACGAAAACATACTCGAAGGATTTGAGGGTGCGTAAGGCGGCGGCCGTGGTAACTGTTGCGGTGGCTGTTTTTTTTTTTTTTTTTTTTTTTTTTCCAGATTGTTCCGGCTATTCAATAGTGATGGAGATTGAAAAAGTTCGTAGGATTTTTACTCTGATACCAAAGTTGGTGTAGGATTGTAAAGAGAAAGAAAGAATCAAAGAAGTAGGAGGAGGTGGAGTAGGAAGAGAGGGGAGAAAGAGGGCAGTAGCTGTAGGGGAAGATCCAATAATCAAAAATATCATTCAAGCTAATGTTCTGTTAACCTTAATTAGGGTTTAAATAGAAAATTTTAGAAAATTTCATGGGCCTAACACAAAAAGTCTAAAATAAAATAAACCTACACTAAAATAATCCAAAAAAAAAATGGGTCCAAAATAATAAATAAAATAAAACCTAATTAACTAAAATAAATATTAATAATCAGTCCATAATAATAATGATCGGACCTCTTTGGCCCGACGTTCATACACACGTCTATATCGTCTACTGGTGTCCACACCACTATCACTATCACTCTAGCTTTAGATGGCATGGAAGTTTTATTGGCAATTTGTTGATAACGTATAACCTTAACTTGAATCTTACCCCCAATCTCGGGTTTCCTCCGAATTAGATGTTTTAACAAGTGAATTATAGTACGGAAATGGAAAGTATTCCTAAAACACGGGGTTTTCCGCAACAATCACGGGCACGATTGAATTGATATTGTATCATATCCTTGTTGTTAAGGTCGAGTTGCTCTTTGCCCAAAGCCCTCCTTCCTACTTAGAAAGACTTACTATAAATAGCTTTAGCATCTCTTGATAAGGATTTATCCATGCTTACTGTCATTTGTGTTGCTTGTTGGTTCTTGATCTAGTTTAATTTTTTTTTCCTCATTTTATTCAGGGTAGTCCTGTAACCAAGGAAGAAACAAAGAAAACAAGTTTTGCTTCTCCAGAATCTTCAAGTTTTAAAAGATCTAGATCAGGTAAATCTTGGCCTGGTTTGATATAAGAGAATAGAATAATTAATTCCTACACTTCATTCTGTTGCGTTGTTTGGTATACTATTTTAAAATGGGAGTAGCCATTCCCTTGGAATAGTTATTACATTCCATTGCAAATTTTTGTTTCTCTTTCAAAAGAGCGAATGACCATTTTCTTAGAATTGCTCTCTGTGCCTTGGCTCTCTCTCCTTCTCTGGTGAAGAGAATGACTAGGAAATGGTTAAGGTTTGTAAAAAAATATAAGAGGAAATAAATTTTTTATTTACTTGAGTTGGATAATAAAAGAAATTGATGTTAAACAAAATGTAGTTTGACAGTCTTCCAAAAAAAATTGGGGTTAGTAATTTTTCTATTAAATTTCATTTTATTTCATCATATTTAAAATATGTAACCAAATTATAGAAATCGGAAACCCCGTTGCATTCCCCTGATATTCATGTTGGCAACCCTTCGTTTTCCTTGTAACAAACTAAGCTTTTGAGTTTTGCCTCTAAATACAACAATTTTATTTTCAATTACTTATCAAATTAATAAATAAATTATTTTTAGTTTATTCATTGTACATGTGCTAATATTGTTAGATTTTTTGCAGGAAGATTGCTTCTACCAACACTAGCATTCTGGCGCAATCAAATGGCGATTTATGATTTGGTTTGTGATATCCTTGCCTTTATGTGCTGAGCCTTAGCTTTACTTGCACTCGGTGTATGCAACTCTACTTTCAAACACAAACACAAATGCTATGCTTGTGATCGTGCAAACTTCATTCATCTGCTAAGTTTGAATGAAATGATTATTTACTTTTTTATTCTGCCAGATTAAATATTTTTATTGTTTAGAGAGTTTGCAGATGATTATACCTTTCATATGGATAATGATGATAGATGCATGCAACATTGTAGTTCACAAATAACTAATCTATTACCTTGGAAACTTTCTGGTTTTTCATTTACTATTGAAAATAATGAAAGCTTGAGAACTTTAAATTTTTACTCAGTGGTTCTTCTAATCATTAATTTGGATAACTTTAGACCTTGCTTGATACTTGAGAGCTGTGGTACATTATTTGTTTCGTTACCATTCTTTGAATTCATGATTGCATGTTTCTACAAATTTACCCGTCATCCTAAGTGTCTAAAGTGTATTTTGTACCTAGATCAGTTGCATCATCCCAAAATTTTCTAGCAATGTCTAAATATGCCTTGATGATATCAAAGTCTTAGTTCTCAGTATTTGTTTTGTGTTGAACATGAATGACATGAACTGCAGAGTTCCATTTTCTTTTGTTCCTCATTTGGTTTAAACTGTCTATTGTAATATGGACAAAAGTTATGATGTACTCCAATGGTCCATTCCTTCTTTCCCGATGCTGTATTTGTGTTATTTTTATACGCTTCACTCAATAAGCATTATGTTTTGCTAAGCTAAGGGAGAATTGCCTAGAATTAGCACTTCTATGAAACATTTATTCAAAAAAATTTTCAAGCTTGGATCCATTTTCTTAATGATGGCTTACTTGGATCTTGCTTCGCCAATTGGCTCATGCGAAGCCATGTTTGCAATTTAAGTCAAGGAATTATCTACTCTTAAAATCTTATTATCATTTAGTTTTATTGAATTGAAAAACTGTGAATACTTGATGTATTGCTTTTATTAACTTCATTTTAAGCTTGTATTGTCGTAGGCAACTAATTATTTATTTCATCAATTTACTTAATTTATGCTTTAGCATTTTCCTCTTACTAGGAATGCATATTTTAAAATTGACATACTTCCTTTCTTATAGGAGACTGTATTTGTTTTTCAGGATCGTCAAATTATTGGAATTCAAGAAGGGCTTTATGATGGAGAACCCTCTAGAGGTTTGTTCTTTTTATGAAAGTAAAAGATAATACATCTCATCATTATGTGTGGTCGGGTAGGATATGTATTCCAGTGAAATATAGTGGGTGGGTGGGTGTGTGTGTGTGTTTCTTCTTCTTTTTTCTTTTTTTTTTTTGTTGGCGGGGGGGTTGTTTATGTGATTTTGGGTTAGTACTTGAACGCTTAATCTAGATCTTTATAGCATAGTTACAATTGGTGTTGCCAGTAGAAGTCTTTTAAAAATAGCTTTTTTTTTTTTGGTCAGGAAGTAAATCTGAACCTCAAAGAAAGAAAAGGTAACTATCACGGATGCCAACGGCGGCTATTTGCCCCTCTCCATAAGTGGTAAGTACACGAATGTTACTTTCACATAAGCGCAACTAAGAGCTGCCACATATGAACTGTTGAAATCCATGACATTGTCCGTTCAAAATAGAATGATTGTAGATCCAGGGACAAACTTAGGCTTGGTTTGGAAAGGAAAGTAGCTGCCTTATTTTTAGCTAACTAAAAATAAGTCGGCTATTTTTGTGTTTGGGAAAGAAAAAAAAGGTGGCTTTTTTTAGATGGATTTTTTTAGTTTTAGTTAATTTGACATTTTTCCCTTAAAAGTTTAAAAGAAAGTTAAAATGTAAAAGAATAAATTTGATCGGCCACTGTAGCAACTACTAAGTAGCAGCTACTGTAGCAGCTACTATCTTAGGTTGCCAAACCAAGCCTTAGGCTAAGACTGTGAGGGCTATGACACTGCCCTTGCTTTTTTCAATTCAAAACTTCCTAATACACTTGCCCTTGCTTTGGAAAACAACCAAAAAAAAAAAAAACAATTACCTATTATTTTGGTCCCCCTGTATATGGAATGATCTTGGCTCCGTCCCTGCCTAAACCCGGTTAGTGGGAAAACACTTCTTATGTCACCATGTCATCATCACTATATATTTTCCTTTTGGTGTGAAGTAAACAAGATAATGCCTTGCAAACCTAGTTGCAGGCCTGCATTGCAGCAGACAATTGAACTCAAATTATAAGCCTCCTTTGTTGGAATTGTTCTCATATTTAAGTCAACCAAGTAGTATAGTTCTTCATGTGAAGAACACAAATGTTAATCATGTTACCTATCAAATTTTCTGTGAATAACATCTGATAGTTTAGCCTAGTTTGTCCTACATGCGGATGAAATGGTGCTGTCCTTGCAATGAACTTTTTTGTTACATTGTATTCTAAAATATAGTTCTTATATGCCTTAGATCTCTTCTTTCCTGATCATCTGCCATATGTGAAGAATATATGGCAATTGTCTGTGGTTTTCGTTCTTTTTACTTATGAATTAACGGTAAGAAAATTTTACAATAATGACCTTTGATAACCAGGGCAGCCTACTATTTTGCTACCAAGGGGGCGTTTGGAGTGTCGAAAAACAACGAAAAATGTGATTTGGTAAAATTTTGGTGTTTGGTGTTTTGAGGCGAGATCACTTTTCTTTTTTTTTTTTTGGAAATGAGTAGTGCCGTAAAAACGGATTTTTGTCTATTCCAACGAATTTTGGCCGAAACCTTTTGACTTTTGCGTTGGAATGTTGAATTTTAAATCCGTGGGAACGGATTTTTGGATTCATTTTAACGGATTGTCAAAATTTTTTGAAAGTTGTTAAAAAGTTTTTGGGATTTGTAAAAAATTTAATGGGTTATGGAAACGTTATTCGGGTTTGAAAAAAATGTATTGAAATTTGTAAAAATTTGTTGAGACACGTAGATATATATGAATTTATAAAAATTTCATGAAATACGAGGTGAGAAAAATGTGTTAAGAGTGTTTTAGAGATTTTCAGAATTCTTTTGAGATTTTCGGGTTTTTTAGCAAACCAACCACACCCCAGGAAACAGAAAAAATAAATTGTAAAAATTATGCTTTAGCTTATGCTGGATTGCAAGGCTTTTGAATTCCTGAATGGCTGAAGAAAATTAGAACCTAGTTGTTAATGTAGGTAGTGACCATGCATGTTCATGTATGCCTATTGACATTAAAATTGAAGCATCATTCATTGGAAAATGATATTATAGCAAAATTTCCTTCCTGAATTTTGAATCAGAATGATGCGCTGGTGTTTTTTCCTACGTGTGGATGAAATTGTTCCTTCTTGTTGGCAGATTGATGAATGAAGATTCGGAATGATGGGATTTTGCGGCATTTGTTTGTACAAATAATCTTTTGCCTTATTTACTTGCTCTGAAAAGTAGTACTCGTACTAGCTTATGTAATGAGGTTCAGATTTTATTTTATTTTAATTTATTATCGGAGTCAATTACTGCATCATTTGTAAAATGAAGTTCACCTCGAGGCCAGAAGGGTATTGGTTTGTATGACTCACCACGCATGATGCATCACCTCGGGGCCAGTAGGGTAGGTCTGATTTAAGTGAGTTGAAGTTAATTAAGTAGAAAATTCCAAGCCTAGACTATGGCAGCATGTCTAAATTTTGTTTGAGGTTAGAATAGACCAGTTTAGCCAAATAGTCCTCAGTCATGGATACTTGAGCCCACAATTGATCTTACCATATTCTCTCCTTGTTCATGGACGGTGTTGCCCCACGCTCTGACCATTTAACTCATTTCGAGGCTCTTGGACAAATATTTTTGGACGAGTTTAAGATGGGAGTGCATTTTGAAATTTCACGGGCTTAAGCCCAAGGCTTGTTTGGTTTTTAGTTTAGGGGTTTTTGTGACCGTTCACTATTTATGGGCTTGTAAGGATTTTAGTTATATCAAAAAAATTTATTTGTGAATAAGTCACATTTGTAACAAAAAGATAAAAAAAGACATTACGCGTTTTTTACTACATTTCAAAACTGTCAGTTTTATATGAAAATAGTGTACGCTTCATTTATTATTTCCGCCACTTTTCATCTTCTTTACAAAACAAGTAAAATCGATTTTTAGAACACAATCAAAACTATTTGGGGAAAATTTAAATTGATCATTCATAAGTATCTTTATTTTTTTTGATTTTCAAACAGTATTGGTATTGTTGTGAATATAGGTCAAAATGTTAATCGATCTTATAGATTTCTCTTGCCTAAAACTCGTTATCTGTTTATAATTCATGATACTGTTTTGAAAACAGTATCGGTACTGTTTTCATATTACCATAAAAAATATCAATTGATACATAATACAAATCAATTATACGATCCAACATCATTATATTTTTTGAAATAGTACCGATTTTGTTTTGAAAATAGCTCAAAACGTTGATCAATCTCATAGATTACTCTTATTCTCAAAACTTGTTATTTGCTTATAATTTATGATACTGTTTTGAAAATAGTATCGGTATTGTTTTCATATTACTTAAAAAATATCAATCGATACATAACACAAATTAATCATACGAGTTAATATCATTATATTTTTTAAAACAGTATGGGTATTGTTTTCGTATTGCTTAAAAAAATCAATCGATACATAACATAAATTAATTATACAAGTCAATATCATCATATTTTTTGAAACAGTATTGGTACTGTTTTGAAGATAGTTCAAAACGTTCAAAACGTCGATCGGCAAAATCAATCTACGAAGAAGATAGACTAAGTAAGCTAAATCTTTTTTCATATTTTTACAACTAAAATTGTAAATAATGAAATTGAAAATAATGAAAGAAAAAAAAATCAAATGAAGCATGAGTTTTGATAAATCATATCTTCACGTGATTTATAAGAAATGAAATAAAAAACGGAAGAACGTGTTTCGCAGTTAGTACGATTTTCGAGAATTTCTGTCTGGCTTAATTTTAGAAGTGAAGGGCATTTATGTCATATTAGAAATTATATTTAAAACTAAATCGTGGGACTTACTCAAAAGTGTGACTTAAACACACAATTTTTATATTAATGTGATTTAAAAGTAATATTTTTTTTTTGTGTGTGATTAAAACCTTTAAAAGATTATAAAGTATGGCTAAAACACAATTTTTCGTTTAGTTTATGATTTGTAGTTAATCCAAGACCACTCCATTAATGCGCCTATGTCTGTGTTTTCATTTTGAAATGTCATGGACTTGGCCCACATTTTGAAATTTTATGGGCTTAGGGCCAGGGTTTATTATTTTAGTTTATGGGCTTGCAGTTAGCTAGACCATTAATGTGCCTACAGCAGTGCTTGCGTTTTTGTAATTTCATGGGTGCAGCCCAATGGTTGAGCCCAAGGCTTGTTTAATTTTTAGTTTATGGGCTTGCCAGTTAGCCCGGGCTCATTAATGTGCCTATACAAGTGCTTGCATTTTGTAATTACAGGGGCTAGGTCGAATGGTTGCTCAATTTTCAAACTAATGGGCCCATATCTTGTCTCAAATTTTAGATTAATGCGCCCGTACCTGGGATATTTTTCAGATTAATGGGCCAGTAACTGGTCTTGTTTTTAGATATTGGTCTAAGCTTTTTCGAGATTAATGGGCCTTGACTGGTCTTATTTCTACATTAATTGGTATTAAGTGGCTCAATTTTCAAATAAATGGGCCCGTAGCAGGGCTCAATTTTCAGATTAATAGACCCATGACTGGGCTCATTTATAGTTAATGGGCCATCACTTGTGTTTTTTTTCAGATTAAATGGGCCAATGGCTAGGTTTTTTTTTTTGGAGTTTTTGGAGGCCGATCACTATTTATGGACTTATAAGGATTTAAGTCATACCCAAAAAACTTATTTGTAAATAAGTGACACTTGCAACAAAAAGATAAAAAAAGACATCACGCATTTTTCACCACATTTCAAAACTGCCAGTTTTATCTGAAAATAGTGTAGACTTCACTCATAACTTCCGTGACTTTCCATCTTCTTTACAAAGTAAGCAAAATCGATTTTTGGAAACAAAATCAAAAATTGTTTGGGAAAAACCTAATTCCGCGACTTTCCATCTTCTTTACAAAGCAAGTAAAATCGATTTTTGGAAACAAAATCAAAACTGTTTGGGAAAAACTTAATTCCGCGACTTTCCATCTTCTTTACAAAGTAAGCAAAATTGATTTTTTGAAAAAAAAATCAAAACTGTTTGGAAAAAACCTAAATCGATCATCATTTTTAAGAATATTTATTTTTTCTGATTTTGAAACAGTACCGGTACTGTTTTGAAGATAGCTCAAAATACTAATCAACTACATGGATTTCTCTTACCCAAAATTTGTTATCAGCTTATAATTCATGGTGCTGTTTTAAAAATAGTACTAAAAACAGTACCGATAAGACAGTACCGGTACTGTTTTGGATTGGTACTGTTTTCATACTGCCTAAAAAATATCAATCAATACATAACACAAACCAATGATACGAGCTAACATCATCATATTTTTTGAAACAGTACCAGTACTGTTTTGAAGATAGCTCAAAACGCCAATCGACTGTTTTCAAAACAGTACCGATAAAACAATACCGGTACTATTTTCATACTGCCTAAAAAATATCAATCGATACATAACACAAACCAACGATATGAGCCAACATCATTATATTTTTTGAAACAGTATTGGTACTGTTTTGAAGATAGCTCAAAACGCCGATCGGCCCCATGAATTTCTCTTGCCCTTAAAACTCGTCATCTGCTTATAATTCATGGTGCTATTTTGAAAACAGTACCGATAAAACAGTATCAGTACTGTTTTGGACTGGTACTGTTTTCATATTGCCTAAAAAACATCAATCGATATATAACACAAACCAACCATACGAGCTAATATCATCATATTTTTTGAAACAGTACCGGTACTGTTTTGAAGATAGCTTAAAACGCCAATCGGTAAAATTAATCCATGAAGAAGATAGGCCAAATAAGCTCTATCTTCTTCATATCTTCACGACTAAAACTGTAAATAATAAAACTGAAAACAAGGAAAAAAAAAACGGAAGAAGCGTGATTCTCGGTAACCCATAGCTTCACGTGATTTCCAAAATTTTCAGAAATAACTTGTGTAACTTAATTATAGAAATAAAGGATATCATCGGTATATTAGAAATTGTATTTAAAATAAACTTGTGGGACCCACTCAAAAGTGTGACTTAAACACAAAATTTGCTACATTAATGTGACTTAAAAGCAATAATTTTTTTTGGTATGACTAATAGCCTTAAAAGATTATAAAGTATGACTTAAATACAATTTTTCGTTTTTTTTAAGATAATGGGGCAGTAGCTAGGTTTATTTTTCATATGAATGGACCAATAATAGCTGGGCTTATTTTAAGATTAATGGGCCTATAACTTGGATTTCTTCACATTAATGGGCCAATGACTGGGCTCGTTTTCAGATAATGAGCCTGTAGATGGGCTTTTTAAGATTAATGGGCCTTAGTGGACTTATTTTTAAGTAAATGTGCCTTAAATGGGCTCAGTATTCATTAATGGGCCGCTGTTGGGCTCTTTCAGATTAGTGGGCCTTAGCTGGGCTTATTTTTCATTAATGGGCCTTAACTGGGCTCAACGGCCTTAACTGGGCTCAACATCAGACTAATGGGTTCATGACTGGGCTTATTTCTGAGATTAATAGGCCAATGATTGAGTTTTTTTTTTAAAGATAATGGGCCCATTGCTGGGCTATTTTTCAGATTAATGGGCCAATAACTGGGTTCATTTGTCGGATTAAGGGGCCTTAGTTGGATTTGTTTTCAGATTAATGGGCTTGGTCTTTTTTCAGATTAGTGGGTCTTCTCTGTGCTTATTTTTACGTTCACGGGCCTTAATTGGGTTCAGTTTTCAGATTAAGGAGTCCATACTGGGCTTTTTTCAGATTAAAGGGCCAATATCTGGGCTTTTTTCATACAATGGGCCACAGCTAGGACTTTTAGATTACTGGGCCTATTGCTGGCCTCGTTTTTCAGAATGGCCCCAAGCTGGGCTTATTTTTAAATAAATGGGCCTTGACTACGTTTATTCAGGCTAATGGGCCCAAAGCCGGACTTATTTTTCAGATAATGGGCCCATTTCCAGGTTGATTGGCCTACTGGTAAGCTTGCATTTCCAATTTCATGGGCTAAAAATCGCCAACACGAGGACTGCTTTAAAATTGAATTTGACTTGCCATCACATTTTTGGGTGCAGTTTTTAAAGGGTGAAAAATATAAAAGATATCGAAACTGGCCCACTACCAGAAATAAGCCCACAATTTTCCTGGGGAATAGAGCCCGTTAAATAAAATTTTCTTCTACCGGGCATGATTCGAGAGGCCCAGCCATGCTGAGATACAATTTGGACTACTTCAATCCAATGCTCTTTCCATTTTTCACCTTCACAAATCCATGAGATGAGGGCCAGCCATGCAAGTTGAATGCCACTCAATTACCCAAAAAAAAAAAAAGGTTAGAATGCCACTCACCATCTGGACCCGAATGCCTCGTTGCCCCATTATATTGTATATTGTCCAATTTTAAGAATGTCAAACTAATTAAAACACAAAACCAACAATCTCGCAAACGACGAATTTCTAATATTCTGTTGATGGCCCAAGAAAAACTAAAAACTAATACCATTCGGCACTGAAACATTTTCATCGAGTAACATGGAAACATAGCAGATTGACATTCAATTCCAAAACACAGCTGCTTTTGCAATGCCCTTGTTCCATGACTAGCGTTCAAAAACTCACCTGCAAAGACCAAATATTATAAATAGAGAAGTGCCTAAAAAATCAATATAATTGAGTCAATGACATAACAAAATTGACATTGCATTCCCTATTTGCTTTAGAGGAGAGTGAGCAATAATCAAATGAGAGGAATTTTTCATCCGCAGAGACTGACCAAACCCAAAAATGACTAACCAACAACATAGAAAACAATCCATCAGATATGGCCAGCAAAATTATTTCTTGAATAACTCTCCTATAGTTCACTTCATTATTTAATCATCTACAAGAATTCAATGGCAAAACGGTGTGTAAGTGATAAATGAGGTTGTCTGAAATATTCCAGAAGTGGGTCACAAGGTATTCAAAATCATCGATGATGATTAATGGACCACCGTGGTGGAGAGATCTAAATGGTCGCGTTGTAGGGAGGTTAGTCTTATGGCAGAAGAGGTGATGAGTATGGGAGACTGTTCGATTGGGGAGGCGGTTGAAATTCCTAATTGGTCAGAAAGAGTGCAGTGTGTGCAACAGGTGGTTGGTTTGTGATTTTGAAGTGGATCCCATATCCTTTTTTTAAGTTTCTTGTTATATTGCCGTTAGCTTGTTAGACGATGGCAGTGGTAGAGGCTAAGATGATGAATGTTTTGGTAGAGAAAAGGTGAGTGCGAAGAAGCCGAGACATGGACATAGAATACACTAACTTTTAGAAAATGTTAGACGCAACACGTCGGGAACATGCAATATATAAATTTATAAATATATTGTTTATATAAATAGATTCTTCGTAGTTGCAGCAATCCTCCCGGGGGGAAGCCAGAGACTCAAGAGGTGACAGAGAGAAATTGTGGAGAAAATATTTATTTTTCTATGTCTAGTTTTGACGAGAAAGAGCTAGTCCCATTTAGTTGGAAAAAAGGATTAAGTTTGAAAAGGAGATAAAATTTGAAGAAAATGATTTCCACTTATTTAATTTCAAAGGAAATTATAGAAAACAAAAATGTTAGTCCAAAGATTTCAACTATGACCATGAAAATGGTTTTGATAATAACAAAGCTTAGATGATAATTGATGTGAAGAATTTCAATATATATTTTACTTAGGCTCCAATAAAATGGTAAATACCTAAGTATATCTATATTGGTTTCTGAGAATGCTAAAAAGGTATGGGTAAGGGCAGAGCTAGAAATTTTTTTTTTTTCATCTTGGGCCGAGTATTAAACAAGGCTAGATATTTTTTTTAATTGATGTGAAGAGTATTAAACACTGAAATTAAATGGAATTATGAATAGTTGGGCTAAAATGTTATATAATATTAGTACTAAAAAAATTTTTAGCAAAAATTTTACCCGAGTTACAGCTTATCTAAGTCAATGCATGGCTTTGCCCTTGGTATGGGGGCAGAGGGGACTTGCCCCCCACGGTAGGGTAAAGGATTTTTAGCCTGCTGGTAAGTCACTGGGAACCGTTAGAAAATATAAAGATAGCAAGATAGTGTACCGAAACTTGAAAGTTGCAGGATTAGTCGCTGTCAAGGTCACTGGGAATTATAGAATATCATAGGGATGCAAGAATGTTCATTGGGAAGCTCGTCCCAACGTGTAGCGTATTTTCAAAATTATTAGGTTTTTTTATAGTTCGTTTCAGGCAAGGCTTCTTGTTTTTTTATACATAAGGTGTGACATAGACATTATCCAACTTTATGTTAGAGTTCATAAGATTTGTGTTTATATTAGAGTTTATAGGATTTGTGACAAAGAAAACAAAGAGTAAGGTAAAAAAGATTTCTTTAAGAGTTTCTTTAGCAATTTTTCTCTTTTTCTCCATTATTGGAGGTTGATAATAGAAAACCGAGTATATTGTATCGATAGACTTTGGCAAGCTAATGAAACATATAAATCTTTTTTTTTTGATAGGTAAGTCGGGGGAGGGCCTCGGGTTCGAACCCGGGTAGTGAGTGGGCAAAGAATAGAGCTCAACCACCGAGTTAAGTGCGTCACTCAATGAAACATATAAATCTTGTGTTATTGCTGGATTGTTTTTCTATTCATTTGTTTTTAAACTTCTCATTATTGTTAGGGTTGATCCAGATTTCACATAACAAATTGTGAGGAATGTAGCATAAAGGCTATCCTAACTTGACATTTGAAGAAAAATCTACAATCATTCATGCATTAAAATTGCTTACGGGTGTATTCTAGCATGCATCCATGGTATTCACTCATATAAATACCATAGCAAAACAATGTAAAAATTAAAACATAAAAAAATGGCCTACTAGGCACACTGTCCTCTTTTTGACAAACTTTACTAGAGTGACACAAGTTCTGGTTCAATTAGGAAGTCACAGACTATGCCAAGCTTTCATCAACATGTTTGATCCTCTATCAATACTTGAAATCCTGAATGCCATTAGACATGACACCACACTTCAGCAAACAAATCTAGTAATATTAAAAGTATACATCATGAATTCTTCTCATGTTTCATGTATGCAATGCAGGCATCTATCAGTATACACATCCATCCATACATATGTAAGTATGTATTTACCAACTTTACATATACAAAAGTGCACAAAAATGCAAACATTAAAGAGCGGCACACTCAACTCTCAGGTCATTTTTCGGATAAACTTTCATGGAGTAGCACGAGATCTAGTTCAATTAACAATTCAAACTCTATGACAGACTTTTATCACATTGAATAATAGAAAATTAGGGCAAAAAAACAATATATTGAGGATTTAGAAAGAAAAATTAGGGCAAATGATAAATTCACTTCTTGTGCATCTACAATCCGATTCGAACAACAGTTAAATTAAAACATACATTAGGTTTTAGAAAATTTAACTAATAAAATGATGAGAAAGAAAGGAAAGAGATATTACTAGTAAGTCCAAGAGAGAATTTGGTGATGATTGTACTGGTTATGGCAAAACTGACAACGAAGGGTCAGTTCTGATTCTATTCTCACCGGAAGAAAACGAACAAAGGATCGAACGTCATTATCTGTCCTGCTCTCTCTTTCTCCCCCTCTTCCCCATTGCAATTTACAGATTGCCTACTAGTATTCGAGTCCGAGCTTACAAATCATGGAAGGTACCATTTTGTGTGAGAGTTGTATAGTGCGCGCATGATGTCATGTATTTACGTTCTCTTGCCATTAGCACATGCTCAACCTTAATTTGTTACTTTTTTTTTTTCCTCCTCTTGTGAGCCAAATGCAAGATCCGTGCTTCGAATTTCAAACTCGCGAAGCAGCTTTTCACCGTCAATCGACCACTATCAATGGTTCACAACAATGCAAACCACGTCCCACGAATCGTCATCGTAACCATTCATAACCAATCTTAATTCGACGACCCACATCTTTCCCTACACCAAACGCTCCATGTATAAAAACGCCTCATCTGTTGATTTCTGTCATAGTAATCATTTCTAAATCCACTTCTCTTTTCGAAACCCTAGCAGCTCTCTCTCTCTCTCTCTTTCTCTCTATATATAAAATTGTCTGGTCGAGGAAAAGGAGGCAAAGGCTTGGGCAAGGGAGGAGCCAAACGTCATAGAAAGGTCCTTTGAGATAACATTCAGGGCATCACAAAGCCTGCGAGTCATCCCCTAACTTGTAGGGGTGGCGTCAAGAGGATCAGCGAGCTTATCTACGAGGAGACTCGCAGCGTTCTCAATATCTTCTTGGAGAACGTCATTCGCGATGCTGTGACCCACACTGAGCACGCCAGGAGGAAGACTATAACCGCTATGGATGTGGTCTATGCTCCGAAGAGGCAGGGCAGGGCGCTGTACGGGTTCGGTGGTTGAGTTGCTTGGGTCTTGCTTTGTCCGGCCACTTTGGGGGGTTCTATGAGTGCACTGAAGGTGGCATGTGCTGTAAATTACGGTTTTAGGGTTTGTTTTAATTGTTCTAGAATTTATCTTAGTTTTTTCAAGTAATCTAGTTTAATGTACTGGAATCCTACTTTGGAATGAAAATTCTTTGCTTTTTGTGGAAAATGTCTTGATTTTGGATACAATCACTTGCGTTGCTTTCTCTGTATGCTCATGCTTGTGATGACCATATTCAAATACGTATTGGACTCAAATCTGCATAATAAATACCTCTAAATGGGTGATTTTAAATATTAGTAAAATCAAAACCCCAAGTAGGATTGCTTGGTTTTGATTTGTTTATCTGTTATGATTATGGATTTTGGCTATAATCAGGCATTCCTGTTGTTTGCCTGTCAAGATTTGTTACAGAACTACAATACTTGAAGAATATTGACATTTGTACCAGAACGAATGATCTTCTTTACACGTTAGTATAATGTCTATTTTGGATTTCTCTAATCTGGAATAGAGTCCCCTGTTGAATTTAGTTGTGCATTTGCTATCGAAATATGGAGCTAAACATTTGTTAATATACTCCTTGGTGTGTGTTGTATAACTGTTAAAGGATGGAATTGTAGAGCTTACCACTAAATTTTGAGGTGAAATGAAGTAGGAGAATGGAGTGGGATCTATGGCAACCTCCATTATAGTGACGGGAAGTATTCTCTCCCTCTCCCTAGTCGTTTCGAAGAGTAAATTTCAAGCCCCCGTTCAATTGCTTACATTTCACCTCTTGAGTAAAAGCTGTTCTTCATATTTTTCCAACTAAAATATGATTTTCTTTTTTTATTTGATAGTGACAAGGTTTTTTTACATTTAAAAAAAAATCTATTAAAGTGCAAAATGAATCAGATTAATTATGTGAATTTTCATATTTTTCAACAATTTTTTATTTTTTTTAAACGTGATTACCTGCTCAAAAAATAGACTCAAACTGCACATATATAATTTTCCTTTTTTATCCATTTTTAATTTATTTTTAAAACGTGAATAATATGCTAAAAAAATCCCCTCCCCCCTAGGACTGGAAACGAACCGAACCGAGCCGACATGTTCGAGCTCGGCTCGAGCTTTTATACTGAGCTCGAGCTCGAGCTTTTATATAGGCTCGAGCTCAACTTGATCAAAAGAATTTAGGCTCGGTTAAACTCGCAAATAGTTCGATTAAACTAAAACGACATCGTTTTGGTTTAAAATATAATATATTTAAAAATATAATAAAAATATTATTAAAAATATATATAATATTCTAACCGAGCCTACTCGCGAGCTTTCGAGCCGAGCTTCTATAGGCTCGAGCTCGAGCTCGAATCCAAAACGAGCCAAAAACCAAGCTCGGTTCGAGCTCGTTTAACTCACGAATCGAGCTCGAGCCGAGCTCGAATAGCTCGCGAACGGCTCGGTTCGTTTCCACCCCTGCCCCCCCAAAAAAAACACACATTAATGAAAAAATTATTATTAAGATAAAAAGAAAAAAATGGCCAGAATAAACTAATTTTGAGAACGCACCTAAGAACACTTTGTTCGTCAGAATCAAGTTAGCAGTCTAGTACGTAGCACAAAGCCATAAAACCAACAGACAGTATATATTATACCAAATGAAAAACTATAAAACCAACAGACAGTAGATATTATACCAAATGAAAAACTAGCTTTCCCTGATCAAAATTAACAACTGATAATCAAGCAGAAACAAATACTTAACATAATCACAATTGAATGCTTGTGGTAACTGCCTTACCAGGGCAAATTACAATAAATATGAGAAAGAGAGAGAGAGAGAGAGATTACGGCCATTCGGAACCCATCAGACAGCTTACCAGCTAGCAACAAATGAGATTCCTCACGAGTTTTCTATCAATTGATCCCTTGTTAACTGTCTCCTTCCCTATAGGAGCAGATAAAAGGGAGGGTAGGGGGATAAACCTGACTGTCTTTAAATATTTCTAATGGTCACAAATTCCTGGCCTACGGGGGGATAAAAAAGAACTAGGGAATAATTGAAAAAACAAAGGGAGAAAAATTACTACAGCACAAATAACAATCTCTCATTAAACTGTATACAATATTCAAGCCCAGAACTAAAGCAGACAGAGAAGCTTCACAATAAAATCCATGATTGCATTACCTTTTCCAAACTTTTGTGGCATGTCGGTATAATACAATCTGGTCAAGGATTGAAGCATCGTGAAGCATAAAAGTAGCTTGGCAGCAAATAACCCAGGAAGCTAACTGAGAAAGATCAGGATGCTTGTTTGTTGCCTTCAATTTGTTTCCACTGCTTCTGAGTGGTACTTCTCCAAATCAGCATTGAGATCTTCTGCAGATAACTTTTCAACCACGGCCTCTACCACGTCCACGGCTCCTCCTAAAGCCTCCTCGGCGCCCACCTCGAGGTCGTCAGCAGCACCACCTTGTCCTGACTGCTCTCATTATATAGTGAGAGATTACAAAAAATATTATTCACCAATATATCAAGACGATCAAAATAAGGCAAAGCTAATGAAAAAACAATAAACAAGCTTACGAAGCATATAACTCCGAGATATATTACTACTAATACTAATTTTGAATTTTGACGGTAAAGTACACACACAAACAACAGCGATAAAAGGCCATGTGATTTTCATAAAACTATCACAGTTTACATTATAATCTAGATCTGAGAACAAGCATATGAATCTTTAATGCCACAATATTTGATTCTAGCTCATATATTTAGATCTACAAAACCACATCAAGTACTGCCAGCCAAATTATTTGGACTAACTAAACAAAACATTTTATCCTTTCTAACACGAGCATCACAACGAAGAAAAATGTCACTGGGATATTTAACACACCATCCATGGTCATCCATCCCCTCAATCCACACAGATGAAAGGGCAGAGTAATTTATACGAGTGTCACAAAACCTTTGGAAAATAGATTATTTCACATCAAGTTTTAGCAGCATGTAAATCAAAGATAACAGTCAAAATATGAAAATAACTGCCACTATCTCAAAGGCTGTAATTTGGCCACCTCAAAACTTAGCATGCGGATCTCAAGTTATGATTCGCAATGATAAATGCTTAAGCATATAATGGTACTTTTTTTTATAAGGCATAATTAGCAGATCAGTTCCTTTTCTGAGAACTTAGGGTGTCCGGATCAGCTTGCGTGCATCTCGACTAATCACTGGGGTCTTAAAACTAACAACCGCGGTAAGCCTCCGATGGCTCTGAGGAGACTCAAACTAGCGACCACAGGGAAGCAAACCCAAGGTCTTACCCATCAACTACCATCAGGGTTAGCAGAATAGTTCAAAGGTATTAATAATGTGAAGGGTACAATTTGTATATGCACTCGTATAGAAGAGTTATATTTTAGTCTCTAGAACATAACAATTGACCAGTATATTCATGACTATAAATTTTAATATCAATTTCTTTTTAGAACAAAATCTTTCAACTTTGAGAAGCAGAAGAGGAGATTGGGGAGGTATGGCCATGTTATGGTTGAAAAGCAAACCTTCTGGCTGTACCATTTTGATCTCCATACATGCTGTTTGTAGATGGAGTAGAGCAGCAGGAGTCGCCATATTTGTTCCAACAATCTCAATTTTCATAGGCTTTCCATCCAGTTGAACATTGTTGTATCTTTTTACAGCTGCCTCAGCATCCTTTCGACGTGAAAATACCACCTCTGCAGTTCCCTAATAGAATAATGTTTCTAATGATGCATGGGACAAACAATTCCTGGAAGGACATAGTATGTGTATGCCAAACTTGATGGAGTACCTTTGATCTTCCGCTCCTATCATAATGAATTGATATCGCTTTATATCCCCAACCTCCGAGAAGAGCTCCTGTATAGAAATAAATTCATTAAACCACAACATAGAGCTTTCCAGTTTCATGTTTTTCCCGTTACATGCATGAGCTCAATACACAATAATAAGATATAAAATGACCAGAAATTAAACAGACAAACAAAGATATGCCCTAGAAATTCTAAGTGGGATAGGCAATCTCAAAACCCCACCGGTTCAGCTCAAGCTTTTTTAGGCTGAACTTAGTTGTGTTCAGACAAACTAAGCTGGGCCAAAATATTAGGCCCTGTTTGGCCAACCAAAAAAATATCAAAAGTCACCAAACTTTAACTACTTTTTGTACTTTCCCCAATAAAATTTTAACACATATCATCTTTACGTCACATCTTTGTACTTTTACTGTACTTTTTTCCTCAATTTTTTTTCAACCAAACAACCCCTTAAATATTAAGTCAGAATCCAGTTCAGGCTACTCTTGAGCTAAGCCTATCTCAGCCAAAAGTTCATTGCACTAGAAGAAACTACCTCCTCTATCTCCCTAGAAATTCCAATTTTCAGGACCCCTAATGATGTCGAAAGAATTCTTAGTACTTGGAGAAGGATTAAATCCAAAACAAGACTGAAAATGCATCACATCAACTAGGGAATTTACATAGTGTTTGAAAGCTATTGAACTGAAGATCAATTAAGCTCTCTGGACAAAGGTGTTTAAACACTAGCTGTTACACTTGATTCAAGTTACCTACAGGTTGTCTCCATTCGAATGTCCAGTTTTGAGTTCAAATGGCATGACGACCTTCTGGACAGGTTTTAGATAGTTTCAATGACCTTTGCACAGGTGTTTTAAATTCTAGTTTAGTTTAGGATAGTTTAACTATTTTAAACTAAATTACTAGTCCTTCATTTTACACCAAAGGCCAATTATAATACTTTAGGATTAGGATTGGGGCTATTTTCCAAATTTGATTAGGAATCTCTATTACAGAGATAGGAAACCCAATATGATTTAAGGAATAGATTAGTATTAGTTTGCTATGAATAGGGCTTCCAATCTTAGTTTTTACTTGTTTGATTAATAATACTCCGTTTAGATTTATAGAACTCTCGTGATTTAAGAAAAATATTATTGGATACTTGGAAAAGATCCTGCCAAACGCCCCATCACCTAAGCCTTTAATTATCATACATCTATGGCGAAAGGGAACAATGTTTAAAAAGTTACCTTGAGGGTACTGATAACAGCACAAAAGCAGTACTAGAATGCTGTTTTCATGTTTTAACTAACCAAGAAACATTCATTACTATTACAACCCCCTAAAAATTGTTGGTTCAGTCTATCGCACCGAAAACAAAAGGTACTCATTTCATAAGAAGTATAATAACATTGCTACTGCCAATGGTGTTAGGGTCAGGGGGAGCAATTATCCCCCTCAGAAAATTAACACTCTGACCACAATGTTTTGTTTTTTTGTTTTTTCCTTTGTCTCCATTTATTTGGAAAATTCCACTTTTGCTCCAATTATTCTCACTTTTTACCCCTATTCACGTAGAAATTGTACTTGGCCCCCACTAATTACAAATCCTCGATCTGCTCCTAGCTATAGATCATTGATGATAGCAGAAGTTGGGACAACAATTTCATCTTTGTCACTCTTTCATTTTTTCTTAGAGAAGGGGGGTATTGCCAAAAAAAAATGATTCCTGTGTATTTCCTTACCTTTAATGTATAGTTTTACCTAAAGATAATTGTTTAAAGTAAAATTACCATAGAACAAGTGTTCTATTTCACAAAATAAAACTTTTTCAAAGCACAAATCTAAATTAGTAACACATTTAAGGCATTGCATTTAATAAAAAGTTGACTAATCTTCCATTGTCAAAACAGCCTACCCCTAACTTCTGCATGTCTGCAGACTACAGAATCAATACCTTATGCAATCTTATATCCCTCATACTGCATCAAATAAACATACCAAATAGTAATAACCTACCAGTATGAGAGGGAAAAAAGAGTAATAACCATTGAGTTTGGGAACATAGTCAGCCATGGTGAAGTACTTAGAACAGAGTTATTAGGAACACCACAGAACTACAACTTCTACAAAACAATGAAGCAGAGCAGAAGAAGGAGGAGGAGAAGAAGAAGAAGAAGAAGTGACAACAAAAACGTTACCTTGATGTCTTCATCAGAAACACCGTAATCCAAGTTAGAGATGAAGAGTTTCGTGCCAGTCTCAATTGCGGACACTCGACCCGCCAGCGCTGGGTACGCCGCCGCGTGATCTGCGAACATATCGTGCTGCCACGTCGTGTCTGGTGCTTGAACCTGCCATGTTTCACATCCAGAGTCCCGATCAGAACTTCTAACCAGATCGTGGATCCATAGATCTATTTATCTAGTTCATGAAAAATCCTGAATTGTGAGTTTTGGAGCTCACCTTTGCAAGTGAATACGGAGTGATGCGATCTGTACCCCGATTTGGAAGTCGACGAGCGGGTCCAGGCCCCAAGTTACGAGTTCTGCCACGAGAGTTAGCTCCTCCGCCGCCGCCTCTTCCTCCTCCAGATTTCTTGTTCATCTTAATTATATCGTCGAGAGACATATCCAAGTTCGACATCTTTGACACAGCTACTACAGTACCACTGTAAAAGATTGAAGATGGATTTGGGTTTCACACAAATTTAGATAGGGTTGAGAGAGAGAGAGAGGGGGGGGTTGGGGGACTAGGGTTTTTGAAAGGAAACTCGAAAGGAAAGACCAAAATAAATTTTACGAGGTTTTTTTTTTTTGGTAATTAAAAATTACAAGGAAAAACGAGGGTCAGAACGCATGTGGTGTCGTGGTGTAGTTGGTTATCACGTCAGTCTAACACACTGAAGGTCTCCGGTTCGAGTCCGGGCGACGCCATAACTTATTTATTCTCTACACTGTTTTCTGGGGCCAAATTTTAATTCTTTGGCGGGTTAATTAAATCTAAAGTCCTTGCTTTCACAGCTTTTTTTTTTTTTTTTAATGAAATATTTCCCTTTTTTTTTCCAGTCCATCGAACCTAGATTTAATTTTCCATCTGTTGTCAAGTCTTTTAGGCTTTTACAATTTTTTATTTTTTGTAGGTATGCTTTTTTTTTTTCCTTGCGATTCTTTTTCTTCTTTTTTTTTTTTTTTCCTTTCCCACTTAACATTTTGGACTTACAAGATCAATTTCAAATCCCCCCCAAAAAAAAAATAAATTTGGACGAATTTAATGATTGAATCTAAAATATTACCCTATAATTTTTTTTAATTTTTTACACAACCTAGACGAAATAATTGCTTTTGAAAAATAATAATTTGTCATGCGAATATTTTCCTAACGTTTTATACAAAACTTTCCATAAACAATTTGAATTTTACAATTTTTAAATTTATTGTTGGAAAATAATATTATTTCTATATAAAATTTAGCATAAATAATAATTACTTGAATATGGAATTGTAAAATAAAAATGAAAGTACATGGTCTCTTTCATTTTTTTTTTACTTTTATTTTCTCTTTATAAATTTCTGTTTTAAATAAATATTAAAAATAATTAAAATTTATTCAAATTGACATATGAGTGGCCACGTTACTTTGAAACTCTCAACTTTTCACTAATGTTTGATGTCGATTTGATTCTTCTTGTGTGATATTATTTTTATGTAAAATATTGTATGCAAATATAGTGCATTGATTGTTTTCTAACTCAAGCAAATTTGTGTGGATTTTATTTTTATCTTTTACTACAAAATGATTAAAAAATACATGCAACTTCATTGACTCTTTTGCACACCACATTCTCTTTCTTATTTGTATTCGTTTATGCAATATTAAACTCTTCTTAAGCATTACTTTGACACTTTCCACTTCTAGACAATGGAGCATTTATAGCATAATTTTTAGTATTTTTTCATCAAAAATTATTAGTTGTAATTTTTAATCTATTTAATGAAATAAGTATTAATTTTTAGTAATTTTCAGTAAGTTTTTCTAACTTTTGGGTGTTTCATAAATTTTTTTGGTAACTTTTAACAACATTTTGATAATTTTTAATAACTTTCAGTAATTTTTAATAATTTTTGAGTTAAAAAGTTATTAAATATCAGGAAAAAAAAAAGTAAAATTAGTAGTTTAACAAATACCCAAAATCAAAAGTTAAAAGTTTTTTTTTTTTGGCTAAAATTTACATTGTGATACATTGAGATGAATTGTGAATGCTAGCGCTATGAGTCATCATTATTTTTAAAGAAAGGCTTCGTGAATTGTGAAGATTACAAATAACTGAAAGAAACACCATGGCCATGGCCCAGCCCATATTTTCACTTGTACCCAACGGCCCATCTTTTCCACACTAGCTTCTACGGGCCGGGTTGAATTGCTCACCGATGTTTGTTTTGCAGGTAAGAGGGTAAATTTTATTGACAAAAAATCTTTTCTTCCCCTACATTAGTTTGAAAAAGGGGTGTAAATTATTACTAGTGAGGGAGGTGGGCAACAAAAAATAATAAAAAAATTATATTATTTTCTTATTATCATATAAAATATTTTTTTATCTTTGTTTTTCAAGTAATATGTTTTCATCACTTTAAACATAATATAATTATTACTGGATAATATTTACTCTCTCAATTCAAATATAAGTATTATGAACTTGTTACCATTTAACTATTATTAGGGTAATAATTACTTTTATAATCTTTCAGTATCAAAATTTTTGCTTCGCACCAAATGTTCATTAAAAGTAAATCAAGTAATATTAGAAAATCATAATTTTAACGTGTTCTCCAATCAAAAAAGAATAATCATATATGGAACATATAGAAGTTAATTAGAAAATAATCAACTATACGACAATACCGAAGGCAAGTATTGGTGAGATATATGTATATATAATATATATTCTTAGATCAATTTTACTTTATTTGTTGGTTTTATACGGAAAATTATCGGTATGTCAGTATTTGCAAAATATTTGTTGATCAATTAATGGCTAAGCCTAACTAGGACAACCACTGAAGAAGTGACTAGAAACTTAAGGAAAGTGAAACGTTAGTGGAAAGCCAACAAACGTTTTGGCTTCTGCATATGAACGTAGTTATCAAACACCCATCAAGATAATTACAAGTACTGTTTGATTTGGGGTAGGCATATATACATCAACATTTGATTTTTTTTTTTCCACTATTTGTCTGTCATTATAATTATCTTAAAGAGTGCAAACACTCCTCTCCTTCCACAAACGGTAAAGAGCATACATCGGCATATGAACATAGGTGTGTCATCTCATAAGTGTGAGGTCAGAAGGTAGATTAATTAATTAATTAATTATGTAAATATGCTTGCAATTACTTGTATATATACGGTTTGAAAGTGTTGTAAATTTAATGATTATAATTTAATTATTAGTATCCTTCTCTTTTATATATATATATATATATAATTATAATACTGTCCAATTCGAGGTTTGATTTCGTCGAAATACAAGAATAATCTTTCTGGGTAAAGATTTATCGACTCCGTATCTTCCATGCGATAAAATGAATGGACCCATTTTGAATCACCGCCAAACTTCAGTTTGAATGTTCTTGATTCCTTATTATTAATTAGTGCATAATTCAAACGGAAGTGGAGAATCAATGAGACACCACCTGTGCGATGATATGCAGTGCCACGTACATAAAAGATACTAAAGGGTGTTTGGTTAATAAAAAGTTGACTAAAAAGTATAAAAAATAAAAGATATTTAGTTAATAATAAAAAGTTGATTAAAAAGTATAATAAAAATAAAAGATATTTAGTTAATAAAAATTTGACAAAAAATATAATTAAAATAAAAAAATGTGACATAAAAATGATATATAAAAAAATTTAATTGGAGTAAAATACAAAAATTAATTAAAATTGATAAATTTTGATAACATTTGATACCACCAAACAGGATTTAAAGAGTTTTTTTCCCAAGTGCATGGAACAGCGAAGAATTCTTAGTTTTAAGTGAGGAACTTCCAAATAACTCTGTCCATTGGTCTCATCTCACATGAATGGGCTCCGATATTTTATTTGTGAGGAAGGTCCACAATGTGAATTAATGTGAAAGTACTAAAAAGTAAATGGACAGGTTTTGCGTTTGAGAGCTAAATATTTATCGAATATTTTATTTTATTCTTATATTTTTTAAGTTTGTGAAAATAATAATTAATGATTAAAAATTAAAATATTTATTTCAAATAATAAGTAATGACATTTGAGTAAATAACATGGGTTTTTAGAGGCCGGTCACTTTTATGGACTTATAAGGATTTAAGTCATATCTAAAAAATTTGTTTGTGAATAAGTCACACTTGCAACAAAAAGACAAACAAAGACATCACACGTTTTCAATACATTTTGAAACTGTCAGTTTTATCCGAATGCTCGTAATTTCTGCGACTTTCCATTTTCGTCACAAAACAGATTCAAAACTAATTTTTGAAACATAATCAAAACAAATTTAAATGTATATTCGGTACTATTTTTATAAGAGCATACATTTATACGAAACAATACCATTAGAAACAATACCGGTATTGTTTTTATCGATATTGTTTCATATTGCCAAAAAAAAATCAATCGATATATGACACAAACCAACCATTAATGGTGCTGTTTGCATATTAGAATACATGTGGTACTCTCATCCATATGGTACTATCAGTCATACGTTGGACATGTGACTTTTTTGTGTTTTATGGTGCTGTTTGCATACTAGACACATTCAATACTATTTTTGCAAGAGTATGCATTTTATACAAAATAGTACCGCATCCATGTGGTACTATCGGTCATGTGGTACTATCGGTCATATGGTACTGTCAGCCATATATTGGATATGTGACTTCTTTTTGTGTTTCATGGTACTATTTGCATACTAAACACATTCGGTACTGTTTTTGCAAGATGATGCATCTTATACAAAACAGTACCATCCATGTGGTACTCTCGGCCATGTGGTATTGTCAGCCATATTGGATATGTGACTTTTTTTTGTGTTTCATGGTATTATTTGCATACTAGACCCATTCGGTACTGCTTTTGCAAGATCATGCATCTTATACAAAACAGTACCGCATGCATGTAGTACTCTCAGCTATGTGATACTGTCAGCCATATGTTGGATATGACTTTTTTGTATTTCATAGTACTATTTGCATACTAGACACATTCGGTACTATTTTTGCAAGATCATACATCTTATACAAAACAGTACCGCATGCATGTGGTACTCTCGGCTATGTGGTATTGTCAGCCATACGTTAGATATGTGACTCTTTTTGTATTTTATGGTACTGTTTGCATACTAGACACATTCGGAACTATTTTTGTAAGAACATGCATCTTATCCAAAACAGTACCACACGCATGTGGTACTCTTGACCATGCAGTACTGTCGGCCATACGTTGGATATGTGATTTCTTTTTGTGTTATTATGGTACTATTTGCATACTAGATACATTCGATACTATTTTTGCAAGAGCATGCATCTTATACAAAATAGTACATGCACGTGGTATTTATTCATGTGGTACTGTTAGCCATACGTTGGATATGTGACTTTTTTTTGTGTTTCATGGTGCTGTTTGCATACTAGACACATTCGGTACTCTTTTTGCAAGAGCATGCATCTTATACAAAACAGTACCGTATGCATGTAGTACTCTCAGTCATGTGGTACTATCAGCCATACGTTAGATATGTGACTTCTTTTGTGTTTCATGGTGCTGTTTGCATACTAGATACATTCGATACTGTTTTTGCACGAGCATGCATCTTATACAAAACAGTACCGCACGCATGTGGTACTCTCAGCCATGCAGTACTGTCAGCCATATGTTAGATATGTGACTTCTTTTTGTGTTTTATGGTGCTGTTTGCATACTAGACACATTCGATACTGTTTTTGCAAGAGTATGCATCTTATACAAAACAGTACTGCATGCATGTGGTACTCTCATCCACGTGGTACTGTGTTTAGATGAGCATGCATTTATTCAGTACTATTTTACAAGATCATACATTTATACGAAATAGTACCGGTACACAGATTTGTATATATTCCTTCTTCGATCGACGTTAGTATCAATCAGTACTCGTTCAAATTAATGATATACCATATATCTTCACGCGATTTATAAGGAAGGAAAACAAAAACGGAAGAAACGTGATTTTCAATTAGTGAGATTTTCGGCAACTCTCGTCTAACTTAATTATAGAAATAAAAGGTATTATTGGTATATTAGAAATTATATTTAAAACAAACTCGTGGGATCCACTCAAAAGTATGATTTAAATACAAAACTTTCTACATTAATGTGACTTAAAAACAATACTTTTTTTTTTGGTGTGACTAATAGTTTTAAAAGATTACAAAGTATGACTTAAACACAATTTTTCGTAAATAATAAGTAATTAATGAGTATTTTAAGAAGACAAATAAAAGTAATAGAAAATTAAGGGATGTACAAATAAATTAACAAAATACAAAGGTAAAACTATTTAAATAACTTGTAAAATTTCAAATATTATTTATTATACATCTCTTTTAAGTTATGAGTGGTTTAGTAATTAAAGGGAATTAATAGTTGATTTCATCAATTTTAACTAATACTCCTAATATTCTATTATATATAATATAGATAATAATCATGAATTTAACTGTCTTTTCATTTTATAGTATAATGAAAACATTACATGCTTGATAGTGGTGATGTAGGTTGATGCATTTAATTCCTATTGTTCACAAGGGGAAAAAAAAAAGAAGAAAGAATTTGGTGAATATATATAGGAGGATGATTTAATGTTAGGGAATAGATTGGTGATTAGTGTCGTTTTTATAATTGGAAACCATCTATATTGATTAAAACTTATTTAGAAGTGGTGGGTTTTAGTGATCTATCACATGCGCGCCATTAATTTCATAAACAAATTTTTGTAGAATTATATATATATAAATTTTGATGTAGCATAACTAATAAAGCTCATTATACATTACATAAATTAAGCATGTTATTCACCAAATATAGGTACATAGACTTTGTGTTTGGTTGAGTCCTTCTCAAAACTAATGGCAAGAGATTGCTGGTTTAACTTTTAAATCAATGGGAATTAATGCATTCAAGACCACACTCTCTTTGTGGGAATGCTGATCACATTTGTCTCAGATCATTTTCTTATGCAATTTGATATGCACCAACCCACCATGTGTGATCTCTCAACCAGAAGAAGATCAGCCATTCCAAATGGCGAAAAAAAGAAGGTAGAAATAAACCGAAGTCTTGTGGTTCACAGCCAATTTCAACATGCAATCATGAACTACTATTTCCACCTTTCTAGAATAGTTCCCAGCAACTAGGTGTCAAAAAGTTCTCGATGCCAAGTGATTCCTGTGAACACAACCACCGTGCTAGTGTCACCAATTTCATTGGAAATTTCCACCACAATAAGCAACTATTATCTCATTTATTGCACTCCCAAATTTTAAATTGTATATATATAATATATATATGTACATATATACATATATGTGTTATATATAATGTGCACATGAGTCTTCTCTAGATCTGCACTTTACCCTTTTGCTAGCTAATTAATGCTTTGACTCACAGGCTCTCTCTCTCTCTCTCTCTCTCTCACTATAATGATTTGTTAATTTTAATGGTTTGAAAATATTAAAATTTTTGGCAGTTTAAAAAGTTAAAAATTTTGAAAATTTTTTAGAATTATTTGAATTTAGCTGAAGTACAAACGGCTCTCGTGTTACGAGTTAATAATTTATAAAAAAAAATCATTAAAATTATTTTTTGTTTAGAAGAAATTATTATCATATTTTATGCGACATGATGTAGTCCCTTAATAATTTTAACAATTGATTGAGTCACTTGAGGTCTCATTTATTCAAGTGCCGACATGCCAATTAATTAAATAATTTATACTTATTTTTTTAATATTTTTTTAACATAAGTGACTCCAATATTTACTAATTTAAAAATGCATAACAGGAGGAAAAGGGATTTGATTTTGTCACCAACTTTAGCTGGATTCAAGTGGAATACTTTGGAACTCTTGAGGAAGAGAAACGTCAAAATTAAAACTCAGCAGCCACAAAATAACCAACTAGGAGATTTCGCCAACTGTCCTCTAAATGCAGAGCCACTATAATAACTCGTCCGTGAAATGACAATTAAAGTCTCACTAAAGATCCGGAAGTCAAACGCCTGTAACAAGACAAAAGGAACTATTGAAATGACTAGGTTACCCTCAGCCCCTTCTGACTTCATTCCCTCGACTAGCTACCCAGCCATGGTAGAGCAACATGGAGGCTTTGAGAATGTGCCTTACAAACCCATCTTGATAATTACGTTAGTCTTGCACAATTTCAATGGCATAAAGCACGGTGCTCTGCAACACTATTATATATAAAAATTTAATTAATGTATAAATAAGTACATAAAATAAATACGAAACTGAATGAAAATTACAGTCATCGACTTGGGGTTTTCATCGAAAATTCCAATTAAAATTTCTGTATTCGTGTTTGTCTCCGTTAATAATATTTATATTTTATTCTTAAATAAATTAAGTAATAATCGAAACAAATATTATTAATAATTTTGTCATTTCTGCTCACGTATAAAGTTTTGCAACCAAAAGTTAATTTGCTCTCTTGGTTATAGTACAAAACATTAATATATATTAATATTTTTATTCCCATGAGGAGCGAGAACGAGCATGAAAATCTGTATTAAGGCCGAGACAAGAATGCGGGGATAGAATTTTATCCCATAACGGGTATAGGAACGAGTAATGGTAAAAAAAGATTTTATCCATATATGAATTACTCTATCCTGTCAATTAATATGCTTAAATTCATACATGAACCTGTCTCGTTAACATGCCTAGAGGCGAGTATCTGTCTAGACAGTTTAACTTTGGAAAATAATTGAAATTTTTATAAAATAAAATAGAATTAACCTTACAAAAGTGACAAATTATTTGATTCGGTTTTTGTATATTTCTATTCGAATTTTGGTAAATTTTTTTAATTTGATTAATATATTTATATTTTATTTTTTAAATTTTAGTATATTTATATTTTATTAATATATTAATATAATATAGCTTTATATATAATACAGTTAATTTCGTAAGTTTGGGTTTAAGTTATTTTAAACGTTGAATGAATAAAATATGCATAATCTCCAAATATAAACCAAATCAGTCATCTCCTCCTACACCATCATAGTGGCAGGAGTGTCTATATATATTATATACACACACACACTCTTCCATTTTTCATCCCGAGCTAGTATGAGAAAAACTAGTGCACCACTACTGTAAGGAATATTCAACCATGGTAGTGAATATAACCTCCATTAAGACCTCCTCCAATGGAGTTTGGGAAGGTGACAATCCACTCAACTTTGCCTTCCCGTTGTTAATAGTTCAGACGGTCTTAGTCCTCGCAGTCAGCCGCTTCCTCGCCTTCCTTTTCAAGCCCCTTCGCCAACCCAAAGTCATTGCAGAGATTTTTGTATGTTATGCATCCTCCAAGCTTTTAGTAAAAATTAAAAATTAGATTTTAATTTTTCACTCTCTTTATTAGTAACCAAACAAGTTAATTTATGTGGTGCTTTTTGTTTATTTATTTTTTAAAATTAATTTCAGGGTGGAATTCTTCTTGGACCATCTGCTTTTGGGAGAATTCAATACTACAAGCACCTAATTTTCCCATCATGGAGTATACCGATTCTGGAGACAGTTGCAAGCGCTGGTCTCCTCTTCTTCCTCTTCCTCGTCGGTCTCGAGCTTGATTTAAACTCAATTCGCCGGAGCGGGAGAAGAGCTTTCGCCATAGCAGCCGCCGGAATCTCACTCCCTTTCATTTGTGGCATCGGAGTGGCTTTTGTCCTCCGGAAAACCGTCGACGGAGCCGACAAAGTCGGGTACGGCCCGTACTTGGTCTTCATGGGAGTCGCTCTCTCCATCACCGCCTTCCCAGTCCTCGCCCGCATTTTGGCGGAGCTCAAACTTCTCACCACCAGCGTCGGTGAGACTGCGATGGCCGCCGCCGCATTCAACGACGTGGCGGCGTGGATCCTCCTGGCTCTCGCCGTCGCTCTCGCCGGAAACGATGTTAATGGGCCCCACAAGAGCCCCTTGATATCGGTTTGGGTCCTCCTCTCCGGTGCAGCTTTCGTGCTCTTCATGATGGTCGCTATCCGGCCAGCCATGGGCTGGGTCGCCCGTCGGTGCTCGCCGGAACATGACACCGTCGACGAGGTCTTTATCTGTCTAACTCTCGCCGGAGTAATGGTTTCCGGCTTCGCAACTGATTTTATTGGCATACACGCCATATTCGGAGCGTTTGTCTTCGGGCTAACTATACCGAAAGGAGACTTTGCAGAGAGGTTGATTGAGAGAATCGAAGACTTCGTCTCCAGCTTACTTCTTCCTCTTTACTTCGCTTCCAGTGGATTGAAGACCAACGTCGCTAAAATACGCGGGGTAAAGGCGTGGGGGCTGCTGGGGCTTGTCGTTACAACGGCCTGCGCCGGGAAGATTATGGGGACATTCGTGGTGGCGATGATGTGTATGATTCCGGCAAGAGAGTCCATAACGCTCGGTGTGTTGATGAATACCAAAGGATTGGTGGAGCTCATCGTTCTCAACATTGGCAAGGAGAAGAAGGTGAGTTAGGATCATTTTACAATTTTCTCTTGCACGTTGATTGCAAAATTATTTTAATTATATTTTAAAAAATATTTATAATAATATAAGTAGAATTATTTTTTCAATTTAAATTAAAACAAATAGAGCCTAGCTACATGTATGTTTTCAAAATTATAAATTTAAAAGATGTTATTGTATCATAAAGTTTTATTAGTCTTCTATACTTGAGTGATGCGAAACAATGACTAAAATGATGTTAATATTAGTGTGATAAAAAGGCTCCGTTTCACGTAAGAAAAAATAAGATAAATTGAAATAAAATATGGTTTGAGGTTGATTTGGGCATCACTTTTTTCTGCAAATTCGTAAACTGTGAGAATCGTTTCCACGGATTCAAAAAAATTCACAAAAAATAACGACAATGGTACTCGTTTGAAAGCTCTCGACACGAAAAATATGATTGTATAAAAAATTTATACATTCGGATAACCTACTTCCAGATTTTTTATTTTTTTAGTGAAATATTGAAAGTTTTTGAAATTAGTGATAGCGGAAAAAATTAAAGATCAAAGAGTTGTTAGAGATTTATAGAAATTTTCAGTGTTTTTTTTATGCCAAACGCAGGCAAAGTATTTTAGTGATTTTGATAATTTTTTATTATTATTTCTTTCTTTATGAATTTTAGAGTTCATTTCGAAAAAAAAAACCAAAAAATTTTAAAAATTTCAAATCCTTCCAATCAAATTTTGTCACTTGTTATTTTTACATCACATTAACCCCACCTTTTGATTTTTTTTTATTTTTTTGAGACTCCAAACGCACCCTTAGAAACATTCAATATTATAATTATTAGATGATTAGTTAGGTTTTACAAAATTTTCCTTTAACACGAGAATTTGGGAAATGAAATGAGTAAAACCCAAAGTTGACCCATAAGGCCATGTCTAAAATAATAAAAAAATTTTGAAAAATGTTAAAAAAATTCTAAAAATTATTCATTTTTTATCTTACTACACAAATTACAAATTCACAATTATCTCATTTTTTATTACTCTAAATGCACTTTAAATTTAAGGGATATAGGGTGACTATTCAGGATTTGGATTCTTTTCCTTCTAATTATATGGATGTGTGCCCACTTTATAAAGGGGGTGTTTGTAATGATAAAAAATAATAAAATTTGATAAAAATTGTAGGTTTGTAACTTATGTAATAAGATAAAAAGTGAATGATTTTTAAAAATTTTCAGTGTTTTTCAATATTTTTAGCATTTTTAGCACTTCAAATAGAGCTTAAATAAGAAATTAATGGTAAAAATTTGTTCTTAAATTTGATAATTAAAAAATCTTAAATGTAACCATTTTATAATTAATAAATATTTGTAGTGTTCTAATTTAATATATTATTAACATGTGTTAAACATTTATTAAAAAAAATCATATTATTTTTGAAAAATAAACACGACATATGTCAAATATATATACATATAAAAACATGTCTTCTTATTAAAAAAAAAACAAACACGTGACAAATGTAAAATATTTATCAAACATATCTCGTTATTTTTAGGATTAAATGTCGTATTCTAATTAAATATTTTATTTATAAGTGTTGAAAACTTATTAATATATTTTAAAAAAATGAAAAAAAAAAAAAAGGGAAGAGAACCGGCCGTGATCTGCAGGCAGCACTTGTTAAAATCATAGTTTTAAGTCCCTTGCATATATATGAAAGGTGGAAAAGTAACATGACTCTCAAATTATGATTACGTTTAAAAAAATTCTCTTTTACTTTTTAAAGCATGAATCAGTCATTAAATTATAAATTTAAAACGATAATTTCAAAATTTATATTCCCTCCAGTTACAGATCATAACCAAGAGTTGAGCATCTTCATCTAGGTTTTGCTTATCCTTTTATAGATGGGTATTTATTATTATTAAGATGGTGAAGATCATAATTATCAAATCAGACTGTGAAGGTCACACTTTGCATCTGGAAATGACTACACGAACAAATGCTATGGCTTCGAAACATATAACCCAATTATCTAGAGACATACGCTCTGTGTGTGTAGTCTTTTTTGGCCAAAAGGAACAATATATGTCCGTAGCATCGAAATATATATAGAATGTGTTTGGAGTGATAAAAAGTGAGATAAAATAAGATAAAATAAGATGAATTGTGATTTTGTAATTTATGCAGTGAAATAAAAAGTAAAAAATTTTTAAAAATTTTCACAAAATTTAGTATGCCAAACGCTTCTATAATCCAATTATTTACAGTCTCAGAGATATGGCTTTTGTTTGTGTATGTGTTTATATTTTTTTTTCCTTTAACAATGCTGAATTTAATTAATTGTAATTATATTCAAGCCCTACTAATTTAGGGTACATTTGATTTGTTAAAAATCGTTAAAAAAATTTCTAAAATTTTTAAAATTTATCTATTTTTTATCTCATTATATGAATTACGAATTCACAAATTATTTTATTTTATCTCACTTTTTATTTCTCCAAACACATATTTAAGCACAATATATGAATTAATGCATAACATTTCAGAGGTCTCTCGTTTGTGTAATATTTACGAGTATGAACAGGTACTCAATGACGAGGTATTCGCCATATTGGTGCTCATGGCGTTGTTCACTACCTTCATGACCACTCCAACGGTATTGGCCATCTACAAGCCCGCTCGCCGCATCTCCGGTAGCTCTCACCGACGACTGCAGTCCGCCACCTCCCGCGACTTCAAAGACGAGCTCCGAGTCCTCGCCTGTGTCCACGGCCCAGGAAACATCCCCTCACTCATCAACCTTATTGAGTCGACTCGATCAACCAACAACTCCCGGCTGAAACTCTACATCATGCACCTCGTCGAGCTCACCGAGCGGTCCTCCTCCATCGTCATGGTCCAGCGCTTCCGAAAAAAACGGTTTTCCGTTCATCAACCGTCTGCGCGGTGAGTTACACGACCGAGTCGCCGTCGCGTTCCAGGCCTACGGCCAACTCGGCCGTGTCAGTGTTCGACCCGCGACCGCCATCTCACCGCTGTCCACAATGCATGAGGACATTTGCCATATGGCAGAATATAAGAGGGCTACCATGATCATACTGCCCTTCCACAAACAATGGAGAAAAATGGGCGGTGAGGATGAGATGGAGAATGTTGGCCATGGTTGGAGAGGAGTTAATCAGATGGTGATGAAGGAGGCGCAGTGCTCGGTGGCGGTTCTTGTGGACCGTGGATACGGAAGTGGGTCTCTGCAGACGCCTGGGCCCACTGCCATCGTGGCACAGAGGGTCTGCATCGTGTTCTTTGGTGGGCCAGACGATCGTGAGGCGCTGGAGTTAGGTGGGAGGATGGCGGAGCATCCGGCAGTCAAGGTGACCGTTACGAGGTTCGTTGAGAAAGAGGGCTTAGAGAGTAACGGCGTTACTTTACGGCCGTCACCCAACAAGTGCCAAGAGAAGAGTTACAGCTTCTCAACTGCCGTCATGAACCGTGAGAAGGAGAAGGTAATCAATTTTACATCAACAATACATGCACAAATGCCATAAATAACACAGGTGCTACATTTAATATTACACACATACATATTGACTGATTTGTACAATTTAGAAAATATTAAAATTGAGATTACAATTTATTAAAAAATGCTATTCTATTCTATAAGAAAAAAAAAATTCAATCAAAACGATATTACAATAATAATTTTGTAATAACAAATATATTTTTATTGGTTTTTTTTTTTAATTTCTTCTTTATTTGATATCTTTTTGAACTATGGATTCAAGGTAATGTCAACTTAGAACAGCTTAGAATAGCAAATTAAAACTGTTGAATTAAAATTTAACATTTCAAACATATTCATATTTTTTTTAACCCAAGTGAATTTTATTTGATTAGACTTCTGCAATGTACGCTTTCAACTTATGTGTGAAACTTATATTTATTAAAGAAAAATATTGAGAAATGAAATAATTAAAAAAAAAATACTAGGCTGAATACAACGTGCTTCTCATACTTTTTGATACATATTTTTGTTTGTCAACAAAATTAGGAATTGGACGAAGTAGCGGTGGCGGAGTTCCGAAAGAAGTGGGCCGGCATGGCGGAGTACATAGAGAAGGCGGCAGGCAACATCGTGGAGGCGGTTCTAGCAATAGGGCGGAGCGGGGACTACGACCTCATAGTTGTCGGCAAAGGCCGGTTCCCCTCCACCATGGTAGCGGAGCTGGCGGACCGCCAAGCCGAGCACGCGGAGCTCGGGCCCATTGGAGACGTGCTTGCCTCGGCGGGACAAGGGATACTGTCGTCAGTGCTTGTGATCCAACAACACGATCTAGCCCATAAGGAGGAGGACCCCGGTGTCGAAGATAGAGAACCTTGAAGATGGGCCATCAAGCTCAGTATAAACTCAAAATGGTTAAATAAGAAATAAATCATTGAGGGTTGTTGAAATGTAAATGATCTACTTATGTTTTAATTGCGCCTAGGAGTGGTTCCCACAAAATAGGGGAACATGTATCTATAGTTGTGATTTCCTCATTTCAATAATTTCACCTTCAAGGAATTTAAGTTAATGTCACGATGGGTGGGAAGGATCAAAGCTTCATCTCATGTTTAGAGCTTTTTAATTTAGTACTAATTTTTAAGTTAAAAAATCAATTGAAAATAAGTTTACTATTTAAACTAGATAAAAAAAAAAGTCAACTAAATTGTGGTTGGCAATATGTTAAAATAACTAATATTTAGTCAATTTTTTCTATGCATAAATTGTTTGATATTGAATGAAACAATACAAAAATAACAAGCTTTTACAATTGATTAAAAGTATTAAAAGAAAAAAAAATGAATTCAACAGTCAATACCAGATAAAGTCTACGTTCAAAACATTTGAGCATGGCATGCTCTGATAAGTCCAGATTTCAATGCCAATCCTAAAATAAGCATAACTATTAAGAATCTTATGACCAATTACAATTTATGTGACTTTACTCTCTCTAACGTTTATTTAATAGAGTTTATATTGATACATACAAATACGCAATTAAGACTACATGCAAATGTCACACAATCACAATTATACGCAATATTACAATTATACTTACTTTAATAGGAAAGTAATTTTTTTTTTAATATGACTTACGTGTGTAAATCACTTTATGCGTATCTCGACTAATTCTTAGAAGTTTTGAAGTTAACAATTAAATAAATCTCAATAAATTTGCTAATACTTGTAGTTGTATTTGATTTATAGATACATATTTGAGTGTGTGTATATATACATATAAAATAAAAAAAACATTTGGTTGGGCTTGGTTACAAACCACTTACCCTTTTTAGATCTGGTCCATCGTTTGTATTCAGGGCCTCTTAAATGTCCACTGCAGCTTCAATATCCACTGTGTCTTGTGGATCTATTGGGGGTAAAATTTGTCTCTTGTTCTAAATCTTTAACATAACTTATTACCTGTTTGATAACATTTTTATTTTTATTTTTTTATCTATGTTTTTTAAATTTTATAGACTGACAATAGAAATTTGTTTATTAAATTTATTTTAGTTTTTTCCAAAAAATTGAAAACTTAAAAAAAATGTAAAAAAAAAAAAGTATTTTTCACTCTATTTTTTTCTATTGAAAACAGTTTGTCATACTAATACTTTGTCCATTTTTGTTACATTATATTAAAATAAATTATTTTATTCAAATATTTTATTAAACTAAAATTATTTTTAATAAATAATATAATTCAATTAAATTTACTAAATCAATATGTGGTATGTATTATTAATTTATTTCTAATAAATAATTAAATTTAATTAGTTAATTTAATTAATAGGAAATATATATTATTAAATTATTTTTAAGAAATATCATAATTAAATTAAATTAATTTATTTAATATGAAATATATTTTATTAAATTATTTTTAATAAATATAATAATTAAATTATTTAAATTATTATGAAATATCTTTTATTTAGTTATTTTTAGTAAATAATATAATTAAATTATAATTAATATATTTTATATTTACTGGGTTAAATGATGTAATACTATATTTTATTCAATTATTTTTAATAAATAATATAATTAAATTAAATTAATATGAAATATGTTTATTAAATTCAATTAATTTTTTAAAAACTAATAAAATTAAATATTTTATGAAAATAAAAAATTAATAATTGTAAACAAAATTGTATTTTAAACATCGTTTCAATTTTCATTTTAGAAAAAAAAATGTACAATAGATTACAAAAACAGAAAACACAAACATATGAACGTAAACAGAAAAATGACAGCGTGCCAAACAGTCCCTTGGTATTTTTTTTTTTAAATATCAACAGATTTTAAATCAATGAAAAGTCATAAGCCCCATCTTTGAAAAAAAAAAATCATAGATCCAATCGCCTGTAAACTTGTTAATTGCAGGAAGTATTATATATGTTAACAAACTTTTAAAAAAGATTAATAAAATATTTTGAAACTTATCAAATTCTTAGAAATCACATTGTCCTCTTCTTCTTCTCCTCCTTCTTCTTCTCTTTTATCAGACTCTAAATCTTTATAATGGCTTAAAAAATGAAATTAATACTCCAACTACAGTTTTAAATTACAAAAATACTTTGTCTTTTTTTTAATTATTTGTATTAGTTATCAAGCTAGTATTATTAATAACTATATCGGTAACAATTGTTATTTTTAATTTTTTTAAATTTAGAATTGCTCATATATTATTTAATGTTGACTATATCACAAGTTTGATTGAATGAATTAATAATATTATCTTTTGAAAAAAATATGTTATAACATATTAAGGTGTGTTTAGTGTATTGAAAAACGTTGAAAAATTCAAAAAATCTCTAAAAAATTCTAAAATTTATTTAGTTTTTATCTTACTACTACAAATTACGAACCAATAAATTATCTCAAATTATCTCACTTTCTATCACTCCAAAAACCCTCTAGAAATAAAACTTTAATAATCACAATTCAAGGCTAGAAGAATAATATGAAGTCCCTTATGATTTGTCTTAGGCTTAGGCCCCGCCTAAAAATTATGAAATTTCTTATGATTTGTCTTGCACTAAGACCTCGCCTAAAATTTTGAGTTAAAGCCACAAATTTCCTAGAAGCTGAATTATTTTAGTGTCAAGCATGATATATATATACACACATATATACATAGTCATCATGGGGTTAGAAGGCTGCAGTGCAACAAGGAATAGACTTATGAGTTATGGCGAAGTTTCAATATTTTTTAGTATTCCTTTTTTAACTAAGAATCTTCCTATGGCATAAAATTTTTAAGTTATTTGACAAAGCAAAGGTTGTGACACAAAGTCTGAGATTAATTTGTCGAGATTCACATCAGAGTATCCGTTAATAATATTGCTCGTGTTGTCAGTTCCGAAGAAATAATGGAGCTACGTGCACTAATATTCTTCCATTAACTTGGAAAAGTTCCCTCATTTAATATATATGGGATATTAAAAAGAATATATACATGAACAAAATCCCATTCAACATATTCTGTTAGTAATTACCCAAAAAAAAAAAAAAAAAACATATTCTGTTAGAAAAGAAGAAGAAGTAGCAAGTAAATCAAAAGGAAGATGATAGGAATGAATTGAGTGAAAGAAAAATAAATTCTCATTCTTCGTTCTGAAAAAATTAGTACTGATTTTCTATATCCTATATACAACAAAGAATAGCAGTAAATAATTTAGAATAACAAACTATAACAACGATGTAAATACGTGTAATCCTAACAACAATCAAAGAATATTCTTATCTATCAAATTGTGCCAGTTGTCTGCAGCCAAGTGTCATTAACTCATTCCATCTCTTGACTTTTGATTCTCTGTGTATCAGCAACTGATGCATCAGCAACTAAGCTGGAACCTTCATTGATTGACTCCAATTTAGCTAATCTTTGTGGTATTCATTCGATGCTCAAATAAAATGTTTTGGTGGTGGAATTCTGTAGACTCTTTGGCTAACATTCGAATCTAGTCCAGCTCTCAAAAACATATCGTATCTAGAATATGATCCAAACCCATTCTTTTTTTGCTGTTTATTTTACCAGGAAGGAAGGACACAGAAACACACTGTTAGTTCATTCACACGAGTTCTAGGCACTAAAAGAAAAGCTTCCCCATAACTCATTTTTCCAAGGTAGAATATATATATATATATATATACATATATAATTGTCCCTTTGACCCCATGCATTGAGTTTAAGCAAAAATTTGTAAGATCACAAAGCCAATAGAATAACTCTAACCAATCTAAGTTAATTTCACCCATTTCATTACATTTTATGTGCATTCGATTTCTGTGTATATAAAATCTCAACAATGAAACAATAATAATAATAATAAAAGAGATATATATGTTCTGACTAAAAAGAGAAGGTGGAGAAGATTACGTGGATAACCCACTTGTACGCATGAAAGCCACGTGGCAAGAAGGCACTCTAATTCCGGCTAAATACAAAGTAATTAATTGGATTTGAAATTTGCAAGGTGGAAGAAATAATTGCCTTATAGTTCGTGCAAAGCTCCCCCAGTTCCACTGCTAACAGATAAGCTTTTCTAGCTCCAACATGTTCCTTTCACTACAACAAGACTAACAAATTCACCATATAATGGATATGGACAATACAATTAATCCACTATGAATGGTTCACATGTAACCTTAGAGCGGAATTGCCACACAATCTTGATAGTTGGGAAAGCCACATTCTTATAATTAAATTAATATAACTAAGCACGTCGATAAATTGAATATTAAAATTTAATTAGTTCATAATTAAAAACAATATTAATTAGAAAAATGATGTTTTATTAAAAAATTAGAATAAAATAATCATATTAAAATGATGTAATACATAAGTTCTAATTATGTATATATACATATATAATTTTTAAAAAATAATAAGCGCAGAGTTAACAATGTTATTATAGTAAAATACCCTGATAATATTTTTCAATTATATATCATTGGGATGTGGACTAAAGAGACCACACTTACGTAGCACCGCGCCAAAACCGCCCCACTTTCTGCTCTATATAAGCCTAGTCATCTGCATATCTTCCCTTGAGTAGACCTTTGATATAAAGACATATATAAGCATAGTTGAAGAGAAGGTTTTTGCTAGTAGTTGATCATTATGGGATTCAACATAACCTCCATTAAGACCTCATCTGATGGAGCATGGCAAGGCGATAATCCTCTACAGCATGCCTTCCCACTGCTCATAATTCAAACCTCATTAGTCCTCGCGATTAGCCGCTTACTTGCCTTCCTTCTCAAGCCCCTCCGGCAACCCAAAGTCATCGCTGAAATTGCTGTATGTTTCAAGTTTCAATTCCCCTAACACTTGATTTAATATGATATGTTTTTCTATCAAAAAATTTTTAATCACGGGGTGAGGAGATTTTGTACTAAAAGTTTGTCTTAGTGAATTATCCTATTTAAAATGATTAGCTCACGAGAAAGTTCAATCATTCTAATCATTGTTTCAAACACTGATATAACACTGTTTACAAGGTTTGCTAAGCAATTCTTCACTTTCTAGATTAATTAGTTATTGGGACTCTTTTTTTTTTTGGGGGGGGGGGGGGGGGGTGTAAATGAGCGTTTGTTTCTTTTGATTTAAACTCTTAACATGGTCGAATTTGTTTCCATTAGTATAGCTAGTGAATTTTTACATAAACATATATTTGCATCAAATTGTGTTTCAGGGAGGAATTGTGCTTGGACCATCGGCGCTTGGTCGAAACAAAGAGTTCTTGCAATGGATTTTCCCTTCATGGAGCACTCCAATCCTGGAGTCAGTGGCGAGTATGGGGCTTCTGTTCTTTCTATTTCTAGTAGGTCTTGAACTTGATTTGAGCTCAATTCGCCGGAGTGGAAGAAGAGCTCTTGGCATAGCGGTGGCCGGGATTTCCCTACCTTTTCTCTTCGGAGTTGGAATCACCGTCCTTCTACGCAGAGCCATCGAAGGAGCAGACAAAGTCGGCTACGGCCAGTACCTGATGTTCATGGGAGTATCCCTATCCATCACCGCCTTCCCGGTTCTCGCTCGCATCTTGGCAGAGCTCAAACTCCTCACAACCCAAATGGGCGAGACCGCCATGGCCGCTGCCGCATTCAACGACGTCGCTGCATGGATCTTACTTGCCCTCGCAGTCGCCATCGCCAGCAACGGCGGCGCCGCAGGGAAATGCGCACAAAAGCCCCTTAATCTCCATATGGGTTCTCATATCCGGAGTCGCCTTCGTCGCCTTCATGCTTGTTATAGTCCGGCCAGCCATGAACTGGCTAGCCCGGCAGAGTACACCGGGGCACGACTTCGCCGATGAAGCCTGTATATGCTTAACCCTAGCTGGAGTAATGCTGTCTGGGTTTATGACTGATCTGATTGGGATTCATGCAATCTTTGGAGCTTTCATGTTTGGATTGACCATTCCAAAAGGAGGAGAATTTGCTGGGAGATTGATCAAACGGATTGAAGACTTTGTTTCGGGTCTTCTACTTCCTTTGTACTTTGCTTCGAGTGGATTGAAGACGGACATTGCTAAAATAAGCGGGGTGGAGGCTTGGGGTTTGCTGGCTCTGGTAATCTCCACCGCCTGCGCGGGGAAGATTTTGGGGACGTTCGTGGTGGCGATGCTGTGTAGGATTCCGGCGAGGGAGTCGCTGACGCTTGGTGTGCTGATGAACACCAAAGGGTTGGTGGAGCTCATTGTTCTCAACATTGGCAAGGACAAAAAGGTAAGCCGTGCGTATATTAGCATTTGCCTACTTCTTTAAGCTACATGCATGCGCCATGACAGTTTAATTGTGGATGTTATGGGCAACGGTCTAACTCTCTGTCCTACTACTACTACTATTATTATTATTATTATTTTATATCCTTATTTTTTTTTTTTTGGTTATGGCTCTATGTATTTTAATATTAATAGTTTTAGGAGGAATTATTTTTATTCATATTTTTTAAAAATATTTTTTGATGAAATATAAGGTATTGGTTGAAAATCCAAATTTTAATATTTTTTTAGTGCTTTTTTCCAAAATTGCTAGTTTCAATTTCTGGTGCATTTTGGTGAATCAATAAGTAATTTTTAGCAATAATTTGTAACTTTTGAATGTTTGGTTAAATTTTTTTATAATTTTTGACAATTTTTAATAATTTTTGATCACTTTTAAGTCAAGTAAATTACTATAATTAAGTTAAAAAGTGACAAAATTGGTATTCAGTCAAATACCAATAAGTAACTTTTGATAATTTTTTGTTAAAAATTAAGTTACTAAACAGTACCTAAATAGATGTGTTTTCCCATACATATTTTACATAAAATCAATTAATCATTAATTTAGTTTTTTAGGTCTTGGTCGATCTTATTCCTTTAATTGTTAATAAAAAAAAATTATATAACAAAATTCCTTCTCAAGCCTCTCTACATGGCCACTAACCTAATGCTTTAGGTGCGAAGCTTCTAGTTTAAATTCAGGAAAGCTATTTCAAGTAAAAAGAAAGAAAGTGGGCTACATATGGGGCCCGTCCCCACCTCCGAAGCACCCAGCCCCAAAGAGTACAACTTTATACACCTGCAAGTGATACATAACACTTTAGTGATTAATAGAGTGTTTTATAAAAATTTATAATAATTAAAAATTTTAATAAAAATTAAAAAAAATAAGGAAAAAATACTAAGATTTGAAGAAATTAAGTAACAATTCCAAAACGTTAGTAAAAAATAGTTTTATACTTGACTAAAAAATTAAAGAAAATTGATAAAAATTAATTTTTTTTTAACGAAACGGGCTTTATGATTAATTAAACACTCTAAAGTTTATATGTGTGTGCGTGTGCGCGTGCGCGTGCGCGTGTTTGATCAATTTGACATAGAAACAGAAAGACACTAATGAATCCGAAATCTTCAATTAGATGGTGGGAATTACGCAAATACATTGAGGATCTCTAAGATTAATTAATAATCTACAACTTTTGTACATACTAATATTTTATTCTATTATCTTTTCCCTGCTCAGGAGGAATCGAAGTTAGACAAATGTCCAAGTATACATTAAAATATTTTGAATCACGCTTTGTAACTTTTGCTTGATTTGCATGAATATCTTGAGTGAACTTTTATTCTAGCCATTAATTGGTATTAGGTGCACAAAGAGAAAAAAAAAAAAAAAAAAAGTAAGATGCCCAATCATGCTAATTAATTTTTTTGAAAAATATTATTCCATTAAAAACATAAAAAAAAACCCGATGAATAAATTCTAGTTTTTTCAATTTTTTATTTTAAAGTGGTAAGAACAGATTTAATTGCATCAATATAAAAGTTATGGTGATTTTTTTGTAGTAACTTAGCACTGCCCTTAATTTCCAATGTGAAAGGAAACCAATAATCAGCTGCTTTAATTTTTTGCTATCAACAATTAAGAATCATTTAATATTTTTCCTGCCCTAGTTTAGAGAGTACTAATTAAATTAAATGTAGAACCAAACCCAAGAAAACATACCAAAAACCATTATAAATCGAATTAATTTAGGATGCATTTTGGCAATCCAACTTGTTCCAACTTTTCACTAATTACTAACTTTTTCTACCAAAATTTATCAATTTTTTTTTTATTTTTACTAAATTTCTTCAAAATTTTTCAACTTTTCTTTAACTTTTACAAATTTTTACCAGACACAACTTTTGTCAAAAATAATACATGACAATACCAGAATAAAAATTATAAAATGTTTCATTTTTTTTTTTTTCACACCAAACTCACCCTTGAGTTAAAAGAGTACCACTCTTGATGATGATATGTAATTATAAAATCTAGGGACTAGAGAGTACTTAATTATGGTGATTTAACCTTCAACGCATCTCGACAAAACATATCACTAACGTTATGTCTTTATCTTTGGCTTTATTTTCTTTTATAATCTCCAAGTTATATATTATGGTGGTGAATAATCTTCCATGGTTTGACCTTAAGCATATTTGTTGGGGAAGGTCCCATGTATGTGAAAAGCACACACAAATGACCACTGCAAATCATTCTTATTCTCTGCTTTTGTAGTTAGTGATAATTTTTTTCCTCCTGTCATGTAAAGACTGGGCTGGTGAACCAGTAGAGTGAAATATTAATGCATCTGTCATGGTGCACTACTGCAAGTATATATATATATATATATAATATTAACTCATCTCCTCTAGTTATATAATGTTAAGGTATGTAAAGCTTAGAGTTGCACTGAAATTCTTAATTCATATATTGTCCACTAGCTCAGCAATAAGTGGCTGAGTCACGCGGAGGCAAGGAGGGCAAGCTGATCCCCTTCAATTTTTAATATAAAATTATTAAAAAAATACGCTTCTTACTATTTTAGTTTTATTTAAAAATTAAATTAATTAAAAAATAAAATATTTTTTCTTTATTAAAAATTTAAAGTTAACTCAAAAATTTTTAACATAAAAGAAATTTACAAGAATTAAACTTGACATTTTTTGTAAAATAAAATGTATCTTTTTAATACACTATTGCATACTTTTGTTCATACTATCAGTAAATTTAGCATATAACGCAATAAATTCTATAGACAATAAAATTTAATAATAATTATATTTTCTTTTTTGTAACGAGAAATATATTTAATAAATTTCATGTGCTTGAACCATTAACCGTGAATAACTGTGATAAGTATATTCACTGATTAATATTCAAGAATAATTTATTTTTTTTAAAAATAATATTATTTTTCTCCTATTCTTTTTTTGGATGATCGGTGTCCCCTCAGTAAAAATTCTGACTTCCGCCCCTATCTGCAATCTTTATACCAAAACCAATCCTGAGAAAACAAGTACATGAATCTCTATATTCTTGGAAGAAAACGATTCCACTTTTTGAACAATAATCACCTTTTTTGGTGTTAAATTCCTCCTCAAAAAGAGGCAAACCAAGAAGATGGTAAAAGTTATATACATGCACATATATACATGAACCAATGATGACCCCATGGCCACTGTTTCTAGTCAATGCATGCAGGATCAAATATCCAATTTCTCTATTTGGCCAGTGTGCCAAAGGATCAAGCAAATACCCTAGAAAAGGACCAACGCACTTCTCACACACAAAATATAAATATATATATATATATATAGAGAGAGAGAGAGAGAGAGAGAGAGGTAACAAGACTACTATTTGTGTGAGAAAGAGATAAGGTCCATAAGGAACAAGATGTCAAGATTCCTGCAATTAGGAGACAATCCAAGGCACTTCGAGAGAGAATCTAGACACGGAGTCACTTGGATACAAAAGGTGTAAATCCGGATACTCTAATCGGCCCACACTGTCCGGCCTCACGAGCATCGTGTGAGGGATAAATCAGGTACGCAGCGGCCTCCTAGACAGGAGGTCCGGTGCCGGAACGTACCAGGAGCCCCCTCCCATATTTCAGAGAGTGAGACCCCCACACGATGCGGAGCCCGAACTCAAATCGTGCACCTTGGATACAAATCTGCTACCCGAGTACTAACTGCGCTACGCCCTGGGGGCTAGACACGGAGTCACTTAGATGTAGTGAGACTAGAACTGTAAATTCAAAAGGTCTGATATTAATAGTGATATTATTATATTTTTTTTTATAATTTTTAAGTGAAACGTGCACAATTCGGCCCAGCTAACAACTTTTTTCCAAAATAAATATTTTGAAAGTGTAAAATCACCCTAAAATTAATTAGCGAAAGCATAATAAAAGTTGTTTTGAATGACATAGGAAAATAAACCCAGACTGTATGGATAGCTGCATCCCGTGTCTCCTCCTCTCTCTCTCTCTCTTTTTTTTTTTTTTTTTTGGGTTGTTGTTGTTGTTGTTGTTATTGTAGTATAAGTAAGGGTGTTCGAGCCAACTTATGTACAACTTGACTAATCTCTAGACCTTGAACCCTAAAGTTAACAACTGGGTAAGCCCCTTCAGTGATCCTAAGAAGACTCGAACTAGTCACTTCTGAGAAGTAAATTCAAAATTTTACCAATTGAATTAGCTCTAAAGTTCAAAAAGATGGGAGATACGAGAGATATAACCTTAAAAAATTAATAAATACATATAATTTTATCAGAAATGTTATCTAAAAAAATTGTTAAAAAAAATGTATGATTTTATTACTTTAAAACAATAAACTTATCGAGTTATTAAATTTCATCTACAACATTTGCCAATTTGCCAGGGTCAATTAAGTTGTAGTACCCTAAAAAAGAAAACAGGAAAAAAAAAAAAAAGCATTAAGCTAAAATGATATTTTCCTAGGCATTTATGATAATTTCAACATTTGCATATATAACAGGTACTTAATGACGAGACGTTTGCAATTTTAGTGATAATGGCACTCTTCACCACCTTCATGACAACTCCAACAGTAATGGCTATTTACAGAACAGTTCGTGGTGGCAACTCTAACGGCGTGAATCGCCGGTTACGAGAGAAATCGACTAATGCCGAAGAAGAAAATGAACAAGACGAGCTTCGAGTGCTCGCGTGTGTCCACGGACCCGAAAACTCACCCTCCCTCATCAACCTAATCGAAGCAACTCGCTCCACAAACAAGTCCGCAATGAAACTCTACGTCATGCACCTAGTCGAGCTCACCGACCGCCCCTCCTGCATTGTCATGGTCCGAAACACCCGAAGAGACGGTATTCCCTGCATCAACCGCTTCAGAGGCGGCGCATCTCACGATCAGGTTGTTAGGTTACATTTACGAAAAAAAAAAAAAAATTCTCCTGTTTGTTCTTCTTATGAGAGAACGAGACTTGATAAAATATTTACGAAATCAGTCTTATTTTTGTTGCTTTTCTATTATAAAATTAATAGGAGTACTTACCCAAATTTGTATTCTATGCTACCATTTATCCCATCGTACCAAACATATACCACTCCAACCTCTTTAAACTCATTTTTTATGCAAACCAAACAAGATTATTCTCACCATCACTCACTGTTCACATCCTCAAACTCACTTCTCACTTGCCTTTATTTCTACTACCAACCAAACATACCTTTAAATTATTAACCTCCATCTTACTTAAAAACTAATTATTTATTAGAGTAATAATCTTTATATTTTATTTTATCCATACAAGCTCTCAATGTCCCCCCCCCCAAAACTCGTGGCCAAATGGAGGTTTTCAAATCCATCAAAACAAAAAAAAAAAATCTAAAAGCAAACCAAACTTAATTATTTATCCTAGAATTATTTTTTTTCATACAGGTGGCGGCGGCATTCCAAGCTTACGGCCAGCTCGGCCGAGTCACCGTCCGGCCAACAACGGCAATCTCAGCATTGTCGACAATGCACGAGGACATTTGCCATGTTGCGGAGAAGAAGAGAGTGGTGTTGATAATCTTGCCATTCCACATACAGTGGAGAGGAGAAGGAGACGAGGAAGTTGAGAATGTAGGGTATGGTTGGAGCGGGGTCAATGGGAGGGTGCTCAACAACGCCCCGTGCTCAGTGGCGGTGCTCGTGGACCGGGGATTTGGTGCCGGAATCGAGCAGAACTCGGAGCCCCCTCGTGCAGTTCCGAAGAGGGTTTGTATCTTATTCCTCGGAGGGCCTGATGATCGGGAGGCGTTGGAATTGGGTGGCAGAATGGCAAAACATCCGGCAGTGAGGGTGACGGTGATCAGATTTGTTAAGAAAACTATGCTGGCACTGGCAGAGACTAATGTCATTAACTTACAGCCATTGCAGGAGAAGTGCGGAGGGGAGAGCTATTGCTACTCTACTTCCCCCATGAACCCCGAGAGGGAGAAGGTAAAAGTTGTTTTATATTCGATTATTCTATAATTAGATAAATTATACACTTAAAACAGAGTGTCTGAAAAAGGAATTTTGTAATTGTGTCGCATTACTATTATTATTTATACAGAAGGAAGATTATTCTTTCTTAAATAGGCCACAAAACAGATAAAAACCTTTAACAAAAAGTATTGCTGATATTATAAGAAAAATAAAAAAAAATAAAAAGATAAAAAAAATTAGATGAGTTTGATCTTTCAATTAGTCTTAGATATAATTTACCCACCAACAATACACGTAGAAGATGCTTCACGATTGACTTGTGACTTAACAGGAATTGGACGAGGAGGCAGTGGCAGAGTTCCGACGGAGGTGGGATGGAGTGGTAGAGTACGTAGAGATGGCACCAAATAACATGGTGGAGGGGATTCTCGCAATAGGGCGGAACAAGGAATATGAGCTGTTGATTGTGGGGAAGGGCCGTTCCCCACCAGCCATGGTGGAAGAACTGGCCAAAGAACTGGCGGACCGAGAAGCAGAGCATGTCGAGCTAGGACCCATCGGAGACCTCCTAGCTTCTCCCGCGGAGGGCATTGTGCCCTCCGTGCTGGTGATGCAACAACACCATTTAGCACATGCAGAAGAGGCTCCTCCCGTTATCATCTAAAGTAGTTTGTGGCAAGGATGCTGCTCTGTGATTAGGTCCTTGTGTGAGTGTGCGCGCGCGTGCTTGTGAATAGCTAATATTTACTCTGCTTGTAGTATGTTTAATTAGGTATTTGTTATGCGACCAAGTTAGATTAGATTAGATTAGATTAGATTAGTTAGTTACAAATTAGTTTGCTTTAAACTAATCATAGTTAGATTAAATTAGTTAGTTAATGGATGTAAGGGAGTTTATAAATAGAATGTATTGTAATAGAAATAATATGGAGAAGAATTTTCAACATGAGATTAATTTCTCATTTGAGAGAGTTTTGAATTACTCTCGAATTTAATCTAAACCCTTTTATTTTCTCGTATTTTCCTTTATTTTCTCACCAACCAAACATTCAGAGATGGGTTCATCACAATTAGTATCAGAGCCATTTTTTGATCCAGAAATGATAGAAATTAGATATGCAACACAGCAAAATCAAGACATTAATTCACAATTAAAGCAATTAGTGAAGATGGTAGAAGCGATCAACGTCAGATTAGATAAGGTATCTCAACAAATTCAAACTAATTCTGTGGCAATCCAAAAAATTCAAGAAGAAAGAATGGATGCAACATCATTACAGAAATAAAAAGGTGGGTTGACTGAAATGAAAAAAATTCAAGAAATCAAGAACTACTCAAGGGAAGAAGAAGGAGAAGAAGAAGAAGAAGAAGAAGAAAAGAAAGGGATGAAGAAGGAGAAGAAAGCCCTACTGTTGGAAGTTTCAGAGCACACAACGCTACTTTAAACAATTTCCGACTACAAAAATCCACGATAAGGCCAAACGCGAGCACCGAGATTAGTTGCATGATCCAAATTGCAGTCCTTTGGATTCGAAAGATTCAGCCCGCTTGCTTTTGAGACTATGCATCGATGTTCGACCACCGGCTCTGCAATTCCGACAGCCTTAGCTTCAAGTTCACAGTTGGCAGATCGCCGCCCAATCCCTAGGACGACTTCCAGTCTAATCAGGATATCTTTGCCGTCATCGGTATATGCCATTGCCCGGCTTCACTCGATCTCGCCTCAGTCAACGAACGCTCCTCCGAGGAAGATAAGGGATACTCTTCATCGCTTGTCCAGCATTGCTTCGCGTTATGGGATCCGAGTGGAGAACCACGAGAACAGGGTAGTGGTGTTAGTGATGTCTACCTCATAGATTGCAAGAGATCGAAGTCGACTATGGAGGTTCGCCGGAAAATTCCTATAACCGCTATGGCTTCTTCAGAAGTTAAGGAGAGAGAAGCATAGGGATGGGTGTAGAGGCATTGGCGTCAAACTACCATCAAATCCCATCCAAACAACCCCCACAATGGAGGCTAACCCCACCGATTTTCTCTAGATTTCGGCCGTTGACGCTGTCATCACTAGAAAATTAATCTCCACTAGCACCTCTGGCTTCATTTCGCCCACCACCAGAGCTACGGCCACCAACCCCACCGACGCCACCACCATGACAACCAACACCCTTTAAACCTTAGCCGCCACACATCTTCTTTCACATCTTCCCAAACCTAACCCAAATTCCACCTTGATACCATGAAGGAATTAAAAGGAAGTTGATGTGATTAATGAGGGCATTAATTGCACTGATGGGAAAAGGATTGGAGTAAGCTTTCAAAAAAATAAAAAATAACAAAAAAATAACTTTCTATTAAAAAAAAATTGTGGACACGTGGTTGGTGGGTGAGGTATTTAAAGAGTTGGGCTTGAAGGGTGGCCAAGAAGCAGAATCCAAGCTAGCATTTTTTTTTTTAAGCAAATTGGGTTGCTCATTATAGGGCAATTCTTTAGTTGCTGATCACCAATTGGGCCTGTCAAATGGAGTGTTGTTAAATTGATTGAACTGGCCATAGTTAGGTGAAAAATAAAATAATAATAATCAATAAATAAATGCAATTTTGCATATCCCCACCTTGAGGACAAGGTAGATTTAAAGGGGGTGGAAATTGTTATGTGACCAAGTTAGATTAGATTAGATTAGTTAGTTAGTTACAAATTAGTTTGCTTAAACTAATCATAGTTAGATTAGATTAGTTAGTTAATAGATGTAAGGGAGTTTATAAATAGGATGTATTGTAACAGAAATAATATGGAGAAAATTTTCAGTGTGAGATTAATTTCTCATTTGGGAGAGTTTTGGATTACTCTCGAATTTAATTCAAATCCTTTTATTTTCTCGTATTTTCATTTATTTTCTCACCAACCAAACATTCAGAGATGGGTTCATCAAAGTGTTCCTCTAGAAAGGCTTCGGAACCGCTTGTATAAAAACTAAGAGAACTGAGGTGTGTGTAAGATAACAAAAGATCGATCAAAATCAGAATTCCTATTTGTGGATTTGTTAACTGATAAGGAGCTTTCCCCAACCAGGCCACATTTTGCTCAAGTCTTGCAACTCAGAGATCCCATTGATATCCGCAAGAAAAAAATACAAATAAATAAATGACTTTTCCACACCATAATAACAAAATTAGCAAGACAAAATCCCTAGAATTTACCATACAGACAGGCAAGGAAAAGGGCAAAAAGGGACGACAGGTGCCCACCAAGGACTTATATTCTGGATTGGACTCGCATACCAAAAAATTAAAACATTTGTTATCAGGGCATGAGAACTGACCAATGTTCAAGCTGCTAATCGGACTAAACCACATAATCTCTGTGATCATCACATTGTGATATAGCTTAATATCACAAGGCCACACCAGCATTGGTATTGGAATCATATGTTTCTAATAACTTTACATATATGAGCCTGTCTCCATTAGGTTACTAGAGGTTTCCCTAATCATTAACTTCAGGACCACCAAGATTAGTCAAAATAGGCACAGACTAACACAAACACCTAAGTTATCAAAAACAAACTTTTGCACGTATTCTATAGTCAACAGTGAAGGCAATCAACAGTTTCCATGGAAATGTGAAATTTGTCCTATCAGCACAAATCAAATAAATTACCCACAAGGAAAATTCAAGAGAAACGAGTTGTGATTAAATATTCAAATCAAGTGCAGCATATAGAAATAAACACAAATTTTAATTAAACCACAGCATTACAAATCCAAAAGCGGTCCATTTAAAAGTTGCAAACTGAGTTCATTGCATTCAAAGGCACTGGCTGTCCTCTTTACGTTGGGCGAATTAGCCCACAATGTTCACCATTATACAAATGTAAACTATTCTCAAACACAAAAGCCCTTCCCAAATCAATTAAAGAAAGGAAAAAAAGGAAAAAAAAAAAAAAGGACTGAATGACATACTAACCTTAAAGAAAGCCACCATCAGTCCACTTGCCATCTGATTTTCCACTGTAACCAACAGATTTCTTATCAGATGCACTCTGGTAGAAATTATCAAATCCATCGTCCTTGGCATCATCCCAACCTGCCCAACCATCCCCATTACTAGATGCTGCACCCCTTGCAGATTCTTCTTTCCTATTGTCTTTATGGTCCCAATCATCCCAAGAGCCAGAACTGACTGAATTAAAATGAGCACCAGAAGAGGACTGCCCTTCTCCAGAGCTCCATCCTTTTGACTCTTGTGAAAACTCCTGATAATATCCATTTTTCTCACTTTCACTTCGTTGCCAACCATCAGCCTTCCAGCTGATGCCTTCCTTAGTGTACTCCTCCACCTTCTGCGAGGCCATTGCCATGACCCCTTTCATGATGCCCCATGTCTTGTTACCAATCTCTGTTGTTTTTGAAGTTACAATGTTGACCGTTTCATTCACCTTCGTATCATAGCCCCCTTCTCTCACCTGTCAGAAATGATAGTATTAAATGCTGTGGAACACATGCATAGATGGCATCACAAATATATTCAAAGCACACACTAAAACCTAGGTAGTCTGAAATTAAATTCACAACATACAAGAAACAGCGGTAAGCTATATTTATATAGCTGCCAATGCTAATAGAAAATCCAAGTTGTATTGCTAGTTGATTAAAAAAATCAAATCAAGAGATCGACAATACTCTTTACATTGACAGAACCAACAAGGAAAATGAAACTTCTTGTGAAGCCATGGAAGATTCAAAAGCTTCAGAATTAATAAGGTAATCTAAATAAAAATGACACAAGTATTAGACAGTGTGCCACTGCAGATTCTTTTTCACCACTAGAAGGCTAGCAATAGCATACTGAAAGGGGCAAAAGAATATAATTTTTACCGTCTTACACAACCACAAATAAGCCAAAGGCTCTGCATTAGCAAATCCAAGGATGATCCCAATGATTGCATGAGAGGACTTTAGGCTCTAGCTATAGGTGTACGCTAATCATTTAAAGCCATTTCAAGATACTTTTAACTGTTTAGTTGAAGAATAGCCTTATTTCCAAAATCACGCCGGTTCTTGACTGCTATGATATGAAATGCAGTAAGCTGCAACTCTAGGTTGGTTGGCTTCTTTTATTGCTGCATGCTATTCAAAGTTAAAGAACTTCTAGTGAACAACACCCCAGTCACCTGCTGAAGCAGACCGCTAAAGTATGAAAATGCAGACAATTTAGTTGCTCAATAAAAAATGATATGAGGAGGAGCTTGATTCTTACACTATGGGAAGATATTGCATACCTAATTAAGATGTTCCTACTTCTTCTAAAATGGAAGAAATTGATTTACTAACAGGTAAGCATGCCAAATAAAAAATGACTTCGTTCAGGCAATGAACAAGCATGAATTTGCAGATTCTTATTCCAAAGCTGCTACAAAAATTATCTTTTAGTTGAGGGCAACATCAAGTTGTTTAGCCAAATTTTTTAGTAGTAGCCTGAAATGGGATGGTTTTGGGGGGGTTGGGGGGAGGGGGTTGAGATACACCTAGTTTTATTAAATAATTCATAATTTATTTATGTACCCCCACCCAAAAAGCAAAAATAAAAAAGATTTTAACTTTATATGCATAAGAAGTTGTCAAAATTAAAGAATTAAATGGGTTAATTTGGCAAGGCTTCTGTGGCATGAAATTGCAGATAATAAGATGATTTTAAATACTTAATTTACATTCTTAATTTGAAAGGGAAGCATATATCAACTAAGTATGAACTTGGCATTCCAATTAGGAAATCATGTACGAGTTTTACACATGTCAGTTTTGGTCAAGTGGTTTAAGGCATAGATTCAAGTGGGATATTTTGTTTATAAATTAACCATAGTAAAACATCATATTTTCTTTGTGTTTTGGAACATCACATTACCATCAATCTTGGTCAGGTGGAACTTATGATGCTCAAATTTAGTAACTTGGTGAATTGATGTATTTTTTTTTTTTAATTATCTATTTCAAGGTTCGCTAGATATATTTATAAATATTTTGGGTGATGCACTTTTGATTCCTTATGCATGTAGAATTTAGTGTTTTATTTCACTCGTTTTCAGTATTTTTGTTTAGCATATGCTCACCCACTACGCTAAATCTTAGATCAGTCCCTTATTTACAGCTCTTTATGAAGAGTTCCCAAGCAATTAGAAGCTTGACTATATAGCTTCTTCTCATTTGGTGGAACTCCAAGACAAGAACATATAGCTTTAGAACTTCCTAAAAAGGCTTTTTTTTATTGTATTCAAAAAGGCATCAAGGGGATGCCACCCCTGTACAAACGCCATCAAAAGCCTGATTACATCTCAAAACTATCAACAACCCCCCCCCCCCCCAAAAAAAAACAAAAAACAAAAAAAAGGGGGGGGAAAAAAGACAACCGACTGAACAATGTAGCTAACAAATTACTTCCCATCCTAGGAAAGAGGGCTCTGCTACTTGAAAAGTTCTTTTGTTTTGACCCCATATCAACAACACAATACAAAAAGGGGTTAATTTCCATGCTTTTCTCCTTCTATGGATCCTGGAACTCCACCAAGATTTCTTGGCCCATTAACAATGAACAAACAAATGATCAATGGTTCTCCAGCTTCCTTGCAAAGGCAACACATTAACCACTTCTTAACCTTTCCTGATTAAATTATCAATAGTCAACATTTTCCCATGCCAAACACCACAAGAAGAAAAACCACCACAGGGAACCCCCCCATTTCCACACCTATTCCCACTTAAATTCACCTCCCTATGACCCCACAATAACTTGTAAAAGGAGTTGACCCCAAAAACCCCTAATTACAATCCTTTCAAAATCATCTTATCCTCCCCGTCCTCTACCATCTAACCATGCAAGAATTGCATCAAATTGATGTACTCTTCCACCTCCTAATCTTGTAGGTTACAACATAATGTTACATTCCACCACACTCCCATATCTAATTAAGACCAAGCTCCGCACGAATGCCCTCCCATCACAAGCTATGGCAAATAGATCCAGAAAAATATCCTTCAATCTACCATCCCTATTCCACAAGTCCTCTCAAAATCTTTCCCAATCTCCTCCACCCACTTCCATGGACACCCAATTCACAAAAACTCCCCACAAATTTCAAATACTTTCTAAAGTCCCACACTATGTGAACCAAATGCTCCTTAGACACCCAACCTCCCCACTCATTACCATACCTAGCTTCATCACCCCTCTCCACATGCTACTCCATTCACACCCATCTCTCCAAAGCCATTTGTGCAACAATGCCACATTAAAGTCCCTTATCCTCCTTGTTAATGTAATTAAGTGTAGTTGTTAATGTGCTGTTAATGTAGTTAATGTAGGGAAATGTATCTGGTCTTTTGGTAATCCAAAGAGACACCAGTGTAATATGTAAAGTCTCCCTTTTAATGTATATAAATAGACACACCAGAGCAAGTCTGTGTGTGTACAAAATTCTCTCAATCCACTCGTCTCACATGGTATCAAAGCAGGTTAGGAAATTCATTATCAGTCTGGAGTCTTAGTCCCATCCAAGTTTCTGTCCTTCATTAACAGTACAAGGTCTGTCAGACCTTTGGAAATCTCGGTTGGAAGATTCGGCCGAACAACAAAAGGCTCCCCCATCTCTGAACCACTCATCGTTTCAAAGATTCAAAGCCACCAAGAGGGTCGTCGGTCTCAGGCGATCGCCGTCGTCAAAGTCTCGTCACCGAAACAATACCCACGCACTCCCACGCACGGTCTCCCTATCGGCGCGTGAAGCCCACGCGCAGAACCCTTGCCGGCGCATGTAGGCACGTTTAACTCTATTGAAGTTTGCCGATCCTCCGGCAGTATCGTTCACCTCCAGCGAACCTTCCAATGTCCCTATATCTTCTAACTTCTTCTCCAGTGTTGGTGTTTTAGGTCCATTCTTGGTTCTTAAGCCCACTGTTGCATTTCAGCTCTTCTGTTCCAGTTCATACTCCAGGAAATCTGCTGTAATCTGTTATAATTAGTTCCTAGATGGCTTCAAAAATGTCCATTGAACAAAAGTTTATTGGTGGCTCAATCCCCATGCCTCAACAGTTAACCACAAGGAAGTTGAATGGAGCAAATTACATTCAATGGGCTAAGGCCATTAAAATTGCGTTAACCGGGTATGGAAAATAGAAACATTTGACAGAATCTGGACCGCCGAAAGCTGACCCTAAGCATGATATTTGGGTCCAAGAAGATGCTCATCTTGTTAGTCTACTGTGGAATTCTATTGACCCCAATATCGCTGACATGTGCATTCATCTCGACACATGCAAAGATATATGAGAATACATACGTCTTCTTTTCTCCAGTGACCTCACTCGAATGTATGACTTGTCACTAGAATTCTTCCAGCTTCAACAGTCTGGTAAATCAGTTAAAGAATACTTTGCTGCTCTGAAGCGTGTTCATGCAGAATTGAACTCTCTGCCACCCTTATCAACATACATCAATGTGATGCAAAAGCAGAGAGAACAAATGGTGGTACTTCGTTTCCTAGCAGGGCTAGATCCTGAGTTTGAGCTCGTAAAAGCCCAGATTCTGAGTGGAGCTACTCTTCCATCATTTGCAGAGACTTATTCCAGAGTTATGAGGGCTACCTCTAAGGATCCAACTAAAAATTCAACCACTACTTTGGATTTTGCACGTTCTGCCCTAGTCAGTCAGACTTCTATTGACAATCAAGGCCCGGTTTATAAGCCTCCATCTCAATCTAGTGAACGTGGTCGTGGAGGACGTAGTCGTGGTCGTGGAGGCCGTGGTACTAGACCCAAATGCTTTCATTGCGGTCGTGTTGGACATGTCAGGGAGAATTGTTGGGATCTCCATGGGAAACCAGCTCACATGGTTCATGTAGCTTCATTTGATGTTCCCACCTCTTCAGAAAAACTCAACATAAGTGAATCATCAACTGTAACCCTTTCAAGAGAAGAGTATCCTAGATTTCTCCAGTATCAAATGGCTCAGCAGGCATCTCTTCCAATAGCATCTTTGGCCCATTAAGGTAATTCTACTACTTATATGTCCACTTCTTCACATACTTGAATTATCGACTCTGGTGCTTCAAACCATATGTCTGGAATGTCTTCATTATTTTCTACTATTCAGAGTTCTCCAATCCCCAATGTCACTACGACAAATGGTTCCTCTAATCCCGTAAAGGATGTCGGTAAAATTTGTCCATTCCCTAATTTGCCCTTATCTTCAGCTTTATATGTTCCATCCTTATCTTTCAATCTTCTTTCTGTAAGCAAACTCACCAAGCAATTAAATTGCTCAATGACATTCTTTCCTAATTCTGTAATCATCTAGGATTTGAAAACAAGGAAAAAGATTGGAAAAGGGCATGAAGCTCAGGGCCTCTATCATCTGGCTAGTTCTTCATCTATCACTTGTTCTATAGCCGCCTCGCCATTTGAAATCCACTGTCAATTGGGTCATCCTTCCTTAGACAGGTTGAAATTTATGGTTCCCAGTTTGAGTCAGCTTTCGTCTTTAAATTGTGAGTCTTGTCAGTTAGGAAAGCATCACCGTGCTTCCTTCAGTCCTAGAGTCAATAATAGGCCCTCAAGTCTTTTTCAGTTAGTTCATTCAGATATATGGGGACCTAGTCAAGTTGTATCCAAGTTGGGGTTTAAGTATTTTGTCACTTTTATTGACGATTTTTCCATATTCACATGGGTCTATTTAATGAAAGATCAATCAGAGTTGTTATCTATTTTTCAATCGTTTTATCTTGAAATAAAAACTCAGTTTGATGTGTCTGTTAAGATTCTTCAAAGTGATAATGCCAAGGAGTACTTTTCTAAGCCTTTCGCAAATTTTATGACATCATATGGCATGCTTCATCAGTCATCCTGTCCTCGCACTCTACAACAAAATGGAGTGGTTGAGAGGAAGAATTTACACTTAATTGAAACAACCCGATGCTTAATGTTTCCTATGAAAGTTCTAAAGATATTCTGGGGGGATGCAGTTCTCACAGCATGTTACCTACTTAACAGGATGCCATCATCTGTTTTGAAAGGTTGTTTCCCTTACTCTATATTGTTTCCCCAGACACCACTATTTCCTCTTCCCCCACGAATCTTTGGCTATGTTGCCTTTGTTCATCAACTGGACAATGGGACTGATAAGCTTGATCCTCGTGCTCTTAAATGTGTCTTTTTGGGATATTCTCGCGTACAAAAAGGGTATCGAAGTTATAGTCCTTCTCTGCATAGATATTTTGTATGTGCTGATGTCTCATTCTTTAAAAGTACGCCTTTCTTCTCTGATGATTCTTCTGTCTCTGATGTCAGTGAGAGTCTCCCGTTACTTGTCATTTCTCCCTTTTGTCTTTCTCGTCCTAACTTGCGGGTTTACTCCAGACGGCGAACAACAGGGGCTTCTCCTGATGCTTCAAGCTCTTCACTTTCTCCTCTCCAATCTTCAGATCCCACTCCTGCACTGCCACCCTATGACCTTGATCTTCCAATTGCCATTCGGAAAAGTATATGCACTTGCACCTCTCATCCTATCTCTAATTTTGTTTCCTATACAGCTTTATCTCCATCATATCATGCTTTTGTTACCTCTCTGTCTACTATTTCTATTCCTCACTCTGTGTCTGAAGCACTGTCTCATTCTGGATGACATCATGCTATGAAAGAAGAAATGTCAGCTCTTCGAGCCAATGATACATGGGATCTAGTTACTCTACCTCCTGGTAAATCAACAGTTGGATGTTAATGGGTGTATAGTGTCAAAGTTTCTCCTAATGGTTCAGTTGATCGATTGAAAGCACGACTTGTTGTCAAAGGATACACCCAAATCTATGGCCTTGATTTCTCAGAGACCTTCTCTCCTATGGCCAAGATCACATCAGTCCGCCTTCTCATTTCTCTTGCAGCTATTTTTCGATGGTCACTTCATCAACTTAACATTAAGAATGCTTTCCTCCACGGGGATCTCACTGAAGAAGTATATATGGAACAACCACCTGGTTTTATTGCTCAGGGGGAGTCTGGACTAGTGTGTAAGTTGAAAAACGCCCTATATGGCCTAAAGCAATCTCCTCAAGCATGGTTTGGCAGGTTTAGTGCTGTAGTGGTCGAATTTGGATTAATACGGTGCAGAGTTGATCATTCTGTTTTCTACCGTCATTCTTCTCAGGAAAAGATCTGGTTGCTAGTTTCTGTGGATGATATTATAATCACAGGTGATGACACACAAGGAATCCATGATCTAAAGACATTCCTTCAGACCAAGTTCAACACCAAGGATCTAGGTGCACTAAAGTATTTCTTAGGGATTGAGATTGCAAGATCACATGAGGGAATTGCCCTTTCACAGAGGAAATATATTCTTGATCTGTTGTCTGAAACTGGGTTGCTGGGATCCAAACCAATTAATACTCCAATGGATCCCAATTCAAAGCTTCTGGCAGATAAAGGGGAATTATTAGATGATCCTAGTCGATACCGCAAATTAGTTGGAAAGCTTAATTACTTAACTATTACCTGACCAGATATTTCATTCGCTACGAGTGTAGTGAGTCAATTTCTTGAAGCTCCTCGGACAAGTCATTGGGATGTAGTTATTCGTATTCTGAGATATCTAAAAGGTGAACCAGGATGTGGTTTGTTGTATCGAAATTATGGTCATACACGTGTCCAAGGGTACACAGATCTAGATTGGGCTGGTTCGCCATCAGATAGACGGTCAACCACTGGGTATTGTATCTTTGCGGGTAGAAACTTAGTGTCATGGAAAAGTAAAAAACAGACTATGGTAGCGAGGTCAAGTGTAGAGTCGGAATATAGGGCTATGGCACATACTTCCTGTGAATTGATTTGGATACGTCATGTGTTGACAAAACTAGGAATTCATGAAACCCATCCTATGGACCTATTCTGTAATAATCAAGCCGCTGTTCACATTGCTTCTAACCCAGTATTTCACGAGCGAACCAAGCATATTGAAGTGGATTGTTACTTTGTCAGATAAAAGATATTGCAGAATGTCATCAAAACCAGTCCCATGAAGTCAGCAGATCAACTAGCTGACTTGTTTACTAAGGCTTTAGGAGCAGCTAGAGTGAGATACATTTGTAACAAGCTTGCAACATATGACATATATACTTCAGCTTGAGGGGGAGTATTGATGTAATTAAGTGTAGTTGTTAATGTGTTGTTAATGTAGTTAATGTAAGGAAACGTGTCTGGTCTCTTGGTAATCCAAAGAAACACCAATGTAATATGTAAAGTCTCCCTTTTAATGTATATAAATAGACACACCAGAGCAAGTCTGTGTGTGTACAAAGTTCTCTCAATCCACTCATCTCACACTCCTAATTCTCACTCCCCTTACTCTAATCGACTAGCAAACCATAGCCCAATTTACAAAATGAAACTTGAACTCATCCCCCCTAATGCCTCCTCCGAAGATAGCTTGCAGTTGCTCAAGTTTCTTAGGCACTAATACCAGAATCATAAGCAGTGACCATGGGTAAGCTGGAAAGCATGCTTTTGATAAGGGTCAACTTGGCTCCTTTTGAGAGCTAAGTTCTCTTCCATCTCACCAATCTTCTATTCACCTTCTCGAGATAATGATATAAAGTATACCAATATTAATATCTAGGAAAACCAACATTAGATGCATTCATTAGCAGTTTGTCTTGCTGATTTAGCAGACATGAAGATGGGTAGACCTAGTGTGTGAGAATTAGAGCCAGGTGAGAGGGAAATTAGAGACCATAGCCTTACAACCAAGATATATTTACTAATGTATATGCTATCTTACAACCACTTTTCCAAACTTTTTCCATGAAGCAAAAATAATTACACCAAGAAAAGAATTAATATCCCATTCGCAAATATAACATCCATCAACAGCACTATCAATTTTCCAAATTTATATCGAAAAAATATATATATTGTTTTCAAATTCATAAGATTCCTGAGGTTACAACTAGGGATGTGAGCACATACTTGAGTGACTCCAGTAACCAAACCAAGCCAAATCATCTAGGTTCGGTTTCAGTTTTAAATTTTGAAGAACCGATTAATTTCGTTTTGAGTTGAACAATTATGAACCGAAACCTAAGAATCAAAGGTGGTAATATACAAATATTTATGCACAAGACACGAGTGACCATTGCCAAAGAGTGCTTAGAGTTCCAACAGCTCAAATATTCCTCACATCTCTAACAATATAGCGTATATATAATTGCTCTGATGCAGAAGAACTAACATACTTGCGAGTATCTTTACTTTTTCCACCATGTCCCACATCAGAAATGTAAAAATCTTCTCAACTTTTCCATCATATAAGGAGCAAATTCTATTTCTTTATACTTGTTTCACATTTTCTACTCATCACAATAACTATCATTTTTGTTTCTACAACCCTCACTTGGACTCGAAATAAAACTAAGATTAACCCTATGATGGGTTTGTTGGCAGGCCAACCATAAGTACAAGAACTAGTCGTTGAATACATGGGCCGACTTAGAACCAAAGCCGCCAAACCAAATTTTTTCTATTTAGCTCAGTTTGAAACGGATTGGTAACAACATCAACCAAATATCTAAGTTGCCCAAAGTTTTCCACAGCCCCTTTCTTATCTTATTTTGGCTCATTGTCAAGCACACCCAGGAATCAATGTTAGATTTTTTCCCCCCAATTCAGATGAGATTTATAACTAAAAATGAGAGTAGTCGTTATAATTAGACGACGTGAGACAAATCATAAATGAAGAAAACAAAGGGAGGATTTGATCATAAAAAAGAAAGTGGAAAACTTAAGACATGTATAAATTTTCAATGTTGTATTTCTCACATGAAAGTTAATACATCATTCCCCTTTTGGTTCAGATTAATAATGGATTAACCCAAAACCAAACTTAAGTAGCTCATTCTTCAAACTTCAAAACCTTGAAACCAAAATATTATCTTTCTAGAATAGAATCGAACTGAACCAAGATAATCAGGTTCAGTTCAGGTCAATCAAGTTACAAGTATGTGTGCTCCCCTACACAGAGAGGAACAAAAGATGCTTTCATGCTGAGTAAGCATATTTTTTGGGGATTTTGTATGGTTAATGAGCAGGTGGCAAAGAGCTGGATACTTGAGTCTTTTTTGCCTTTTTTAGAGCATATGTATATTTCTGATAGGAGCTCTTTTATAGTGCTCAATTACTAATCTTTTTGTATTGTGGTGGCATCCCCTTGATGCTTTTTCAATAAATAACTTATTATTTATTTAAAAAAAAAAAGTGTGCACTCCTGGTTGCAACATGGTGACCTAAAGGGGTTACCAACATTGCCCTAGTTGTCACACTTTGGGGGGTGGTTTAGATCACACGCAATTCTTCATGAAGTTCAAAAGGGAAGGAACTTCATAGTCAGCCATCCAACCATCAATTCCACCACAGTTGTGGGTGTATGGATGTAATCTAATCTAACAAACATATTAACATTATAAGATCTTCAGCAAGTTGACAATCTCTCTCTCTCTCTCTCTCTCTCTCTCTCTCTCTCTCTCTCTCTCTCTCTTCAGCAAGTTGACAATCTGTGGGTGTATGGATGTAATCTAATCTAACAAACATATTAACATTATAAGATCTTCAGCAATTTGACAATCTCTCTCTCTCTCATGTTGGGGGGTTATGTTTGGCGGCTAATTTGCACTATGCTATGTTACAGTGAGTGGAACACAACTTGAAATGTAGCAAAATTAATTATAGCATTGAAGCAAATAAAATTTTCCATTTGCAACAAAATAAGGAACACAATCTCGCAATAAAATTACAAAAGAGATGGCAGGACCCAAACTCAACCTTGCAAAAAATAAATAAATAAAGTAGAAAAATAATGTAAAAAGAAACTTCCATTTCAAAATTCTTTTCCAATACAGGTGGTAAATTTACCTAAACTTGATTTCATTGGAAATCAAATAAATTTAAACCCAAAAAAAAGTCTGGATTAATTTTAGAAGCATTTTCAAGAGATAAAGGCAGTCATAAAAATCTAGTCAATAGAGAGCAGACCATAGTATTATGGGATATGGGGTGCATAAAACCAAACCAAGCCTTTTCCCACTAGGTGGGGTTGGCTAAATAGTTATGCACATAGCTAAATAGGATCATTGATTTCCAGATGAATAACTGAACCTCAACCTTACCAAGCTGGCAAGCTCATCTTCTGCTGGTTGGTCTCCATCACACAAACTCCACAACTACCACCTGTTAGGGTTAGGTGAGGAACTAACACTTTAAAGTGCCTGTCTTGGAAGTTTTCCCAACTGTAACCTCAAAATTGTCAACCTCACTTTGACACAACCAACCTTAGAGCAAATCCAAATGTTAACCTCAGCCGGTTAAATTCAAAAATAGAGGTAGTTTCCCGCCCCTAAAATATGCCTTTGTCACTCATGAAAACTACAGCTGCCTCCTATCCTTCAATGTGCACTTGTAACTCATAAAATATCTCCCTCTCCATCTCTCTTGACAGTGAAATTAATTCCCATCAGACTTCACTGTTACCTAACCTAAACCAAGTAAACCAGTAGTTAGATTAAAAACTTTGGAATGGATTTTCTCTATTCTGGACTCAACTTGGACCCTAACACCACAGTGGTGTCACCACCCATTCTGGGGCGTTCCATTACTAAAATTTCTCACAAGCTATATATTGAACCAAAAGACTTTAGGCATCCTCCTTCAACAAGCAAGCATCAAATGCAAGCTAAATGTTGTTTATTAGAAGCAAAATTGATTTTGACAAAGGAAAGTGAACTAGATTCTTCAGCAGTAAGAGCAGCATATTACTCCATTGAGCAAAAGGCCAAACATTATGCATTACAAACTCAAGCCTTCTCTTGTACAATTGAAACCATTTCTAGAAAGTATAAATTCAGTCCATTATCTAGCTTTGAGAACTAGCCGACCCCAACTAGTGGGAAAAGGCTTGGTTTGGTTTGGTTTATCTAGCTTTGAGAACTCTGCTATTTTCACTATGATTCCTAGGTCTTTAGGTTTAAACCAAACCAAACCAAGCCTTTTCCCACTAGGTGGTCTTTAGGTTTAAAATTTGAGAATATTCACAAGACAACAAAATTTATCAAAAGTGCCACTGGATGGCATTCAGGCCCATATGACACCAAAATATGGCTTGCTAACTGGTTGTCAAAATGTTCACTACTTACTCCATGTTTAACTTAAAAATACGATTAATTACTGATTTGAATTTGACATCGAAGAAACCAGTCACAAATTTCCAACCATTAACTTAAAATTCTAACAAAATGTGAATTGTACATGTTTTTTATTGATTGCAAAGGAAAGAACAAACTAACAGCAATTGAAGAACTAAAAAAGAGGCTGCAAATTATTTTTTTGTAAAATACAGTGTCAAGTTCTCTAAATTCTACTGAGCACTTTATCAATTAAAGACATTACCTAATGTCCGTCCACACATAGGCTGCCAGGAGGAGTAAGAGTTATGTAGACAAAACCTTAACGATGCTAGAAGGGTTAACACTAGATGAAAATCCAAAAAAAAAGAAACAAAAAAGAAGCATTTGTAACATACTAAAGAACTACAAAGATGCATCAGATTAAAACTGTACTAACTTGTCAAAATAATAGCATAAGATACACTACCACCAAGGTTCACATGATGAGATTTATGAAAATCTTCCCAAGTTCACACAAACACCCTAACATGGAGAGTGTGCAAAAAGGCCATCATTAAAAACTGAAAATCTGAGCTAGCATCGCAAGGTATAAACCAATCCCGAATGACCAAGGGAGGTCACAGTCATCCTCACAAACATGTAGTCATGACTCATGGACATTCCCCCATTCGAAATAACTTCCTGACGACAATAAGTAACTGTAAATGTGTAATTTCAAACTCATGCATTGTATTACTAAATTCTATAATGTCTGAAAATAGAAGCACTTCTGTGATTATTGTTTTCCTCATAAAGCAATATTATGGTTTTCCTTTAAAAAAAAAAAAGTCAAACGGAACATGGAAAGCAAAGTTATACAAAAGTTGCCTTAACATCTACACAATAACAAAATAATAGACTGAAATTGAGGGTTTAATTAACAATATGACGGGAGGCGGGAGGGTAACTTCAAAGGAGTGAAGTGTAAAATACCTTGGAACTGAACTCCTTTGTGCCAGCTTGAACAGCACTAGCAGCAGACTGTGCTGCAGAAGCCGCAACCAAAGATAGCTTACCAAATCCCTGGCGGGAACACAATGAACAGATGAGATGAAAATATAGGAAGACAAGACCTATCCTTTAGGAGCATTATGTCCACATCACCCCTACAGAGTTCAACTCATTACCTGAGTAACAGTAGAAAATACATCGCCTTGCGAATTATTTCTTGGCACCGGGGCCGGGCTTGATCCGAACCCCACATACTTCCCGCCTTGCGAGGGAGGTACACCTTCAGGCCTCGATTCATTCTCCGCCATCCTCCTGGCAAAAAAACTCTCCTTATTCGCAGCCGAATTCTCCAACTGCGCTCGCGTATAAATGTCCTCCGTCGACCTCGACCTCGCAGGCAGGCCTCCGCTGCCTCCGCCGCTCCTGACATCGCCCATCGACTGGTTCCGCCTCACATCGGTAGACGATTTGAAACCTCCCTCCTCATAGTTGTCCCAACTATCCCACCCTCCATTTCCATCAAAATTACCATTCCTACCACCACCACTCAACGGAGGTTTCTTCTTGCTGGCCCCAAGGCTTTCCTTAACAACGGGAGGATCCCGCCAGGGGCGGCCCTCTGCAAGGGCTTGGATGCGGTCTCGGTAGACGGAGGCAGCGTTGGTGTTGTACTTGGCGACGATGTCGGTCTCCTTGGGGATGCCATACTGTGAGAAGAAGCTATTGAGCCGCTCGTTGCCTCCGGCCTCCATCTTCTTGAGCTGGATCTCGGACCAGGAGTCCATGGTGACGGATCGAACGAAGCTGATATGGACTCCAAGGCCGCGGTGCTTCCCGGAGCATTCCAAGCACATGAACACTCCGTACGACACCGACGCCCACTGCGGATTCTTCTGTGCGCAATCCACGCAGATCTTATTCCCCGGCTGCGATTGCAGTTCCCGAAGGCGTCTGGCTGCGGCCATTTTCCGATTGTTCGATCAGATCGCAGCCGATCCGGAAACTCTATTGAATCAACAGAAAATGCAGACGATCGTAAAATTTGAATAATCTATAAAGACGTAATTGAGATCAATGTGATGATCGTAATATCATTTCGTATCTGGATCCGTTCTTGAGAGACGAAGGAATTTAGAAATCGAGAGAGAGAGAGAGAGAGAGAGAGAGAGAGAGGCGTCTGGAGACAACCTTTCTCTTCCCGGGGGAAAGAGGAGAGGAGGACGTAGTGCGCGATTGCCGACACCGTCAAATCGTTTGGGGCTGATGATAACTACCCGGGTGTACGCAACTTCTGTGCAATACCATGAGCTGATCTGTAATTTCTGTCACTGCCAAGTTGTTTGGCTCCTTTCTCTCTATTTTTTGGCTTTTACTTTTCGGTTTCATCTCGTATTTCTAATTAAGTTATTTATTAATAACCTCAATGCACATGAACTTAATAATTTGTTTCATTATTTTAATACTTTTGACATTTGGTTACCAACTTAGCATTCGCGGCTTTTCTCAAATAAAATTAGGCTCCGTTTGGTTTAGTATGATAATTATATCATTATACTTTGCAAAGAAACAAAAACTAATAATGAAAGAAGAAAATCAGGCAACAATAACGAGAGAGAGTGACGAGGAAGGGGAAAATTTCTTATGTGCTCAATTGTGTCCAAAATTATAAAGTTATAATTAACATGCAAGATGAATTAGCCAACTAACAAATCAATTAACAGTCAGGCATTTTTTAAGGTCATTGGAAAGTTTATTTAATCGTTAATTTTAAAATTTCAGAAATTAGTTGAAATATGTGCAACTTGATCCAAACACTCTTGAGTTACCAATAAAAAAAACGAGAGGTACAGATAACAAAAAAAAGTACAAGTAGCTCAAACTTTATGAGTTAATTATGCTACGTAAAGTAGAAATTACTTGAGCAATAAATATCAAGAGGTTTTATCCAATCAATATATATATATATATAGTCGTTTTTATAGCACGAAATAATATATAGAGATAAGAATTTTTAATTTTCAATCAATTAAGAGCTCATTTGGTAAATTAAAAAAATTATATTTTTTACAACTTTTATTTTAACTTTGCTATGTGTCACTTAAAAAAAAAAAAGGTTAAGTGTTTGATAAAAACTTGCAAAAAAAAATTTCCTGAAGAAAATTAAGAGAAGGGTCCAAATTTCTGAGGGTTTGCCAAACGTCCCCTGATATGCCATGCCGATTTGTACTTCTTTCTTGCTCTTGCTCTTGTTCTTCTCCTTCTCCTTACCAAACATAAATGGAAACATAATCGGGTTTTGGCAATTGGATCCAGGCCCACTATCTATGTCAACCGAGAAGCCTAACTTCCAGGCCCACAAAAAACATGAGTAGGCCCAAAGGCGCAAAAGACTTAAATAATCAAAAGCAAACATTATTTTAAAAAAAAAACATTTTCCATTTCAAGTGGGAATGCGTAATTATGATAATTTTATTACAACGAATAACGGATTCAGAATTTTTATCTTAGGGAGAAAATAAATAATTTTTTAATTCGTAATATTATAACGTAATATTAAAATATTATACATAATAACTAAAAATTCTCAATTTTATTACTAATATTTAAAATATTATACATAATAATTTTAAAAATTCTCAATAATAATTGAAAGAATATGTAATTTTATTACTAATATTTGTAAAATAATTTACAAATTATTCATCTTTAATTTTCTCCCACTTCAATTTTCGACAAAATTTATATGATATCCATTGTATATACTTCGTCTCGCCTGTACTAAAAAAATTTTTGGTTCAATACAGTCTCTCAATATATGTAATTAAAGTGATGTTTGAAATGATAAAAAAATGAGATAATTTGAAATAATTCGTAAGTTCGTAATTTGTGAAGTGAAATAAAAAGTAAATAATTTTTTAAAATTTTTAAATATTTTTAAAAATTTTCAGCGTTTTACATCTCACTATATAGACCCTAAGGTTTTTGTAAATAAATCATTTTTCATTTTATTTTATCCATAGTTCTATTTTTGTCTAGGTTCATATTTTGGATTTTTCATATGTTAAAAATATTTATCAATACATTCTTTAATAGTTAAGCAAATTTTAGCTTGATCTGAACTCGACTTGTAAAATTACAATTTTACCCATCGACCTATTTTTTGCCCAAGTTCGCATTATAAGTTACTCAGAATATTAAAAATATTCATTCACATACTTCTTAGTAATTAAGTAAATTTTAATTAGATCTGAACTTGAATTGTAAAAATTATTATCTTACCCTTAGGCCTACTTTTCACCTAAATTTATATTATGAGCTTTCTAAATGTATAAAAAATATTTATTGACATATTTATTAATAGTTTAAAAAATTTTGGCTAGATAAGAACTCCAGTAGTAAACTAATCATTTTTTCTCTAATCTCATTTTTTTTTCTCAAATTCACGTATTTTTAAATTAAATTTTATTTAATAAATTTTAAAATATTTTAATTTTTTAATCATATTTAAATCATCTATTCAAATCGTGAGAATTTGAATGTCTATTTTATATCTATGAATTTTATAATAACAATCAAACCAAGAATTTTTTTATTTGCTACAGTAAAAAATTTACCAAACACCCAAAAGTTTCAAAAAATGCTAAAAAATACACTTTGTTCAACCAAACAAACAAAAAATACAAAAAAACACACACACACACACACAAAACTACAAAAAGTTGAGCTTTTCTTTCTTTTTTTTTTTTTTTTTGAGCTGCCAAACGCCCTCAATTAATTATAACAATTGAGTGTTGATTATAACAATTGAAAAATATGAGACATACAATAAAGTGTAATTAACTTTTTATTAAATTGAAATTAAATGACTAAATTTCTTCTATATATTCTTCTTTCCTCGTCACTTTAAATTAAAATTGAACAAAAATAATGCTACACAGTGAGAAAGAACTCATCATGATATATATATATATATATATACACATACTGGTTTCTTTCCAAAACATAGATATAATATATAGGCTTTGTTTAAAGCGATAAAAAACTTTGAAAAATGATAAAAAAAATGCTAAAAAATTTTAAAGATAATTTACTTTTTATCTTATTACACAAATTACGAACTCACAATTTATCTCATTTTATTTCATTTTTTATCACTCCAAATGTACCCATAATTGAGAAGTGGGTGCAAGCCAATTTGCAAGTCACCTATTATTATAAAATTTTTTATGGTGAAAATATAAAACACTATAAATTTTTAAAATTATTTAATTTTTATCTCACGAATTACGAACTCACAAATTATCTCAAATTATTTTACTTTATCTCATTTTTTATAACTCCAATCACCCTATTAATGTTGAGATTGCCACTCAAAAAATCTTATTTGCCACTACTTACTTGCACTGGTACATTCATCTTTATGGTATACCTGTGAAGGGGGCCTATGTATGTGGAGATTACGACTCAAAGAATCTTATATGCCATTATTTACATGCACTGCCACATTACCACATCCACCTTTATGTTATACCTAGAAGGAGATTGCTACTCAAAAAATCTTATTTGCTATTACTTACTTGCATTGCTACATCCACCTTTATGGTATACCTATAAAGCGGGCCTATGAATGTCGAGATTGTTACTTCCAGAATCTTATTTGCCACTACTTACTTGTATAGTCACGTCTACCTTTATGGTATACTTATAAAAAGAGTATTTAGAATGACAAAAAGTAAAATAAAGTGAATTAATTTAAGATAATTTATAAATTTGTAATTCGTGCAGTAAGATAAAAAGTAAATAATTTTTAAAAATTTTCAAAAATTTCTAGACTTTTTTAGTATTTTTTAATTCATCAAACAAATCCAAAATTTATGTGACGAAAGCATTAATTTTTGTCTCAACAAGTAGTTGACAGAACAGAAATATATATATATATATATATTGCTAAATAAATTTAATTTTTCGAACTCTACTTATTATAATAATTTGTGATTTTGAATTCTGACTAATTCTCCGCACTCCTACTATTGTATTGCTTAATAGTGGCAAAGTGTAGTAGGGCCTACTTACTCTTATATACTCTCACCCTAATCATTCAACAAGTCTACATCCAAAACATTCCACACAAATTCGCCAAATGTCCCTTGACTCTAGAAAAATCTATTTTTGGCTTATCAAATAAAGTTACTTGTACAAATAAAATGTATATTTTTTTTATAATTTGTTAATTGAACAAAAATATAATCTTAACATATTACAAATTGTAATGAAATATGTATCATCCATAAGGTTGACTCGTTGTGTTTATACACATCAAGTATTTTTGGTAGATATAATAGATATATATATATATATATTATTGAATTATATTATTTCCATAACCCAAATATGCCAACTACAATATAATACCGCACCAGCTAATTAAGGTTTCATTTGTAAAGAGTAATAAAAAAATAATCAAATTTATTTTCTTACATTCTAAATTTTCTTAAATTATGAAAGATAAAAATGTCAAATTAATAAAAAATTAAAAAATTAAATTTTTTCTTTTTTAAATACCAAAAAAAAAAAACCAATTTTGTACGCTAAGAAAAAAAAAAAAGAAAAACCTTTTTTTTCCTTTTTTTTTTTCTTTTTTTATTTCAAGCTAAGCCCACGGTTCTTGATGTAACTAGCTACTAAAATACAAACCCTTTCTTTTCCCCCCTTCACTAATAAGCCTAAAATTCCTGATCATGAGCTGGATGAGGTGGGTGGAGATGAATTCACTTTTTAATGTCAGTCACCGACCCTTCTGTGGTGTATTGTATTGTGTTCAATTTGTCTGTTTCATGCATTGAAACATATTTATTGAGCTTCAACAAGCCAAACCTATGCCAAGTACTGGCTCTATATTTCTTTCCTTCACCTAAGTCTCCTTCCCCCAACCCTCTCTCTCTCTCTCTCTCTCACACACACACACACACAGAGACAACTTAGCCAAAGTTCTGTCAAACGTCTTTAGACTACAGATCGAACAAGTAGTGTTGCAGAAAGTGAAAATTCTTTGAGGAAATGGGTATCGTCTCATCCATGACTGGAATGCGTGGCCCAAGTGGATTTGGATCAGCTTCCACCGCCGAACAAGTTACAGAAGGGATTGATGCTAGCAACCTCACTGCCATTGTTACTGGTCAGAAAACATATACATACATATATATATATATATATATATACACATTAAATAATTTATACTTTTCTATCGTCTTGTAATTTTGAGCCCGTTTGGGGGATAAAAGCTAGAAAAAAAGTAAAATTTTTGGTAATTTTTTGTGTATTCTTTTAATTACATTTTTTTTTGTATGTTTGGTAGAACAAAATCTAATTTTTAATATTTTTTTATAACTTTTAGCTGTTTGGTAAATTTTTTATTGTAGTAAAATAAAAAAGTGGTAATTTTTTGTCTATTTAGTAAGTTTTTTATTGTAGTGGAGCAAAAAAGTGACAATTTTTTTATGTTTAGTAAAACTTTTTGTTTTACTTTTTACTGTAACAAAATAAAAAAGTAAAAAAATTATGATTTTATCAAACACATTAAATATTATAAAATATAACTTTTGATAATTTTTTACTAATTTTTTACCCTCCAAACGGACCTTTGTTTGAGAATAACTTGGTACGAGAATCATGTGCGCGTGTTGACTGTTAGATTCGTTAAAAGGAGTAACGCAAGCCAAACATTTCAAGGGTTTATTTGAATTGGAGATTTATAGCGGAAAAAAGAAGAAATAAAAAGAAAGGGTAAATATAAAATGTTAAAAACGTAATTTTTATTTGAGTAGATTAAAAATAAAAAAATAAAATGAATTTTTTAATTGTACTTTTAATTTTTCAAATCTCATACATTTTCGTTTTTATTTTATAATGATTTTGAATTCATATGTTTTTTCTTTTTTCCTTACAAATCTTTGATCTGAATATAATTTAAGAGTGTTTTTGGAGTGAGATTTGGTGATGACATTACAACATTATTATGCCACTCTTTTCTTTTATAAATTCTTATAATAGAGTAATATGCGTCTTCCTTGTTAAAATTTTAAATTTAATATTTTAGCATGTGTGAGTTAATTAAGTATATTTTAGTAGAGTTTTCAAATAAGTAATTAAGTATATTTTAGCACGTCTAAATTATGTATGTATTTATGCACAAGTAGACATTTAAATATAATAAATGCATATTATATAAAATATTAACATAAAATACGTTAATTATTTGGAAATATAATAAAAATTAAACAAAATTTAGGAAAAATTAAGATTTTTATCTCCTGTCTATGTAAAAAATTAGAATATTTCCTTGAGTTTTTTTTTATGAAAACATCTCTCAACTATCCATATTTTTTTTATTTCATTCTCAAACTATTAAACGAAACTATTATATCCTTTAACAATCCAATTCCATTCTATTCGATTCAAATTCATTAAAATTATCAGATGGAGTCAATATTCGAATTAAATAGAATGAAATTGAATAGTTCGAGCATGTAGTAGTGCGTTTGATAGTTTGATAATGAAATAGAAAAAAATGAATAACTTGAGAGATATTTTCATAAATTTTTTTTTTATAAATATTTTTTTGATGGGTAATATTTTTTCAATTTTAACACTTTACTCATTTTTTTGGCATTATATTAGAATGAATTATTTTATTTGAATATTTTATTAAACTAAAATTATTTTTAATAAGTAACATATTATTATAATGATTTATTTATTAAAATTAAAATAACAATTTATGATTAAAATGATTTACTTTATTAAACTAAAATTATTTTTTAAATATTAAAATATTTATTTTTATTGAAATTAAATTAATTATAAATAAAATAATAATTTATTATTAAAACAATTTATTTTGTTAGATTATAATTATGTTTTAATAAAAATAATTACATATTAAAATAACTTATTTTAGTAAAATTAAAATTAATGATAATTACATATTAAAATGAATTATTTATTAAATTAATATTACTATTAAAATAATAGTTCATTACCGAAATAATTTATTTTATTGAATTACAATTTTTTAATAAGTAATAATTACCTCTTAAAATTATTTATTTAATTAAAATATTTTTATTACATCAAATTAATTTTAATAGATAAAATATTAATTTATTATTTAATTTGTTATTTATTAATATACTTTATTAAAAATAATTATTATTAAACATCATGTATAATGTTAAATTAGTTAATTTAAATATATTTTATTAAATTAAGATAATTTTATTTAAAATTAATAAAATTAAATATTTTATTAAAATAAAATTAATTACCCTAAATTAACAAAATTATACTATCAAACATGTTGATATTTTTATTTCAGTGAAAAAATAATAACTAAAAATAGAAAATTAAAAACAAAAACTGTTGAAAATAAACGAAAAAATAATAAATGTTACAAATGAGCCTTAAATTTAACAAGAGTTTTTTACAAAAATATCCTTTAAACTATTCATCTTTTTTCTAGTTCATCCCCAAATTATTAAATGTACCTATTATATTCTCAAATTATCCAATTTCATTTTACTTTATCCGAATCCGTTAAAGTTAACGAATAAAGTTAGTGTTCGGATCAAATAGAAGGGAATTTGATAGTTCGAGAATATAATAAATGCGTTTAATAGTTTGAAGACGAAATAGAAAAAATAAGAATTATTTGAGGGATATTTTCATAAAAAACTCTATTTCCTTCAGTAAAGATTATAAGTCCAGTCCTTTTTAAATGTTATTAAAAATTATATGATCTACATATTTTTGTACTCTAATTCTTATTATATTTAGTAAATATAAAAAAAATAAAAAATAAACATGTAAATCTAGTTGTGGTTTTGCTCTTCTATCATTCATATTATTTAATTTATATTAATTTTTTTTTCATTTTCTACTAAAAATAGAAAATTAAAAACAAAAACTGTTGAAAATAAACGAAAAAATAATAAATGTTACAAATGAGCCTTAAATTTAACAAGAGTTTTTTACAAAAATATCCTTTAAACTATTCATCTTTTTTCTAGTTCATCCCCAAATTATTAAATGTACCTATTATATTCTCAAATTATCCAATTTCATTTTACTTTATCCGAATCCGTTAAAGTTAACGAATAAAGTTAGTGTTCGGATCAAATAGAAGGGAATTTGATAGTTCGAGAATATAATAAATGCGTTTAATAGTTTGAAGACGAAATAGAAAAAATAAGAATTATTTGAGGGATATTTTCATAAAAAACTCTATTTCCTTCAGTAAAGATTATAAGTCCAGTCCTTTTTAAATGTTATTAAAAATTATATGATCTACATATTTTTGTACTCTAATTCTTATTATATTTAGTAAATATAAAAAAAATAAAAAATAAACATGTAAATCTAGTTGTGGTTTTGCTCTTCTATCATTCATATTATTTAATTTATATTAATTTTTTTTTCATTTTCTACTAAAAATAGAAAATTAAAAACAAAAACTGTTGAAAATAAACGAAAAAATAATAAATGTTACAAATGAGCCTTAAATTTAACAAGAGTTTTTTACAAAAATATCCTTTAAACTATTCATCTTTTTTCTAGTTCATCCCCAAATTATTAAATGTACCTATTATATTCTCAAATTATCCAATTTCATTTTACTTTATCCGAATCCGTTAAAGTTAACGAATAAAGTTAGTGTTCGGATCAAATAGAAGGGAATTTGATAGTTCGAGAATATAATAAATGCGTTTAATAGTTTGAAGACGAAATAGAAAAAATAAGAATTATTTGAGGGATATTTTCATAAAAAACTCTATTTCCTTCAGTAAAGATTATAAGTCCAGTCCTTTTTAAATGTTATTAAAAATTATATGATCTACATATTTTTGTACTCTAATTCTTATTATATTTAGTAAATATAAAAAAAATAAAAAATAAACATGTAAATCTAGTTGTGGTTTTGCTCTTCTATCATTCATATTATTTAATTTATATTAATTTTTTTTTTCATTTTCTAGGATTTTATTCATTTGGTTGTGGTTATGGAATAAACCGGTTTCCATTTGAGTAATAGTATCATGACAAGTATTGCCCTAGATCTTGATAGGTTGTTTGGTCCTTTTTCACGGGGAATCTTCCGGATACAATAATTGATATTGTTTTGGCTCCCTCTTCAAAGGGACCACTCTCACGTTTATTTCCCTCAGGCTCACTTAAAATCAACAATAGACTCCGGGAAAGGGCCTAAGATGTGATAGTATAAATTGGAGTCGAAAATCAAGGCATTATACTGTTTACTACGAAATCAGATCACAAGGTTGAAGCCAAACGATGACCAGCCCATGCATTAGAACAGCTTAAGGAATTGGTTAATTACCCAAAAAAAAAAAAAAGCTTAAAGGAATTGGTTTATCAATTAATGATTTCTACTTTTGCCTCATATTTGATAGAAAAAAGTGAACATAATTTCATATATAATTTGGTATTGTGCTCATATCCCGATTGCTGAATTAATTTTCTATCAATATTTAAAAATTTAAAATTATTTCATGTCAAATCTCTTATCAAAGTACTAGCATGATTTAATTAGTGATCTTTCATAATTGTTATTTTAACTTTATGAAATCGACATGTTATTTAGTGAATAAATATTTTAATTAATCTGGGCCTAGTTGTAATGTCATTTTGCGTTCATATTAAGCATATATATATATATATATATATATATATACTAGGATTGATAGAACTTAGTAGTGATGTGCTACTAGATTTTTTTTCTTTCTTTTTTTTTTTTTTTAACAAAATGTTGTTACACTTTGTAGGCTAATCACTTTAAATAGAAATTGTTAAGATTTCGTTTGGTAATATTTTTGTTTTTTATTTTTTTATTTATATTTTTGAAATTTTGTAAACTCGCAATAAAACATGTTTATTAAATCTATTTACTTTTTTTTTTCAAAAAAATAAAAACTTAAATAGAAAATTGTAAATAGAAAAAAAGTGTTTTTATTCTGTTTTTTCAGTTGTAAACATTTTGTCAATTCTAATACTTTATCTATTTTTGTTGCATCATATTAAAATAAATTTTTTATTCAAATATTTTATTAAACTAAAATTATTTTTAATAAATAATATAATTAAATTAAACTAATTAAATTAATATGTAATAACTATTATTAATTTATTTCTAATAAACAATTAAATTAAATTAGTTAATTTAACCAATAAGAAATATATATTATTAAATTATTTTTAATAAATAATAAAATAAAATATATTAATTTATTTTAATAAATAACTTAATTAATATAAATATATTTTATTAACTTATTTTTAATAAATATTATAATTAAATTATTTAGTTTAATTTAATTTAATAATTAATTTAAATAATATTAAATATATTTAATTAAATTATTTTTAATAAATATCATAATTAAATTAATTTAATTTAATACTTAATTAATTTAATTAATTTATTTATTATGAATTATATTTTATTAAATTATTTTTAATAAATATTGTAATTAAATTATTTAAATTATTATGAAATATATTTTATTCAATTATTTTTAGTAAATAATATAATTAAATTATAATTAATATATTTTATATTTACTGGATTAAATGATATAATATTTATATTTTATTCAATTATTTTTAATAAATAATTAAATTAATATAAAATATATTTATTAAATTCAATAAATTTTTAAAAAATTAATAAAATTAAATATTTTATGAAAATAAAAAAATTAGTAATTATAAACAAAATTGTATTTTCAAACATAACTTCAGTTTTTATTTCAAAAAAAGAAAATGACAACAGAAAACAAAAAATAAAAAATATAAACATATAAACATAACTAAAAAAAAATTGACAGCATTATCAAACAGCCCCTAAACAACTCACTAAAATATATTTTTATTTCATAGAAGAATATCATTAATTAGCATATATTATTATGATAGAACTTTCGTACCTAACATATATATATATAGAGAGAGAGAGAGTAGAATTACAAATTGTAGATGAAAACTTACTTCAATAATACTGCAGGAGGAACAACTGGCATAGGGTTGGAGACAGCAAGAGTTCTAGCTCTTAGGAAAGTTCATGTCATCATCGCTGCTAGGAACATGGTGGCTGCAAGTGAAGCGAAACAGCTCATACTCAAGGAGAACCAATCCGCTCGTATTGATGTCTTGAAACTTGACCTCTGCTCCATGAAGTCAATTAGAGCTTTCGCTGATAACTTCAACGCTCTTAACCTTCCTCTCAATATATTAATGTGGTCTCTCTGTCTCTCATCAATCTCTTTAATAAGCGCTGACAAATTAAATCTTCCTCTATATATTACCTGATCAGTCACTGAAACAATTGGCCTGTAATTTCAGAAACAATGCTGGCATTATGTTTTGCCCCCACCGCTTATCCGAAGATGGAATCGAGAAACAATTTGCAACAAATCATCTGGGTAAGTAGCGCGAATTTCCTAATTGTTGGCTTAAGTTTTGAATGATTGTCATTTGTCAGGTTCATATAATAATAGGCCTGTTTGGCCTACTAAATTATACCAAAATTCACTAATTTTTAATTACTTTTTGTACTTTCTTCCAATTAAATTTTAACACTTATCACCTTTATGTCACATCTTTTCATTTTTATTATACTTTTTAACCAAAATTTGACTAACCAAACTGGCCCAATAATTATGAGGTGGTGTTTATATTTACGGATTTCAAATGAAAAAATTTGACGCTAATTATTGGATGAGAATAACTTTGTATAGATTCAATAGTTTAGATTTAAATTTAGCTCCGGTTTGAAAGTGGTGAATTGGATTGAAAGGTGAAAAAATTCACATTAGTTGCGAGAAGGTGAACGGGAGAAAGAAAGTAGACGGAGATGGCTAATTTATCTTCGTTAACCGACTTTTTTTCACATCCAATTTGAGGAAACAAGTGGAAAAAAAAAAATATTAAAGTCTGCTTTTTTTAATTTTACTCTTAGTATTTTTAATTATTTTTATAAATATTTATCACAAATAAATATATCTAATTAAAAGGTATAATATTAATAATTTTTAACTATATTTTTTACTTCATCATTTATTCCCTTCACCCTCCCCCAGACAAACAAAGGCTTAGTTCAAAAGTGATTTGAATACGAAAGGTTAGCAGTTTGAACATGGCTTAGTTCAGAAGTGATTTGAATACGAAAGGTTAGCAGTTTGATCAAGATACAAAGGGCCTGTTTAGCGCCCAAAAAAAGGGGTGAAAAACACCGTAAATCTTTGAAATTTTTTAAAAATTTCTAAAATTCTCCAACATATTTTGTATTCCTTGTATTTTGTTAAATTTTTATAAATTTATATATATCTATACATCATAACAAATTTTTACAAACCCCAATAAATATTTTACAAACTCCAATACCATTTCATAAATTTCAATAAATTTTCTACAAATCCCAAAAATTTTTTAACCATTTTTAATAAATTCTGACCCGAAACTATTCCTACAGAACAAAAAACTCATTCGTCTCTCCAAAAAACTGACGCAAAAGTCAAAAAGTTTCACTATTCATCTCTAAAAAACGTGATTTAGTTACTGCAACCCAAACATTCAAAATTTTCCCAAACTATATTTTTAACTATTTTTCGTGCCACACTAAATGAACCTAAAATAATTATGTAAAATAGTTATTTGAGATCTTTGATAATTAATATTTTATGTTAAAGCAAGGTTCATATTAGATATTCTAAACCTATTCTAATCTCTAAAATAAAGAGATAAGGATAAAAAAAATTTTACATCGTCTTTTTCCACCCTATATTTTAAAAAATCTTTATGGTGACTCTTCAAAAAAAGAAAATTATCGCATAAAATTATTAGGAAAAATGATATAAAATACTTTTGATTAATGAAGTATCTCTAAAATCACTCTTTATTCTTGTTTTAAAAAATCTTTTAATGTGAATGTCTAAAATAATTTCAACTCATCTATATTAATCGCCTCTATTATATTTTTGTGAAATTCAGTGGCAAATTCACTCATTTAAAATCGCATTATATTCAATCGCAATCGTATACCAAAATTTGATTTGGCATTGCATGTCAGGTCATTTTCTTTTGACAAACCTACTTCTCGAGAAAATGAAGAACACAGCGAAAGAAACTGGGGTTGAAGGGAGGATTGTGAACTTGTCATCAATAGCCCATCGCCACACTTACAAAGGCGGGATAAGATTTGATCACAAGATTAATGACAAAAAGGGGTATGATAATAATTCACAGGTTCTTCTTCTAATTCGTGGAAATTCACTGCCCGAGAACATATCTATACTGTAAAGTGTAGAACTGATCGGTTTTCTGTTTCATGACTGTTGTCTGGAATCAGATATTCTGACAAAAGGGCGTATGGACAATCCAAATTAGCTAACATATTGCACGCCAACCAGCTTTCTCGACGTTTGCAGGTTTTAATCGATCTCTTTTCATTTATTGTGTTCTCAAGATGTCTTCGTTTGTTATTGCTGTCATTTTTTTATTTTCGTTTATATGTTTATAGTTCACTTATTTTTATTTTTTGTTGTTATTTTCTTTTTTTTTTTAAATGAAAACTGAAACCGCGTTTGGAAATATAATTTCGTTTATAATTACTAATTTTTTATTTTTATAAAATATTTAATTTTATTATTTTTTAAGAATTAATTGAATTTAATAAATATATTTTATATTAATTTAATTTAATTATATTATTTATTAAAAACAATTGAATAAAATATAAATATTATATCATTTAATTGAGTAAATATAAACTATATTAATTATAATTTAATTATATTATTTACTAAAAATAATTGAATAAAACATATTTCATAATAATTTAAATAATTTAATTATGATATTTATTAAAAATAATCTAATAAAATATAATTCATATTAAATAAATTAAATTATTTATTATATTAATTTAATTTAATTATGATATTTATTAAAATAATTTAATAAAATATATTTAATAATATTTAAATTAATTATTAAATTAAATTAATTAAATAAATTATAATATTTATTAAAAATAATTTAATAAAATATATTTGTATTAATTAAATTATTTATTAGAAATAAATTAATAATAGATATTACATATTAATTTAATTTAATTATATTATTTATTAAAAATAATTTTAGTTTAATAAAATATATGAGTAAAATAATTTATTTTAATATAATATAACAAAAATGGATAAAGTATTAGAATTGATAAAATGTTTGCAACAAAAAAAATACTGAAAATATTTTTTTTCTGTTTACATTTTTCTGTTTAAGTTTTTATTTTTTTAGAAATAAAAAACGTAAACAGATTTAACAAATATGTTTATGTTACTAATTTATAAAATTTTGAAAATATTAACAGAATACAAAAAATGTTACCAAACGAGCCTTAGCAATTCGGTATTGAGGTTTGCGACAAATCGCAAACACATTTAACTCACTCATCTAAACCGGACTTTTATAACTTCGACCTCTGGGAACTAATTCATAATTTTTCAGTTTCTGATTATTAATTTTTATTTTATTTTATTTTTTGTTTTTTGTTTTTATTTTTTATCTTCGCTTAACAAGCAGGAAGAACGAGCAAATATTACAGTCAATTCCGTGCATCCAGGGTTAATAATGACTAATCTCATGAAACATTCTTCCCTTCAAATGGGTGAGTAACAACTTCACTATTCTGAAATTTATATAAAAACAAATCGAATGAAATAAGAATTGATTCAATGTTTCAGCTGCCATTTTTTTTTTCTCTTTAATGCAGAAATTTTGAGGGTATTCACTTTTCCCCTATGGAAGAACATCCCACAGGTAATTCAGAGCACCTTTTAAATAATAATAATAAATTACATTTTACATTCACGTACTTTACCTTTAAAATCTTATTTAGAACTTTACTTTAAATTGCCTCAAATTTTCCAATATACTTTTAAGTCATTTCATTTGGCCATTCCATGAGTTATGGCTAAAAAAAAAAAATTACAAAATAAGTCACATGTTCTTTATACATAGTAGACACATTTTTTGTCGATAAATATTGACGGAATGTGGATAATTATCATAAAACAATTTAAAAGTATGTGGAATAAAATTAATTTAATATAAATTTGCCAAAGTAAAATTGGGGTAACGTACAATAATATTAAGTGCAATTCATCAAAAATATAAAAAAAAATCATTGATTACATTGCTCTAGAAAGATGTGGAGTCTTGTGAGTTTATTAATTTAAATAAAAATACCCATTAAAATGTATTTTAGTTAAAAAAAATGTATTTTAGTTAAAAAAAAAAGGTCACTAACATGTCATTCCAACACATTTTTCTAACATATTCTTAAAGCAGAAAAGTATTTTTTTAAATCGAAATTTCAAATTAATAAATTAATATTAAATCACATAGAGATACTTGACATATAATTGATACGAGTAAATTAATAATTATTTTATTCAAATTTAAATTATTAACTTTATATTTAAATTGTTTTTCTTTAATAATTAATGCCAAATTCACTTATTTCAAATTCATATATACAAAAGCAAATTCATTTTCTTTCATTTTGTTTGCAGGGGGCAGCCACAACGTGCTACGTGGCGCTCAACCCCAAGTTGAAAGGTGTAACTGGAAAGTATTTTGTGGATTGCAACGAATGGCGACCAAGCAAGTTGGCTACAAACGAGCCGTTAGCAAAGAAACTGTGGGATTTCAGCAACAACTTGGTTGATTCAACTCGAAAATTTTAAATCATAAAAGTTTCCTCCAAGCCATCCATCAATTTGTTATCTATCTATATCTACGGTAAATCTGTTACAAACCTATATATTGATAATTTTTCATTACTTATGATCTGTTGTCTTGTTGATACTAGGTGGAAGGGCGTGTGTGTTTTCTTTCTAATTTCTATCTATTTTCTTTTTTTAATTCATTTTCCCCTCTGCATTATTATTATTATTATTATTATTATTATTATTATTATTATTATTTCTCTATTCCAATTCATCCTTCTCCACATACAGTTAATAATAATTATTCGCAAAAATTATTAACGACTGAAAGGGTATTTTAAAATTAAAAAATATGAAGCGCCTTCAAATTTAAGAATATATTAATATTGATTCTTCCTTTTATTTACATATTATATATATATATATATATATATATTCATTTAAAATTTTAAAAAGTATTAAAAAATACTAAAATTTTTTAAAATTTATTTAACTTTTATTGCAATACACGAATTATAAATTATAATTTTTATTAAATTTTATCACTCTTTATTATTCTAAACGGTCGGTAATCTTTATTTCCAAATTTGCATTTTTGTTTCGATTGGCTCAAATTCAAATTAAGCATTTATCTTTCAAGATTGCTTACAAAGGATTCGAATTGTTAAAATCATGAATGCCGAGAGAGAGAGATAAAGAAACAAACCGTACTCGAGGGATTTAACGGATCAAATCGTGGTCCACCTCCCACAAACCTAGGGATCGGACGACGTAAGCGGAGGCGATGACCACGATCGCCGCGAAAACCGGAGGCACTAGCAGGTCCAGCTTCGACTTCCGGAACACTTGAGCCGAGAAGCACAGAATCTCCGTCGGAACATCCAGCGGAATCCTCACGAACCCCTCCCCCTCGCACGAACGGGAGAAGGCTGACGTCGGAGTGATCGATGAAACGAACGCCACCTCCGGCGAGAACGACGCCACCGCCACAGTCACCGTGAGGATGGCCGTCCAAGTCGAAGCATACAGCAGCAGTGGCGACCGCGAGGTGAGGCGTCGGCACATTGCATTGAAGAAGAGAGAGAGAGTCATTCCAATGTTGATCGAATTACGAACGTTCACCTAGAAGGTTTCGAGTATATACATTCATATATATGTGTATACATATTTATATATATCTGCAGAATGTGAAGATGCAAGAAGATGAACCTAATCCCAACTACTTTGGGGGAGGATTTGTGGAAACTAGAATGACTCCCATTTTTATAAGCTGATTGCTGATCTCATGAAACGACGACGAATTAGGCCCCTTAGTTTGTTGGTTAGAAGTTCGGTACGAAAGCGGTTGCTATTTGGTGCAACGTGTCTCTACCTGCTCATGCTAAGGGTACTGTGTGATTGCCGCCAAAAATAGTTATTTCACGCAATGAGTTTTGTGTGTTTGATTAAAATAAACTTAAGAGTCGTTGGGTGTGGCGAAAAGTAACAAAAAGAATGATTTGAGAAATTTTTTAATATTTAGTGTACAATCACTAAATCACGTTTTTTTAGAAGTAGATAGGGTTAAGGGGGCTGCAAAATTTACTGGAGGGACTACAGTAAAAAATGAAGGGCTGAGATCTTTTAAACTTTAATCTAATGGTTCTAATTTAATGTAATTAAATTTTTTTTAAAAAATAAAAGTTTAAAAAATTTAATTGGAACATAATTAATAAAAAATATAAAAGGTTACAAATCATTAAAGCATAGAAGATCTCAGCCCTTCATGTTTACAGTGAATTTTTTCACTGTAACCTCTACAATGAATTTTTTCACTGCAGCCCCCTTGAACCCAAGTAAATAATGAAACATTTTTATTTTTACGTCAATTTTTTGGAAAAAAATCGTCTGAATGGTTTTTTAATTACGTCAGAATGGTGTTATGTCAAAATTTATTGAGAGTAGTTAAAAATTTTTTGAAATTTATAGAAAAATTATTGGAGTTTGTGAAATATTATTGGGGTTTGTAAAAAATTTATTGGGATTTGTATATATATATATAAATTTATAAAAATTTCACGAAGTATGAAAAGTGTAAAATGTGTTAGAGAATTTTAAAAGTTTTTAGAGGTTTTCAATATTTTTCAAAGTTTTTTATTGTGCCAAACGGACCCTTAAAAACCTCAAAAATTTTGCTATTACAATTAGTGAAGGAGGATCTCAAACACATGATGTACATCAAACTCAGACATGTGGCGCACATTCAAGAGGGGGACAAATTGTTGGTTAGAGGTGTGACTTTTTTTCGTGTCACATTAATGAAGGAATACAAAGGGTATGTCCACATCTATTGCCGATTACGGCTCCGGTCACGTCTGTTCCAATTATATGGCGTGATTTTGGCTGTCATCACACTATTACTTATGATAACTAGACATGGATGACACGTGCCGGAAAACCTATAAATACATAAAGGATGAAGAAGAGAGGTACCACTTACTTGACAAAAATTTTATAAAAATTACTCTTGAACTTTCCTTTCTTTTATACGTTTTCTAACCTGACCATCGGAAAAGTGTTTGACTGAACATCACCTAACCCAATAATTTTTGTTTTAGGGTTTGAGCCACAAATTGAGAAACCTAAGGCACCAGTATTGTCAGACTTTTTTCCGACTACATCAAAAGTATTCCTACATCTAGTGGAAACGTGAGTAAAAAACTTTGTCGGATTTTTTGACTCTCTAATTAAGTTTATCTTGAAATTTTTTTTAATTAGTTATTAAAAAATGTATATATATATATATATATTTACATTTGAGAAAGAATATATATTTAACTTTTAAAAATATATAATTTGACTTATAAAAATTATATGTTCAACTCAAAGTGAGTTTTTAGTGAGCTACAGTCACAATTGGTCATGCTAACTAAAAAGAGATTGTAGTTCATTTTCTTTCAAATTTTATTTCAAAATAATTGTTAATACCATGACAAAATCTGATAATTTAGTTAAAGATTCCCATGGCAGCAGCAATTCTGCATTTCACAAAAATAAACTGCAATTGCATATATGTCTGCATGTTATTAATAAGTGAGTGTTTGGATGTAGCAATTACATAGAAAGGCCTTCAAAGAAGCAAACAACAAAGTTGGGGCTAAGAAGAGGATTTGTTCTGAGAAGAGGATTTGTTGGGAACAAATCCAACACCTTGGGCAGGCCAATAATCAGCATACAGTGCAAGACAATTTCTGCCTAATATTAGTACACAATTATATATATATATATATATATATGTAAGAAAATGTTATTTTTCTCAAACAAAGTGAAATTTCTCAGGTTGTGGAATTCACATATCAACCGTCCCAAACAATTCCGCGTGCCTAGAAAAAATAATGTGAAATTCACAAACCAATCACCCCCAAGCAATTCCACTTGTCTAATATAATTTAGCAGGACCTTTTGTTTGAATCTTTAATACACAGATTCAAGTGGGAATACTTTCAACGCTACCAAACGCATTTAGATTGTGTTTAAATTAAAAATTTATTAAAAATAAAAAAAATTTAAATTAATTTTCATGTTTAGTCTACGATTAAAAACGAAAAGAAAATGTATGAAATTTAAAAATTATAAACTAATTAATTGATAAATTTATTTATTATATTATATTTTTATCTATTCAGATAAATACGTATATTTTGAATTTTATATTTATTTTTTCATATGTTTCCATACCTTTTCTTTTTATTTATCTTATCTTTTTTTTTTTTTTTAAAGGTCAAATTCTCGCTCTTAAAACACCCTTGTACCCTTCCAAATTCTTTCGGACTACCAATGCAACTTTAAAATAATTTCTCAAAGAGCTAATAGATGAAAGAAATCTTGTTTTTGATTTTGAAGTTACAAAAACCGCATAAACGATGCTCTATGCTCAGGGGTGTTTGGAAGTTCAAAATAACTCAAGTTTTGGTATTTTTTAGGTGTTTTTTTGGTACTTTTTTGTGTATTTAGTTGAACCAAGAGGGTGTTTGGAAGTTAAAAAAAATTTAAGTTTTGGTAGTTTTTTGGTTGTTTTTTTTTTTTTTTGATACTTTTTTGTGTGTTTGGTTGAACCAAGTGAAATTTTTAGTATTTTTTAGTAACTTTTGGGTGTTTGATAAATTTTTTACTGTAGTAAAGCAAAAAAGTTGTAACTTTTGGGTGTTTGGTATGTTTTTTACTGTAGCAAATCAAAAAAGTTGTAATTATGGAGTCGTACTTTTTACTGTAGCAAATCAAAAAAGTAAAAAAATTTGTGGTTTTGCCAAACACACAAAAATCAACTTTTGGTATTTTTTTTTTACTAATTTTTGAGTTGCCAAACACCCTCCAAGTGGAATTTTTAGTATTTTTTAGTAACTTTTGAGTGTTTAGTAAATTTTTTTACTGTAGCAAAGTAAAAAAGTGATAACTTTTAGGTGTTTGGTATATTTTTTTACTGTAGTAAATCAAAAAAATTGTAATTATGGAGTGTACTTTTTACTGTAACAAATCAAAAAAATAAAAAAATTTGTGATTTTGTCAAACACATCAAAAGTAACTTTTAGTATTACTTTACTAATTTTTGAGTAACTAAACGGACTTTTATAAAAATCGGAGTTCTAGTTGAAAAGGAACTTGGGAGCAAAAGTGACAAAAATCTAAAATCATGATAGTCGGTCAAGTGGTACCTCGAGCCCTCATCAATCAAACTCAAGCGCTCATTAATCGCGTGACTCATTGTAGCTGGCACTTAATTTATAGCATTCAAGCCGCCTCTTGGCCGCTATTTCAGAAATTTAAAATCAGAGGTCGCTGCATTAAAATTTGACACTACTAAAAAAAGTATGAATACATCGACTCCTGATCTCAAATGTCACAGAACTATCAGCTTCTCTCATTAAAAAGAAAAAAGAGTTTATATCGTGATTTCGTAATCCTCCAAAACAGCAGTAAAAAGTTCTACAACAAGCTTTAAAAAATGAATCGACAGAAACTAAAAAGATTTCAACCTCTTCCCCCCAACCCCAGGAACATGTACTCAAAAAATTCGAAGAAAGGCAGAAGGATAAAAATTTTATAAATTTTTAATTAAGAGTCCAATTGGATAGTGGAAAAGCCTCTCTCAAAAATTATACCCATAAGTCCCACCTTTTGCCATTATTTGGATGACAAATATTTGCCCCATCTTCCCCCCTCTTAACTTTCCCTCCATCTCCATTTCCCCTCCCCTGGGAGATAATTTTTGGGCACTCTCAATCCAAGCCAAAAATTATCCCCCTCTAAACCTTTTGTTTTTTATGTTTTTAACACTCGTTAATAGTATTGTTAACTTGATCAAAATAAATATAATGCTAGTAAAATAATAATAGATAGACCAACAAGTCAAAATAAATATAATTAAAAAAAATTAGATAATAACCAACTATTCAAAAGTACATATTTAAAATAAAGTTCTTTAAATACATTTATAAAAAAATTAAATTTTCAATAAAATAAATAATATTACTTCAAATTATCTAAAAATAATTAAATATAATGGGTTTTACAATTTAATATTTAATTTAATGAGTAACCAAATTTGGGACACTACAAGGGTACAAAAGTCATTTGACTGTTTTTTCCATCATTCACCCCTTCTTATTTATAAAACATCCAAACTAAGAGCATGTGCAGCAGAATAGGTAAATAAGTATTTTATGTATTTTTGCTAGTAAATATGAAAAAAACCATCTGCACCAGACTCTCCAAAGTCATATTTATTTTTGTTCCTGCTACAGTAAATTTATTTTTGTTCCTGCTACAGTAACTCTTCATTTCTACCGAGTTACTGTTCACCAGTTAAACAATTGTTTATTATTCGTTGAAAAAGACAATAGCCTTTATATTGAAGAATACAATGAGTTCCAATTTTGAAAAATTAATTTTTTAATAGATAATTGGTAAAATGCCTAGCATTGGTGTGACTTGAAAAAAAAACAACTACTAGCTAAACCTAAAATGTATACTGTTTACTAGATAATTTGGTTATCTATTGGTGCATTTACTCTTAAGTCAAAAATTATTCTCCTTTATAAACATCACGTCAATATGGACCAACTCTCTAAAAATAATACTTCCTCTTATCTTATATCCTCTCTAAAACTTATTTCCCTGAAATTTTAACACCATCCAATCGAGTCCTAAAGTGTACCTTCAATGACTTACTATTTTAAGCTCGCAACTCTTTTAACGTCAGTGTGGTTAGTTTTTTTCCGGAAGAAGAGAAAAGGAAAAAAATTAATTTATTCAGACGAACTTAAATTTTTTAATATTTTTTTTTATGAATGTAATTAAATGCTTAAAAACTACTGTTACTAAAAAAAATTAAATTTTAATAAAAAAAATATAAGACGAGAACTTAAAAAAAAAGGCAAAACGCATTTTTTTTAACCAAACAACTCTTTTGATGTGAATGTGATGAGTATTTCTCTTGGGGGGGGGGGGGGGAATATGGTTCATACGGTATCAACCATCACGACCTGCTTCCCCACAAGACACAACAGCTAATGCTAATTGAGTTTCCGACACACAAGCACTGATTTCAGATAACCCACTATCCGTTCTCAAACCTAAAGCATCAACCACCGAAAAATTATCCATTCCAAGCCAAAATGGAGCACGGCTACATTTTAAACTCATCCTGCCACTGAAAGAATGAAAAAAAAAACAGGAGCAAATATTTGTTTTCTAACATGCTCACCAATTTCTCATATAATAAAACAAACTAGCAACCAGAAATACCAAAGAGAAACACCAGGGGGGTCGATCATCCTACTAAAATTTGAGAACAGGCTAAAGATAATGCCAATCCCACAAACCGTTTCATCATATTAAGCTTGTAAACAAATACTACAAGGTGAAAACATAATATGTTCTACACATGACAAACAAATCAAAATAATATACCATTACTGGAAACCACAAATGTTGCTTCGATAAACAGGAGACTGTATGGTGGCATTTGGTAATCAATACCATGATCTAAGCCAAATTCACCATCCCATGAACTATAGTCATTGCACCCAAGGCCCACAAGTTCATATTCAGCTGGCACGGCTTTTAAAAACATCAAGACCCATCTCAGTTGGGTCAGTAGCTTGCAACTCTACCTGAATTCCATCTAGTTCTCTCTTGAATCTGTCCTTGGAGCTAGCATAAATCATTTTGCTTCTGACCCTTGATGTATCAGGTGACCTTTACAAAACAAAAAAACAATTGATCGTGCTTAGAAAGAAAGAATCACCAACCATGCAAAAGGTTAGAGCAACTGAATATACCATGCGATGAAGAAAATCCTGCTTTTCGGAACATTCTCCGCTGTCAGAAAGTCAAAGTCGTAGATAGCATAGCGACACTCATCAGCAGGAAGACTGGCAGTGAAGTCCTCATAGCTTTGGGTTGGTTCACCAAGCTTCTCCACAACGACTTGCTTCTGCTTTTCCTCTATCTTGAAAACTATGAAGCGGTGAGTTCTTTTTGCCTTCAGCTCCAAGAACTTTAACTTGCAGTCATCGTGCACAGCCATCCCAGATGCCGCATTGGCCTGTTAAGCATACAACAAACTCCATTCAGTAATTTTGTTCAATTTCTTTTTTATTGAAATATAGCCTTGAAGTAAACTTAATATCACCAGGAGAACAACTTCACCTTTTTACAATAATTTGAAAAATAATTTGGTAAAAGATTCAGAACAAATTCAATCACCCTAAATTAAGTAACAAATGGGCATTCTCCATCGAGCATAGTGCTCCACCTCTAGAAGATAATTTGAGGGTGAAAAAAAAAAAAAAAGGTTCGGCAGAAAAACGAGCACTGTATTAATGTCAAGTTTCTGTTCCTCATCCTACAACAGGATTGAAGTAACAAATGGGAAAATTATAAAACTTAAATCTCATAATGATTCTGAAGGGGTAAATAAGTCACCAAAATCCTATTAGTAATATGGTAATCAAAAATCTGTGGGCCCTATTTACATCTTGTAGTGTACAACGTAACCTTGCATAAAGCGAATGCAGTCAAGTGCAGGTATGACAATGGAAAATTCAGCATCAACTCACTTCTGAAATCTGAACAAAAATCCATTCCAAATATTTGAATCATATGCACAATAGCTACCTTATTTCTCAGCCACATCCATTTGGAACTAATGCATACATTGGCTGCTTAGGTCAAACAGAAGTTTTTGTTTTAAATTCAAATGATACATGGGTATATATATATGGGGCTATTTCAGGAAACCAGACAACAAGGGGAAAACACACACACACACACACACAAATTTTGCTTTCTCGTCTCACCTTTTCCAATCAAGGCAGAGAAAATCAATACTAGAGGAAATTTTAACACACATCAAGATCCAAAACAGCAAAAGTAAAGACCATCAATTAACAAGAAAATTAGCCCAAAAAACAATTAAAAAACCAACCATTTTGCGAAATCGACGGATCCAACCTTAGTGATTACAAATGAACTAAAAATTTGAGTGCAAGAAAACAGCAGCTAGATGCATCGGATCAAAATTCATACTAGTAATATCAACAACACGAAAACAAATCAGATCTGTAAGCTAGCAAAACATATACAATAAACACAGTGATCTGCTCTATATGCAGATCCATAGCTCGAATTTCAGCCAAAAAAGATAAAATAAAATAATAACAATAATAATTTTGACAACTTGATAGATCATAGATCAAGCAACAAATTCACAATATCTATCATAATCAAAACCCCAACGAGGAGAAGAAGATAAACTCACCATTTTTGTAGACTTGATGAACTAGAGAGTTCGATCAACAGATAAACGCGGAGGCGAAAATTTAGAGAGAGAACCTCCGCCGAATCCGATAACGAGAGCTTGGAGAATGAGATTGTTGCCCCTTTTTATTCGGTGGCTCTTTCTCGGTACGATGATCGGACTGCTAATATCTCGCCACGTCAACACCTCGGTGAGTGAACATTGAGTGGGTGCAGTCGGCTTCACCGTTGTCGGCTGATGAAGCCAGCGAAATACTGGTAACATTTTTTTAAAAAATTAATTGCTTTTTTACTTTAAAAAACAAAGAAATACCACTTATAAGTGTCGAAAAAAAATATATATCTTTTACTAAAGTTATTTTTGGAGTGATAAAAAATTTTAAAAAATAATAAAAAATTTTAAAAAATTTTAAGAATTATTCACTTTTTATCTCATTTTACGATTACGGACTTATATTTATATCATTTTATTTTATTTTTTATCACTCTAAACACACCCTAAATGAAAATAATTTTGTTGTTATTATGAAAAAATAAATTTTATTTGCAGCATTTTAATAAAATACTACCTATTAATTACAATAAGTGATGCAAAACCCTTTTGTGTTTGTTTGTGAGAGAGATACTCATTAATATTTTTATTTTTTATATTTTTTAAGAATTAAAAAATATAATTAAAGATTAAAAATTAAAATATATATAAAATAATAAAAGTGGCATTTGAGTAAATTGTGAGTAATTAATCAATATTCAAAGAAGACAAATAGATGGTGAGAAATTAAGTAATTAATATATAAAGAACTAATGAAATATAAAGGTAAAATTAGTTAAGTAAGTTTAATATAAAAATTATAAAACTTTAAATTTACCAAATGATTGGCTTTATCAATCTTTAAACTTCATCAACACTTTTAACATTTCTTTATATAATAATTTAATTTTGTGAACTTTTATCATAATTTTTTTATATATTTTTAAGAATAGTAAGTCCAACTGAAATTTTAACACTAGTTATCAATTTTACCTATAAATTTTTTACAAACACAATAAAAGTATGGTAAAAATGTTTAATATAATTAATAAATATTTATGCCAAAAAAGTGATTAAATTTAAGTAAATCATTTGACAATAAAAGTTAAAAAGCACAAATACAAATATGTGATATGGATATAATAGAAGTGTGAATATGAATACAATGATTTTGAAAAAACGAAAATAAAGATATTACATGGATATAACCAAATATATATATAATTTTTAGTACATTTTTATTGATTACATAATGAATATAATATTTAGCGTCCGTTTGGGAAGAAAGTGTAGAAGCATACTTTTTTTAGTTTCAATAGTGTTTGACTAATTTTACCCTTTTATATTTTAATATTCTTTTAAATTTTTAAGGGTAAAAATGTCAAATTAACAAAAATTACATTTCCACCTCAAAAAAAGTCAATTTTTTTCTTCCCAAACATAAAATTTGGGAAATAAGCAAGCTTATTTTCTTCCCAAACCAAGCCTCATGAAAAAATCAATTCAATGATTTAATAAATAATTAAACATATAAACAATAGTAAATTATGCGATGGAAGATTTTAAAATTCGGCGGCGTTTACTAAAATTTAAATTTGTTGTAATTATATATTTAAAGAAAATATATAAATAAATTAATACACATCTTTTGATGCATTTGATGAATGTAAATCTTAAACACGAATATAATATATTTTTTATTGTAATTTAGAGTACGTTTGGCGTACAAAAAAGTGAAAAAAAAATGAGATAAAATGTGATTTGGATAAATTTTTTGTGTTTGGTGTACACTGCTTAAACCATGTTTTTTTGGAAATGAATAGTAAAATTTCGTTCCGACGAATTGGATTTCTATTTAGACAGATTCAAAAGTTTTGGCAGTCATAAGTTCTTTACATTACAATCCATCCAAACGGTTTCTACAATCCGTTAGAACGAAATTTCCTTTTTGATGAAAGTTGGCCGCGCGATTCCGTCAGAACAGTTTCTACAATCCGTTGGAATGGTTTTAAAAACGTCACAAAAAATAATTAAAGCGGGAGTCCATTGTGAGAATGGTAAAATAACTTTTTACTATTTAATTAACCGAATTTTAGTTATCAACTTTTTTTAAAAAATATATTGAACGTTTTTTAAATTTTAAAAAGACAAGAATATATAAAATTTTATAAAAATTTCAAAAATTTTCATCAAACTTTAGTGCATCAAATGCACTCTTACTTCATGCACGTTAAAAAAACTATTGTAATTTCTTTTTTTGTTTTTAAAGTAAATTGAGTTGAATTGTCAGCAGAAAAAAAAATTTCAGTTCTAAATTGTATCCTAAACTATTTTTAGAACATTAAAAAAAGAAAAGAAAAGAAAAGAGAAGAGGGGTTGTCGTTGGATTCTATTTTAGGATTCGGCTTGATAAGCTTGATTAGGAGAAAGATACTTTCTTCCTCTATGACAGCTGTTTGGAGGAGGAGTAGTGGCAAATTTGGATTTTTCCCTCCCCAAGCAATACTTTTCCCATTTATAATAGATGGGAGTTTCATTTGGCACGTCATCGTGCACCTTTTCTTCAAAGCCAGCGTTGATCTAACGCTACCCTGTCTGAGATTTTTCTATTCAATTAATTAATTGGCAAGCACATCCCTATGCCTCGAGATTATGCCCCCGGCTGTCCTTTGAGGGAGCGTTTGGATTGAAAAAAATAGGGCACCGTTTGGAAAAATTAACATGTACTAATGATAACTAAAAAAAAGTTAGGCTAGTAGTTAGTTAAAAGAGTTAGTTAATTTTGTATTTGAGAAGGAAAAAAAGTTAATTTTTTTTATATTACTAACTTATAAGGATAAATTGACATTTTTACTCTTAAAAGTTAAAAAAAAAATTAAAACATAAGAGGGTAAAAAGTCTAATCACTGTTGAAGTAGCCATCAACACATGTTAATGACTACTTTTTCCAAATAGTGCCTAGATAAATAAAAAAAATTGATCGAAAGACGTTAAAAAATTTTAACTTTTTATAATTTTAGTAAAATTTACGTGTCAAACAACACTTCCAAAATTAAATTTAATTTAACCCATTATGAAGGTTCATAATTTGTTAACTAGAGTTAGGTTTAATTTGGAAGAAAGAAGAAGGGTTAATTTTGTAGATATTAAATGGCATTTAGTTTGTATTTTTTATTTTTATTTTTTATCAGAGTTTTTTATTTTTTTTACTTTTGTTTTGAGAAACACGTGTGAACGGAAGACACAAAAAGGGGTTTAGAGGCATAAATTTTAGTAAAAAATTTCAAATTTGTGTTTCTTGGGTACTTAACAAATCACTAATTTATAATATTTTTTCAATTGCGGTAATTTCTCGAACTCATAAATTGTAAAAAAATAAAAAAATTGTCAAAAGTTATTAAAAGTTACTAAAAATATCAAAATTTGTCAAAAATTTTATCAAACATTCAAAAATTGTAAAAAATTACAAAAAATTACTACCTATTTTATCAAACACACCAAAAGGATTACAACTAATAATTTTTAACAAAAAATACCAAAATCAATAAAATTTGAAGTTTCAAACGGTAATCAATTTTTTTTTTTTTTAGACTTTTGTATAAGCTTTTAGGTTTTTAGACTTTTGTATAAGCTTGGTTCAATTCATAATAATGAGCGGCGGCAAAAAGCCCGCGAAAAGTCAATTAGCATACAATAATCCAATCCAAACACTCCATAATAGTACTGTTATTAATAACCAGTGAACCGATGACGCTAACGAAATTCCCCGGAGGCATCCATTTCAGTTCATGAGAAATAAATTAACCAATAAAAGAAAATTCATTTATTTTGCCTTCGTTTCCTTTGAACAACCCTTTGACTTGATCTTTTCCTCCACGTACCCTGTCGAAGGCGGCGACACCAGCGGAAGGCGGTGACTTTCCATTTGGCGGAGGCTGACTCTGCCTATGCGGCGGCGGAATAACGCTGTCTGTGCCACCATTGTCCGGAAAAAGAATCAAGAAGTTGTCAGGGGGCACGAAAGCACTCTGTGATGCCCTGCCTAGGTGGTGGCGATTCATTCTTTGAGACATCACCGATGAAATTAAAGTTGGGATAAGATAAGTGTGTGTTTGGAGTTGTATAAAAGTGTATAAAATAAAATAAAATTGTAAAAGTAAATGTCTTGTAATTTATGCAGTGAGTGAATAATTTAAATTTTATTATCTCGTAATTTATATTTGTAGAGATTTGTAAGATTTTATTTTATTTTGTAGAGCTCCAAACGGAGCCTAATTATGCCAATGGAGAATGAAGTAATAATGGCTGCGTTTGGGATGTGAGAACTAATCTACAAATCTCTATAAATTTTTTTTCACCTTCAATTACGTAAATCTCTATTATTTTATTTGGAAACATTTTTCTCTTCAAATTAATTTGATTTTAAAATAAAGAATTGATTTGATTTGATTTACTAAATAAAATATTGTGTTTGAAATACATTTTAAATGTACAAGTTGAATTGATTTAATTTAAAAAAATATAAAATTTAACCATGTTAGTAGAAATAAAAAATATGGTAAATATGATGTATAAGAATAAATTAATCTACTTACTTGAATGATTTAAGAAAAAATGAAAATATGATAAATATGATGTATGAAGATAAATTTTTCTATTTACTTAAATGACTTAAACATATAAATTTTTATCATATCCTATTATTGTAGGTTGGATTTCAAATAATATATAAATTCAAAAATTTAAGTTATGAAATGAAAACAAATTCTATTATTTTGGATTGAAAATTATTTTAGATTGAATTTCAAATAATATAAAAATTCAAAAATTTAAATTACGAAATGAAAACAAATCTAACCTGTAAAATTTTGTTTTAATTTAAAACATAAGAAGCAATGCGAATTCTAATGAACTCAATTTTCATCAAATTTATCATTCTAAATCGAATGTATAAAATCTTTATAAATATTTTTAAATCTATTTAAATTTTTACATCTCTACAAATCCTTATATATATCTCTACAAATTTAAAAAATTTTAAATATGAAAAAAATCAAAATTTTTGAACAAATTTTTATTATTCATATCTATATTTTTATTTATTTATTTATTATTATTATTATTATTATTATTATTATTTGTTAATTGCACTCTAAACGAGAAGAAGCCGTAAACAAAAAATAAAGAACTCCGGCACAATATATTGTCTGGTTAACGCGCAGATGAACCTACATGCTCGTAACAAAATTCTATTAAGGGTTTCAGGGTTGCAGTGAAAAAATTTACTGTAGTGGCTACAGTAAAAAAATAAAAAGTTAAAATTTATTTTTACTTTAATTACGCGTGATTTTTTACATTCTGTATTAATTATCTTTCAATTAAATTTTTTTATTTTAAAAATAATTTTAATTAAATTAAATTATAACCATTTAATTAAAAATAATTAAATCTTAACCTTTAATTTTCTACTTCACTGCAGCCCCTGGACCCTTCTGTTAAAAGTTGCAATTAAGGTGTCATGCCAACAAGAATATGGTAATTAATGTTGTCAGTAGTTATCTTTAATATTACAGCATTAAATTTGATGGAGAAATATTAATAATTAGTTAACTAGCATTTAATGAATAATATAATTAAATAAAGAATATATGAAGTTTTTTATTTTTTAAAAAATAAATATATTATTAGAAAACAAATTAACTTAAAATTAGTAACGGCATAATATTATCCCACTATAATTTTTAATAAGCAACTTTCACTAAAATTGTGACTTGTGAGCCAATCACTCTTGAATAAAAAAAGACTTATTAAAGTAGTGCACAATTATAATGTTGTATTATTAAAATCTTGTAAACCCATATAAATAGATATGGCCCAGTTAGAGGCTCAAAAATTTGTAAAAAAGTACCAAATTTGTATTTTGTAATTTTTAGTGCGTTTGGTAGAGTCACAGTTTTTCTTACTTTTTTGCTTTACTACAATAAAAAATAAAATTAAAAAATTTATCAAATACACAAAAATTACTACTTTTTTGCTTTGCTACAGTAACAAGTTTACCAAACACCTAAAAATTATAAAAACAATACTAAAAATTACACTTTATTCCACCAAACACACAAAAAAAAAAAATGTAACTAAAAAGCACACAAAAAAAACTACCAAAAGTTGAGATTTTTTACCTTTTTTTTTTTAACATCCAAATGGCCTCTATTTATCTAAAAGAGATACAATAGATTTTCTGTATAATCCCGACAATTTAATATGAATAGAATGGTCCATAAAATAATAACAGAAGTGCAATAATAATAATAATAATAATAAATTTGATAAACGTGGCCAATGTTCAAATTAACAACTTATTAAAAAGAAAAGAAAATGAACATGAGATTAAATTAATTATATAAATTGTTTTTATGACTTATCAAATAAAAATATTTATTTTGGCAAATTTAGATTCATTTTATTTTCACCTAAATTTAAAAAATAAACAAATTTAACATTTTTCAAAATTTTTGTTTTCCTAATTTTTGTTGCTTTTATTTGCTTTAAACATGTTTAAGCTATAAACAAACCATTAGAAGATGGTGTTAAAGAGGGTAATGACTCATTAGAACACAAAATGATTTTGGTTAATAATTAAAAGAGCATTTAGACTACATTTAATTGGAAGATAAAATCTAAACGATAAGTAATATTATAGGATAACATGTAGAAATTGATATAACATAGAATTAAATTTTTATGAAAATTATTTTTTTGGTATTTAGCTGTTAAGATATGGAATAAAATAAGGGTCCATTTGGGAAGAAAGCTAATTAGCATGCTTTTTTTTAGCTTAAACAGTGTTTGACCCATTTTATCTTTTTACATTTTAACATTCTTTTAAATTTTTAAGGGTAAAAATGTTAAATTAACAAAAATTATTTTTCTATCTAAAAAAAAGCTACTTTTTTTTTTCCTTTCCAAACACAAAAAAAGCGAGCTTATTTTCTTCCCAAACCAAGCCTAAGATATCTAATTTGACATATAGTTTTTGATTTTATTGTTTAAATAATTCTGAAACATTGATAACTAATATTTTGTTCAGTAAATGAATTTTCAAATAGTTGGTTGGTTAGTTAGCCTTAGTAAAATAAATGCTCGGATAATAATAATTCAATGGAAAACGCGTAACCCGGTGATTAAGATTTGATAATCACAACTAATTGGCTCTTTAGTTAATTAGATGGTGTTTAGTTTAGTAAAAAAATTCTGAAAGTATTCAAAAATTTTAAAAAATTATTTATTTTTTATCCCACGTACTGTACAAGTTATGAAAAAATGATGTGGATTAAATGTGGGCTTTATTTGAGCGTTGTGAGCTTTCAGCCCAATTCCTTCAATTTAAATCCAATCCTTTTTTTGACCCGAATCCAAACCCAATATCCGCAACACATTTCTGATTTGTAATTTTAGTTTTATGAGCCTGGCTCTTATGGGGTTCAGAAATGAGAAGGGGAATCCGTTGTGGTTTGAACTTTATGCACTGGCACTTTATGTTATTAGAGTTTCCTTTAGCAAGTAATAGTTAACATTAACTAAATTACCCCCCAAAAAAAAAATGAACCATGTAAAATAACTTGAATATTTTTAAAATAAATTTAAATAAATTATATTGTGTATATAAAATAAATACGTGAAAATAATTTTTATTTTATAATTTTAAATGAATATATATATATATATATATATATATATATATATATATATATAACAAGTTATCTAATTATTTAATTCAAGGCAATTGAAATTATTTTAATTCAATTCATTGCAATATAAAATTGCACCGACCAATGGTTACCCCTAACTCTGGGGCTATGTTTGGATCATAGATTTGTTGAGAGAAAAAAAATTGAAGGTAAATTGTAAGAAATACAAAATTAAGTAAAAAAGTCAATTTTATTTTATTTTTTATTGATTTAGAAATAAGATTAAAATGAACAGATATTTACTAACAAATTAATTTTTACTTTGTTAAGCATACAAAAATTATAAATTTTCTTTTCTTTTCATTATTCATTTCCCTCCGCAAATCTATATCCCAAACATAGCATAGGTATTACCGTGTAACTAATTTTTTTAATGCAATTATATTTTATAACATTCCGTTTGGAATAGTGATAGATTTGATTTGATTTGATAAAAATTTTCATAAATTTTTACGTTTGAAATTAAAATAAAATTTTATGAGTCAGATTTCATTTTATTTTATAACTTAAATTTTGAGATATCAGTATAATTTGACATCTAATTCAAAATAATATAATTTAATGAGAATTTATTTTCATTTTAAACTATATAAGTAAGTAGACAAATTTATTATCATATATAATTTTTACTATATTTTCCATTTCCTATTATACATAGTCAAATTTAGTATTTCTTTTAAATCGAATTAATTCAATTCTTAAATTCGAAATGTGTTTCAAATATAAAATTTTATTTTACAAATTAACTCAAATTAAATCAAATTAATTCTAAAATAGGATTGTTTCCGAATTGAGTGTAAAAGACGGGTGGATATGTGCCAAACTTATCAAGGGTGCATTTGGTGTACAAAAATTTTGTGAAAATTTTTGAAAATCTGTGAAAATCTTTATTATATTTTTACACAGTTTTACTTTCTTAACATTCAAAAAAAGTTTAATATCTTTAAAAAAAAGTCGATAACTAGAATTCGGTTAATTAAATAGTAAATTTTTTTTCGTCATTCTTAACATGAATTCCTAAACTACCGAATGACACTCACTTTGACTATTTTTTTGGGTCGTAGAAATCTTTCAAATGGATTGTAAAAATCATTCTGACTGATTCGCGCGGCCAACTTTTGTTTAAATAGTTTCTACAATTCGTTTGGATGGATTATAGTACAAAGAAATCGTGACTGTCTAAAATTTTGAATCCGTCGGAACGAGAATTTTACTGTTCATCTCCAAAAAAATGCGATTTGAGAAGTGTGTATCAAATATAAAAAATTTTCTCAAATCATATTTTATCTCTTTTTTTTTTTCACTCCAAAAACACCATAATATTTTACTGGCCATTGATCCGGGTTAAAAATTCGTGCTTAGGTTCTAAGTCACAGGCGCGTCTGCTCAACCTCGCTTATTTTTTTTAAATGTCTTTTAAAATATATATTCAGTTGATTGTTTTTAAAAAATAAAAATAAATAAATAAATTCCATAAGAAATATAAATAAAACAATATATAAATTACTAAGAAACTTAACCTGAGCATGGTTTGAGACCGTTTCAGCAATCCAATTTTGATCTGTTTAACTAATTGAACCCAAAATTTTTAAATCTAAACAGGGTGCGTTTGGACCAAAATTTGATGAAAATTTTTGAAAATTTTTAAAAATTTTTGAAAATCTTTATAAAATTTTAAACATTCTCGCTTTCTTATAATTCAAAAAACGTTCAATATCTTTCCAAAAAAAATTGATAATTAGAATTCGATTAATTAAATAGCAAAAATTTTTTCGCTATTCTCATAATAGACTCGTAAACTATCAAATAACATCTATTTTGACTATTTTTTGTGACATTTTTAAAACCGTTTTAACGGATTGTAAAAACCGTTTCGACGGAATTGCGAGGGTCAACTTTCGTCTAAACAATTTCTACAATCCGTCCAAAACGGATTGTAGTGTAAAGAAATCATAACTACTTAAAATTTTGAATTCGTCCAAACAGAAATTCAATTCGTCGGAATGAAATTTTACTATTCATCTCTAAAAAATACGATTTAAGTGAGGTGTATCAAATATAAAAAATTTTTTCAAATCATATATTTTTTTTTATTTTTTGATGCGCCAAACTCACTCTAAGGCGAATTGGGTTGAGCCTAATGGTCTATCAGGATTCAGGTCTATGTTTACCCTGGCCCCCGACAAGAGGTGCAATAGTTTCCTTACCGAGTGGAGGGACCCAGTGCTTGCGCAGTGCGTAATGGCTCGATTGCTGGATTATTATTATTATTATTATTATTATTATTATTAGCGTAGAGCAATAAAAATTAATATATTTGAAAATTTGAATTTTCAATTATTTAAAATAAAATATTAAGTTTCAAAAGTTCATTATGCTCTAAAAATTTCTAATTTTTTTAGAGCGTGTTTGGCAGTTGTCAAAAAAACTCCAATTTTTTGTAACTTTTAACTTTTATTAAATGCAAAAAAATAAAAAAGAAGACTACACATAATTACTAACTTTTTTAATTTTAAAAATTTTACCAAATATAAAAAATTCTCTAAAGTACTAGAAGTTTGAGGTATAGTTTGAGAAAAAAAAATTAATTTTTGGTTTATTTAATATTTTTGTCCTTCAAAATTTAAAAAATTAAAATATATTTATTTAAATTTAGTCATTTAAAAGAAATTAAAAAAATTAATAATTAGTAGTTAAGTCACTAATTTTTTTTTAACCAAGCGTACTCATTTTTTTTCTCAACCTCCAAACCGCACTTATTTAAAAAGAAAACTAGTCGGTCAATTTTTCTAAAAAAGATCGGTTCCAAAGCGACACCACGTGTTTACAGGGACACGTCATCGTTCAATGGGTCCCGCAAGAAGTTATGGAAAAAGCCTGGTCCCATATAATATTTTTATCTGTTATTATCGCCTTCTGGTTGCTTCCAAATCTCGTCACTCGTCACCACTTTTTCGTTATCCACCTCCTCTCTCTCTCTCTCACTAAAATTTCGACCGCGAACCCGAAATTTCAGTTTGGTTTGTTGCCGCTCTCTGCGATCGTTATTCTTCTTGCAGAAAATAACAGCAAAAGCAACCCTAATCCTTGTTTGTTTCAACTAGATCTGGGTCGAAGAGTGCATCTAGGTGTGCATCGTTTGTGAATTTCAGATCTGTACATATTGAAGTTTGATTTGAAGGCGGTGCTAGAGGTTGTTCTTTGGATCTCAAAGAAATAGTTCGTGTTTGTTTCATTTTCCCACGCCTTTTCCTTTCAATCTCGCGTTTGTTTGAACATCCGGTGTCCGAAAAAGGTCGGTTGAATTAAATCTTGAGGCTTTTCTTCATCAATTCGAATTCAAACAGTATTCTGGCGGTGGTTGATGAGTTTGAATGGGTTATTTTCTTGGGTTATTCGTTGTTTTTTGAGGCTGGTTCAGGTTTTGAATAAGAAGAAGGTGTCGCTTTGTTGATATTTGAGTTGAAATTCACATCCAGTTGTTCTTTGGGGATACTCAAATTATAATCCAATCAGTTTTGGGACAATTTTAGACATAATTGTTAGGGTTTTGTTTCTTACTTCAATTTCACACTTTTGGATGCTGCCGCATGGGACTTTTCAATTGTTTATATCTTATAGTTTTGAATACTTAAAGGAGGTGTGTTTGGATGGGGGAAGAGGAAGTTTGTATGGCAGACTCAAAGGATGTAGGAATGCAAACTGAGAATTCCTCTTGCATTGAATCAAAGCGCGATCATGAATGGCTAGGGGACAATATTGAATCGGAGCCTTGCACAAAAAAGCAAGCCAAGGAAGCTCTAGTTGATGCTGAACTGGAGTCTTCTGTTAACAAGCAGGTTAAGGAAGTTTCCAACGAAGAGATATGCTCAGAAGTTTCAAACCCAAATTTGTCTCCGAGGGACAATGCTTGCAGCTTTCAGACAATTAGTAGTCAACAAATCGAGTTGGCGAGCAATAACCAAGCTGGTTCTGTTGAAGCCTTGTCCACTTGTTCTGGGAATTCAAGTACTGGGTTGAGTCCAAATGAAGAAGAGCAGAGTAAAAATGATACATCTGGAACAGTTTGTACGTCCTCTTTCGTACTTGAGATTCCAAAACATGTCAGCTCCACTGGTATCAGGAAAATTACCTTCAAATTCAGCAAGCGCAAGGAGGACCATGACAATCAGCCATCCGTGACAACTGTGCGGTCTGTGACTGATGGTTTTTCTGATGCCCTTCACAGAGTGCCAGAATGGAATCCCTTGGCACCAGATGATGAGAGGAGCAACGGTTTTCTATATCATCCTAATATGGAATTGAAAATGTCCAAGAAGATTCTTCCAGACATCTACCCCACAAATGTCAAAAAGCTTTTATCTACTGGGATTTTTGAAGGTGCTCGGGTGAAGTATATTTCTACTTCACGGGAGGTATGTTTTAGTTCCCTTTATCTTCTGGTGGATTTTCACTAACCTTTTTAATTGTCAGAACCTTACTCATTTCACATGATTGTAGAGAGAGCTTCCTGGAATCATCAAAGGCTGTGGATATTTGTGTGGCTGCTCATTATGCAATTTTTCCAAAGTATTTCAGTTGTTTTATTTCGAAATGTTCTTGTCATTTGAGCTTTTTATTTTTTTGGCTTGGTTGATGGTATGGTTTATTTTGTAAACAGATACTCAGTGCCTATGAATTTGAGTTGCATGCTGGTAGCAAAACTAGACACCCAAATAACCACATATACTTGGAGAATGGGAAGCCTATATACAGTATAATTCAAGAACTCAAGACTGCACCGCTTAGTGCACTAGATGAAGTGATAAAGAATGTTGCTGGTTCATCTGTCAATGAGGAGCTGTTCCAGGCTTGGATAGGTGAGACTGCCAAACGTATAATTCTTTTATAGTGCTTAGGCTTATTAGATGCTGGATTAATGGGAATTTAAGTTGTTCCTTTTGCAAAAACTCTTCCCTTCTGCTATTAAATAGATTTTTGACATTCTAGTATACCCTGCAGCAAGCCTCCAACAAAAAAGTGATATGGATAAAGCAGAGAATCAACAGCACATGATGGTTCCTGTAATACATCATTTCACCACAAGGTGCAGTTTTTATTTTGAATCATCTTATTTTCCTATAAAAGCACAGGGTGGAGGTAGCACTAATATTAGAGACTACATCATTATAGTGTTTAACACCTGTTTCTTTTTATGTTAGTTTTTGGTTGTCCAAATTATAATTATGGAAACAATTTATTCATGTTACTGATTATGGTTTGGGGTTATGATGGCTTAAGAGATAATTTTAGGAGGTTCCCATCACAGTGAAATGTTTTGAAGCATAGTTTTTTGTTAAGTAAGGTCAAAGCATTTCTATATTATCATTTCTATGGCCTACAGCATGACTAAACTGAAACTTTCAGCGGCAGTGGTCAAGTGATGGAAGACAGCCTCTACTCTAGCTTGCCTTCCCATGTCCAGGATTTCTCTTGTAAACAGAAAACCTGCATGAAGGAGGCAGTGGATGGGAGGGAACGAGTAGCTAAGAAGTTTGTTCCATCTCAAATTATTACTTTTCATTTATTTTAGCTAATTCATGTTTTTGAAGGAGTGAAGATTCTTTATCTTTGAGTTGGTTATTGAAAACAAAATGTGTTCAAACTGTCACCGAGTTTGCAATATTTTGTGCAGGCCGAACTTCTCCCTTTCTAGCTCTGGCGTGCATCAAAGAAAAACTGCTGAAGGTAGCACCAAGAAAAGGTATATCATCTCTCTCTATCCCCTTTCTTTTCTGGTCAAACGGTCTCATTTTTCTTGCTATGTTTCGGAGTCTACTTCTAAAGTTCTAATTATGGGATTTTTGGATTTATCTTTAAAGTCTAATACTGGTGAAATTTTTGTGCTCTGGTGGCAGAGATAATGATCTGCATCGATTACTTTTCATGCCTAATGGACTACCAGATGGTGCTGAATTGGCTTACTATTCCAAAGGCCAGGTGGTGCTTGGTTTCTTTTGCTGGTGTGTTTCCATTTTTCTGGATGCATATATATTATATTTATGTCATATTTTCCTGTTTTGTTGCAGAGAATACTGAAGGGCTACAAACAGGGAAATGGCATAGTCTGTAGTTGTTGTCACACTGAGGTAATTTGCTTGCCTGACATGCAGTGTATAAAGTGCTGGTGCACATGCTCTCTCTCTCTCTCTCGTTTTTTACGCTAATAGGCATTTGAAGAAGAATTAATATAGACATAAAAGGAAATTCAACTTATTTACCAAAATTTGTTTACCCAGTTTATGATTTTTTAATCTAGGTAACGAGTTAAATTCGTTTACAGCGTAAACGATTTTGAGTAAACCCATTCTTGCAATAAACGATTTTTGGCTATTTGGGAACAGCGAGGAGTAGGCACAGATGAGTGAGAGAGAAACCCTAGAGAGAGGTTCATTTGTGGGTGTATCAAATGAGCGAAACCCACTAAAATGAATTTAAAAAAAAAAAAAACGAGTAGGCCGAGTGAGAGAGAAATCCTAGGCCTGTTCGATTGCAGGGGCATCAAATCCAACTCAAATTGGGGGGGGGGGGAAGGCATAAACCCAATTCAAATTCAAGGCTGAAAACAACAAAAACATCGACAACAACATTTGAAGCAGTCGGATTATCACCAGAAATGAAGTAGTTGGAGTAGCAGTACCACTAGAGATTGTGAATGGGTTTGCCAAGAATCATTTACCTGAAAAAGATTTTAACTCTGGTAATATGCTGAATTCGTTGATTCTGTAAACGTGTTCACTGTTCAGATAAATTCGGTTACCATGTAAACGATTTTTCCTGTTACATGGCTTTAAAATTGTTTACGGAGTAAATGATTTTTGATTAATAAAAATGTTTACACAGCAAATAATTTTAGTCCTATTTTCGTGAAAAAGTTTCAAACTCACCTAAAGTTGTATTAGCTACTCTTTAACTGCCTACTAAGATCAAAATCTCTCTCTCTCTCTCTCTCTCTCATTTATGAGGTTATCTTCCTTCTCTCTCTCTCTCTCTCTTTCTCTCTCTCTCTCTCTCTCTTTCTCTCTCTCTCATTTATGAGGTTATCTTCCTTGTTGAGCAGATTAGTCCTTCACAATTTGAGGCTCATGCTGGATGGTCTGCTAGACGTCAACCGTGAGTAGCATTCAAAAACTTGTCATCGGGCTGGTCATAGTGAGTTTATGCTGAGTTAATAACTCAACACTTTCCATTGTTTTCTGCAGCTACCGGAACATCTATACTTCGAGCGGACTCACGCTTCACGACATAGCCTTGTCGTTAGCAAATGGGCAAAGTCTAGCTACTGGCAGCAGTGATGATATGTGTGCGGTATGTGGAGATAGAGGAGATCTGATTATTTGTGATGGATGCCCTCGGGCTTTTCATGCAGGTGTGTGTTTCACTTGTGGTTGAAACTACCGTCTTTGTTCTTGTTATGATTGATTTTTAGTTTTATTTGTTTGCATTTCATGTTTTGCATTCTCATCTCTATGTTATTTAACAAACATCTAATTTGTTTATTAATTGTGTGCTTTTTAATACTTAATTGGTGTATTGAAAAGTTAGATTAATTACTGCCCTTATGTTACGCAATTTGAAAGGATAGGATTAAATCAGTCTTATAATTGAACTATGTTTATAAGATTGTGTAGTTATTCATATCTAACTTACTGTGAATTTTACCTGATATAAGTTTTTGTTGTTTTCCTTGTGTTATAAGCTTATCATAGTTATGCGGCTTATGCCCAACTTACCCCGGTGGCTTCTTGCAGTTTGTTTGGATTTACAGTGTGCCCCTAAAGGTGACTGGCACTGCCCATATTGTAGAGATAAATTTGGTCCTGGACGAAAGTCTGCTGGAGAGACTTCAAATTTGGGAAGACCAATTATAATTCGGTTGACACGAGTTGTTAAAGCCCCAGAATCTGAAATAGGTGGTTGTGTTGTTTGCAGGTTAGTTTTTATGAGTGTTGTCATTAAATTCAATTCGTTTGGGCTTTAACGAGAATGAAAGAATAATAATAGAAATGAAACTATAAGGTCGAGTTAGTTACTAATGGTTAAAGAACTAGACTACTGGTAGCTTAATATCACTTAATTAAAAGAGCACATATGCAGAGGTTTAGGTAATGAATTTTCTGCTGGCAATGCATAGGCATATTGTTACATGAAACATTAGTGTCTTGTAAGTGAGAATTTGATATGGTGTATGGACCTGAATTTCTGCTTTTGTATACTTTCGGATTTTTCCTTTTAAACTGCAAGTAATTAGCAAAAGAATTCCACAAACTTTAAAACCTCAAGTGAGTTTTTGAGTTGAGTGATGTTCATCCTTCAGTTATTCAAAAATATTAGTTTTGGATCGTTGTCATTGATCATCATCTATTGCATGTCCACTTTTGTATTATTATCAAGACTTTTTTATGAAACATTAGTGTCTTGTAAGTGACAAAATTTGATATGGTGTATGGAACTAAATTTCTGCTTTTGTACAATTTCTTCCGGTTTTTCCTCTTACACTGCAAGTAATTAGCAAAAGAGCTCTCCGCAATCTTTAAAACCTCAAGTGGGTTTTTGAGTTGAGTAATGTTCATTCTTCAGTTATTTGAAAATATTGGTTTCGAATAATTGTCATTGATCATCATAAATTACTTGTCCATCTCTGTATTATTATCAGTGACTGTTTTTCTTTGTTATCTTTACAGGGCTCATGATTTTAGTGTTGCAAAGTTTGATGAGCGAACAGTTATGCTGTGTGACCAAGTGGGACTTAATTTTTCTTGTATTTTTTGTTCATTTGTGCTTTATTTTTTATTATCTAAATATAACTGTCAATCCTTTTTCAGTGTGAGAAGGAGTATCATGTTGGTTGTTTGCGGGACAGTGGGCTTTGTGATTTAAAAGTAAGTTTCAAAATCTCTGTTGTGCTTCTGATGTTAATTTGTCCAGTTGCTTAGAATAGTTGCTCATATTTGGTACAGGAGCTGCCTAAGGATAAGTGGTTTTGTTGTAATGACTGCAATCGGATCCATGTTGAACTACAGAATTTAGTTTTAGTGGGACCAGAGATGATTCCAGCTTCCATATCAAATGCAATAAACAGGAGGCATATAGAGAAAGGATTTGGTGATGGAGTTGGAACTGATGTTCAATGGCGGATTTTGAGTGGGAAAAGTCGCTATCCAGAACATTTGCCAGTATTATCTAGGGCTGCTGCAATTTTTCGAGTAAGTTTGCCTATTACTGCATAGAACTAGGAAAAAAAAAAAAAAAGGCAAAAAAGAAGAAGAAGAAGAAAAGGAAATACATAAACGCTGTCCTGCTAACAGGTTAAAAAAAATTGTCTAAAACTGTCTAATTTTTTTTCTCTCTCTATCTAATTTCAAATTTTCTGTCAATGCTAGTTATTTGTCTTCTAAGATGGGTTATTGTCTAGGTTTTTTATTTTCATACAAATGATGGATGGAAATACGTCTAAGAAATTTTAGTTCTCAGAGGATGATATTTATTTTGCTTTCCACTTGTGAAAACTCTCATTTATTGCTACCCCCCCTCTGTGACGAGCATTTATTATGATTGTTGGGATTGCACATTCAAGTTATGATTTTGCCGGGCTAGATTTGGGGTCTAAGATGCTCCTCCTGTATGTTGGATGGGATTGTTAATCATTGATTTGGCAACTAACACTGGAATGATGTTCTTCTTTGAGCCTAACATAATTGCTTAAAGCCATTGCGTGGAGTTACTCTGAAATTAATTCATTTCATATAATTATGCAGTTGTCTTTTCTTGCTCACTAGCCTAACGTAAGGTTTAATGAGGATGGTTAGCATAGCCATTAACATCCAAGATTTACTTCTAGCTCTAGGATGATTCTTAAATGGTGTAGACTAGATGGATGCATAAGGTTTCACATGGGCAATATCAGTTATTTAAGAAAACTTGAAATTTTTATTAAATTGAGGGTTGACCATGCTCTATTGCTCATAGAAGAATGTGTTTATAAATGGCACTGCAAAATGGGATGTTGAGATGGTTTCAGAAAGGACAAAATTAAGAATGGGCTGATTCACAAGATCATGGAAGTAACATATGTGTGAAATAAATGGAAGATAATTAATAGGACGGTTCAACCATGTACAGTGAAAACCAATAATTGTGAGGCAGTGCGCCAACTGCTATCATTGAGGGGATGCTAACAAAAAGGAAAGTCCAAACTTATTGTGGGTTATAAAGTGAGACATCATAACGTATACTTTTTTACCTTTCAAAAAAAAAAACAAAAAATAGTTACATCTAGCTTTATGGCTCTTGAGTCTTGACAAAGTAGAATGGCAAGACAAATTCATTTAACTGATCCCAAGTAGTTGGAACAGCCACAGGGCTTTGTTTTTCATTCAGGGCTTTGTTTTTCATTAATTGTTATTAGGCCTTACTACTGTTGTTTCATATCAATGCTTGTGGAACACTTTTTCCCTGATCTTCATACCCAAAAGGGAAAGTGATACATGATTACAAGTTAGCAACATGGCACAATATGTGGAGCTAGATGAAACCGGCCACATTGGTGCAGTTAGCTAATATGGTCTCTATGCTATTTCTGAAATGAACCCTTGTCCAAAAATGATATCTATTTAGACCCTTTTGTTTCCTTTTCTTGTATATTCATTCTTACATCGGCTATATAGAGATACTTTTTTGTTAACTCATACTTTATTACTTGATATCTCTTCGGATTTAATGTATGTTCCATCTTCTGCAGGAATGTTTCGATCCTATTGTTGCAAGTTCTGGTCGAGATCTTATACCTGTCATGGTCTATGGGTAAGTCGTCATTGTACAATGTGCTCACTGTTGTCTGAAGGTTATATTTAAGAAAACTTAAAAAGTCATACGGAAGAAAGTTGAGTTGTTTGTTGGCATTACATCTTCAAGTCCATCTTTCAACGAACCAATGTGAAACAAGGACATCGCAAGTAGTCAATAAGTACCCTGGCTGCATTAAAAAGTGAACCAAATATAAATTATATATTGGAATATATTTTTGGTAGGAAAGGATTTTGAACATAACATTAAGCAAACCTTTTTCTTTGTCTCTTGAATTGTTCAACTCAGACTTTGTGCTTTCCCAAAATTGGTCAGAAGGTTTAATTAGGAAAAAGGATTGGATATATTTGATTAAATATGCTGATGGAATAAAAAGAGGAAAAAGGGGTGCCGTGCAGATGGTTGTTTGGCTCACTAGGCATGAGTACTAGTTAATGCTGTGGCTAGTTGTAGAGCATATAAGGTCATATAAGTATGTGGTTTTGGTAGGGATTCAGTTAAGATTATTCTATTTCACCCATCTTTAGGATTTTTTGGGCCAATAACAAGAATAGGTCATATATAATCAGTCATCCTGATGACGGAGCTGTCATTTCAGTATTCTTTAGTTAGTCTTGCAAACATTTTCTTTAATGTATTAGCTTCTGTCTGCTGCATCTTATAAATTTTGCCAATGGACACAAAAACTAGAACAAGAAGGGTTTTCCTAATCAGTTGTGCAACTGTTAAAAGATATGAGCCTGGTTAATTACTTTGGTATTTTGCTGTTGACTCAAACCAACTGGGGCAAAAATTTCTGTTACACCCATTGGTGTCTTATTTTTTTTTTCATGCTTCTTCTATGCCCTTGTTTTTTTATTAAATTTACATGACTATTTATCGATCTTTTATCTTCTTGGTTGGTCCATGAAGCCTATTGACATCTCCATATGTTGTACTTTATCCAGGAGAAATATATCAGGGCAAGAATTTGGCGGAATGTATTGTGTTGTTTTAATTGTGAAGTAAGCTTTAATTCAAAGTTGTTTTTTCCTCATTTTATTAAATTTTATTGACTTTGTTGAATTTTATTCTACTGTTTGTTATTAGTTCTATACATTTTTGTTTCTAATTATTGCATTCTTAAATGCCACATGCAGGTCAGTTGTTGTATCAGCTGGCCTTTTGAGGATTTTTGGAAGAAAGGTTGCAGAGCTTCCTATAGTGGCTACTAGTAGAGAACATCAAGGAAAAGTATGTGCATCACTCTTCAGCAATAAGCCCTTATTTCTCTCTGTTTTCCATGGTTTCCGTTCTTGTTTTATCTTATTTGTCTATGTAGCTGAAGTTATTTCTTCCTTTTTCCCTACATTTGAGATGATCTGTCACTCCAACTGTAGTCCTAAAAAAGTTGTAATCTCGATTTTATTTTCTTAGGGATATTTCCAAGCTTTATTTTCATGTATTGAGAGGCTATTGTGTTCCCTGAATGTTGAAAACCTGGTACTTCCTGCTGCTGAGGAAGCTGAATCAATGTGGACAAAAAAATTAGGCTTCAGAAAGATGAGTGACGAACAGGTAACCTCTACTACTCAATTAATAGATCATAGTTATTTTCTTGCAGATTTTTCTATAAGTTTTAGAATCTTGAGTTGGCATGAGATTAGTCCCCATCTCTCCTTCATTCTTCCTCTCATCTACCTATCCGTCTTTTTGGGGGGCGTCATGGTTGGGCCTACACCATTTTTATATAAGAACAATTGAAAAACCCGCTGCTATTGCAGCATTGCTTAGAAAATTGAAACCCTGCAGGGAGGGATTTTCCAGAACTCTATAAAGAAGCGAAAAATGGACAGGTTGCTGTTGACTTCTATAAGTTGTGGATTGTGAATTTAGCTTTTGACCCGTTTTCAGACAATAGATTTTTTGAGGACATGGATAATGATCGCGAACAAGGGTTGAAAGATCGTCTACATCTTGCAGTTAATGGTGAAAATGAAAATTTATTCAAGTCAAGACATTTATTAACCCCCCCTCTATCCTTGTCTTTTTAGAAGAAACACCTTTCATTTGTACTCTGAAAAAGGGTATTGGCAAAATTAGACTCTCTCTATGGCTTGATCAGGCATTAATTCATTACCTTTATTTTTATTGGTCCCGTATTTATGTTCATAGCTTGTGAAGAAGTCTTTTAACAGTAAAGATGTTGTTCTGAGCAGTTATTGAAGTATACAAGAGACCACCAGCTGACAGTATTTAAGGGGACATCAATATTGGAGAAGGAGGTGCAGCAGATAGCAGATCAGTGACAAGTCGCCTTTCTGAGGGATAGAACTTAGGATCAAATCTTTTTTCCTTTTTTTTTTTTTTAAATGTTGACATGAACGGCAATGCATGCTGACCTTTTAATATGCATGCATATGCACGCGCGAGGCTGTTTCTTTCTTTCTTTCTTTCTTTTCTTTTCTTTTCTTTTCTTTTCTTTTCTTTTCTTTTTTGTTTTTCATGATCTTTTTCACGTTGTTTGTATGTCTCGTAGCTTTGTGTATACAGAAACATTTTGTGACTGGAAAATAATCTGCTTTCGGAGTGTCTCCCACGCTGCAGAAACATGCATGATATTTTTGTAACACTATTTACCAGAACATGACCTTTATTTAAAAAAAGGGGCGGGGGGATAGTAGTATTGAACAAAACATACATCATTACCCATAGTCTAATATACCCTCTTTGCTCTATTTTGTGCCAACGGTGTTGGAAGGATTAATGATTTGATAAAAAAATTTTGAAAAAAAAAATATTAAAAAATTTTAAAAGTTATGCACTTTTTATTTTATTGCATGAATTAAGAATTTACAGTTTATTTCATTTTACTTTATTATTTTTTTTTTGGTTACTTTAAATAAACGCACCTTTAGTAAGACAAGCCCGAGTTTGAAGATTGCTTTTTCTCAATGAATTGGAATCAGATATTCCCCGCAGCGACGGAACCAATTTGCTAGCACCATTGGGCTTTTGTTCAGAACAATTTTGAGGAGTTGCAGGGACGTGGGTTCTTACATGCCTTTCAGGCTACGCGTTTCAAGGCGGGGACATTATTAGCTTTTTGTTGAGATTATATAATTAAATTTTGGCCAAAGATTATTTATACTATGATTGGATATGATCTGATAAAAGATACACAATTAGAGAAAGAGATTTTTTTTTTTTTTTTTTGATAAGAGGGTTGATTTTTGACCACACAATAATTATCTCATTTCTGTCTACATATATAATGCTATGCATCATGATGCAAAAAAAAAAAAAATTTCTCAATGCGAATCACCGATATGAGAGTACAATTACAAATAGAAGGATTAGACACTATACATAGCATTATATCTTGACCCTGTTAGTAAAAAGTTATTTTTATACTCATGTTGAGCCCCTCTTGTTATTATGATTGAATCGTTATCATACCGTTGAGCAACACTTTTTCCAATATATGCAATCAAGTAGTCTGTAAAAAAGTTTAACTTCCATCTTGTTCCGTTTTACTATTTTCATAACCAAAGAGAGACTATTATAAAGGTGGAACTTTATAAAGAATTTAAAAATAATTATCCAAATACCTTGATTTCAAAGCCATAGATACAATCGAATTCAGCCTAACAATATCCCCAACGGAATAACTCAAAAAAAAAAAAAAAAAGAACAAAAAGAGGTATGAAAATCAAGAAACAGATAAGTAGAAAACCTGGCGATTCACAGTATCAAGATAAGGACAGTCCTCCAGGAGTTCAACAACACCCCCCGGCTCAGTCCATTCTCGCCGTGCTCATCGTACTTGCTGCCATCTCTATCACCATTTTGGTCAATCATTCCACCATTTTTTCCAACCCTACCACCACTTGCTCATCTGCTCTCATTATCTTCCTCCTCGTCCTCATCATCGTCGTACGTAGCAAGCGGAAGAAGAGCATTATCGATTCCAACAAGCCGAGGCGGCAAGGGAGACGGAGAAGAAGATTGCTCTGGAAGCTTCTGCCTCTTCGAGTAACGCTCCCCCTCCACGTTCTCTTGCTCTTCCCTCTTCGTCTTCATTCTCTCGATTCCAATTTCAGCGGGACTCCGGAAGTGAGTGATGTTGAAAGCAGTGAAACGAGGAGAGGCTATTGAGATTCTCTCTCTTGCTGCAAATGGCTCGAAATCATAGAAATCATAGTCGCTGTTTCACGCTCCAAGCCGTTAATTGGGACCTCTGTTTCACTTAAATAATCGACATTAGCCGATTGTAGGCACCAAGACTTTAAAAATAAAAATAATTTTTGTAAAAAAATAATACAATATTATATGAAATAAATAAAAAAAAACATAATGTAAAATTATATTAATAGTCTTGTACGTTATTTTTTTTATTAATTAAGAAATTTTATTTGTTCACTATTATAAAAATAAATTTTATTGTTCAAATTCCATACTTATCCTAATAAAATAAAATAAAATAAATAATTAAAATTTCGAATTAAAATTATAGTCCTTTTTCCCAAATAAATATATTCTTGAGTTGCTGAAAAAATTCAATAACTGGACCCAAATTCCAATTGATTAGAGAGTGTTTGGTTGGTAAAAATTTGATTAAAAAGTACTGTAAAAGTGTAAGCATTTAATATAAAAGTAATACGTGATAAATTTTAATTAAAAAAATATAAAAAATTAATAAAAATTATTGAATTTTAATTAATTTTGACCGACTAAACATTCCGTAAATATAACATTGATGGAAGGTGCAACCACACACATTAGTTGAAGTGTTTTAACTTTCATCTTGCAGCCAAACGATAGATCTTAATAAATTACGCAATCGATAATAACGATAACAATAATCTATATTTTTATATTAAACCATGAAAAAATGCTAAAAGACGGCCACATTTCCTTTTCTTTTATTTTTATGTTTTGCTTTGATATTTTTATTTTTTACTTTGATTTTTAATAAGTTTATAAAGAATCATTTTATTCTTTATTAAAATATTTCAATAGTTTCTTAAACGAATTAGTTGATTTGCATTATTTTTCGTTCGGAGCCTAAAAGTTTTTTTTTTTTTTTTTTGTTATACTGTTTGAACATTAAACGCTCTTTTTACATTAATTTTTTTATACTTTTTAAAAATATATAACACTTTGTTATAAATACTTGTTATTTATTATGTTTTTTACCTAGTTATTTTCTTTTCGATTAACATGTGTCACTAATCTTAATTTTCATTTAAAAGTACTGTTATGTACTCAATTTACACATCTCATGGATTTTGCCCGGCATATTTAAGTTTTGATAATTTATTGTAAGATATTTATTATTATTATTTTTTTAACAATGAACGTTTACATGTTTTTATTATAATTACTTTTATAACATATATTTATTGGTTGAGTTTTGCATTTATGATAATTACTTTCACATATTTCATACACATATAAAATTATGTAAATATAGATCATAAATTTAAATTAGATGGCGATAGTGTCAGAGGTTAAATTGTTAATGTCAAAACTCATTTAATACTCTTTGTAGTTATTGACAAAATTAACCTCACTTCCTCTTTTACAAAACTTAGGTGGCATTTAGTTTGTTTTTTTTTTTGTTTTCTATTTTCTGTTTTCATTTTATGTGTTAAAAACTCAAAACGAGGAAACAAAAAATACTCTATTTTTCTTATTTTGAGATTTTTCTTTTTTTTTTTTTTGTTAAAAACTCTTAAAACGACTTTTTATCATTTTTCATTTCACGTGTAAACTCATTTTTAGTTTTCCAAAACAAATTTTGAAAACATAAGTAACCAAATGAATTTTGAGTTGTTTTCCTTATTTTCAAATGTATAAAATAAAAAATGAGCTTAAAATAGAAAATAGCAAACAAAAACAAAACATAAAAAAGAGAAAAATAAATCAAATGACCCCTTAAATTCTTTCTTCATTTTTTAATTTTTCTCATCATTTAATGTTCAATGTAATCATTAACAAAATTACTTTCATATTTTATTCTATAAAACCCAGATCCCCACTATTTTTAATTTATTTTATTCTTATTCATTCATTTTTAACTCTTTTCAAGGACACATATATCTCTATAAAACCTATTGTGTCTCTTTAAAGAATATCTCTTTAGTTGAATAATAAATCTTTCATTTTAAATATAAAATTTATTAAAATATTTAAATACTTCTTTTTTACACTGAATTTTTTTATTAATTGAAATTTAATTACAACTATAAAAAAAATTATACTATTAAAAATTTGGATTTGTGTTTAGTTTTGATTGTAATGATTTAGAATAAAAATTATTAAAATAATTTTTATTATAAAAATATTACTACTATGAATTGCTTGCATTGAACTTTTTTTTATAATATTTTTAAAGAATGATAACTTTTGTATATATAATTTATAATTTAATAAAATATAAAGAATAATAATTATAGATAGATTTATTTTTTAAAATTTATTTGTGTAAAAAATTATTACACTATTAATATATTATAAATTAAACTCATTTTTAATTGTTACACTGTTAATATATTAAAAATTATTTTTAATGATCTATTCAAGTTCTCATATACATTTTATAGTTTAAGCTTAATTTTGTAGTATTTAAAATGAGTTTAGTAAAATTTTCAAACTTAATGTCAAGAAAATATTAAAATGTAATTTTATTATTTACATATTATAAAATCTTAAAAATATAAAAGTAAAATTATATGTATAACACCCAAATATTAAATAATAAATATTTTCTTATTTATTACGCTATTAATTAAATATTTTAATTTTGTTTATTTAAATTTTGATTATGTAAATTGTGAAAAAAAGGAATAAATAGTAAAAAAATAGTTTATAAAATTAAGTGGGTTTAATTAAATGAACTTTAGATTTAAGAATTAGATAAAAACTAGATAAGTGTTTTTAAGAAAAAGGAGAGTGAAGTCTTTATTAGAAAAAGAATATAAATGAATATATAAAGATAGAAGAAATTAAAATGAACAGATAATCTAGAATAGGATATGTTTAGTAGAATGAAAAATATTGAAAATTTCTGAAAATCTCTAAAAGTTATTTACTTCTTATCTTACTGTACGAATTACGAATTTATAAATTATCTCATATTATCTTATTTTATTTTATTTTTTATCACTTAAAACGTTCCCTAAATGAGCTTTACCAAGAGTAGGAGACGAAGGTATTTTATCAATGGTTATGAAAAACATTAAGGGGCGTTTGACAGTGTAATTTTTAGTTAAAAAATTACCAACTTTTAATTTTTGGGCGTTTGGCAAATCACTAACTTTTACACTTTTCGACTTTACTACAGTAATTTTTCAACTCAAAAATTACTAAAAGTTGTTAAAAGTTATTAAAAATTGTCAAAAGTTACCAAAAATTTACCAAATACTTAAAAGTTACAAAAAGTTACTAAAAATTACTACTTGTTTCACAAAACACACAAAAAAATTATAATTAACAATTTTTAATAAAAATATCAAAAATTATCAAAAATTATCTCCCAAACGTTCTTTTTACCTCTCGTATTCTGGCTACCCATTTAAATTACCAAACTCCTACAAATTATAAAGACCCAGTAGAAAGTATTTTAATGTAATACAATCATACCGTCCGATATACGCATCAAGCGGAGTACAGATGGGTTGTACATGGTGTCTCATGGTCATGCTTCTACTGTATCACGCATTTCGCGAACATTCATTGGTCACGTGCCACCGCGCCCGTCAAAATTAAGACGAATTCTAGGGCTTTGCTAGGGTTTCATAGAACCACCTCTGTAAATCTCCCTCCATTTTTCGCAGCAACTGGCAGCTGATTCAATGGCATTTGCCTCTGCTTTCCGCCGTGTTCTTACTCCTTCGTCGGTTCTCCAGTCGCAATTCACTTCAATTCGTTTAAATTCAACTCTCACCAGTCCAAAGCTCTTTGTCAGCGGTATATATCCCTCTGTCTCTCTCAAAATATATACACACATATCAATATATATATATATATATATAAGCGCTTATAATCTGCTGATCTTTGTATTTTGAGACCCAGTTAATTGGTTTATTAGCCCATAGGAGACTCTGATAACATTTGCAAGCTTAAATATTGGTTAATCATGGATTTTTGTAATTTTTATATTTTGTTCCCTTCTGGTGAAATATTTTTATAAACTAATCCTTATTCTTATGTAATGATGGTGAGAGTATGTACACGATTGCACTCAATTGAATCTGTAGTATTCTAGATAATCAAGAAAAATATTAATTTTGACATCATTAGAAATTTATTAGTATGAAATAGTCACGGGCTTAGAATTTCACACTTCAATCCATGCGACACTTAGATATTTTAAATTTCTCAGTGTGAAATAGTCGCTGGCTTAGAATTTCATGCCTCAACCCGTTCAGCAATTTAACCTCTTAATGCATTTGATTGCTTTTCTTGGATGATTTACGAATTGGGGGGTCACCCTTATTCATAGTCATCCAACTCCTCAATGGACGGTGAGGATTTAATTTAACCGAGAATTTAGCCTCTAGAATACTCCACCAAAATATGTAGAATATTTTTAAGACAAAACTTTTCAAGGAAGCCTCCTATAGTTTCTAAAATACTCCATAATTCTCTACAATATGTACATGAGAAAACTCTAGAATATACATGACATTTCTAGAATATTCAAGGCTGCTTTACACTTCCCAAAAATAATCTAGAATACTCTAGCGGAATTTAGAATGTACTAGAATATTCTAGAGTACCCAAGAACCTTCTAGAGTCTTCTGGAACCTCTAGAACATTTTGGACCATTCAAGGACATTCCGAAAGACCATAGAAAAATCTAGAATGCCCTAGGTAATTCTAGAGGCATGTCACACGGGTGTCCAAAATAGTATTCACAAGTATCCGGCGTGATCTAAAGTGGTGGAACATAACAGTGTCCTTTTCACATTTACCAGTACATGCACAATTTCTTTGGGCAAAATCAGCTCTGTGTACATGGACGGAGGCCGGAATTTTTTTAGGGGACCAAAAGCTCTAGATTACAAAAAATGGGTAGTTTGGGAAGGCTGGGGCATGGGGGCGGGAGGGGAATTGTTCCAATATAGTTCCATCCCTGCTGGTGTCCACCTTTTTTGTTTGGTAATTGATCCCAAATACATGGAAAAATTTGCTTCTACTTATCACTTGGATATCAATTTCCACAAGTCCCTTATTTCTACTCCTTGTTTTCATTGATTACTGTACAATTACATGTATGCACTTTTTAGAAAAGGTAGATACTTTCCGTAATTTTGGGTGTTACCATGTTAGGAAAGGTGGATAGGTGTAAACTTAACCTCCTGCTTTATTCAAACAAATGGCTGCCTCAGACGTTACCTGTTTTGCAGTTGCAGCCTTGAGCTTTCTGTATGCCCTAAGTGTACCGTGTCTTGCTTGTCTTAACCATGTTCTCGCTCAGTGTAAGATTTACTTTATTCTTCTGTCAACTAGAATTGTCCCCTTTTTGTAATGGCCGGGTTAAAATTGATTAATTTGACATAGAATTTTGTAGTGTGAATATGAATGAACAAAGCAACAAGAAACGGCCCGCTCGTTATACTCTGCTACGTTTTGTTTCGAAAACTCCTCGTCCCTTGCTAGTTCTTTAGTTTGAATATGAACCATATATCACAATAAATTTCATGCATGATTGCATGTTAATGTACACGTTCTTGCACGGATAAATTTATCTAGATAGTAACGCAGGGAAGCCATCTTTGAACTGTGGAATTTGCTAAATCCTGTTCACAAATTCTGGTAGGTGAGAAGTTTCTGTGTGCTGTCACTATCAGTAAAATGTAGTTCATGGAAATTGCATCAAAATATATGCACAGTGTGGAAATAAAAAATTGATGCCTTGCCCTGGTCTATATCATATTAGGCTGCGAGCTTGCGGCTATTTAGGCCTCCCTGTGATACTGGTATTTTTCTGTTTATTAAGGCATCAATGTTACTTTCAATGTTTCCAGATTGTAGTTGTATGTCTAGGACTTCCAACTTAGCTGAGCTATTTTCTTTAGTTGTTTAGTTTTCAAATATTTGGTGTCAAGGACGGATCTAGGGGGTGGCGGAAGGGGGCAACTAGGGATGTCAAATATACCCGTATCCGGTGGATACCCACTTCACCCGCCCCGTTCGGGGAGGGTATGAGGATGTTAATAGCGGGGACGGGGACGGGGACGGGTATGGAGATTTAAAATGTTACCCGCACGGGTATGGGGACGGGGACGGGTACAGTAGTCTCCACCCCGCCCCGTACCCGTTTAAATATTTTTTTGTTAATTTTGTTAGTGTGGTGACTCTTTTAGAAGTCCCACATCGATTTCTCACAAAGAAGTGAAGGTCTTGTAAGGTAATAAATAAAGACCACTTCATCTTTGGTTAAGTGCATTAGTCAAAGTCAAATATTATATATATATTTTTAATTTTTATTTAATATATATATGTAATATATTTTTTTATTTAATATATATAATATTTATAATAATTTTAAATATTTATTTTATACATATAATATATAATTTGTAATAATTAATATCCTTCGTGGGTAAACGGGGATGGGAATGGGGAATTCATTATTTTGTGGAGATGGGTATGGGGAAAATTTTTTTCCCCGAAACGGGGATGGGGACGGGGACGGGTAAGGGTATTACTAAACGGGGACGGGGACGAAAAAGGTCATACCCGCCCCATACCCGCCCCGTTGACATCCCTAGGGGCAACCAGCTTTCAAAAATCCTTAGAGGTCTATTGTAATTTTATCAAAAATTTTAAATGCCCTTTAAGGCTCGCCCCCTTGATTTTTTTTCATAACCCCGTATAGTCCCCCATGTCCATAATTTTTCAACACCCTCCCCCCCCCCCCCCCCCCCAAAAAAAAAATCAAATCTTGAATCCATCCCTACTTTGGGTGGAAGGTAATTTTAAGACCCCCATTATTGTTAATGATCTCTTATGCTAGAGGAAATAGGTTTAAGCAGGTTAAGCTCTGGATGATGGATCTTCTCACAATTGTCAGTAGATTGTTAATGGAAAAGGAATAGTTTGGTCAGTTCCTAAGAACTACTTGATCTATGAGATTTAGATTGCTTCAAGGCTCATAGTCACGTGGAATCTTTAAAGGAGTTGCTATCGTTGATGAGCAGTGAGTCTTCTAAGCACCTATTCCACCTTTCATCTAACCAATAATTCTAACAGGGTTCAACATCTTCAACAGCATCCATTAGATGTCTCTCCTATAAAAATTCCGCGCCAGAGATCTCTAGTACCCCTTTTAAGTAACCATACCCAAGAAGTTCCTTTTAGATGGCTTATATGATCTGTTTTGTATTCTCGCTTATGGTGGCTCAGATCCTCTTTTGGTGCCTTCAATGGTATTATACCTGTAAAAAAGAAAGGACACAAAAGAGAAGCAGCATACTATACAAAGGGTTTGTTGCTATTATGACCTCTCTTATTCTGTCTTATTATCTTATTGATGGAGAATATGTGAAATCCCATCAATTCTAGGAAGATTTAGAGTGGGATTTTTCCTTTTGTGATAAATATAGTTAGAAGCATGGAAAGGATTTTTAGCTTGATATGGCTAGTTTGCCTGTTTGCACTGGATGTGATTATGAATTTTTTTCCCCTTTCCTCCCCCTCTTTTGGAAGCATCATTTGATTCTTTTCTCTACAGGCCTCTCAAGGTTAACGACAGATGAAAAGCTAAGACAAGCTTTTTCACCCTTTGGTCAGCTTCAAGAAGGTACTGGGACAATCTCTCTTTATCATTAGACTTTGGTTTCACTCCCTTGGAGCACCACTATTATACCCAATTTTAATATTTAATAATAGAACGATGGTAACAACGAAGGTGACAATGATGATAACAATGAAATTCAGTGATTAAAGTGTCCAATCTATATCCTTTCCATCATCATTTCCATTCATGGGTTTTCGTTTGGATATTTGGAGAACTGTTTTGCTTGTCTCTACTTGCTCTGCTACCACCCTCCCCCCTTGTGTTTTCCCCTTTCAACAACAGCTCTGCTACCTCCCTCCCCCCTTGTGTTTTCCCCTTTCAACAACAGAGATATCTTTCTTTTCTGATCTGTGGCTGTTTCGAAGCACTTCCCTGTATATAGTGTGTGTGTGAAAGAGAGGAGCAGGAGTCAAGTTGGGAGTGTATAGCTGAATGAAGCTATCTTTTTGGACATTTCTATTTTGCACTTTCACAAAAAATGAAATTTGGATGCTTGCAAATTTGATTTGGGGTGAATTATCATGGTTATTTTGAAAGTATGCAAATAACACTGCATCAATTAAGATTGGCCGTGATTTTACCTTCAAATATTACAATTTCCTACGGGGGTTCTCCACGTGGAATGTATATATGTACATGAGAGAATTAAGAAAGGTAAAGAAAGCTAAGAGGTCGCTAATCACAGGGTTTCAGTTAGTTTAAGTAATTCAGTAAATCGAGTGAGGCCTGTAGCTCAGTTAGTTAAGAGCCTTGTATTGCCTGCTCATGACTCGGGTTCGAGTCCCCCCCTCCCTTACCTAACCAAAAAAAAAAAAAAGTAATTCACTAAATCTTCATCTGATTACTTGATGATTTGCAGCAAAAGTCATCATAGATAGAGCATCAGGAAGATCAAAGGGGTTTGCCTTTGTTACGTATGCAACCATTGAAGAGGCTGAGAATGCAAGGAAAGAAATGAACGCTAAGTTTTTGGATGGATGGGTTATTTTTGTTGATCCTGCAAAACCAAGAGAACCAAGACCTCCACCTCAACCAGAGCCACAGCCTTCCGAAGCCGGTTTCAGAGTGAACAAGACCATTGGTTGGTGCGGTTGATTGCTCAGAAGGCTTTACTTATTTCAGGAACTAGAAATATTTTTCTGCAAATGCATTCATTATTGTTGGCTATCAATTGTCATAATTTATATATGATAATGCAAAGACATTAAACCAATTTCCCCCCTCCCTTCTTTCTCTCTCTCTCAACTCGGCATAGTCTTAATCATCATTCAGATCGAGAAAGTCCAATCGAATAACCTAAGGTAACAGGATTTCACCCCCATGGAAAGGTATTGGCACTGTCCATCTGGGGAAGTTGGGGGGAGAGGGTCGCCTTTGGAAGCGTTCGCCGGTACACGTAGCTCTCTTCCAAGGGCATTACATAAAGAATTTTTGGCAACTGATCTGAATTGATCCTCCTGTCAGTGGTTAATTTTGTGATTCCGAGGAATTTTTTTTTTTTTTTGGTAACTTGAAACGCTAATAGGTTTATTACAGCTTTCAACGAATTGCATAACTGATGGGTAAAATAAAAAAATATACGTTACTTTTTACGTACTCTATTTGAGTCAGGAATCGAATTCGTATAATTTTTGTGAAAATTATACTCACAAGTTACTCACGCTCATCTTAAGGGGTTGTGATCCCAAGAATTGATTTAATTTCGTAATAACCCATTGCTCTAGTGGGAAAAAAAAGTTACTGGTTGGCACTGGACTATAGATGGCGAACCAAATTGGATCCTCATTATTCAAACCACCCCCCTGGGGGGGGGGGTGTTGGGGTAAAAAACCAAGCAGCAAATCAACAAGCTCATTAACCATAAGAACTTGGCCAACCACAAAGCTAATGATAATGATACAAGTCAAGCAGCTGGTAATGTTTTGCTCCCCCAATTTTTCACAATTTTTTCTCACTTTAAAAACTTAGTGAACTCTTAAAAAATAGGGAATAATAACATATCTAATTTTTGATAAAGTATAACATAAATACACAACCATAATTGAAAGGGTTAACATTTACTCTATTTTAACCCACACCAAACGCAACCTAAGGCTGAATAGATATCAGTAACAGAGGATCTAATATAAGCTTGTAAAATTAAAAAGAATCAAATGTTTGTAACCATTTCGACGTGCACTTGATACCACACACGATGATCTTTCCTGTAGTTGTATAAGTTGATCAGGTAGCGCACTAGCTAGAATTAAAAGCAAAAGCTAGGGTAAGACAATTTCCTTCAAACCCGACAGAAGCAGAAGGAATCTTAACTTGTAAAGACCACTGCACACGTAAAGTTTTGAGTTCACGAGGAAAAAAAAAGGTTCCTCAAAAAGTCTGCACTACAAGTTTATGTAATAGATATTTATTCACACTCCTCAAAAGAAGAAAGGATGATGCTAGCAACTGAAAATAACGCTCATGTAGCCTCTGCAACAGAGAAGTGCACCTTCGTGACAGATTTCTTTAGGAAACTATTCCCACAATAGGAGTCCGGGATGCCAACATCAAAATCCCCTGATCCCCCAGAAGACTCGTTGCAATCAACCACTCTCTCAACATCATCCAGCGGTTCGTAACACTTGTTAGGACCCCCACCACATTTCCACACCTGCTTCTTGTCCTTGCTGCTGCTGCTGCCCCCTTTATGAGGTTTGCCCTTCTGCTTTTTCTTTCCATTCTTTTTACTGTCATAATTCTTCTTTCTTCCATTCTTGGACTGTGGTTTCTTAATTCTCACAAATGTCGATATTGATGTTGATGGAGGAGGATCATACACATCAGAAGCCCATGTCACAGTAAGCTTCTTTGGAGAGATCCCCTGTTTCTCACGGCTACCTTTCATGGCGGATACAAGCTTCAAAGGAGTCTGAAAGAGAACAAAACATGAAGCGGAAAAAAGAACAAATTGAACTGTCAAAAGAACAAAAAACGGGTGGTGGTGCTGCCTTTGCCACTTTTTATTATACTCTACCATTTGTTTTTTATTTTTTTGGGGGGGGGGGGGGGTTTGTACGGCCACTACATAAATTCAGAACAAGATTGCGTCATTTGTTGTGTTCGCTACAGTATAACTACCAACCTCCACATAACAATCTGAAAGATACGTAAGCAAAAAATTTATTCCTTTGTAAGCAAATATTACCTATCTTTGTTAGGAATAATTTCAGGCAACCAGAAACAAATTCCAAAACATTTACAAATGTCTCACTGTTTAGATTTCTCTCTCTCTCTCTCTTTCTTTCTTTCTTCTTTTTATTTTATTTATTTATTTATTTTTTGCAAAAAGCTAAAAAAACTAAAAAGGATTGCTACCATAATAGAAACTATTTTGGTCAGCAGTTGCAACACAAATCATGAATTTATCATCCAATGTTACATTCATTTAGTTGCAGCTCGGATAACAACATACCATCTGCCTAAAACTTTTAGGATTATCAGAAGTACCTTGTCATTGCCGGAGTCTGGCTCAGACGAAGAATGAATGGGTGGCTACAACACATATAAAGAGTTAAGAGATCTAATGAACAAAAACCTTAATCTAAGAGTGCACCAAGATTCAATTGCAGCCACCTTTGACATTGATATCCCACCCCTATAATAAACTGACATATGCATATTAAAACAATGAGAGGAAGGGGGGGGGGGAAGAATCCATCAATTACATCTGAGTGGCACCACTAGCACCATCCTGATTGAAATTAAAGTATGCAACTAACCACTGCCCAAGTACTTGCAAATAATATGAGCAACACGTAAGACACTTATCTGTCTTCAATCAATACCAACATCAAACTCACATAATAGAAATCCATGCACCATGACATGATAATATGGGGGAAAAAGAGTAAAGACACAACATGAAACACCAAAATTTCACGGACAAATTACCAACTTACAGGCAAGGAAATGGACCGAGAGTGTGCAGGATTAAAAGATTTGTAGGTACTCTGCTTCAATACTGCAGATGTTATGTCATTTTCCCCGTCCTCATCCGTAGATGCAGCAAGAGATGCTTTCTTACCAGAGACTGGGAATGTTGCACACTTGGATAAGCATTTATCAGAAGTTACAATAGTTGATTCAGTTTGATCTGGATCTTCACATTCATCTTCCTCCTCAACATTGCAGTTGTTAATCTTCCTGGACGGTTGACATACAATGGAGTTTGATGCCAATTTCTGATCATCCTGAACATGTAGAAATTCTGTCAGACTGTTCCCAAGTTCATCGAGGGATACATCTTCCAGGACATGACAAGAACACTGGGATGGCTCTGGATCCAGCGGCCTCAAGTAGTAGGATCTATTAATGTCCTTGGAAACTAATGCACCCATAGGAGAACCAGTGTTCATTGCGAAAATCTTGACCAGCAGGAAAAACTGCAACAGGACCGAGTATCCTCGTAAACCACATAAAACAAATAGATTTCTCTAGTAAAAGGATCACCAAGCTTCATTAACCAAAAAAGGGTGACTTGAAGCAATGACGTCTCATCAAAGAGTATGCTTGTAAAATAAATCAAATGATGAACAGATATCTGTTGTACAAAGATCAACGGGCTTTTATTGGAAAAGGGAATTACCGAAAAAAGAAGTCACCAAAAGATCTAAATGTTAGTACTTTGCTTACAACATGCAGCAAAAGTACATAAATTCATCCTCAGCAATGAAATGGGAGACTAAAAATCACAAAAATAAAAATAAACACTCGATCAATTTGTCTGTCACATTACACAGGCAATTGTGTGCTATAGTTTTTAATGAAACTTCTTAATAATTGAACAGAAGGAAATAAGGAAGAAGGTATTCTATTAGATAGTCTAAAACATCAGATCATGGGCAGTGGTTTGCTTATGTCCGGACTCCAGAATATAATAAGGCCCATTTTAGGGTGTTACTAAGTTGTCACACAGTGGTTGAACAAGCAAACATAGCAGCATTGTGAAAATCAAACATTTTTAGACTTAATGAACAGTTGCACAAAATAAATTTTATTTTATTTTTGTTTTTTTTTTGGGGGGGGGGGAGGTTAACACTAAATCAATAAATCAACTACTACAAAAATATTACAGTAAGATGACATGGACGGATCTATATTGGGGCAACCCCCCCCCCCCAAAAAAAAAACAAAAAAAAAAAGAAAAAATTACAAAATTCCATTAGTACATAAGTTTTGGATATTGAATTATATAGTTTGACCCGCTCTTCTTAAACTACTCGTTTTTTTACTAATTTGATAAATTCTTGAGAGCTTTTGCCCCCGTTATAAGAAATTTCTGACTCCATCCCTTGTAAGAGCACCAACATCAGTAACTGCAAATGTCATCTTTATGTAGGCAACGATTCCTTATATCCCAAAAACCTCAAAAAGGCAAGACTAATAACACAAGCACCTAATTGTTTAGCAACAGTCAAACAGCTCAACATGGAATAAGAATTGAAAGAAATATCAACACCTTCATGATATTAAATACGACCATGTTAAAGAGATAAAATAGCATTAAAAAAACAAATACCTTTATGCAACGAGAAGGAAAACCAGGCAAAACCACCAGGCAATACCAAGCTTTCACGATCTCTTCGGACAACCAATAATTCACCTTAAAATAACTAAATTTATCCGATTTGTTGACGACTAAATGGAGTTACTCTACTCGAAGAAGATCGGACAACGGAAAACAAAGTGTCAAACAAAAAAGCACCAAAAAACGAGCGTTAACTAAGATTACCACGCCGATCACCCTTTTCGAGACGTTTCAGACGGGGAGGACAAGAACCGCCATAGAAGGAGGTCAGGGACGGAATAACAGCACGAGTGAGCAATTCAACAGCGGGTAACGAAGGCATTTTCCGATGCTCTTCGAAACCCTAAGCTACTGTGCAGAGGGAGAGAGGCACCTAAACAACCCTTTAGACAGTAGGATCGAAGATCAACGATACGGAGAAAACGAATCGATCCTGATGAAAATGAAAAAGAGAACGAACCGATCGATCGATTCGAGATTTATATTAACCCATCAAAGTAGCGAAAAACAGTGATCGGCTTTGAGGATCGGAATCAGACCGAGAGAAGCGGGATCGAGGGTTGACCACGAGAGGAAGAAACGCAACAGCGGTTAGGTTATTGTATATATAGGTACGGTAGGGGTGAATGGATAGCTCAGCTACATGGGCTACGCGCGTGATAATAATAAAAAAGGTAAATTACACATAGGTTCCTAAACATTCAAGTAATTATACTTCAACCCTCTCAACATTGAAAAATTGCTAACCTCCTACCCATCAGTTAGGCTTTTGTTAGAGTTGTAGTTAAAATAATGACGTCAGCTAAAATGGATTCAATATTTCATTTTTACCCTTCTTTCTAGCATGTTCATATATACAAATATATTTAAGCCATGGCCACCGGAAAATCAGAAGCTCCCCAATGACCAATACCTTCATGGAGTACAACTCAATCTTTAGCTTGCTTCCATCAAACACAATCTCAACGGTATACCTACTCTCAATCAAGCTTCATCTGTATAGGTAGCCAGAAAGAACAAGAGGGTTGCAAATCCTTCTTTGTTAGGATGTTTTGGTAGGGGGTTGGTGTTGCCGCCGGCAGAGGTGATGGTTGTTATCGGTGTTTTAAGCAAACCCCAATTGTAGATTCCCCTAATGAGTCCCAAACAAGCGACCCAAATAGCCCTGAGTTTACATACAAATTGTTGAGAGCTTTGACAAAAATAACGATATGTATTCGAAAGAATGCAATCCCCATTTAGATACAGACAATAGCAATGGGAATTGAAAGAACTATTTTCGATTCATTTGTCTGTTTGTACTTGGTGCTTGGTTGAAGATATATTTGATTTTTGAAGAAATTCTTTGAAGCCTTTTGTGGGTACCTTAATCTTTTGATTATGTGTGTGTGTATGTAAGTACAAAGAAACTGGGATTTAGATGAACTTGCAGCCATTGAATTCATTCAAATTCAAGTTCTTTTTGCGGGCACAATTGTGTTGTATGACTATTTTATATGAATTATAAATTAATAAATATATATTTTTACAATCCCTTTCATGCTGATAAATTGACGGAATCTGTTAAGAGGATTAATTTTGCTTGTATATGCATTGAGGTTGGCACTGATTCTCTTTTGCCTAACTCTTTCAATATTGAGTTAGAGGATGGTTCTGTGGAAGAAATTCATGTTGAGTATAATTGGGTCCCCAAGAAGTGTGATCTTTGTAAAGAATTCGGCCATCTTACTCGTTCTTGCAAAAAACATCCTCATCAAAAATGGCTGCCGAAAGCTCCTTTGTCCTCTTCCACATCCTTCCACCTTAAAAGGATGAAGGTTAGCAGCAAGTAAGGAAGCATGGGAAGGACCCTATAGTTGATCGGACTCCCTCCCCAACTCGGCAACCTCTTTTGCCTCCAATCGATTGTAGTGCTAGCAATCCTTTTGCTGCTTTATCTTCTAATGATCTTGATTCCGAGACTGTACCTATATCCCTTTCACCTTTTGTTATGGAGGAGGGTGGTCCTTTGAATAGTCTTGGCAATGTTGCGGGTAAATTCTCTACACTTCCATGTGTCTCCTCTTCCTTTATGGAGGAAGATGATACTTGTTATCTATCTACTACTCAGACCTGCAATCCAATTATTTCAGAAGGGATTTCAAGGTCGAATAAGGAGTCTTCTTCCTTGTTGGATTCTACTTCTTCGCATCTTAATTTATCTCTTCTCCAAAAAGTGACTTCGGTGGATGAGTCTGATTCCAAGAAGCGAAATAAGAAGAAAGATCTAGAAAGTCTAAGGAGGGGTCTAGTGGTACACTGGGTGATTATTCCTCCTAATGATCTCTATGATTAAGTCTGCCTCGTGGAACATTAGGGGTTTGAACGACCCCTTAAATCAATGTGACGTACGTCATTTAGTTTCTAACATGGTTTTGCTTGCTTTGCTTTACTAGAAACAAAGATTAAACCCTGCAATAAGGAGAAGATTGAGCGTGGGTTATTGATGGGATGGAATTGTGTTGCCAATTATGAATGGGATGATTTTGGTAGAATTTGGGTATGGTGGAATCCTACTAAGCTCAAAGTTAATGTTCTCTTCATGAGTAATCAGATTGTTGATCTTTTTATCACCATTATTGATTCGGGTACAGCATTTCATATTTCATTTATTTATGGCTCAAGTGACATTTCTTCTCATCAAATGTTGTGGTCACACTTGAGGAGGTCTTCCACTCCTTTTTCTAATTCCCCTTGGATTATTATGGGTGACTTTAATGTAATTCGGTTTCTTCATGAGAGGCAAAGAAGCACCTCAGATTGGCCTTGTTTTATGAATGAGTTAAATGACTGCTTGTTGGAGGCCGGGTTAGATAATCTGCGTTTTAGTGGTCTTTTATATACTTGGCATAATGTTGGAGGTGATGGGCACATTATACGTAAGTTGGAATTCTTCTTGGCTGCACTCTTTTGATAATGCTACAGCAGAATTTTTGTCATATGGTATCTCTGATCACTCGTTTGTTCTTGTGGATCTTGGGGTTTCTTTGCCTACTTTTCGTAGGCCTTTTAAATTCTTTAATCACTGGGCTGAATTTGATGAATTTTTTCCTTTGGTGGAGTGTATTTGGAGTACTCATGTGGATGGCCTTGCTATGTTTCAAGTTTATAGGAAGTTAAAACTCCTCAAATCAGCCTTAAAGGAGCCAAGTTACAAGAAGAATAAAGAAATTGCTCAAACTCTCGAGCCTTTGCGTCTTGAGCTAGGCTCTATTCTATCTTCTATAGCTAATGGGGGTGATTTGGAGCTGATTGAAAAAAAAAAAAGATTGCATTCATCGTTTCTCCATTGCAAGTCGAAGTTTCGAGAGTTATGCTAAGCAGAGGAGTAGGGTCCAATGGCTTGCTGAGGCTGATCATAACTCAGCTTTCTTCTTTAACTCTGTTAAGGCTCGGTAGAATGTGAACAAGATCTTAGCTATTCAAAATGATAATGGTGCTTAGGTTCGAGGGAATGATGCTATTGCAGTTATGGTCGTGGATTTCTATCATCAGCTTCTTAGTTTTGATTGTTCTTTTTTTTATACTGGTATTGATGCTCTAAGGGAATTCATTGGCCCTTCCTTACGGAATCATGATACCATTGTACTGGACGCCTCATTTTTAGATTTGGACATTCGTGATGCCATATTTAGTCTTCATCCTAATAGGGCTCCCAAGCCTGATGGGTTCAATGCTTTCTTTTTCTAAAAGACATGGCACATTATTAATCATGATGTCACCAAGGCTGTGCAAGAATTCTTCTCGTCCAAGGTTCTTTTAAAGGAGTCCAATGCTACTATAATGGCCCTTATTCCAAAGGTGCCTAATGCTTCTCGATTAAATAACTTTTGTCTTATCTTTTGCTGTAACTCAATTTACAAGTGCATTACCAAATTGCTAGCCAATCGGTTAAGAAGTGTTCTTCCCTCTTTTGTGAATAAATTTCAGGCAGCATTTGTTCAAGGTAGACATATTAGAGACAATATCTTGCTGGCTCAAGAATTGGTGAGGGGCTATCATCTTTATTCTTCTTCCACTCGATGTGCTTTAAAAGTGGACTTGATGAAAGCCTTTGATTCACTGCGATGAGACTTTCTTTGGGATTCTCTACTATTACTCGGCTTTTCTCCTACCTTCATATCGTGGATCAAAGCTCGTGTCTCCACTCCACGATATTCAATTTCCATTAATGGAAAGCTTCATGGTTATTTTGAAGGACATAAGGGAATCCGTCAAAGTGATCATCTTTCCCCTTTCTTATTTGTGATTTGTATAGAGATCTTTTCGCGTATTCTAGACAAGCGCATTCGAGACTCTTCTAATTTCAAATATCATTAGAAATGCTGTAAGTCTCGAATCTCTCATCTTAGTTTTGTGGATGATTCGATGATCTTATATAAAGAGGATCTGGACTCTTTCAAGGTTGTACAGGATCCATTAATGACTTTTTCCTCTCTTTCTAGGCTTCGGCCAAATGCTGCTAAAAGTACAATATTTCTCTCTGGAGTTGATAATTTGGTGAAAACTGAGCTTGTGAATTATATTGGCTTTGCAGTGGGTTCTTTCCTGGTTCAGTACTTGGGCATCCCTCTTATCTCCACGAAACTCAGAGTTTCTGACTGTGATGCTTTGGAAGAGAAAATCTTAAGGCAAATTAAGGTTTGGACCAATAGATTCTTATCATTTGTTGGGCGACTTCAACTTATGCAATCTGCCTTATTTAGTATACAAGCCTATTAGAGCTATCATTTTGTTTTGCCTTCCAAGATTATAAAATCCATAGAAAGTACTCTCTTCGCTTTCTTATAGACTGGTGTTTCTTTAAAAAAGACATGGTGTGAAAGTTTCTTGGGAAGAGCTCACAAAATCAGAAGATTGGGGGGGCTTGGTATTAAAAAGATCAAAGATTGGAATCTTGCTTGTATGGCTAGATTTATTTGGATGATTTGTCAACCTCACTCTACTTCTTTGTGGGTGTCTTGGGTTAAAGAGAATCTTCTCCATCGAGACTAGTTTTGGGTTGCTAAAGTGCCATGGAAATGTTTTTGGACTTGAAGGAAAGTCTTGAAGCTTTGAGAAAAAATTCAGCCTTTTATTACTATGAAGATTGGGGATAGTGCTCGCACTTTATTGTGGTTTGACTCTTGGATGTCACGAGGTCTCATTTGTATTTCTACTTCTGCTCAGGTTATATATGATTTAGGCTTACCAAAGGATGCAAAAGTTAATTCCATCATTTCTATGGGACGTTGGCTTTGGCCTATTGCTAATTCCGATGACCTAATTGACTTGAAGGAAGAAACTCTTTCTTTGCCGTTGCCTAATTGCTCTACAACTGATATGGTGCTTTGGAATGACTCACAGATCTTCTCTCTTAAGGCCGCTTGGGATGTTCTGCGTGCCCGCTCCCCTAAGGTACCTTGGAAATATATTGTATGGTTTAAATATCATATTTCCCGCCGCTCCTTCATTTTGTGGCTTGCTATTTGGGGACGTCTTGCTACTCAGGGCCGTCTTCTTTCTTTTAAGCTGCTTCAAAACTAATGTATTGTCATCTCTATGGAGATACTGTTGAGGACCATGACCACTTATTCTTAGGTTATTCTCTTTCTTTTCGAGTTTGGCGAGCTATTTTTAGAAAAGGTGATATTGATGCCACGCTCTCATCCTAGTCGGATCTTTGGCATTGGGCATGCTCTTCATTTAGAGGTAATACCCTTCTTTCTTACATTGGCTGCCTTGCCTTTGCAACTACAGTCTATTCTATATTCTATATGGAGGGAATGAAATTCTAGGCTCCATGTCAATTCTTCAAAGTCAGAGATCTATTTTATCACTTTGATATCGGATTTGGTTTGATTGAGACTAATGGAAAGTTCAGGTTTTCCTTCTACTTTTACTAATCATTACTTGGTTCATAGTTGGCAGCTTCCTTCCTCTCTTATTAGTGGTTGATTGGTTTGGGTTGTTTTCAATGTTTGCTTGTGCTTTTTGGTTATCTTTTGAGCAATGATACGATATAATCACCAAGGTATGCTCCTGAGTATTCGTCCATTATGTTATTATTAATATAATTTTTTTCACCTTTCAAACAAAAGAAGTGGTTTTCTTTACCGTTGCCTTTTTCTTATTTTCGTTAGCAGGTTAATACTTTTGCATCAGTAACTGTATGCTCTGTAATGATTGTTAGACATATGAATGATGATCTATCGAGGGATTTTGATTAATTAGACTTGGATAGATTGGTCAAATTGTGTCTTTACAGATTCCATTTGTATTTTAAGAGGAAAAGTACTGGACCAATATATGTATATACGTAGAGAATAGTTGCCGTCCTTGCCACTCTAGGAGTTACGAAACATTTATTTTTATAATTTTATTTTATTTTATATATTTTTATACGACTCTAAACACATCTATACTTTTCACGGAAGCTGCACCACCCAACTTGCTCTACGGCAGCCATTGAGCTTCTCCTGCAAGCTTCCGTTGGAAACATTCTCAAGTAACAGGACCCCAACTTTTATGAGAGAGAGAGAGAGACCAACGACGCGTTGGATCGAACACCAAACCCAGAATCGGGTCGTGTTTGTTTGAAATGTGATTTTTCGGGGTTTTGTTGATTTGGGTCTGTAAAATGTGGCTTGGATTATGTTGCAATGCCTTTTTGATGGGTTGATTTTGTAAATAAAAATCAGCATTTATTTATAGATGGAGTTTAAACCCTTTAATCACTTGTATATATGTGTATACAACTATTTACTGATTCATCATTGGCTCTGTAATGAGAATTGGAACTATCTGTGTATATTATATATATATTTCACAGTAGTGAGAGAAAAAAGTAGGAAGAATTTTGAAACGAAGAGAGAAGAAGCAGGAAGGAGGAGGGAGAAAATTCACAGAGAGAAGTTTTTTTTAATTTTTAATTTTTTTATTTTATAGTAGAGAGAGATGAGAAAGGGGCAGGTTTTTTTTTGTGGTTAATTAATGAGGTTAGGGAAAATTTGTCTTCGTGATAAAATTTAAACGGAGTTATAATTCAAACTAATAGAATAGGATCAAATATTAGTAATGTTTTAAAATAACGAAAGTGTCTATAAATTTTAAATATTAAAAAAATTTATATGTAATTATTTAAATATTTAAAAGGTTTATATGTAATTTATCTTAATAATAATTTTTACTTTTTTATTTTTCTTTTTTATTAACTAGTTTTTTTTTTTTTAATTTCCACTTAGGTTGTAAGCCCTGCTAAAAAATTAGATTTTTTTTATTTGAAAATGAGAAAAAGCTAATTTTGTAGTGAGTTTTTTGAATTTTTAAATAAATTGATGTATTTATCATTTATGATTTGAAATAATTGAAAAATGTAAGAAAGTAATTATAATCATTTTAAAAAATATATAAAATTTAAAACTATCAAAAGTTGATTTTTTAAAAAAATTTCAAATGAAACCTGTATCTGTGCTACATTATAAAAATAAATGAATAATCTTCATTACTGCTAATTTTCAAATTAGAGAGTGTTTGGATCTTAAAAAAAATTAAAAAATTTTCAATTAAGATTAATTTTCTCTAATCAAATTTAATCATATATTACTTTTCTTACAAAATCAAACAAGAGAAAATTTTAATTTTATTCATCATTTCACATACACTTCGATAGATTTGATAGAATTTAATTTTATTTGATAAAAATTCTCATCAATTTCATATTTAGTATTAAATAAAATTTTATGACTTGAATTTGATTTCATTTCATAATTTAAATTTTAAAATTCTTATGTCATTTGAAATTCATTACAAAACAATAGAATTCGAAGAGAACATATTATTTTCTTAAACCATCTAAATAAATGGATAAATTTATCCTCATATATTATATTTATCATATTTTTTATTTTCTATTAATATGGTCATATTTGATAATTTTCTTAAATTAAATTAATTCAATTTTTGAATTTAAAATATGTTCCAAATACAAAATTTTATTTCCCAAACCAAGTTAAATTAATTCTTTATTTTAAAATTAAATCAATTTTAAAGTAAAAATATTCCCAAATGGGGTAATGCTTTTTTTTTTACCCATTTTGACCGTCTCTTCTTCCCCAAGTCAGATAAAGCACTTGGTTTGGAAAAGATTTTTTTTTTTAATTTTTCCCCATTTTATATTATTTTTTTCACCTAATTTTGAGTTTTCTTATATATAATTTTTAGGCATGTTGTCAATAAAATTTGGTGGGTTGTCAATAAATTAGCCATGCGTTTAACTTGTCGATAATATGTTTTTTTATTTGCAAGCATCTAACATTATCTTTAATTAATGTTATGCAAGCTTCCCCATGTATCAATTCAAGCTTACATGCAAACGTGGGGAAAGATGAAAAGAGTTGGATAATTCTAAAAATTATAAAACTAAATCAAAATATTTACTATAATTAATTTACTTATACATCCACTATCAAAATTATTAACATTTAAATAATGATAAAATAGTTTAAATTTCAATAGAATTAAAATTTATCTCAAATAATAAATAATGACATTTTAATAAACAGTTAATAGTTGAGGATTATTTTAAAAAAGACAAATAAAAGCTGTGGGAATTTTAAGGGCATCAGGGAAATTTACAAGTACAAAGATAGAAATACTTACATGATTTATAGAATTTAAAAAATTACTTATATATTTTTTTTTCAAGTTATAAGTGATTATTGATGATTAATGTTATAAATAGAAAAAGTTAAAAAAATTTATTAAATGGTTGGTTTCTTTAATTTTTAAAATTTACTAATTTTTCAGTAAAACAAAATTTAAATTGACTAATTTTTCAGTAAAACAATATGCATAATTATCACTTAATTCGTGAAATTTAATTAGTGGTATAGTAAAATATCATAGTAATTAAAATTTAAAAATTTATAAAATGATTTAATTTAGAAGTTTTTAAATTTTATTTAAGTAAAAATTTAAATTTGATGGAAGGTAGAATATTTTAAATAAATAAAAAATTCAGTATAATTAAAATTTTATTAATTTTTAAATTTCACCAGTGGATATTTATTTCAAAAAGAATTACAAACCAGCCATTCCGGGTCAATTCTTTATCGAAATATCTGAGGACACGGATCCACAAAGATTTTCCTGGATCCGTCGATGGAATTCTTATCCAACGATCGAAAATACACAACCATGCCAGCAAATGTTGCTATGATCAACACCACCGCACTGAGTCACCCCCCCACGACCCAATCTCCGACAACAAAGGCCTCACCTCTCCTAATCTCAATTGTTCCGCTGTTTGTTTCTCGGGAAAATCGTTTTCTGACTTAAAACGTGCGAAAATGGACGCCGGTGGAAAGTTGAAGCGAGGTGCTGCAGGAAGGAAGGGCGGCGGTCCGAAGAAGAAACCGGTTTCCCGGTCCGTCAAAGCCGGTCTGCAGTTTCCTGTCGGCCGGATCGGCCGGTATTTGAAGCAAGGCCGCTACTCTCAGCGTGTCGGAACCGGTGCTCCGGTTTACCTCGCCGCCGTGCTTGAGTACCTCGCCGCTGAGGTATGTTGGGTCCTTTCTCTATATGTTTACTTTTATTTGCATATGAAATGCTACTGAGCTTGCCCTGTTGAACTTCTAGGGTTTTTTGTGCCATTTTTTTCCTTGTCCGTACACCAGTGCATCTAAATGTGGGCGTTGAAGTATGCTTGAGCTAGTTGTTGAACTTCTAGGGTTATTTGTGCAAATTTGCTTTGAATCTCGTGCTTAGTTGATATGTTTTTCTTTTCTTTATTGTGGGTTTTGTTTAAGCAACTTCATTGCTTTATTTGTTTTACCAGTTTTTGGTTGTTGAATTGAATCTAGGATTGTTGGCCTTCTGAGTCTGTCAGAGTGTGAAAAGCCCTAATATTGTGTTTGGGTGCTGAGAAAACGAAGGAAATATTTGAACTTTCTCTTTCTGCTATGTTCGGAATGTGCACTCCAATGTTAACTCACCACTCTTAAATATCTATACATTTTCTACTATGATTATCACTCAAACACCCCCCCCCCCCCCCCCCCAAAAAAAAAAATTAAGAATAATAAATTAATTTGCCCTTTTCAATTAATTTTGCTTTATTAGCATTTTCCTTTCACTTCAATTTTCCCTCAGTATATCCATGTTCCGATCATAGCATTCATTTTTTTTTTTTTTCAATTTCTGGTTTGATAGACCATGTTGAATTTTGTAGAGTTTAGTTGAATATTGTTTCCAGTTTGGTCGGATCAACCTTGAAATTCAAATTCCTAGGTCTAGGTCAAATGCATTTTGTGATTGTTTCTCTTGTTTGGAAAGCAAAGAGTGTTGTTAGTTTTGCTGTAATGTTGAAAAAATTTACTCCGAAATGATAGTCACGAGATGTATACGCAGTTTTCTTATTCCTCCCTCTGCAGCAATATAGCATTAAATTCAACTGGGTGTGGTAGTGAACTGGGTATGATCCGATGATGGTTTTATGTGGGTGTTGGAGTTGTTAGGTTTTGGAATTGGCTGGCAATGCCGCAAGAGACAATAAGAAGAACAGGATCATACCAAGGCACGTACTCCTGGCCGTGAGAAATGATGAGGAACTAGGAAAGCTGCTTGCTGGTGTCACAATTGCTCATGGAGGGGTACTTCCCAACATCAACCCAGTTCTCCTCCCCAAGAAAAATGAGAGGGCAGCAGCAAAGGAGCCCAAGTCACCATCCAAGGCAACCAAGTCTCCTAAAAAAGCTTGAAAGTCTGAATGTTGGAGAAAGCTTAATTTGTTTTTGGCCATCTCTATCTCTGTGTATGTAATTTCATTGTCTTCTGTGGTATGTAGGAAAGCTTAATGTTGTCACCAAGTGTTCTACTCTTTGTTTCAAATATTTGTTGGGAGTTGAAGAAATGGAATTTCTTGTTTATAATCTCAGTTGTCAATCTGTTGCAACTCTGTGGTTTTGGTAACAACAGAATGGTAGGAGGTCGCCCAATTTAGCGCACGCTGTGCATTATGGGAGCTAATTACACGTGTTCATTGTTTTGGGTAAACTTAGGAAGTCAGATTTTTTGTGCGGCGATTCAATTTGGTAGTTGTTAAGCAGCTTGACTTTTGTAATGGTCTGGATACTTCTTAATTGCTTGTGTATGAAGACAAAGCTTGAACCTGAGACTCGTATTAAGCTCGGATGGAGGCACACAATGCTTGTGTCATCTTCTATTCTCTTCCCATCTGCAATCTCCTTTCTCCTTGGCATTTTTTCTTTTTTTTTTTTTTTACCTTTTTTTTTTTCTTCTGAAGTTGCAGACGAATCAGGCGTCGCTTGCGAATAAGTTTGTTAACAGTTCGTTTATATTTATTCATTAAGCTGAAGGAACAAGATCGAATATATTTTTTAAGTTAGATAAATAAATGAGTTCGAGTTCAAATAATAATGAATTCAATTTTGTAAGATTTGCAAACAAATTAATTTATTATTCATAATTATGCTCGTTTAAATGTTCGCAAGCTTGTTTATTTTTAGTGAATAATCTTATTTAAATATTTGCAGGCTTGTGTATTATTTATAACTAGTTTGGTTTAAATGTTTGTGAATAAATTTATTTATAATTTGTGAATAATTTTATTTAAATTTTTATTAATAAATTCATTACTGAAAAATGTTAGGAAGAAATATTTAAAACTTTAATTTAAAATTTAGTTATTGAATTAGAAAATTTAGTTGTTAAATGAATCCATTAATAGATATGCGACAAACTTGACGAAAAGCTTACAACCAAGTTTGTGAACGCTATAGTATTCGGTTATTGGGTGTAAGTTCGACTCCCTGCTAGTACGTGAGTCTACGATTTACTGCTATACATGTTAAGAGAGACCGGTATGTGTGGCATAAATTAAAAAATATTCACTTTCTAAGAGTTTGACCTGAAAAATAAATCTCGAGGTCAAATCTTTTGTTTTTTTTTAGTTTGTTATAATTGAGACAAGCCCAAACTTAACTATGCACCAACAAGTTATAACATGAATATAAGATTTCGAGCACAAGAAAAACTTCAACCTACAAATTTGAACATAATATTTTAAATCCGTTAAAAGTTCTCTAACTCAAATTTGTCAAAAAATTTAACAAAACAAACTTCAACAGTGGGCTCAACTCGTCGCTACCCGACTTCCTTAATTTACTTTTTTTCATCTGCAGTTTTTGGCCATTGTTTTCAAGAAAGAATTGATAGTTAAACGGTACTTATGAAATCGGAAAATGTAAGTCAGCTCGGCAGACGACGAGATGCTAAAAATAAATAACCATTTATTGCTAAAAGGGAAACTATGATTTATTTATTTTTTCAATAGGCTGCACTAATTTCTTTACAGCTGTGAACTGATTAACTTTCTAAAATAACCAATCTCAAATTATAACATGAAAAGTTAGAAAATTAACAACTGTTTGCTCAAAAAAATCGACGTCTACTGCTTTGATGAACAATGATTTGCACCAATCATACATCGATAATAAAATATGTAAGTGTTTGTAAATATATCAAAACCATCAGTCTAAATTTTAATTTGCAAATGTGATATGTGAGGAATCATGCGGTGAGCAGTGTTTGGGAGGGGAGAAGTCTTATCATGGTTGAACGGTCTTGCACCAGAGCCTTTTCCTTGCAATCTTTTGAATTTGTTTTGTGGACTTTGAGCTCCCAACTCTCAAACGGGGCACCTAAATTGACCTCGTATAAGAAAATTGATCAACCTAAACAAACTCTCTGCTTGAGCCAAGCTACTTAGCTTGCACTTTCAGTGGAACTGGACAAGAACAATTTTCCTACCATTACTTGATGACTGGCATTTCTAATGCGTACTAATAAACTCAATTTATGCTTTAGCATTTTTAATTAGTTGAAACTAAGTCACAAATTATTAGTTTTCTTCACAGTTTTGTGAAAGATATTTATACATTGGGTAAAAGAGGATTGAGCCAATGACATTTCATCAGGTTTGAAAATGGACATTCAAAATCGACCAGAAGATGATGAAAAAAGAAAGGATTCATTTTGCAAGTCAAATGAACAAACATTGCCACCTCAATCCAGCAGCGGTTTTAATTTATGCATCGATTTCATCAAATCTGGGCATCAAAACCCTAAATATAATAAACTTTACTCAAAACTCCGGAGGTAAAAGAGGAAGACACAATTTCAGGATTATTCATCTCTCCAGAATCAGGAACTGGTGAATTTGGTGACAGCCTTTGTTCCCTCGGAGACGGCGTGCTTGGCGAGTTCGCCTGGCAAGACGAGCCTCACCGCTGTCTGGATTTCCCTCGACGTGATCGTTGGCTTCTTGTTGTACCTGGCGAGTCGCGACGCTTCTTGGGCGAGCTTCTCGAAGATGTCGTTGATGAAACTGTTCATGATCCCCATTGCCTTGCTAGAGATTCCAATATCCGGATGGACCTGCTTCAACACTTTGAATATGTATATCTTGTATGTCTCAACGCTCTTCTTCATCTTCTTCCTCTTCTTGTCTACGCCGCCTTCCTTCGACACCTTCTTCTCGGCCTTCGGCGGCCTCTTCTCCGCCGCTGACGGTGCTTTCTCGGCCGTTGCAGGCTTCTTCTCAGCAGGTCTCTTCTCGGCCTTCGTCGGAGCCATTGCAGTGAATGAGAGAGATTGGACTATTTGGGGGAAGGAGACGACGTTTCAAGAGAATCGAAACAGAGGCGTAAGGAAGGGTTTGTGCGTAGGGTTGAACGAGACGGAGATTGTTTATATAGTGTGGAGCGGTGGCCGCTAATTGGAGGATTAGGTTTCACGCGGACTGATGACGTGGCGCTTCTCTTTCCCCTTAGATCTTGAATGGCTGGCTAATGGTGTTAATTGCCCGTGGACGGATCAGATCTGATAAAGGCGGCAATAAAAACGGAAGCAACCAAATGTAGATTAAGGAAATAAATTATTTTAAAATATAAATACTTGAAACGCTCGCCCCGAAATAGTGATTCCGTTGAAAATTTTAAAGCAAAACAAAAGCTTTGTTTGGAATTACAAAAAAAAATTGTGAAAATAATAAAAAATATTTAAAATTATTTATTTTTTATTTTATTATGCGAATTATGAACTCATAATTTATTTTGATTTATTTCATTTTTTGTTATTCCATTAACAATGATTTTATAATACAATAAATTTTATCTAGTAGGAGCATCGATGATTTCAGTAATATATAATTGATCCTAACTGTTTTTGAAAAATTAAATTTTAATAACATGATTTACATGTTAATTAAAATAGCAAATAAATTAGGATTGAGGGTTCTTAAAATTGAAATAAAATTCTACAAGTTGAAATCATATTTTTAACTTTTGGATTTTTATGAAAGTTCATTCAACAAAGGTAAAATATTTTCATTTATTTGATGAATTTTCATAAGAATTCAAAATTTAAAAATGTAACTTTAACTTCAAAATTTATATTTCAACTTTAGGGTACACTCGTTTAATAAATTATTAAAATCAATTAATGCCCAAGATGCTTACATGCGATCTCTTGTAATACAATCAACAACCATCATTCACCACTAACTACTATCCCCTGTTGCCAGACCACCATCTCTACTCTTGGTCACCGTGTCTACTACCAGCCGCTATACAACTCTGACCTTCACCACCTATATCAAGCTACCGCTATTCGCTATCCATCAGTGTTAGCCACTTTTCTAATATTATAATTACTAGTTAATAATTATTTTAACTAAATGTGTTTTCAAAATTTTTTTCTACTATAAAAATCTAAACTAAAAATCAAAAACTAAAAATTGAAATCAAAAACTGAAAATTTATAATTTTTGCCAAACATGGCCTAAATAAAATATTTTTTATATAAATATTAATACAAGTTAAGCTTTGCGTCCATAAATGGTTATATTTTGCGTCCATAAATAGTTATATTATTTGTCTGGCTCTGTTTCTCTAATGTAAAATCTTTTAAGAGAAAATACTTTTATTGATGTTTTGAAAAAAAATCTTTATTTATGACACGAGTAAATGCGTTTTCTTTAAAATATTTTTTTAAATATAAATATAAATATTTTAAATTGAAATAAATAATATTAATAAGTAATTATCACAAATTTGCATTGGTCTTAAATTGATGGGTTTGAAATCATAACTAGAAAAAAAATTATTGTATATGTTTTAGATTTATTTGATCAATAAAAAATAAAATTATATATAAATAATTGTTTTTATAAATAATTAAATAAAAAATTCATTCGTCATATACATGTGGCAGCAACAATTTTAGAAACGGAAGCAAATTGATTAGACACTTTTAATAACGTTTATATTTATAATTTTTTTTAAATTGATAAGAAAAACATATTTTATAAACTTATTTTTATTTTTTGTTGTAAAAAAAATGAAAACTTTAAACAAATCATGTTTTCACTCTCATTTTTTTTTTAAATATTTTTGTCAATTTTAAAAAATTGTCAATTTTTGCTACATCATATTAAAATGTATTATAATAATTTATTTTACTAAAATTAAAATAATAATTTATGATTTAATTAATTTATTTTATTAAAATAAAATTATTTTTAATAGATAATAATTACATATTGAAATATTTATTTATTGAAGTTAAACTAAATATAGTTAAGACAATAATTTATTATTAAAACGATTTACTTTATTAGATTAATAATTATTTTTAATAAATAATAATTAAATATTAAAATAATTTATTTTAGTAAAATTAAATACTTTACTAAAATAAAAGTATTTATTGTAAATAAAATTATATTACCAAACTTTATTTCGGAGAAAAAAATGACAACTGAAAAAACCAAAAATAGTTGAAGACAAACAAAAAAACATAAATTTTATCAGACAGGCCATTAGGAAACACATTTTTTTTTTTAATTTCAAACGTCAAGCAAACACCAATAATCAATAAAGAACATAATTATTTTTAACAAAATTGTTTTATATGAGTTTTTTTTTTTTTTTTAATACAAAAACAAGCGAAGTTTCGTCACAAAAAGGTGACAGGTATAATAATAAGACAATACACCAAAACTGTAAAAATGATTATTAAGAACATTTTTTACTGTTAAAACAGACAAGCAGTAGATCAACAAATAGATGCCGACATCCAATCAGCTGCTTCATCAAGAAAAAAAAACTATTGCAAAAAAACATCAATCTCGACAAGCTGGTCTGTTATTTTCCAGAATTCTACATCACTTCAAATTTAAAAATACAGGAACAACAAAAAGAAGCGATGCCATCTCCTCAGGGTGCGGATAGAGATTCCCAACAAGTAGCACTGCATTCAATCTAGAGGGTGGTAGTGAAGCAAACCATAATTTGTGTAGAGCCTCCTCTTGTTATCCAAACGTTCTTTGCCAACTTTCAACACACCTCAACTAAACCCTGTTAATTGTAAAACAGTCACAAAATAAGCAAAATGCATGCTTAAGAAATTTGTGTGATGGACAACACTAAATAGATGCAAACCAAGAGACTACTGTCAAAACTCAGAGCGAAAACAATAAAAACAAAAATGGTCATGTGGTGCTAGATGGGATGAGAGCTAATACAGCTAGACAAGTTAATGTTTTCTGTAATATTTAAGTTAGGTATAAATTGTTTGCCTCAAAGTTGGAGTTTGAGACATTATTGTCTCCAACTAATATATATATACATGCAAGAATAAAGTAGAAAAGTAATATATAGTTATAGTTGTACATGGATTGTTATACAGAACCAATTGTTTGGGAAGACAGTCGAGAGCTCATGGGTGGACCCTGTGATGAGGTTCTTTCGACTACTAAAGGAGGGGAGAAAAAAGACGTGTGACCCAGAAGCAGATTTAGATCCTCCATTTCATAAGTGGAATGGAGAGGTCTATTCCATTTTATGAATGACTAAACGAATAAGAAAATAAATGTTCAATATGTGTGTTCGACTATTTAATAACAACAATAAAAAACATTTCGATAGATATCCTAGTATTTTACAAGAACAAGGTAATTGTCCGTTTTAAAAATTAACAAGACACATTCTTATAACTATCCAACATCTGCCAACAAAGCGTTCAACCATGACACAAGTTTCCATTAATTTTAAAACCATCATATTTAGTAATTTTTATTAACTATTTGACACGGAAACATCTTCACGATTTATTTCCCTCTTTATGAAATGGGCACATATCCAGAGCATAATGGTGGAATTAGGAGGATACTAAACCAAAGTAATATGGCAATTGAGCATATCATTCACGATAAATCCAAAGGAATGACAAATAAGAGGAAACAATACTTATTAATCTAACCAGAAAACAAAACATTCCCTTTTTTCAGGCTGAGTTTGAAATATCTAAGGCTTGATCGTGCTGCTGATTGGGTTATCCTTGATTATCAGGCCATTGCTCCCTGGGCCTCCCGTGGTAGTTAGACATCATGAGAGCTATAACATGGCACTTAGCTTATGTCATCAGCTTCCATTAAATTGTTGGTAAAAACACTATTCGTGATCCCTTAAGACCATACCATATGTCTCTACTTTCTTCTTAAATGTAGATAGCCCTTATTTCCATTTTCAGAAGCTGACATGTAGAACAGCAATCATTGACAATGAAGGTTAGAAATCTTCCAAGCTCTCCCCATAATCAACTTGGTCCAATAGGAACAAAAAGGTTTTCCTATCGCACAAAAATCCATCTCAGCAGCCAATTCTAAGAAGTGTAGAGCTAAAATATTACGATTCACATAATCTTGCCGAGTCGACCAATGGACTAAGTGTGGTGGAGAGTATAATAGCTTCTCAGTATGGAACTAAAAACCAGTTTACAGATGCCTACCCACCTTTAAAGAGGATTTTGATACACAATAAACACTAATACCAGCAAATTTCCGTTTTAATGATGAAACTCTAGATTCACAAAGAAACAAGGGAAGAAAATAGAATACTTTGCAGACTTAGTACTGGACTATTTTTTAAGGAATCTGAAATCTTTTCATGAGAAACTCCCCATGGATTTGGAGCTCACTTTACCAAGTTGATTTTGTATTACAGTTAGAAAGACCAGTATTTGCACATCATATATGGTCAGCATGCATAAACTACAATTAAGAAGTCAATATCTCTCTCGTTAAACTAATACATTACACAAAGATTTCCATCACTTACACTATGAAAGGAGAAATCCACTATAAGGTACAACACAAACATATTATACACAAGAAACTAACAAGGACCCTTCATCTATTCACCATCCATCACAATCTGTTCAAGTAATATGAGTACCCAGACAATTAATTATTTTGTATTTCTCACGTCCATATAAGATAAATAAGCCAGACAGCTAAAAAAAAACATGGATTTGACCCGTCACCCATCATTTGCAAACAAATTCAGTCCAGAAGTAAAACAAGTAAGCAAATCAGGACAAAGCCCTTTTTTAATTATAGCATCAAGGTGCATCCATAAACATGTAGACTGGAATATTCTTATCTTGATATCTAGTTTGATCTCTAATCTGAGCTACTATTTCCTAAGTTACTTGTTAATTGTGGTCCATTAACATTTTGATAAAACTTATTTTGGAACATTATAGTTCTAGCGTGATTCCTAAAGAAACTAGGATGCCTTTCCTTTTTCTAAAATTATAAATGCTCTAACCATTCAGTTCCATGAACCAGTACACTTCCATTGTGTCAAAATCTACTACTCTTAGCACCTCTTTCACATGTCAAGCATAAGCAAATTTCTTCAAATATCCAGAAAACTAATGGGTTATGAAATAAACATGAAATCTAGCAAGCAGCTTCAATAGTTATCAAATTTAAACTCCAGTAACCAATTAGCCATCATTAGATATCAGGTAAAGCTACATATTAATTTCCAGCGACCAGTAAAGCGCATATTCATGAAGCTTCCCCACAAGGGCATAAAAATACAGATATGGGTTCTGGAAAACTCTTAAAAATCTAGCATCAGTGCCAAAGAAACTTTGCACTTCCCTCCCACACAGATGCTACTAGCAACTTTGCTGCCACTACAACAGTTTTGACTTCACTCAAATAAAATAGGAATACGGCATGCATCCACAAATTTATCCAAAACCATATCCAGTGCCACAATAACAACCTATCTGATGCAATAACATATGCACACTGCTTATCTTGCCTCCGAAAGGTCATTTTGGATATATCGGAGGTCATTTTGGACATAACGAGGACATGCCAGCATCAAACAAAAAATATTCCATTAAAAAAAAAAAGTTTATGCTCTATTTCAAAGAACTAAACAACTAAATAACATTATTGAAAACAAATTTACTGAACCAAGCAGCTCAAGTAGATGGGATTAACAAACACTGCATAAACAATCATGAAGAATTACAAGAGTAAAGCCTATTTGTAACAATCAGAAAGTAAACTCATGGTCACGTGATGTCAATAAACTTATGAAACAGAGTCAACAGACTATCAGACAGTGAAATATTCATCAAAAAAAAAAAAAAAAATGAAAGGGGTTTTCTGTACAGACCTGGGAGACCCAGCATTCATATTACGATGAAGTATCCTCCCACTGCCGGAGTCACCCGATTCAATCAATTCCCTCAACCCTAAACTACCCATCTTCTCCTCCTTTTCATCAACCTTTCCATCATTGTCACTGGAAACAGCGACCGTATCAGCCTTCACTCTCTCAAAGTAATTTCCATAGATATACTCAGGTGTATACCCATTTTCTTCATCGAACAACATTATATGACCATGCCACTCCCAAACCCGGTAATCGGAGCCAGTGTCTTGGTGGAACCCAACACAAATATGGTGGTCGTTGATCGTGACGGCCTGACCCGAGTTGGGTTTCAGGGTTTCGATTCTCCCACCGAGGATCGTCCGGATAATCTCTTTCTCGAGCTTCGATTCTTCTTTTGCGAGTTGGGTTTTGCTACCGTCGTCCTCGTCCTCGTCCGTGTCCGAGAGATTGGCGGCGTCGAAGAGGAGGTCTTCTAGGGTTTGATTGAGGAATGGTGTCGAGTGGAGGTTTGGCGGTCGGATTTGGAGCCTGCCCATCAGGGTTTGGAGGAGAAGATTGTCGAAGTTAGGGGTGTTGTTGAATGAACTCATGGCCTTTAGATTGAACTTTGTGGGTTTTGGTTTCGTAATTGATAAAAATCTATATATACATGCACACACACGCAGAGGGAAAGAGGCTGAGGGATTTTGCTGAGGAAGATGAGCACGAGAAGGGTTTATGGGTTAAATCTCGATGATAGAAAGACTGGCGGTTGTAGGGGTTTTTTCAGCTATGGAAGCCAAATTGGAACACGTGTCATCGGGAGGGGGCATCTAAAAACTTTAATCGAACTTTAATTTTTTTATATTTTTTATTTTTTGTACCAGAAGGAGAAATTTCAGCAAAAGTATAAAAAAATAAAAATTTTTGAACTGAAATTTTATTAAATAAAATAAAATTTTAAAATTCTAAGCATGTGAACAATTCTGCACTAAATATTTCAAATTTTTAATTCAAAAAAATTAAAATATGTCTTCTAAATTCAAAAATAAATTGGTCAAACATGATCTTAAATTTATTTATCTTTTTTTATTAAATAATGTTAATTATATTATCCATCTCTGACCAAAATGTACTAGTTATTCCCCGTTCTTGGCATTAATTTTGAAACTCGAAGTCTAGCTCAAAAGAGATTCAACAATGGGAAATTATATTCCTTCCCTCAAGCCAGTTTATCAGGCAAGATTTTAATGCTTTCCCCCTCTTTTTTTCTCCCTCTTCGAACATTGTTTATGAGTTCACAAATAGTCGTAAGTTTATGCTTAGAGTGTTAAATTTAGTTAAAAATTTTAAATTTTTTATAATTTTGTAAATTTTTTCTAATTTTTTTATGCAACAAAATTTTTTAATTTTTACCAACTTATTCAATTTTCTCTGACATTTATCAAAATTTTTAAATTTTCTTTAATTTGAGGATATTTTAAAAAAAATAGTAAATACTTAACAATCTAAAATTAATTTATTTATTTTTTCAAATTTTGAAACTCCAAATACGCGCTAAGTTGCAAAGCTTGTCCATGGTAGTCCTGCCTCTTCGGCCCACGGAATTTCATTTCTTAGACAAGAATTTCGTACTAGATTGGTCTCTTTTTTTTCTTTTAATTTTATTTTTGAAAATTGTGTTTGGTGAGATATTTTAATTTTTTTAGTCTCCTCTTTTTGAAATGAGTCTCAAAAAAATCAAAAATTTTGAAAAATAAAAAATCATTTTCATCATTTTAGTTTCATTTTTTGTGTCTCGTGACTCATTAATGAGTGGGTATAAAAATAATAATTTTTCCTTGCCAATAACTATGCAAGAAAACTTTATTTTTGTCTTCTTACTTTGATATATGTTCAATTTTGTCCCCATAAGAGTGCATTTAGGGTATATTTAGAATGATAAAAAGTGAGATAAATTGAGAGTTCGTAATACGTGCAGTAAAAGAAAAAAATTGATGTGATATAAAATTAACAAAGATTTATAAAATTTTTTGTTGTTTATTTGCAAACCAAACGGAACCTTAGAGTGATAAAAAGTGAGATAACATAAAATAATTTATAAATTTGTAATTGGTACAATGAGTAAAAAGTATATAATTTTTAGTATTTTTCACAATTTTCAAAGGTTTTTTATTATCCCAAATGGAGCCTAAGTTTGAAAACCAACATTCTCTCTCATTTTTGCCCATTTTCTAAAGACTTTATAAGCCATACTTCAAAGTTGCCAATTTTTTCTCATTTTTACCCCTTTTCTTAGAAATTTTATAAATACATTTTAAAAAGTGAATATTCTTTTTCTGTTTTTTCTTCACCGTAAAATAAAAAAATTATAATTACTCATTTGATAAACTTCAATACATTCGTATAATTATTTTAGGTATGCTTAATAAACTATTATTAAATATATCTTAAAGTTTTCATTATTTTTCTTTTTTCATTCTCAAATTCTTATTCCAAAGACACTTTGACCGTCACATAAAAGAATTTTTCTCAAGAAAAGACCCAGTTCTTCAGGAATTTGACAAAAAAAAAAAAAAAAGAAAACCCAGTGGAGCAGATCTAGTTCTTCCTCCTACTGCATAAGATATATTATTCGCTTGCTTGCTACAAATAAACATTGAATATAAATATTACGTTCTGTCAAAAAAATAAAATAAAAATAGAAAATATTGCACAGCCAAAAGCTTCGATGTGAAAGTTTTGTTGCTATCAATGGCACAAGAGTACTTTTCGCCGTCATCATACTATTAAAGAAACAATTCACCAGAAAATGTTGTACAAGCCAACCACATGAATCCATGTGCATACACACAGCAAAATATAGAGTTATAGAAGGTGATGAACAAAACTTATATAGCATTATCCACCCGGCATGGCACTTTGCAGCAAATGAAATACAAACTACCGCCTCAAGCTCTCCACGATGTAGTCCGCGTAGAGATTCCTTCACAGCAGAAGCAAAATTGAGATTAAGACCATAATCCACGAAGATGAGGTTGGTGACGAGCAGAATAGCAAATTTGCAAAACTCCTCAGATTGATAAATAGGAAACTACAATGATCGGAAAGTGTACATCTCACAGAGGGGGTGAGTGGTCACTAAATATGTAAACACTAGTAGATCCCAGAAAATAAAAAATAAAAAATGGGTGAAAACAAGGACAGGCAGAAACATGCAATGGGAAAAGGAAGATATTTTGAAAGCAACTACAAATTTATCGCTTACATGGAATGCTGGACTGCTTCAAAGGCCTTCGAGGCAGGCAGAAAATTATCAACTGCAACTTCCTTGTTCTCATTTTTCTTGTCTATTTACTCGTTAGAGAAGAAAACATTCTGTTTTTCAAATCATTTTCCAAAAGAAAAAGAATGGTATAGAGGAGAAAATTTTGTTATTCGTGTCATAGATTTAAGCAGAGTCGATTTCTCAATAAGAATCAAAACTTTTAGAAGGATACAGTCCTCAAAGAAGCGGCGAATCTCAGCCAATCGATGTGGAGGGAACTCATTGATATCATTATAGTGTCGGTACTCCGGATCATCAGCACATACTGCAATTATCTTGTTATCTTTTTCACCCTATGTTCAGAACAAGGTTAAAATTTCTTCTAAGGGTAGAAGAAAATTTTTATCATGACAATGTAATCACCTGATCAATCATTGGCATGAGGCCTATTGCTTTAGCCCGAAGAAAGCATCCTGGGAGAACTGGTTCCTGTATGTGTTCGTAAAGGCTTGTAAGCATTAGCAGCTGGTGCTCTATTTTGTAACAATTATAGCTACAAATGACAGAACACAAAAACAGATTCATAGAAACATGGTGCAAAAAATATAAAGAAGTGCGACCCCATAAAAAGGTGGTATATAAATATGAATAAATATAGTCGATACCAAACCAGTAGACCATGCCCACCCAAACGCGATGCAATTGTCAGCTATATGACTTAGATGCCTGGGACTGCAATACTATGTCCTTGGGTGGTCATTAGAGCCAATAGCTGGTGTAGCTCGTTTACTAGGCAGTTGGGGGCAGACTATCCTGGATTCTGGTCACACTAATTGTTCCAGTTGGGGAGCACAAGATTTACAAAGGCATGGATGTCCTACAATCTGGCATGTCAGAGAAGACAACGCATATCCTAAAATAGATTTAGCCATATTTCACTACCCTGGGGAACAAGTATTTAATTCATCATAGTCTCATTTAAAAAAAAAAAAAAGAAGAAGAAGAATTCCTGCCAGATGCAATTAGAAGATATTTCTTGGGCTTTTCTATTTTATCTCGTCTCTATATTAAATAATGCAAGTTTGGTCACTGTTTTCACAAATTGTGAGATTTAAGTCCAACCTGCACAACACTTTCATTCAGTACCTTTCAATGTCCCTACAATTCTCATTGGAAAATATTGCCCAAAAAGAATGTCACCCATATTGACAGACACCCAAAAACTAGAACCTGAACTTATGAACTAGAATAGTAGCAGGGTCCAAACTATTGTGCGCAAAACATTCCTTGCTACATTTGAGCTGTGTATCAAGGCGCAGAAAATTCCAATTCATTCATGAATGATAACAAGTAGTGCAGTGAGGTATCCATGCATAATCGGCAAATGTGAGAAAATGTATATCGACCAACAAACCTGCATGATAACCAAGACATCCAGGGGGTCATTATCCTCACAAAGAGTACGCGGGATGAAACCATAGTTATGGGGGTAAACAACTGATGAATAAAGTACGCGGTCAACCTGCAAACATGCATAAGCTTTAGCACCCTGTAATAACAAAAAAAAACACTACTGTTATAAATAATTGACCAAACGTGATTACCTTGATCATTCCAGTTTTTTTATCAAGTTCATATTTCACCTTACTCCCCTTACTGATTTCAACCACCTGCAACAATTACCCACATTTTTATACTACATTTTTTCTGTAAGTGTGAATGTTCAATATTTTACAATTTATAGACATTTTATAAAACTGCTTGAAGACTTTGGAACAATAAAATTCAACTGAAACAGCTTGAAACTAGACATTTTTATCCAAGAAAAGGACCTGTAGAATGAAAGTTAAATTACAATGAAGTGTTTCCAATGAAGAAATAAAAAATTGAATTGAGACTTTACAAGTTTCTCAAACAGACAACCGAGAGACAGATTTGAACTCCATGCTTATAATCAATACAGGGGCATTTAAAGACTTAGGAACCAAACCGACAGCCTTATATTAAGTATGTTCCATCCAGTTGCCAACATGCCACTAAGGAAAGCATAGAGCAAAATCATAGGTATCTCTACAACCCATAAATAAACAAGAATTTGAAAAATTATCATGGCAAAAAAAAGGGGGAGAAGAAGCTTGAAAAATTATCATGGCAAATAAAGGAGGGAAGAAGGAAACGCATTATCAAATTGAGGGTTACGGTAAGGGGGAAGAATGAAAGGCATTATAAACTTTGGGTTACAGTCAAGTAAATTTTTCTTGTTGCACATGATTCTTAACCATAATCCAATCAAGTATCTAATAAAATGTATGATCACCGCCTGTGATTGCCTTCACATGAACCTGGTATAACATTAGCACTTACTAAAATAAACCAGAACAATTACATAATCATTCAAAGGGATCCTAAAGATTATTTAATTACAGTTGCTTCCAAGGTATTCCCATCAGGTACAGCAGGACCTTGTACCAACTTAGTAAGTTGATGAGATGCCTTCCTTAATAGCACTTGGGTATGACTGTAGGAATCATTTCAACTGAAAACAAGCCTTCCATGGCACCAGAAACAGTATGCACCATATAACAGTCATGAAAAGGGACAAAGCAATGGTAATTATCATACTATGTTGACACAATAAGATGTCCAAATTAAAAAACCAGAACATACATCAACTAAAATTATAGAAGGACTACCTACTCCCACCTATGTCACGTAGGCAGTTCTAAGATTTATTGCCTTCCTTGATAGTATAACACGCACAGTCACACTTCTGATTTGATTTACTTTGTTCTTCCTCAGTTTAATTTATGACAAAATATATCTTAACGGGATAATATTAGCCAATAAAATGAGCCATATTAAGTTCAGCATCCTTACACAATTGAAAACCATCGGGGCTCCGGGTCCTGCAGTGAATTATAAGGAGAGAGTGAATTATAAGGAGAGATTTATACACTACGAAGTTATTACATCACAAATGAAAGTACACACCAGAGGTAACGATAAATCCCAAGAAAAAAGTAAGATACCTATCTCCAAATCATGCCAAGGATGTGCAGCAATTGACTTTCTGGTCATAGACGAAAGTATTCTTTCATTAAGAGGGGGATGAGAAGATTTAAGAGAATCAGGAGCTTTGTCTGGAGTCTCGTTAGGTGGAGTCATATTTGCCAGCTGCATGAACAATTATAAATTTGCAGTCTTATTTTCTTTTCCAAATTGAAACAAATGATGAATTTTTGGCAACAATGAACCATATAAAAAAATGACGATTTAACAACACGTAGTACCCAGACTCAAAAAATAATAATAAGTAAATAAATCCAGCCAGAATATATTGCCCATAAATGAGAAAATTGAAATTGCAGTCACGTAAAAGGAAATTTGACTTCATGCCTAATAAACCAAGTAAAACTGTTTATGTAGATTAATGTGCAATAATTATGGTAGCGTTTGGAGTAGTAAAAAACAAGAAAAATTGAAATAAAACGTGATTTTGAGTTAATTTTGGCGTTTGGTGTTTTCTTTCCAAACTGCATTTTTTGGAGATGAACAATAACAAAAAACTGTTAGAGTGGTTTCCCAAATCTATTCTAACGGATTCAAAAAATCAACACTCTATGTCCTGTACAATAGTTCTATTCTCTCTCTCGACAGTGGTAAACCGTTAGAACGGTTTTCCGAATCCGTTCTAACGAATTTAAAAAGTCTCTTTAGAGATGCACAGCGCCAAAACTGTTAGAACGGTTTTTCCAAATCCATTCTAACGAATTCAAAAAAATTCATATAAAATAGCGATAATGGTACTCGTTTGAAAGCTTTCGACTCGAAAAATATGATTGTCAAAAAAAAATTTACGCACTCAGTTAACCTCCTTTCGGATTTTTTGTTTTTTGTTCTTAAGCGAAATATTGAAATTTTTTGAAATTAGTAAAGGTGAAAATGTGTAAATGTGTAATAGAGAATTTTAGTGATTTATAGATGCTGTTAGAGATTTATTTTGTTTCATTTTACTTCTTAGCACTCCAAATGATGCCCATAGAAGATGTATCTAGACTTAGGTAATCCGAATAGTCACCTAAGTAAGATGTACAGTCACTATTGTATGTATATAAATTCACACACAAGAACACCGATTGGCTGTCGAATTCTCTTCAATTTATCTAGTTTTATCTTGGTATCAAAGCGTTATTGAGTTCTTGTGTGTGTTAAACAAAAATCAGTACAATGCCTGTGCAAGACCATAATTGGTCTGTATAAATGTTGCAAACGTCACAAGCAGAATGGAGGGTTTCCATTTCTATCAAGCAATAGGCTGTCAACCTATTACTCGTTCAATATCCCACATAGCTCAAAGTGATCGTCGGAAGGAAGCAACCACCGTCAGAGGAACGCCGTCACTGGAAAGTATCTCACACGCTACTCGTCAATCTGCGCGTGGGCCGCACACACCGCCGTCGAAGCTTCGATTGCTGGCGCGAACAACTCCATTGAACTTCCAGCCTTCTTTATCATCTGATCTCCTCTCTCCGGCCAGTCTACCGGTGTATTTATTTCCTTGATTGGACAATTTTTCTTCCCTTCCTCTACTTATTTGTTAATGTTTGTATCCAAACCACAGTTTACTATACGTAAACCACTGTTTGCTGATGGCTACTGAGATCCCTCTTGAACAAAAAATGATGAGTGGTTCCATTCTTATGTCTCAAGAGTTAACAACCAGGAAGTTAAATTGAACAAATTACATCCAAGGTCTAAAGCTGTCAAGATTGCATTGATTAGATATGGTAAACAGAAACATTTGATTGAGTCTGGACTTCTAAAACTAACCCCTAAGTTTGATGCTTGGGTCCAAGAAGGTGCTCATCTAGCCAGCTTATTGTGGAATTTCATGGAACCCAATATTGCAGATATGCGCACTCATCTTGACACATGTAAGGACATATGAGAGTATGTTCGTCTACTGTTTTTTAGTGATCTCGCTCGCATGTATGATTTATCACCAGAATTCTTTCAACTCTAACACTCTAACAGACCGGTTACTAAATACTTCGCCTCGCTGAAGCACGTTCATGAGGAATTGAATGCTCTACAACCATTATCCACAGACATGAATGTGATGTAGAAGCAATAGGAACAGATGGTTGTACTTTGATTCCTTGCCGATTTAGATTTTGAGTTTGAGCCAGTGAAAGCCTAAATACTCAATAGGGCTTTTCTTCCATCATTTGCAGAAACCTACGCTAGGGTAATGAGAGTTGCTTCTAAGGATTCATCCACCACTCCGGATGCTACATGTTCAGTCCTGATCAATCAAACATCTTCAGACAGTAAGAGTCCTAATTATTAAACTTCATCTTAATCTGGTGATCATAGGACTCATGGAGGTCGTGCTTGTGGACGTGGAGGTCATGGTACAAGACCTAAATGCTCTCATTGTGGCCGTATTAGACGTGTGAGGGAGAATTGCTGGGACCTCAATGGGAAACCAGCTCATATGATTAGTTGAGAAAAAGGGAGAGATTGAAATTGAATTCTCTCGTCTCCCTTGCATATTATTTATAATGAAAGTTTACATCAAATTAGGAAATAGGAAACTAGGAAATTAGGAAACCAAATCAATCACTCCTATATGCTAAACAATCACATCTATATTCTAAGGAAATTAAGCATATATTCTAATATATATGTTTCTATATTCTAACACGCCCCCTCAAGCTGGAGCATATAAGTCAAAAATGCCCAGCTTGGATATGAAACTCTGAAATGCAGAACGAGATAATGGCTTGGTGAGAAGATCGGCCAGCTGAGAAGAGGAGCGAACAAATGGAGTACTCAACTCCTTGCGGAGCAGCAAATCACGTATAAAATGACAATCAACCTCAATATGTTTTGTACGCTCGTGAAACACAGGATTATTGGCAATAAAGATAGCAGCTTGATTATCACAATGCATTTCCATAGGAGCAGGAACTTCAATACCAAAATCCCGAAGAAGTGACCTAACCCAGAGCATTTCAGACGCAGTGTGAGCCATAGCACGATACTCAGCTTCAGCACTAGAACGAGCCACAACCTGTTGTTTCTTACTACGCCATGTAACTAAATTACCACCAACAAAGGTACAATAACCCGAGGTGGAACGCCGATCATTCCGATTACCAGCCCAATCAGCATCACTATAACCAATAACACTTAAGGAGGAAGAGGAACGATACAAAAGTCCACGTGCTGGAGAATGCTTCAAATACCGTAGAATCCGACACACAGCCTCAAAATGCGGAAGACGAGGACTATGCATAAATTGGCTGACTACCCCCACAGCATAAGTGATGTCAGGACGAGTAACAGTGAGATAAATGAGCTTACCCACAAGTCGACGGTAACGACCCACATCAGAAAATGGCTCGCCCGAAGTAGCATCTAACTTAGTAGATGGGTCCATAGGAGTATCAGCAGGACGGGCACCGAGAAGACCAGTGTCAGAGAGTAAATCCAGCACATACTTGCGTTGACAGAGGGAGATGCCTTGTGAAGAGTGGGCAATTTCAATTCCAAGAAAGTAACGAAGTCGACCCAAATCCTTGGTATGAAATTGAGTAGCAAGATACTGTTTCAAATCCACAATACCCGTGATATCATCACCAGAAATAATAATGTCATCAACATAGACAATTAATATAATAGTGCCAGAAGATTGTCGTCGTACAAAGACTGAATGATCAGCAGTAGAACGAGTATACCCAATATCAAGGAGAACAGAGCTGAAACGATCAAACCAAGCCCTAGGAGATTGTTTCAGACCATATAAAGCACGCTGTAAACGACACACAAGATGCTCACTACCAGGGATACTATAACCAGGAGGTTGATCCATATAGACTTCTTCTTGTAGTTCTCCATGGAGGAATGCATTCTTAATATCAAGCTGATGTAGAGGCCAAGAACGACTTGCAGCAACAGCAAGAAGAATTCGAACTGAATTCAGACGAGCAACAGGAGAGAAAGTCTCAGAATAGTCAACACCATACGTCTGAGTGTAACCTTTGGCAACCAACCGAGCTTTAAGGCGCTCAACTGAACCATCTGGAAGATACTTAACAGTATAAACCCAGCGACAACCAACAGTTCGTTTGCCAATAGGTAGAGAGGTGAGTTCCCATGTCTGATTTTGATGAAGAGCATGCATTTCTTCATCCATTGCGTGTTTCCATCCCGGAATAGACAAGGCCTGTTGATAAGTAGAAGGAACAAAAACAGAAGACAAGGCACAAATAAAAGAAGACAAGGAACAGGAAAGCCGATGGTAAGAGACAAAATTAGCAATAGGATGTTGAGTGCAAGTACGCTTACCTTTTCGTAAGGCAATGGGCAAGTCAGGAGAAGGAGAATGATCTTCATCAGAATCAGGTACCTCAGACGAAGGGGTGTGATCTGGCGGTAAGGGAAGAATGACCTTTCTATCAGGATCACGTCGATAAACCTGTTGCAGAGGAGCAGGAGCAGAAGGTTCAGATGGAACTAATGGTTCTGAAGCTGTGAAGTGATCAGTGGTAGGAGTGAGTGAGGTAGACTGGGATATGGGAACATAGGTGGAAGATAAAGGGGCAGGAAGAGTAGGGGAGTGCGCCCCCTCACGAAAGGTAATGAGATCAGGAGATAAAAGGTCACCACTAGAAGAAAAGAAAGGAGTAGATTCAAAAAAGGTGACATCGGCACTCACAAAGTAACGTCGGGAAGGAGGGTGATAACAACGATAACCTTTCTGAGTGCGGGAATATCCTAAGAAGACACACTTACGAGAACGAGGTGAAAGTTTGTCTTGATTAGGATCAAGTATATGAACAAAGGCAACACAACCAAAGGTACGAGGAGAAAGAGGAAAAGGTGACCGATTGGGATAAAGAAGAGAAAATGGAGACTTATTTGACAATATTGGTGTAGGGACCCTATTAATTAGATAACAAGCAGTGAGAACAGCATCTGCCCAAAAAGATTTAGGGACATGCATGTGAAACATTAGGGTACGAGCAACATCTAACAAATGACGATTTTTGCGTTCAGCAATACCATTTTGTTGAGAAGTGTGAGGACAAGTAGTTTGGTGGATAATGCCCTTATCAGTACAAAAGTTATGAACAATCGTCTGAATATACTCCAATGCATTATCAGAACGAAAGACTTTAATTCTTCTGTTGAATTGAGTAACAATTTCAATGTAAAAACGAGAAATAACAGAAGGTAAATCAGACCGTTGTTTAATTAAAAAAAGCCATGTCATTCGAGAAAAATCATCAACAAATATCACGAAATATGAAAAACCATTAACACTAGAAATGCGGGCAGGGCCCCAAACATCTGTATGAACAATATCAAAAGGTTCAGACTCACGACTAATACTACGGCTAGGAAAAGAACTACGGTGATGCTTGCCAAGTTGACAAGCCTCACATTCAAGACTAGACACTGAACTAAAATTAGGAAAAAGTAGTTTCAACCGAGCTAAACATGGATGACCAAGACGAACATGCCACTGGAGAGGGGAGACAGAGGTGTGGAGAACTGTGCTAGTTAGTTGTTCTGGTGGACGATCACGATTAAGATAATAAAGGCCATCCTTCTCATGCCCCGAACCAATCATCTTCTTCGTCGTGAGGTCCTGAAAAACACAAGAAGTAGGAAAGAAGGTTATGGAACAATTTAATAATTTGGTTAACTGACTGACAGAGAGTAAATTAAAGGGAAAGTGTGGTACATAAAGACTAGAAGGGAGATTAAGGGATGATAAGGGATGAAGAGTCCCTCTACCAGACACAGGACGAGAAGAACCATCAGCTAACACAATACTATGATTAACATTACTGAGGTTAGAGAATAAGGAAGAATTACCAGACATATGCGAGCTGGCTCCCGAATCGATGATCCAAGAGGGAGAAGAGGAGACTACAAGAGCTGGTTTACCTGAGTTAGCCAGAGTAGCAGTGGAAGATGAAGGATTAGAAGCACGCAAGGATTGAATGAGCTCTTGAAGTTATGAGGAGCTTAAGGTTATTGTCTCCTGAGAATCAGACGTGGTAGCTCCATTATCAGACGCTGGAAGTGACGAAGTAGCACAGTCAGAGACATGGTGGGCTTGTTCAGGCTTACCATATTTCTTCCAACAGTAAGGCTCAGTATGATTGGTACCACCGCAAAAATTACACTTGCGGTCACCTCGACCATTTGATGAACGTCCTCCACCACGAGAACCACTACGAGTAGTACGTCCACCACGAGTGCCACGAGAATTACCTTGGGAAGAACTTCCTCGATTATGTTGACTAATAAGTGCTGAAGAATCAGTAGAAGTCACTGAATGATCATTCACACTGGATGGATGGCAACCCAATGATGACCTTTGTATACGAGCATAAGCACTGGCAGCAGTAGGAAGAGTTTCACTCGCTAGAATTTGATCTTTAAAGCCTCGAAGTGCAGGATTAAGGCCAGATAAAAAGTTTGCAATCATGAATTCTTCCCAATGCTTCATTTGCTGTGTTAAGTCTTCACTGAACGGTCTGTATTGTAACAGCTGCTCCCATAAACTCTTCAAGTGACTGTAGTAATCAGACAATGATCTCTCGCCCTGTTTTGCAGAGAACATCTGCTCATACAACTCATAAACTCGAGAAATATTACTTTTCTGGGAATATGATTCTGCAAGACAATCCCAGATCTTCTTAGATGAGTCACAAAACTCAACGGTGGTAGCAACTGAATCCTCCAGACTATGCCATAATAGCCCCATAACAATTGCATCCTCGCTCATCCAAACACGATACCGAGGATCAGTGGACGATGGTGGCTCATCAGTAATAAATTGTAACTTGTCCTTTCCTCGAAGAAAGGTCTTCACAGCATGTGCCCAACTCAAATAATTCTCACCATTTAATTTTTTCGGTGTAATAGAACGAGGAACATCATCTGCCTTTAAGAATACAGATTGAGGCATGATTGAAGTAGTATCTTCAAATTTTGACATGTTAATAAATCTCCAGCACAGTCGTCAAATAAAGAACCAACAAAGAGACCTCCGCAACCGTAGAACAAGAGTGGTTAACCAAACCAACAAATCAACGCCCCAATGGCAGCAAAGAAATCGGAACAAACCAGAATGGCAGATCTGGTCTCGAACAAGAAGAAATCAGAAAAAAAAACAGACAGTTGCGGAAGACAGGGACGAGAACGACCATGCTTACATCCAAATCAACTACCCATCAAGCCAAAAGGTAGCAAAAAGGGTCGCCTGCCCTAGGCGAGCTCCGGCAGGGGTCGCCGGAAACTTCTCGGAGGGAGACGCGCCTGCACGCGCCGAGAGAAGCTTCGCGCGTGAAATCTGGACGCCTCGGAAGTCCCGCGCGTGAGGGCGCGTGGCCTACCGGCCGGTGACGACTCCGGTGGGGTTGTGATCGTCGGCCACCGGCGATCCTTTTGGAGTGGTCGGACTTCAATTCCGACCACCGGAGAGCTGTCCGCCGGCGATGAACAGTGCCGCTACAGTACTGTTAGGGTTTTTTTTTTTTTTTTTTTTTTTTTTACAGGGCTGCTACAGCTAGGGTTTTTTTTTTTTGTGGAACCAGAGTTTGCTCTGATACCAAGTTGAGAAAAAGGGAGAGATTGAAATTGAATTCTCTCGTCTCCCTTGCATATTATTTATAATGAAAGTTTACATCAAATTAGGAAATAGGAAACTAGGAAATTAGGAAACCAAATCAATCACTCCTATATGCTAAACAATCACATCTATATTCTAAGGAAATTAAGCATATATTCTAATATATATGTTTCTATATTCTAACATGATTCATGCTGCTTCATTTGATGTTTCTATCCCTTTAGATGAACTCAGTACAGGTGAACTATCGAATGTGACCCTTTCAGGAGAAGACTATACTAAATTTCTTCAGTATCAAACTGCTCACCAGGCATCTCTTCTAACAGTTTCCATAGCCTATCAAGGTAATTCTACTGCTTGTGTGTCTACCTCTTCACAAGTATCTTTGGTCATTAATTCTGGTGCTTCAGACCATATGTACGGTACTCCTTCCTTATTTTCTGATATTCAGTGCTCTCCCATCTCTAGTATTACCACAGGTAATGGTTCATCTAATCCAGTGAAGAGTATCGGTAAAACGTGTCCATCCTCTAACTTACCCTTATCCTCTATTTTATATATTTCATCCTCATCTTTCAATCTTCTATCTGTCAGTAAACTCACCAAACAACTAAATTGTTCACTGACTTTCTTTCCTGATTTCGTGATCATTCCGGATTTGAAAACAATGAAGAAGATTGGAGAAAGGTGTGAAGCACAGGGACTCTACTATCTGGCTGGCCCATTTGCCCCATCGTCTATCACTTGTTTTACAGCTGCCTCTCCACTTGAGATTCATTGTCGTCTTGGTCATCCATTTTTTAAAAGGTTAAAACTTATAGTTCCTAGCTTGAGTCAACTTCAATCTTTGAATTGTGAATCTTGTCAGTTAAGAAAGTGTCACCGTGCTTCTTTTAGTCCCAGACTCAATAATAGGTCCTCAAGTACTTTTCATTTGGTTCATTTAAATGTATGGGGACCAAGTCGTGTAATTTCAAAGTTGGGGTTTCAATATTTTGTTACTTTTATTGATGACTTCTCGAGACTTACATGGGTTTATTTAATAAAAGATCGTTTTGAGTTATTGTCTATCTTTAAATCTTTCTGTATTGAAATTAAAACCCAATTTGATGTGTCTATCAAGATACTTCACAATAACAATGACAGAGAATATTTTTCTAAACCATTAACTGATTTTATAGCCTCATTTGGCATGCTTCATCAATCTTCTCGCTCTCGTACTCCACAACAAAATGGAGTTGCAGAGAGAAAGAACTTACATCTTATTGAAACAACCAGGTGTTTAATGTTTCATATGAAGGTTCCAAAGGGTTTTTGAAGAGACGATATTCTCACTATGTGTTAATAAATAAAATGCCATTCACGGTTCTACAGGGTCGTTTCCCTTATTCTGTGTTATTTACACAGACACCACCATTTCCTCTTCCTCCATGTGTTTCTGGATGTGTTGCTTTTGTTCACCAACTTGACAGTGGCACTGACAAGTTTGACCTCGTACTCTTAAATGTGTATTTTTGGGGATATTCTAGGTTATAGAAAAAGTGTTGATGTTACAGTCCTTCTCTCCATCGATATTTTGTGTGCGCCAATGTCTCATTCTTTGAGAATACTCCTTTTTTTTTATACTTCATCCTTGTTTGATTTGAATGAAAGTTTTTCTTTGCCTGTGATTTCTCCTTTTCGTCTTTCTCATCCTGATCTACAGGTTTTTAGAGACAGCAGGCAGTTTCAGAGTTTTCCCTAATGCTTCAACTACCCCATCTTCTCTTATGTTTATTTAAATCCTACTCCCGAGCCAGCACTTAGTGACCTTAATCTTCCTGTTGCTCTTTGGAAAGGTAGACGAACTTGCACTTCTCACTCTATTTCTAACTTTGTTTCCTACACATGCTTGTATCCATCATATCATACTTTTGTTTCTTCTTTGTCCACTATTTCTACTTCTAACTATGTGTCTAAAATATTATCTCATTCTAAATGGCGTATTGTTATGGAAGAAGAAATGTCTGCTCTACAAGTCAATAATACTTGGGATTTAGTCACTCTTCCTTCTGGCGAGTTTATACGTGTATACAATCAAAGTTCATCCTGATAGTTCTGTTACTCGGTTGAAAGCAAGGTTAGTTGCCAAATGGTACACTCAGATTTATGACCTTGATTTTTCAAAGACCTTCTCTCCTGTTACTAAAATTACGTCTGTTCAGCTCCTCATTTCTCTTGCTCCCACTTTCACTAGTCTCTTCATCAGCTAGATGTTAAAAATACCTTCTTACACGGTGATCTTACTAAGGAGGTGTATGTAGAGTAACCTCTTGGGTTTATTGCTCAATGGGAGTCTGGACTAGTCTGCAAATTGAAAAAGTTTCTGTATGGCCTAAAGCAATCCCATTGCGCATGGTTTGGCAAGCTTAGTGATGTAGTGATAGAACTTGGATTGATACATTACGGTGTTAATCATTCTATTTTCTATCACTATTCCTCTCAGAGAAAGATATGGTCGCTGGTTTATGTGGACGATATTGTAATCACAAGTGATGACACATAAGGAATTCATGATCTGAAGATATTCTCTCAAACTAAGTTCAACACCAAGGATTTGGATTTACCAAAGTATTTATTAGGCATTGAGATTGCAAAATCACATAACGATATTGTCCTTTCTCAGAGAAAATATGTTCTTGATCTGCTGTTTGAAACTAGCATTTTAGGAACCAAACAAATTGATATTCCAATGAATCCCAATACAAAACTTCTAGCAGGTAAGGAAGAATTATCGGAAGACCTTGGTTGATATCGCAGATTAGTTGAGAAGCTTAATTATTTGACAGTCACACAGCCAGATATCTCATTTGCTACAAGTGTAGTAAATCAATTTCTTGATGCACCTCGATCTAGTCATTGGGACACAATTATTCGTATTCTGAGATATCTAAAAGATGCACCAGAATGTGTTTTGTTGTATCGAGATAATGGTCATACATTTGTTCAAGGTTATACAAATGCAGATTGAGCTAATTAGCTAACAGATAGACGATCAACTACTGGGTACTATATCTTTGTGGAGGGAAACTTAGTATTATAGAAAAGCAAAAAGTAGACAGTGGTGACAAGATCAAATGCAGAATTAGAATATAAGGCTATGGCACATACTTCTTGTAAATTGATCAGAATACGTCATATGTTGACAAAATTAGGGGTTCTTGGATCCCAGCTCATGGACCTGTTTTGTGATAATCAAATTGCTGTCCACATTACTTCTAACCCAATGTTTCATAAGCGAACCAAACATATCGAAGTTGATTGTCACTTTATCGGACAAAAGATTTTACAGAATGTCATCAAAACAAGCTATAGGAAGTCTGAAGATCAATTGGCTGATTTATTTACTAAGGCCCTAGGGGAGTTAGGGTGAGATACATTTGTAACAAGCGTGGAACATAAGATATATATGCTCCAGCTTGAGGGGGGGTGTTAATGTAGATTAATGTGCAGTAATTATAGAAGATGTATCTAGACTTAGGTAATCTGAGTAGTCACCAAAGTAAGATGTACAGTCACTATTGTATGTATATAAATTCACACACAAGAACACCCATTGGGTGTGGAATTTTCTTCAATTTATCTAGTTTTATCAAAAACAAATCAATATTTAAAATAAAAAAACATTGTGACCATTGTTGATCAAAATCCATTTAATATTATAAGTATTAGCAATAAAAGAATACTCTAGTACACAAACTCTTGCATTTGGAGTCTGGATAGGGCCAGCAATACCCAACTTTACCCCTGCTTACAAGAGTTTCCAAGTTTAAACAAGTGACCCTAGGTTGCAATAAAATAACTTTTCTACTACTCCAAGACCACCTTTTATCAAAAGTACTAGCAATAAATAATAAAAAAGGGGATAGCAACTTGACAGTGAATTGGTCCTATAAGATTGTATTAAGTCCAGAAAAACAATGCACCTGGGTTATTCAACACGTCATACATATAATAAGGGGGTGACATCATAGGAAAAACTTCTATTTCGTTTCTGAAAATTACAACACTCGTGATCCGAAACAAAGTATGTGATCCAGCCACTTAAAACATAACATGTCAGAAAATAGACATTAATTTATAAAGCACAATGGAGTTGGGAAGGGAACATATAAAGGGATGAAGCTTTCTCGTCTAATATTTTAAATCTTGGTAGTGAGCAACTGAGACAAATTCGTCACCAAAATTTAAAGTTTCTTGTTGACACATATGTCAGAGAATTAAAACTCATGTACTAGCATAGCAAGAATGATATAACTGCACTATAAAAGCTCCATTGAATCACACGATTTTCAAAAGCTGCTAAGATGACATAATAATCACTAGCATAAAATGCACTTAATGAGGTATAGACACAGGTGTTAATAAATTGAACAATATCTAGCATGCTTTATTTAGATCTATGCAGCCATTGTCCGCTACAAAGAGTAGTCCAGCTCAACAAAAAGCCCTGTTCCAAGTATTATGGCCAGCTATATCAAATGAGTTTTTGCCATTTTTGCTTTGGCTTTGGTTGTTAGTTCCTCGAGACTTCCAGTCATGATATGCTCCTGAAGCTTTAAAATATAACTCAAGCATGATGTAACAAAGCAAGGACTGAATAGATGACAAAATAAAGAGGATGAAATATGATTAATATTCATTAAACAGTGGAACTGAAAACGGACCACCAATTTCAGGCACATAGGTGTGAGAAACTTCCTCAGCTAAATGCACTGTTTCACATTTCAATCTCTCTTCCTTAATCCCAAAGAGTCCATCTTAGTAAAAATTGCTTTGATCTTCAATAGGTTTGCAATAATTTATTATCAAAGCTGGCCAATACAACCACAGCAAGTATTAACTAATACCTTAAACTACTTAATCAACTCGATGAGAAGCATTCAACCAGATTTATCAAAAGCATTCAATCAGATTTGCAGCCTAAATAGGCTCGATTAGCTGTTAAAACAAGAACAGATCTGCCAAACAAAATCACCAGAAGACATGAAATTGCAAACAGATATACATCTAAAAAAGTTGTTTTGAAAAAAAGAAATCATGATACTCGCAACTGATCTCAAGCCGAACATGAAATTGTACCGATCCACAAATAAGCATACAGAAAATACGTATGCGCATATGCACTTACATAGGTATACCGTAGGCATAATAAACACACACCTGTAAATATATATGTACTTATTATTTGTATGCAACTCAGCAGAAACGCGTCCAATCGGAAGGAAGAGAAGTCAGATTAAACGCAAGAAACTGAAGAAAAATCGATTCACCACGCGAAAACCAAACTTCTAACGTACCTGACGCGATCAAAGCTCTTAACAAGCCCTTTCCGGTAACGAAGAATTGGAAGGAAAAAAAAAAAGCTCAGATCTCGATTGAGAGAGAAGACTTAAATGAGGATAGTTTTGGAGAGAGAAGCCCTACATATATAGCAAAGGGCAGTCGAATAGAGAAAGCTCGAGCTGTATGCGTTCCCGCTCTCCGATTTGCTCTTGGCCATTTAAAGGCCAAAAAAGAACAGACAAAATATTTAAAGCGTTTTGGTAAGAAAAGTAACTGAAAATGAGACACGCAAATGAGTTGAATTGCTTGAATATTTTTACCAAAAAAAAAAATTAAGCCGCCGTTTGGTTCCCTTAAAAAAAAAAAAAAAGAAAAAAGAAAGAAAGAAAAAGAAATAACTTTTACTAAATTTTTTAATTTTTTCACTAAATATAAAATTAATTTTTATTAACTTTTTTCTACGTTAAAAAATTTTTACTAAACATTCAATTAGTGATTAAAGTATCACACACTGAAAAAAAATATAAAATTATATTTTTTTATTTATTTTTAGTACAATGACCCTAAGTTATATTTTTCGTTTAACATATTTGAAAATGTACCTAATACTCTGAAGTTTTAAAAATTATTTGTAGTTTTATAAAATAAATAAATAAATTTTTAAAAAAATTTAAATTTTTTATTCTATAATTGTGAGACAGTAATTTTTATAAATTTATATTAACTTTTTTTATTCTAACTACTCTCTCAAACGGTGTTAGATAATTAATAGGGAAAAAAATGTATTTACTTAAGTTTTCACATAATCGCCTCTTCTTTTTTTAATAAAAATAAAAAAAAATTTCATTTTCTTTGTGAAAGCCAAAAATTTTAGAATATATCCAAATTTAGTTTATCAACATAGTAAGTTAATTTTTTAGAGGATATTTTAAAATTCTAGCACAAATTAAGTTTGAACATTTAAGTTATTTTTAGTCTTAAATTACAATTTTTATAAAATAATTTATTTTTTTATTGGCCAAATTACTTGTAAAATAACACAATTTTAATAAATGAACGTCTTGTACAAGATTATTAAATGGATTTAAAAATTTAAATTAACTTGATCCCTATATAACTCCTTAAAAATTTGTTCAAGATGATGTCATTCCGAATTGAAACCAAATTTAAATATAATATTTATAATTTATTTAATTTTAAATTCGACTTGATTAATTTAAATTTTTGTAAAATTACTAAATTATCCGTACACCTAGTCAAAAGTTAAAGAGAGCATATTTTCAAACTCGCTGTAATCTTCAAACAAAAATTATGAATTAGTTCTTACTTTCCACTGGGCTAATTCACGACTCTACGAGGAGAATACAACCGAAATCAAATTCTTACAAAACATTCTGTATCTAAATCCATTTTCAAGTGTTCTACCTACTTAAACATTAATGACTGTAAAGTAAATACCCTGCGTCTCTCTCTCTCCCCACGAATAAGATGCCATGCGATACCAGTGAATATTCTTCATCGAAGCAAGTATATTACCTGGATCCAGCTGGACAGCCATGACACGTGTTCCAACATGGTTGGCTGCAAGGAGAGATGGGGGGGCCCACCAGGGAGACAAAGACGGAATTCCGAACGGTCACGCGGTTCCATTTTCTTCGGGGGCGTCTCTTCAATGGGCTTTCTGTGGAGCCCGGTGATGACATGTCAGCAAAAGCAGTAAAGCATCAAAAATACGATTTGTAAAAAATTACATTTAGGAAATATATTAAAATATATGTATACATATAACACCGTTTGGGACAGTATAAAATAATATAAATTTTTATAAATTCCTATAAAATCTAAAATTTTTTTTACTACAAGAATTATGAAACTATTAATTTTTACAAATTTATACTAATTTATAAAATTTTAAACATTCAAAGACGTGCAGATTCATGTCATTGATATGTGACGATATAATTTTAAAATACAAAATTTAACTATTTAAGATTGATATTACATAATATTTTATGTGCAGTTTAAAATAAAATTATTTAAGATATTATTGAGTTACAAAATTGACATTATTATATTATTTTAATGACAAATTTTGGAATACTTATTTGACAAAAGTATCAATTTTTAATTTTTATATTTAATTTTTTAATTTTTAGTTTTTATTCTCGAAAAATAAAATAAAAACTTAAAAACACGTGTAGTAGTGGGTGATAGTTGTAGCTACTCCATCCCCACTCTCGTTTTGTAGATATAGAATATTACATATATACTATTTCTTACCTCTATCAAAATCTTGCTCTTGCTTTGTAAATGTCAGATATTACATATATGCTACTTTCTACCTCTATCAAAGTGTATTGTATTGTGTAAATGTATAATATTATATATATGTTACTTTTCACCTCTATTCAAACGATATGGATCATACTATTAGAGAAGGATTGTTAAGTGTTATAAGGAACTCTGCCTACATAAGAGTTAAGTAAGGGCCTTAACTGATGCTTTGTAAAGGATGTTTAGGGTGTTTGGAATTTTAAAAAGGTTAAAAAAATTAAAAATTAATATTAAAGTGATGTATAAGTAATATGTAATAAAATTTTATTGTAAAAAATTAAAACTTTTAAAATTTTTAAAAAATATTTTTGAACTCCAAACGAAATCTAATAGAAGAATAGCTGGCATTGAAACCAACTCAATACAAATATACAATTGAACTAGGAAAAAATATTACCTACCGGTCCTTCCTTGGACTTTTGCAGTCTCCTTCTCCCCCGGATTCGAATTGGTTTAGGGAACGATAATTGTGAGAATTTATGTTTGTTTGCCTGAAAATGAAGAAGTATTTATTGTTAAATATAGATTTTATTTATTTTTTTAATAAAATTATGTTTGGTAGTTTTATTATTATTATTATTATTATTATTATTATCCACTACTTTCGGTTTGTCTTTGTTTTTATTTATTTTTTTAAAGCATTCTCCAAAAGAATATGCTAGGCCACATAAGTTATTCCATAGCAATTCTATGGGTCTCATGTCCCAGAAATGTTGATCGTATGATAAAGATTGGTAAAAACTAGACAAAATATACCTATGCGAATCAAACTCCAAAGTTTGAATAAATATACTGCATTTTATAATGATTATATAAGTTAAGAATTAAATAATGTAAATAAATTAATCGATGTTTTCATTATTTTGTGCCATTTGAGCCGTTAATATAAATCATTTTAAATAACTATTTATACATATAATTAATTTAAAATGCACGGTGATGATTGGGTAAAGTCTTTCAAATTAAAATTAAAATTATTAGATTTATTTTTAAACTTTAGTGTTGAATCGGTTCATTTCAAATTTATAAATATAAACAAAATTTATATAATTATTTGCATCAAATTAAATAAAGACGCACGTCATTATATATTGATTTTTTTATTATTTAAAAAAAAGCGTTACATATGGAGAATATTTATGTTGGGATTTGATTTGAAGCTTACCACATAGAAAAGGGAAAAAAATGGAAAAAGACGAAATTCCAAATCTAAGGAAAAACAATCACGGAACTGAGTGGGAAAAGAAACAAAAAAGTGAAGAAGGAAGGAAAGGCGATATATGCAATTTTTTTTTTTTTTAATCTCTCTCTCTCCCTCCCTCTGTTCATTTCTCTTATCATCGTCTCTTATTAATTAAGAATTAAGCGACTGAGAAAAGGAAATCTTATTCTCTCTCTCCAACTTTGTCATCACTAATTCTAAGCAAAATGAATATTCAAATGCGTTTAGTTTACTAAAAATTCTTAAAAAATTCTGAAATTTCTTAAAAATTATTTACTTTTTTATTTCACTACATGAATTATGAACTTATAAATTATCTCACTTTATTTCATTTTATCTCACTTTTTATCACTCTAAATGCACCCTTAATTACCCTTAATTAGAATGACAGAAATTTGGTACTCATATTTTTTATCTGGCATGTAGAATAATTAATTTGCTTCAAATATTAATTAATTATTAATAATAATAATATTATTATTTTGAGTTTTTTTCTTTCACACAAATCAACAAGAAATAATATTATTTTGATTTTTTTATTAGTGAACCTAAAAATTATTTACAGTCGATTGATTAGAAAAAATTAATGATATTTTTATAATAAAAATTATTTTTAATAATAATTATAATAATAAATAAAATTTATATAAATAATTTTAAAAATATTAAAATTATTTTAACTTAGATTATGAGTTACATATGTATTCATTGTGCCAAGGGATAGAGGAGAGTAAAACAATTGAAAAATAATAAAATATTTAATTGTATCCCAAGAAATAAGGGTGATAGTGAAATGGCACTCTTTGGACCTCCAAAAAAATAAAATAAATCTCTAACAATCTCTATTTTGTTTCCCGTCATTACTAATTTACATATTTTTGCTTTTACTAAAAACTAAATATTCAGTTAAAAAAAACTAAAAATTCGGAAGAAGGTTAATCTAATGCGTAAAATTTTTTTTATAATCATATTATTTTAATCGAAAACTTTCAAACAAGTACTATTTTTTTACGAAATTTTTTGAATCCGTGGGAACAGATTTGAAAAATCGTTCCCACGGTTTTGAAAAATGAGTGTTATTTTTTGAATCCGTTAGAACGGTTTGGTAAATCCGTTCTAATAGAATATTGCGCCAAAATTAACCCAAATCACATTTTTTTTATTTTTTCTTATTTTTTATCACTCCAAACACTACCAATAGAGATAAAGCACTAAAATGATTTTTATACAACTCAAAAATAATAAAATATTCAATTATAATTTTTAAGCTAGTAAAAATTATCTATAGGGGCGTTTGGTAGCACAAAAATGTACAAAAATCTACAAAAAGTTACAAAATGAGCATTTGGTAAAACCTCAACTTTTGCCACTTTTTACTCTGTTACAGTAATTTATCTACTCAAAAGTTAATAAAAATTTCACCAAACACACAAAAGTTGTTAAAAAATGTTAAAAATTTTATCAAATACTCAAAAGTTGTTAAAAATATTGCCAAAAATCTTACCAAATACCTAAAAGTTACAAAATTTTGCTAAAAATTATAACTTATTTTACCAAATATATCAAAAATTATAACTAACAACTTTTGATTAAAAATTACTAAAAAAAAAACTAAAATTTATGCTATCAAATGCCCCCTATAACGTGGTTGTCAATGTTCAAAACACCTATCCCACACGGGTACATATACAGGTGTTGTTTGAACGGTAAAAAACAAAATAAGTTACGTAGACGAAACTAGGATCCCTTCTTTTATATTCCATTTTCACTCACCGGACAGTTATCCTCCTTTTCCTTTTTCACTCACCAAATAGTTTTCCTTTTAAATTTGTCTAGAATATAAATTGTGCCTTTATTTGTGCATGCATGGATATTAATTGTCTGAACTTGATAGGATTCTTGACGTTGATTCAAATTTCTCGGCCAGATTTCTGTCAAATTTTTGGAACTCATTTTTAAATTCTACTTCTTTCTTCTTTTAAAGCTCGTGGAAGACCGAAAAAAATACTGAAGTTAAATTGAGATAAAGTGACTGGCAAAATTTGAGATAAATTAAGATAAAATGAGATAGGTACTATTTGGTGTGCCAAATAATAACATAAAATAAAATAAAACAAAACTTCAACAACCTTTAAAAATTACTTAAACTCTCTATTATACATTTACGGATTCTTACCTTCATTAATTTCAAAAAAGTTTAATATTTTGTTGAAAAACTAAAAAATCCGAAAAGAAGTTAACCGAGTGCGAAAATTTTTTTTAGCAATTATATTCCCCGCGTCGAAAGATTTCAAACGAGTATCATTGTGGTCTAGCCCCACGTAATTTTTTTGAATCCATTAGAACGGTTTTAACGGATTTGGAAAAACCGTTCTAACGGTTTACCACTGTTCATCCCCAAAAAACGCAATTTGAAAAGAGAGAGAGAGATAAATATTAGGAGTATAAAAATTTTTTGAATCCATTAGAATGAATTTGAGAAAACCATTCCAACAGTTTATCATTGTTCATTTTCAAGAAAATGCGATTTGGGAATATATATATATATATATATATATATATTAGGGGTGTAGATATTTTTTTGAATCCATTTGAGCAAATTTGAAAAAATCGTTCTAATGATTTATTATTATTCATCTAAAAAAAAACTCAATTTGGAGCGAGATATATATATATATATATATTTTCGAATTCATTTGAATTGATTTGGGAAAGCTGTTCTAACGGTTTACTATTGTTCATTGCCAAAAAACACGATTTGGGGAGAAAGAAAGAGATATTTATTAGGGGTGCAGAGATTTTTTAAATCCGTTAGAACGAATTTGGGAAAACCGTCTAATGGTTTACCACTGTTTATCTCTAAAAAATACGATTTGAAAAAAAAATATCAAACGCCAAAATTTACCAAAAATTACGTTTTTTTACTGTTTTTGACTTGGAGATAGAAATATATATATATATGTATGTATGTATATATATATATATGTATGTATGTAATAAGGGTGCAGAGATTTTTTGAATTTATTAGAATGGATTTGAAAAAATCACTTTAATAGTTTACCACTGTTTATCTCCAAAAAAACGTCAATTTGAAAAAAATACTAAACGGCAAAATTTACCTAAAACTACATTTTTTTCTTATTTTTTATTACTCCAAATACTACCATAATTTATGGGTTTGTAATTCATGTAGTAAAATAAAAAATAAATAATTTTTAAAATTTTTAAAAATTTTTAATATTTTTAACAAACCAAACGCACCTTATATTAGCAGAAGTCCTACATTTTTTTTAATTAACTCACAATTTCGGGCCAATTAATCCATAAATCTTACATATTACAAAAACTAAAAATGAAGGCAATTTAAATAATACTAAGGACATTTTTTATACAGGATAAATATTTTGGAGGTCAAAGATTACGAAAATAATTGTTATCCTATTAATAGTTACTAGAGTAACAAGTTCGTGATATTTATATAAATATTTAAAATGCTAAAAATTAATTGTGTTTTGAATTAGGATAAATAAATTAAAGGACGAAAGTTAATATTTAATTTTAATAAAATAAATCATTATAATGATTGTTTTTTTAATAATAATTAATTTTAATAAAAGTAAATTGTTAAAATATATAATCTTAAATAAAGGTTAATTATAAAAAATAATTTTGTCATACATTAATTTCAATAGTAATTAATTTTAATAGTGAATTATTATTTATTAAAATTTATTTTTATTTTGATAAAATAATTTATTATTCATTTAAATAAATTATTAATTTTAATAACTATTTTTAAGAGAGAACAACACTGCTTAAGAGAATGTTGTTTAAGGTTTTATAGAAGTGTATAAAAATATTTTATGGGAGTAATGAAAAGGGGTAAAAATATCTTATTACTCCCCTATTATCCACCTTCCTTAGAAAAACATTTGATATGACGTAAAAACTTTAAGAATAAATGATTATTGGAGCAATTGTTACTTCAGTAATTGTTAATGGAGTAACATATTTATGATATTTTTGTTTAGATTAAGAGTATAAATATTATCTGTTAATAATTATATTATGGTTGAAATACTAAAAATTTTGTAAGAATAAAAGTTAATTGTGTTTAAAATGAAGTAAATTGACCAAACGGTAAAAGTTAATTCTTATTCTTAGTAAAATATTATAATAAATTAAATCATCATAATAATTATTTTTTAATAATAATTAATTTTAATAAAATATATATTATTAAATATAATTTCAAATAAAAATACTAACTAAAAAAATAATTTTATTGATGAATTATTATTTGTTAAAAATTGTTTTATTTTGATTAAATAATTTAATAAAATAGATAATCTTAATTTATTTTAATAAATTATTAATTTTAATAAATTACGTTAATACAATACATAATCTAATAAATTATTATTTATGATAAATAATTTTTACTTAATAAAATAAGTTATTTTAATAGGTAATTATTATTTGTTAAATGTTAAATTTAATCGGCGAAAATAAATAGTTTTAGTCATAAATTAATATTTCAATAGTATTAATTTAATAAAATAAAATAAATTATTTTAATAAAAATGTATTATTTATTAAATATTATTTTGATAAACTAATTTAATAAATAATTAATTTTATATTGATTAAATAGATTACTTATAATATTTAAATGTTGCCCACAGTTTTAAAGGGTATAAAGAAATATTTTACGTAGATAATAAGAAAGTGGTAAAATTTTTTCATTACTTGCCCCTTATTATTTACCTCTCCCTAAAGTAAAAATTTATCTCTGTATGAGCGTAATTGTTACTTGCAAAGTAATTATTATCCCTTTATCAAAATTGATATAATGGAGGGTAAAAATTAATCTAATAAAATTTACCCTCTGTTACAACTAAAACAAATATCTTACACATGAGGGTAATTGTTACCCTATCATCCAAACTGATATAGTAGATGATAAAAATTATCGTAATAATATTTACTTTCCGTTACCCAAAAACAGACATATCATATGAGAAGCTCAAGTTAGGGATGCACAGTCAATTGGTTAAAAGTATCAAATGGAATTAAATTGGCCATCCAATTTATGTGGTATTTGGTTTACTTTTTTTATTTTCTATTTTTTATTTTTATTTTATGTGTTAAAAATTTTAAAATGAGTAAACAGAAAATATTATATTTTCCGTGTTTTGAGATTTTTTTTTATTTTTTTGTTAAAAACCTTTCAAAGTGACTTTTTGCCATTTTTTGGCTCCGTTTGGAGCTATATAAAATAAAACAAAATCTTACATATCCCTACAAACACGTAATTAACAAAATTTAAATTATTAACTCACTGCACAAATTACAAGACATTTACTTTTACAATTTTATTTTATTTTATACACTTTTATACAACTCCAAATTAGTTCATGTGTAAACTCATTTTTTATTTCAAAACCAAGTTTTGAAAAACAGAAGTATCTAAATGAGTTTTGAGCAATTTTTCCTTGTTTTTAAAAGCACAAAATGAAAAATAAGTTCAAAACAGAAAATAAAAACCAAAAATAGAAAACAAAAAATAAAAAAATAAACCAAATGACACTTTAAAATTTTGAATTAATGCTTTGATTTGGATTTGAAAAATTGAAAAAAAATGAGCAGTTCAATTCGAATTGCATTTCGAGAGATCTATTATCCAAATTAAATTGATACTATTAAGGTTCCGTTTGATTTGTATTAAATTTATAAAAATTTTTAAAAATATTTAAAAATTATTCATTTTTTATCTCACTACACAATTTATGAACTCATAACTTATCTCACTTTATCTTACTTTTAAAAAAACAAACGGTAATTTTGTTAGTGGTAGAGTTGCCTCACTATTCTCATAGTTAAAGGTGATTTGGAAAGAATTAGTTCTATTTTTTTGATTTATTTTTTAAGGAAAAATTAGTAAAAAATTATATAAAACCAAAAATTTAAAATAAAAAAGAACGAAATTAATTATTGCCAAACCACCCCTCAACTTGATTGAAATTTGTTAAAAATTAAAATTTTGATTTTTTATGCAAATTGAGAAATATATTCTGTTAAGGTCACAAATATATACCTTCACATGTACCATTGATTCATGTGCATAAGAAGAATAAAATTAATTTTTTCAAACTAAAATTTGAGTTTCCAAACAGTGAAACAAGAAAAAGAGCTCGAGGGTATTTCGGTCACGCTGCCGAACAGAACGAAGACGCAACACACAGAGAACGACGTCGTACGAAGAAAACATTAAGGCCCCGTTACGTTCCCATTTTTTATTTTTCTGTTTATGTTTTCAAAATTTGTAAACTCGCAACAGAAACATGTTTGATAAATTTATTTTTATTTTTTTTTCCAAAACAAATGAAAATATAATCAGAAAAAAAGTGTTTTTCACTCTGGTTTTCTTTTCTGTTATCAATATTTTGTCAATTTTAAAACATTATCTATTTTTGTTACATTACATAAGAATACATCATTTTATTCAAATATTTTATTAAAATAAGTTATTTTAATAAATAATATAATTAAATTCAATAAATTAAATTAATTATATAAATTAATATAAATTATTTTGAATAAATAATAAAAATAAATTAATTTAATTTAATTTAATTTAATAATTAATTATTGCTAAATTATTTGAAATAAATATCATAATCAATTTATTTAATTTAATAATTAAATTACTTTATATAAAATAATTAATAATAAATAATTAAATTACATTAATTTTTAATTTAATTTAGTTTAATAATTATTATTAAATTATTTTAAACAAATATCATAATTAAATTAAATTATTTATGATTTAATTAATTTAATTTTTATAAAATATATTTTATTAAATTATTTTAATAAATAATTAAATGAATTTAATTAATTTAAAAATAAATAATTTAATTTAATATTTAATCTAATTTAATTATTTATTTAATATGAAATATATTTTATTAAATTATGTTTAATAAATAATATAATTTAATATATTTTATATTTATTGAATTAAATGATTTTAATAAATAATTTGCTATATTAATTGAATTAATTATATTAATATAAAATGTATTTTATTAAGTTTTATTAATTTTTTAAAACTAATAAAATTAAATATTTTCTAAAATAAAAAATTAATAATTATAAACCAACTTGTATTTTTAAATTTATTTTTAATTTTTTCATTTTAAAAAAATAAACAATAATAAAAAATAAAAAATAAAAAATGATAATAAAAAAATAATTAAAAAAACGACATCATTATCAAACAGCTCTTAAAATTTACTATTCATCTACGGGTTACACTAGACTCGGCCGCATCCTCGCTCGCCTGCCTCTCTCTCACTAAAAATATAAATTTATTTTTATTTTTTTTGGTTCAACGGCCGACCGGTGCTGACGTAGCAGAGACGCCTCGCTATTCTCTTCTATCTTCCCCGTTGATTATTGCAGAGAGAGAGACCTCTCAGAAAAATCTCCGATCTGGTAATACACACATAAACATCTTCAATTTCACTCTGTAATACTTATATATACGTGTATTTATGTGTATCTTAATTTGTGATTTTTTTTTTTGGATATTGTTCTCATTGCATATTTACCATCGAGGGACCTGTTTCTAGGGTTTCGTCTTCGTCCGGCACATCAAATGGCCGCTCCGCCCGTTAGAGCTCGAGCCGATTACGATTACCTCATAAAGCTCCTCTTGATCGGCGACAGCGGTGAGTGCTTGTATTCGCATCACTCGCGAATATATTCATACACGTGTTATGGTTGTGAATTTTGAAATTTATTAAATTTTACGGTCTCGTGTGGCGATCTCGTTTTTGAATCTTCAATAATAGCTTGATTTGGGAAATTTGAATTTTGATTTCGAGCCTTTTAATTCCAATCTTGCCGTTCGAAGAACACGGAGGGATTTGCCCAAATAACCCACTTAAAACCTAAAATTTCTCAAATAAATCGGTCAGAAAAATGTTTTTCTTGAATAGATTATCTGTGGAAGTCATCAATCTGAATAGCGTCTTCAAAGTAAAGTCATCTATTAGAAGTCATCTTTTTTATCATGACGACTTTAATAGCTTAGTCAAATCAAGTTTTTCAGCCTCATCTTTTTATCAGTTCACTCGCGCCAGACCTAATAAAATATTCTTTAATATTTCCTTCCATATTGCATCATCGAAATTGTCAGAATTTAGGGCACTCAATGTTGATTCAATTTGATGCCAGTGATCATTATTGTAAGACAAATCTGTAGTAAAAACTAATGTAGTGCGTTATTAAAAAATGCACATTATCTAAGGGAGAGTATAAGGTCAGCTGTCTGTTTTAGTGAGCTACAAGTCTGTAACATATACCAGCAGGGTTGAACTTGAATCTTTAGATCTGGACCTTCTGGTCTCTTGGATTGAAGGACTTGGGGAGCACACGTATGAAGAAAAATACTGTAGTAGCTAGTCAATGGTTCAGAGGCCTCTCCGAGACACTCTCTTTTATGTCTGAAATAACTGAGTTCATCGTGTATGAGACTATTGAAAGACGCTTTTGATATTTTTTGGAGGTTCACATATTTTGTAGCTCTTTATCTACTAAGTTTGAATCAAATTATTCCCTCATTTATTTTCTACCTAATCTCACAGGTGTGGGCAAAAGTTGCCTCCTTTTGCGTTTCTCAGATGGTTCCTTCACCACTAGCTTTATTACAACTATAGGGTAGGTCCTTACATAATATAAATGTCACTGTTGGGTCTTTATTTTATTTCTTCTGAAAATTACTTATGATCTCACTAGTTTGTCCCCTCTCATACAGCATTGATTTTAAGATAAGGACCATAGAACTTGATGGCAAACGGATCAAACTGCAAATTTGGGATACTGCTGGTCAGGAGCGATTTCGAACAATTACTACTGGTAAGCATGATTTTCCAAGTTAAAAACAAAATGAGGTAGTTGTAGAGGGTGCTGCATTTTGTTGAAACATGCTAGAATACGCACCCTGATATATTTAGATGCTCTAGAAGTTTGTTTAACTTAGTTAGTATAAATTATAACTGGATTAAATTTCAGAGCCTCATCTCGCACTTTAAATTGCTAAGAAGTTTTCTCATGTAGTTCTTCTCCTCCTTCTGCAGCTTACTACCGTGGAGCTATGGGTATCTTGCTGGTGTATGATGTAACTGATGAGTCTTCTTTCAATAGTAATTGCTTTTTCCACTTCTATAATTCATGGTTTGGATTGCTATGCTTTATTATTATTTTTCCCTTGTGGTGTAAATATCTTTTGCTTTTATTGAACCAAAGGAGGTTCTCTGCTTTATTTGACTTGTTGGGATTTACTCATCATGGTAAAATTGTATTTTTCAACTGTGCCCCTCCTCTTTTTACCAATTGGTTTTTAGTTGATTCTTTTCACATGGTATCAAAACGGAGTTTGGAAGGACTCGTTCCTTCTCACTTTTGAATATCTCAGTTGTGCACTTCTCATACTCGGTGCACTGGTCTGTCTATTTACATGCAAGTGAGGGTCATAAGTTGGGGGGAGGGGGTGTTGGGATTTACTCCACATCGCAATAGTGCCTCCCAAACTGGATTAGATTCTAAATTAGGGGTGGCAAAATGGACAGGTTGGGTGGGCTGGTGATAGGTTTAAACGGGTTGAAACTTGTCTAACCCAAACCCGTCCATTTAAAAAGCGGGTTGAATGTGGGCGGATTCGATACGGGTTAGTACAAATCCATAAACTTGTATTTAACCCATTTACACGCAACCTACTTTTTGTTTTTTGAAAAAGTAAAAATTTTATTTCAATTAATATGTGAGCGTATATATATAAATTTATTTTTTATTTCAATTAATATGTGTGTATATATATAAATTTTTCCATTTAGATAGATTAAGAAAAATATTGAATTCTTATCAAATTTTATTATTTTGGATTGGATTTCAAATGATATAAAAATTTCAAAATTTAAATTATAAAATCAAATCAAATCAAAATGTATGAGATTTGAAAAATTAAAAATAATTAAATCAAAAATTAGTTTATTGGAAAACATTTTCATTCTTGTGTTTACTTAAATTTAGAAATTTATTTTTTTTTTCCTTTATTTTTTGGATAAATTCATGATTCAAATATAACGAGTCAAATAAAAAATGAATACAACCTATTATCACGCTGTGTGTTGAAAATTAAAATGGTCAAATATATATATATATGTCACACGATACATTATTATACACAGCGTTTAGGTCTTCGAAAGCGGGGTCAGCGGTAGCGACTTATGGTGCTCAAAGTAGATAATTTGGAGGGAGAAACAATCAAACAAACAATATGATGGTGGGTTGAGAATATATGATATATGGTGCAGCCACGGTAAATTGACAAAGAGAGCTTGGTTGTTTGGGCGGCGAGGTGTCGGCGGCTGAATACTGAACCGCTGGGAACTTCTGGTCTATGTCATGGACCGTCATAAAATCGTGGTCGGCGGCTTCAAAGCAAATTCATGCTATATCGTCCACTCTGTTCACCTCCGTGACAACGAACCCATTGATCTGGCTTTGCCAGTTTACATGATGAGCACGATTCTGGTATTCGTGACATGGGCTCTGGTGGCCGCCATTCCTTGTCAAGAACGGAATGATAGTAGCAGAAGAGAAAAAAAAGTAAACTATGATGTGGTTGAGCAACCGCAGAGATGGAGATCGCAGAAACCCTAGGAGAGAGAGCGTTCTGGAGAGAGGGGTAAAGATATAGCTGGTGAGAGAGCGGGGGTTTGTTTCTATATAGATAATCTTTTTTTTTTTAATTTAATTGGGTGTTTTAACGGGTTTGGTTGTTAAATCCAATTGCACCCGTTTATGAATTGATATTTTATAAATTACCCAATAACAACCCAATTAATAAAATAACAGGGCCCAAACCCATTTATTATGAGTTTAATTGGGCTGATTGATAGGTATGGGCTGATTTTGCCACCCCTAATTCTAATGTACCTCTCCACTCTTTGGTAATTGGTTTTAGGCTGGTTGCTTTAACATGACCTTTTCTATTCTTTAAAGCTATGTTTGGATCTTGGATTTGGTAAGGCCAAAGAAAAGGAAATGAAATTAATTTGCCCTGCTCAATTTTCGATAACTGAAAAGAAGATAATTCTTTTGGCAAACATCAGTTCGTAATTTGTTTTGACCGAACCAAACAAATATAAGAGTTTCAGCTTCTCTTGTTCTATTTTTCCTTTCTATTCTTTTCTTTTTCCTTTCCATGCCCGTCAACAAATTCTAGAACCATACACCATAAATTTCAAATATTTTGTTCATTGAATTTAGTTTTGAAGATTGAATGTTTGGATTATTGAGGATGTTTCCCTTGCTTGGTGGAGCTTCGTACATCAGCAGTGGATTGTTTAATATTTTTTATTCTATTGAACTGACTCCTTTCCATGTCTAGACATTAGGAATTGGATTCGTAACATTGAACAGCATGCTTCTGACAATGTTAACAAGATATTGGTTGGTAACAAGGCTGACATGGATGAAAGCAAAAGGGTAATCTAGCTCTCTCCCTTCAAATGTGTGCAAGAGCAAATTTTACAATTTAGTATTCAATATTGACTAGATTGGAATCTCTCTGTTTAGGCCGTTCCTACCTCAAAGGGCCAAGCTCTTGCCGATGAATACGGCATCAAATTCTTTGAGACTGTAAGTTTGTTGCTAAGGTTGAATTATTTGAAGTGACTTCTATAAGCGTGACACTTACTGTCCTGTGCTATGCAGAGTGCAAAAACAAATTTGAACGTGGAGGAGGTTTTCTTTTCAATAGCAAGGGATATAAAGCAAAGACTTGCAGATACTGACTCCAAGGTTGAGGTATGAGTCTTCAAACCCCTGTATACAGTTCTATCTGACGTTTCAAGAAATGCAATGTTTAGGTTTGTACGTGACTGACCGGTTGGACTTCTTCATCAGCGTTTTTAACCTTTGCAAATTGCATTCTCTGACTTTGGGAAGAAGGGGGAGGGGGGAGAGAGAGGGGGGGTTGGCATGCTAACTAGAAACTACTTATAAGTACTAAATTGCCCTTTGGTTGCAGCCTCAAACCATCAAGATTAACAAAGCAGACCAGGGAGAGGGGGCTGCTCAAGTTGCACAAAAGTCAGCTTGCTGTGGTTCATAAGTACACGTTCAAGCTGATAATGGTGCCTGGGAAAGCTAATCTTATCGAGGTGTCATGTTTGTTTATTGTACCGTTCTTGCTACCATTATTTCTGCTACTTCCTATTTATGTTGGACTAGTAGTCTTATTTGAGAATTGAATTAATATGCAGCTTCCTCCTCTTCCCTTCTTTTTCTTTTTACCTGAAATTCTTTTCTGAATTAGGAAGAAAATTTGAAACGGGCTTCTGTTTCTCCCGCGTAAGTTGTTTTGGATAAAATTGCAGTGGTTTGTGCAAACATTTTTTTTTGGGGTCTGTGCAACTACGTGCCTGTTACCTTTTTTTTGGGGGGGGGGGGGGGAAGATAAATAGGCATTTACCAATAAATTTATTTGTAAACTGCACTATTTTACTTATACGGATGAAAATTTTTCTGATTTTTTTTTAATCAATACGACTAACACGTCTTTTATAGTTTTTACAAAGAAGATCAAATTTTGGTATGATAAATTCATATAAAAAAAAAAAAAAAGAACTACCTAACTTTTTGAATTCGAACTCACCCTAAGTTGCTATTTTGTATTTTTATTTTCAAAATTTATTGCAATTGAATAAGAAAAACAATTTTATTTTTATTTCTTTAAATAAATTTAGAGAAATAATGTTTTTTCTATTTCTTTTCTTTTTCCCAATGTATTTGAATCAAAAATTTGAATTTGTTGGAAAAACAAAAAAGCGGGGAAAATGAAGCTATATATATATATATATATATATATATATCTATATAATAAAATATATCATTTGATTTGATATTTATTTCAGTTATCACTAAAATTTTATCACGTCATTACTTATTATATATATCTATAAAATAAAACACATTTTTTAAATTTGAAATTTGAAATTCAAATAAATATATATATTATATTTTGTAAAATTATAAATACGTATATTATATCTATTTATATAATAAAATATATTTTTTTGATTTGACATATGTTCCATTCATTATTAAAATTTCATCACGTCATCACTTATTATATCTATATAATAAAACACATCTTTTTATTTGACATTTGTCTCAGTTATCACTAAAATTTTATCACATCATCACTTATTATATATATTTATACAATAAAACACATTCTTTAAATTTGAAATTTAAATAAATATATATTATATTTTGTAAAATTATAAATACATAAATTATATATATTTATATAATAAAACACATCTTTTGATTTAATATTTGTCCCAATCATCATTAAAATTTCATCACATCATCACTTATTATATATCCATATAGTAAAACATATCATTTGAATTTGAAATTCAAATAAAGTTATAAATACATATATATATATTATATTTTGTAAAATTATAAGTAGATAATAAAACATATCATTTGAATTTGAAATTTAAATAAATATATAGATACATATATTTATTATATTTTGTAAGACCGTACATACATATATTATATTTCACTTATATTATCTATTATTATTAAATAATGTATGGATATCTATTAGTGAAAGTCAACTAAATTTTTTATTTAAAACATATATTTAAATTTAAAATTTTTATTAATTTTATTAAAAATAAACATTAAATTAAAATTTTCATTTTGATGTACTTAAAACTTAAATTTTAAATATATACACTTTTAAACTATATGTCATTTATATAATAAAGAAGTTTAAAATTTTGAATTTAAAATATTTTTAACTGTTAAATTTATTAAATGGTCAAAATTATTTTTCTTTTCCTCTCACTCTTTCAATATTTTTTTAATATTTTTTATATAAAAGATTTTAATTTAATATTTTAAAAAATGTGATATACATTTTTACACTCTGTCTCATTTCTATAATAAAGAAGTTTAAATTTTGAATTTGAAATATTTTCAACTGTTAAATTTAAAAATTTGTTAAATGGTTATGATTATTTTTCTTTGTTTCTCATTTTTTCCATATTTTTTTGAATATTTTTTATATAAAAGATTTTAAATTAATACTTTAAAAATGTGATAATATTGGTAATAAATAATAAAATTTTATACATTAATCTCTTTTGATTAATAATTTTTATTTTTATAGGTTATTTTTAAATTTTTTTATGCAAGTTTACTTTATAAATTTAAATTTAAGTTATTTACACGTCAAATTATATTTCTGTACCTTTAGACATGAACAATTGCTAGTCTATATAATAAAACATATTCTTTGATTTGACATTGTCCCAGTCATCACTAAAGTTTCGTCATGTCACCAATTATTATATATATCTATACAATAAAATATATTCTTTGAATTTGAAATTTAAAATTCAAATAAATTAATATTTTAAAAGATTTTAAATTAATATTTTAAAAAATACGATAATATTTATAATAAATAATAAAATTTTATATCTTAAGTCTCTTCCGATTAATGATTTTTATTTTTATACTTTTTTAATGTAAGTTTATTTTATAAATTGAAATGAGAGTAATTTAGATGCCAATTTATATTTGTGTACGTTTAGACACGGATAATTATTAATATATATATATATATATAATCAATATCAATGACCAACCACTTTATTTTTGCTTTCCTATTTCTGTCTTTCACAAATACATAAAGGGGGCAAATTATGACGCAAAACCCCAACTACGATGCAGCCACTGTGGAAGCATTAGGCTTGTAGTAGGTTCTTCTGCGCTAGTGAGAATCTAGTCATAGAAAATGGTCCACAAATATGTGCTCATTTTATTTTTTTTGTTGAATAATTAAAATTACTTTTTTGTGTTAAAATTTCTGTCAAATTATGAAGGATAAATATGCCAAATAAATTAAAAATTTAATCTTTTTTTTTAACATGCCAAATACAAAAAAAAAAAAAAAACTAAACTTATAAACTTCCAACTTAAAAAAAAAAAAAAAAGTCAAACTTTTTTTCCTCCCAACCCACACGTTTATTTGAAGTCATCAAGGCTGCGTTTGGCATTAAAAAAACACTGAAAATCTTTATAAATTTCTAATAACTCCTTTATTTTTAATTTTTTCGTCATTACTAATTTCAAAAAATTCTAATATTTCGCTAAAAAAATAAAAAATTTGGAAGTAGGTTATTCGAATGTGTAAATTTTTTATACAATCATATTCTTCGTGTCGAAAGCTTTTAAACGAATATCATTGTCGCTATTTTTTGTGAATTTTTTGAATCCGTGAAAACGGATTTGGCAAATTGTTCCTACGATTTACGACTTTTCAGAAAAAAATGACACCAAAATCAACTCATACCACATTTTATCTCAATTTATCTTGTTTTTTCTTACGCCAAATGGGGCCCAAATCTGATCGATCAATTATTGTTTACTGTTACTAAACAAATAATAGAGCGAATGAAAAGTGCAAATTAAAGTTGTCCACAAACGCGCATGTGCATGCCAACGACTCTTAGGCTTAGTTTGAAAAGTAAAAAAATTAGTTTTATTTATTTATTTTTTAAGATAGGTAATAGTTAACTATTAAAAAATTAAATTTTTTTTCTTTGAAAAGAAAAAAATTAATTTTTTAATAGTTAATTTTTTAATTTTTTATTAATTTAATATTTTTACTCTTAAAAATTTTTTAAAAAATTAAAATATAAAAAAATAAATTTACTTATTTAAAAAAAATAAAAAAACTAATAACCGGTAACTTCTTACCAAAAAGGCCTTAGTACTCCAAAAGATATCCCCAAATGATCTGGTTGATCCATCATCGGACCAACATCCTATTAGACTTCGTTTGGTCCTAAGCTTTACGTAGGAGCATTGACCATTCACATCAACTACCCTTATGAAATTTTTTAAAATAAAATAAAAATTAATTTAAAATTTTTTATCTAATATTAGAGCCTGTATGACAACTCAAAAACTAAAAAAAAAAAAAAAATACTAAGGACTCGTTTGACAACGCTTTCATTTTTTTGTTGTTATTTTTTTGTTGCCATTTTCTATTTTTTGTTTTCTGTTGTCGTTTATTTTTTCTGAATTGAAAACTAAAAATGCGTTTGGAAATGTAAGTTTATTTATAATTATTAATTTTTTATTTTAGAAAATATTTATTTTTATTAGTTATAAAAAATTAATAGAACTTAATAAAATATATTTATATTAATTTAATTTAATAAATATGATTAATTAAATTAATACAATAAATTATTTATTAAAATCATTTAATCCAATAAATATAAAATATATAAAATTATATTATTTATTAAAAATAATTTAATAAAATATATTTCATATTAATAAATAATTAAATTAGATTAATTATTAAATTAAATTATTTATTTTTAAATTAATTAAATTAATTTAATTATTTATTAAAATAATTTAATAAAATATATTTTATATAAATTAAATTAATTAAATCATAAATAATTTAATTTAATTATGATATTTATTTAAAATAATTTAATAATTATTATTAAATTAAATTAAAAATTAATTTAATTTAATTATTTATTATTAATTATTTTATATAAATTAATTTCATTATTAAATTAAATTAATTAATTATGATATTTATTTCAAATAATTTAGCAATAATTAATTATTAAATTAAATTAAATTAATTTAGCATTATTATTTATTAAAAATAATTTATATTAATTTATATAATTAGTTTAATTTATTTAATTTAGTTATATTATTTATTAAAATAACTTATTTTGATAAAATATTTGAATAAAATAATTTATTTTTATGTAATGTAACAAAAATAGACAAAATTTTAAAATTGACAAAATATTGGCAACAGAAAAGAAAATCAGAGTGAAAACGCATTTTTTCTGTTTACGTTTTTCTATTTAAGTTTTCATTTTTTTCGAAACAAAAAAACGTAAACATGTTTATCAAACGTGTTTCTGTTACAAGTTTACAAAATTTTGAAAATATAAACAGAAAAACAGAAAATGACAACGTTACCAAACGGGATCTAAAAGTTACATTTTGTAACTTTTGGTGTGTTTGGTAAAACCATAAATTTTTTCCTTTTTTTGATTTGCTACAGTAAAAAATAAAACAAAAAGTTACCACTTTTTTGATTTGTTACAGTAAAAAATATACCAAACACACAAAAGAAGGTTACCACTTTTTTGATTTGCTACAGTAAAAAATTTACCAAACACCCGAAAGTTACAAAAAAAGTTAAAAAATACACTTTGTTCAACCAAACATACAAAAAAATGTAAAAAAAAAAAACACACACAAAAAATATCAAAAGTTGAGCTTTTTTTTTTTAACTGCCAAACGCCCCCTTATTCTACATTAATTTTTTAAATAATTCTTCAAAACAAAAAATATTTACAATGTCTCTCTAATTTTAAAAGATCATTATAAAAAAAATTTTAAAATAGAGAGTGAATAAATATGATTGTGTGAGCCCATCTTCTATTTTTTTTTAATCTATTTGAGAAAATAAGAGATTTAAAGAAAAGACAATTTTGAATGCATTTCATTTTTTCTCATACCCCCTCACTCTTACAATGAATAGTATTTTTTGGAGTGAAAAAAAAAAATCAAAAGTAGAGTTTATTTTGCATTTTCCTTAAAAAAAATTGTATTTGGCAATTCGTATTGAAATGCTGCAATTGTACGTGACATTATCCTTAAAAATTTAATTCAATAGATTATTGAAGTTGGTTACACATAAATAAGAAAAAAGAAAAAAAATTCAAAAGTGCTTTACAAATTATTTTTTTGGGGGGGGGGTTAACAAATATTAAAAAATGATAATTTTAAATATAAACTAAAATTATCTAAAATATACAAAAAAATGATAATAAATTAATTAAAAAACATATTCCGTATTTGAACGTCATGAAAATAAGAAAAATTATAATTGTAGTAACTTTTCAAAAATATATATACATATATATATATATGTATATATATATGTAAATGTAGTGATAATATTTTCTGAAATACGCAGCAACTATATAATGGAAGTGGTAATTCTACTAATAAGTCTTCCAAACTAAATCTTATTCCAATAAATACAGCCTGGACAACTCGGTAAACTCAATATACTTAGTTTCCTGATTATTTAGAAAAAAAAAAAAAAAATGAACCAAGTTTAACTTATCTATTAAACGGGTCTAAATTTTATACTCAGAATTATGCTAATTTACTAAGTGAACCAACTTAATCAAACTCCACATCTTCACACTTTTATGAACCTTTTTTCCTTTTTAAATCTTGCATCGATGTCTTTATGTATGTTATATTTTAAAATAAGAAAAACTATAAATTGGTAAAAATAAAAATAAATAAATAAATTAAACTATCAATTTTTAATTAAAAAAAAATCATATAAGATGCAATACTATAGCTGCCGAAAGAACTAGTTTTTGATATTTTGCCAAACCCACCCTGTGGTATTGTTATTCATTTTTAAATCCATTAAATTAGAAAAGGTGATAGCTCAAATGTAATTTTTTTTTCAATGTAGAACATAATTTAAATACATTTAAATTTGGGGTAAAGTATAAGAACCATCCTTACACTTTACTTATACTTTATCCCCAGTCTCACTTTGGTCTCAATAACTTCAATTGTAACAGTCAAATTCCTACATTTTCAGTCAAGTAATAATTAGATCATTTCGTCTGTTACCCGTTACCAACTACCGTTAAGATGAGAGTAAAATCATCATTACACTTTATTCTTGACTTCACTTTGGCCTCAATGGTTTCAGTTGTAACAGTCAAATTTTTATACTTTCGGTCAAGTAATAATTAGGTATTTCCATCTGTTACTCATTACAAACCACTGTTAAGGCAGGGGTAAACTCATCATGTCACAAGATGGTCCACGTGGCAGATTGATAATGTGGAGATTGTCCGCCATGTGTTAGATTACTAGTTGTTCACGTGACAAAGTAATGACATGACACCCAATCACCGTTAAAGTAAGGGTAAAATTGTCATTTTGTAATATGATCCATATGACAGAATAATAATATGGTGTCACACGCTCACTCGTCCACGTGTACTAGTGTTGGCTGATGAGCGTTCACGTGTGCTTGTGTCGATTGATGTAGGTTGCTATAGAGTAGCTTTATTAAAAAAAATAAAATAAAACATTACAAATTATGTTACTCCCAAAAATCGAATAAAAAATCTTAATGATAAAGAACTAGTGTGACACCTTGAATTTTTATTTTATGCATAAATTTTATTGGGTAAAGTACAAAAAATACTCTTACAGTTTACTCTCAGTATCACTTTAGTCCCACACGTTTCAATTGCAACAGTCAAATCCCTACACTTTTGGTCAAGCATCAATTCGGTCATTCCGTTAGTTGACCATTAGAAACAACCGTTAGATTGAAAGTGACACTGAGGGTAAATTATAAATTGAATTACCATTTTATTCTCAGTCTAACGGTTATTTTTAACGGTCAACTAACAGAATGACCTAATTGATACTTGACCGAAAGTTTAGGAATTTGACTGTTGCAATTAAAACGTGTGGGACCAAAGTGATACCGAGGGTAAACTGTAAGAGTATCTTTTGGACTTTATCCAGTTTTATTTTTATTAATTTAATTTCTATGCTTTGAAATTTTAATTTCATATTATTATCAAATTATATAGTTTTAATTAATAATAGATTAATTAAATTATTAATACATAAATAATATATTAATAGATATACACAAACTAATTAGCTAAATGGCTAATTGATCCCATGACGACATTAGACTTACAGGGGGCTACGTGCCCATTTGGTGACCAAAAACATAAAAAAAAAAAAATGAAAATCTAGCTTAGCAAGCAAGCTTGCCCGCCCAAGCATGTATATATATATATATATATATATGATTTGGATGCAAATGGGAGGACAATAAAGTAAGGGTAATGACATGACACCTAATCGCCGTTAAAGTAAGGGTAAAACTATCATTTCGTAAGATGATCCATGTGACAAAATGATGACATGGTGTCACACGCTCACTCGTCCACGTGTGCTAGTGTTGGCTTATGAGTGTCCACGTGTACTAGTATTGGCTGATGTAGGTTGCTGCTATAGAGTAACTTCACTTAAAAAAAAAAATAATAAAACATTACAAATTATGCTACTCCCAAAAATCGAATAAAAAATCTTAATGATAGAGAACTAGCAACAAAACCAACTTGCCAAAGATTTGGTTTGCGTAAAACTCTTAGATAAAATTTATATATATTAAAAAGTTGAGGTAGATTCTTCCTCATTATAATATTTATATATATTTATAATGTTTATATAGAATATATTTATATATATTTATTTATGAACAAATATTTATATATTATTAAAAAATGAGGGAGAATATATAATATTTATATGATATATATTTATTTATTTGTATAATATATATTAAAATATATAATATTTGTATATATTTATAAAAATATTTATGTAGAAGATGTGGGAGAATCCACTTCAACTTTTAAATATATATATAAATACTATTTAAGAACCTTATATAAACCAAGTCCTTAGTAATAGTAAGTTGGTTTTGTTATTGATTTTCTATCCTTAAGGTTCTTGGTTTAATTTCTCATGATAGCATAATTTTTTATGTTTTATTTTTTGTTTTAAAGTGAAGCTACTCCATGGCACAAACTAACACCAACACATGTGAACAAGCGAGTGTCTGACACATGGCGAATAGTCTCCACGTCATCATTCTACCACGCAAACCATCTTACGAAGTAACGGTTTTACCCTTGCCTCAACAGTGCTGCCACGTCATCACTCTACCGTGTGAACCATCTTGCGAAATGATTATTTCACCCTTATCTTAACGGTGGTTTATAACAGGTAAAAGACGAAAGGAACTGATTGTTGCTGTGTAAATATTTGATTATCGCAATTAAAACCATTAGGACCAAAGTGAAACTAGGAGTAAAGTGTAGAGGTGATTTTTGTAATTGACCATTTAAACTTGAATGTATTTATACTATTAAATTTTAATCCGACCACACTCAATTATTTATAATCAATTCGGTTCATAAATAGGCTTTTAAACAAGCTAAGCCTGAATTATTTATGGACAATTCGGTTAATTTATAGCCCAATAAAGCTTTGCTTTCAAAAGCATCGTTTCACTTGCATTAATAAGACATGATAAAATTTGGAGAGAGACATTGAATAAACGACAGAAGGGCCTACCCACCAGCCATATGAAAATCGCTTAAGATTCTTTATCAGATTGCTACTATACGTACACCCACCCACGAACGCCTCAATTATTAAAAGAGAAATGTCTGCCAAAGAAGCTGTCTATCACCATATCGACAATAACTTTCAACATACGAGAAAATACACTTAAAAAGATGAACCCGGAGATCCCACACAATTCTTTTGTTGGACGTGAAGGGATCATCCCCCTGCACCAGTACCCAATCAATCATCCCCATTGATTGCCAATTCGCCATGTTCAGTAAATAATGCAAATCTACGACTAAAAAGGGTTTTAGCTCAAATACGTATTTATATGTATACTTATACATATGCACGCAAATGCAGAGTCCAACAACCTTGTAAACCTACAAGTAAGGTTTTTAGTTCAAAAAGCATGTAGTGTTCAAATATATGCAAGCGCAGGGAAAATATGTTTTTCTAGAATTTTTTTTTTTTTTTAGCAGAACGTCAGATCAGATAATGACAATGATATTTACGGTTAAAAAAAAAAAAAGATTTAAGGTCTTTTTGAAGTAACAAAAAGTGAGATATTTGAGATAATTTATGGATTCTTAATTCATACAATTAAATAAAAAATAAATAACTTTCAAAAATTTTTAATATTTTTCAACGTTTTTCAGCGCTCCAAACGGAGCCTTAGTAGATCATATGCGCGTAGCTCTGCTGACTTGCATTCACGGTTCGATTAGGTGTACAATTGTAACTCATCAATCTTCATCCATTTTCTCTGGACCTGGGTAAGAATATAGTCACACTCGTACATGATAGCTATGCAGTAGTGCCCTCTAACCCTTCTCCTCTTAGCAAATATATTATATGTATACACGTGCCCACAATCTTGATTACAGGCATTCATAGAACAACATCAAGATGGAAGGCGACAACCTATCTCAGTAAATAAATGGCACTCGATACGAAGAAATAGATTCCGAGCAGCGCAAAGGCCTTGTCAGGGGGCAACTTGCGCGCATCAAAAAAAATTATCAATTGATAAACCTTCTTTTTGCTTTTAACGGAAAAGAGACCAGATTATAGAAGCCGAAGTAATGGAGTTCCAAATTGGAAGTGGGATGATGCATAATGGCAGTGATAAAAGCACAAAGAAACAAGCAACGAAAAAGCAAAGGATAAGAGTATGAATTAGTGGGGATTTGAATGGCTAGCGCAGAGTGAATAGTCGCAAGTCCCTTGACCATCGGCTAGGACAAAAATACAAATTGTTATTATTCAAGCTGGACGACTTTTCTGTTAATCAACATTATGCCACGTCAAATAATGGCATTTGATGTAAACATGATGCAAAACCTTCTCCCTTATCCAAAAGAAACAGGCAAAACCTTCCCATTTGCGTCTTCTAATTTACAGCTATTCATCCCAAGAAAAATTTCTACACATCAACTCCGAACAAAACTTACTGAGAGCTGTGGGGGCTCACGCAGAAAAGCCTTTAGCTCAACACCTCAAGAACTATGCATCCGTGCATGGAGACAGAACCAGTTGCCCCAGTCATCCAATCCTGCATATTAAAGTCAGGGCACAGTGAGTGCTTAATCAAACATACATACATATATACAGATATATATATATATATTTATATAAACTTGTTCAATTTCGCAACTACACAACAGACAACAGTCCACAGTGGGAGTTCAATGAAACGAATAGTATAACAACAACAACAACATAAGTCTTATCCCACTAGGTGGGGTCGGCTACATGGATCACACGGCGCCACTGTGTTCTATCAAAAATCATATCTTGATGTAAATCATTTATAATAAGGTCTCTTCTGATAATTTCTCCAAGTATTCTTTTAGGTTTTCCTCTACTTCTTCATATTGGACTACAAACCATTTGATCAACAATGACACGAATAGTAGCTTAGGAATATTTTTGTTATGGTCTAAAAACCTTTCAAATAAACTAGGTACATTAACTAATCAATAACCAACCAAAGAGAGCTCTATAAGTGAAAAAGCAACTCCACAAAGCCTAGTCCTAATGGGTCAAAAAAGTTTCACAAATAATATAAAGGCACCAAGAATTATCATTCCTGGGAATTTTTTGGTTGGAGGAGGATAGATCAATTGGTTTGACATATCAAAGACATACGTCTTAACATTTGGTGACCTCCTTTTGAGCAATAATAGAGTACCCCAGATTTTAAAATATGTCAGAATATCTGACCATACATTGCACCCTTTTAAAAAAGGGTAAATTACACCTAGACCCCCTAAACATTAGGATAATTACACCTAGTACCCCTCAACATTTGAAATTGACAAATACCTCCTTATTTTAAAATGTTGCTAACAATTAACCCCTTCCGTTAAGTTTTCGTTAGGGTTACAGTTAAACTGATGACATCAGTCAAAATTTGGCATCATAATTCCATTTTTACCCTTATTTGTGTGTTAGGATTAGGGTTTTGAGGGATGGTCTAAATCTAACACTGTTGGTGGCGATGCCTCTGGTCGTTTTCATTGTCTCCTCCGGCGAGCAAGAATCAAATGATAGGTAGGTTTCTTTTTCGTCTCCGACCGGTCACCGTCGTCGTTTTTCTCTCTTTTTGGCCGTTGATGTGTGTTGGGATTCACTCATTCCCAAACGACCGCAAGGGGGTTAAGAGTTTGTTGCAGTTCATTGAAGTGCCGGAGTATCGGAACGGCGTTGAATCGTTGGATCCATCTTCCTTTCCCTTAACTTCAAGGAATACATCGTGATCAATCTCATCTCCACATCGATCCGACAAGCTCTCAAGAACCCAACTACGCCCAAAATTACCTTCGCGACCTACTTGACCCGTGCGTAAACCGGGTCATCTACCTCGACTCCGATGTCATCCTCGTCGACGACATACGCAAGCTGTGGGGGATAACCCTCACTGGAGACCGGGTCATCGGACCAGAAGTTATCGGTGAAGTAATGAAGAAATTCAACAACTCCTAACTCCACTAGTAGATGATCAATCAACATCTCCAGTATCTTCTAAAGCTCTGTGCAAGGTTTTGGAATTATTTGACAGAAACTTTTTCCACAAATAGACTTTACTGGTCGGTTTTGGGTCGGCGTCCGGTGTCTTTCTAGCTTTCGGACTTGCTTGAAATTCCAGAATTGCCAGCGACAATCAGTTTATCTTTAATCGACACACCAAATGAATTAGACAAATCTATTACCCCACAAAGATAAGTTTTCATTTGCTGTTGAGGCAGGGGAATCCACATTTGTCAATTTTATATTATTTTTATATTATGGATGGAGCTGCAGAAGAAGAGGTGGATATACGAACTCGGGTCGCTACCGTGGAGTCGGTGGATCACCAGTGGAACCAGCACGGGCTCGGCGGCGATGACTTGAGCGGGCGATGCCGGTCGCTCCATTTAGGTCCAGTGAGCTTGCTGCATTGGAGTGGGAAGGGGAAGCCGTGGGTGAGGCTCGACATGAAGAATCCATGTCCGTTGGATTATCTGTGGAAATCGTACAATCTGTACAAGCCCAACCCCAATAGATTGCAGCATTCTCACCAATCTCTCTATTTTTTTTTTTTTTTTTTTTTTTGCAAATTCGATTTTGATCTGTTCACCTTATTCACCCTGATTGGATTCGGCCACAAAAAAACCCCAAATAGTCCTTTGTCTGCTTGTCCATCTCTTTCCCAATTTTCCGGCGCGCTTGTCGTTCCCAACAAACCCTTTTCCGGCTGCTATTTTGTCCATCGACACAAACTGGATAGATATATGTATGCACATATATATATATATATATATATAAAGAGTTTATATATTTTACAGAAATAATGAAAGAGATGGTATTTTTGTAATTAATTAATTAAGTTATGGGTAAATTTGTCTTTATAATAAAATTTTAACGGAGTTAGAGTTTAAAGTAACAGAAGGGGGTCGGAGGTTAGCAACATTTCAAAAGAAGGGGGTATTTGTCAATTTCAAATGTTGAGGGATACTAGGTGTAATTACCCTAATGTTTAAGGGGTCTAGGTGTAATTTACCCTTTAAAAAACAGGAACACACTACGCACTATAAATTTGAACGCTTCACAGCTTAAATTAACAGTTCATCATTGAAGTTGTCAAGAGTTTTGAATAATTAGAGGCAGTAAGCAATGAGAAACCAAGTATCAATAGTGCCTAAGTGTACACTATATGAAAAAACTAAGCCTTTCCTTGCAGTCATTCTCTTGCAATTTGGGTTTGCAGGGATGGATATTCTTTCTAAGGCTGCATTAAATGAGGGCATGAGCAATTATGTATTTGTTGTTTACCGCCATGCCATTGCCACTATTGTCATCGCCCCATTTGCAGTCATTCTAGACAGGTCTCTCTATCTCTACATCTATTTTCAGTAAACAATCATAACGATCAATAATTCTGGGAGAATTAACAAAATATTTTCAACAGGAAAACAAGGCCAAAGATGACTTTCTCAATCTTCGTCAAAATTTTGCTGCTGAGCTTACTCGAGTAATTTTCCCCAACCAGTAAACATATATTTTCCTCATATCCCTAAGGCAATGACTTTCTAACCAACTACTGTACCTCTTCCTTTTGCAGGCCAGTCATTGACCAGAACCTGTATTTCTTGGGGATGAAATACACAACAGCAACATTTGCAGCAACTATGTCCAATGTTCTTCCTGCTATAACCTTTCTGATGGCTTGCATTCTTAGGTAATTAATATGCCTACTACTGAAATACTACCAGTAAACATATATTTTCCTCATATCCCTAAGGCAATGACTTTCTAACCAACTACTGTACCTCTTCCTTTTGCAGGCCAGTCATTGACCAGAACCTGAATTTCTTGGGGATGAAATACACAACAGCAACATTTGCAGCAACTATGTCCAATGTTCTTCCTGCTATAATAGTTGCTGCAAATGTTGCTGTTGTGTATTTCATCCCCAAGAAATACAGGTTCTGGTCAATGACTGGCCTGCAAAAGGAAGAGGTACAGTAGTTGGTTAGAAAGTCATTGTCTGACATGGTTTTTGTATTCTTGAAAAATTGCTAAATCCTTATCTCACAGGATGGAGAAGGTAAAGATTAACAGCATTCACAGCCAAGCTAAGGTAATAGGGACTGTAACCACTGTTGCAGGAGCTATGCTCATGACTTTAGTAAAGGGCCCAGCTATTGATCTCTTTTGGACAAAAGGAAGAAGTAACCACGAACATAAAAGTGCTGGGGTGAATCTCCAACATTCAATTAAGGGTGCAGTATTGATTATGATTGGATGTTTCAGCTGGGCAGGCTTCATGAATCTGCAAGTAAGTTACCGTAAAACTACAAGACATGGGTAACTAATTGCTATCTCAGATATAATTATCTCTGTTCTGTTTGCCTAGGCAATCACGCTAAGGACATATCCCACAGAGCTCTCCCTCACAGCTTGGATATGCCTGTTAGGAACAGCTGAGGGTGCCATAGTGGCGCTTGTAATGGAGAGGGGAAAGGATAGCGCCTGGTCTATAAACCGAGACACAAAATCCCTTGCAGCTCTGTACAGTGTAAGGAGAAAAATGGAAAAACAAATTCTGCTTTATGAGCAAGAATATTAACCAGGCATAAGAAAATAAAACAATTGTGGCATGATTTACATATTTCTAGAAACTAAAATTCTGAAACAACTAGACTGACATACAGATAGATAGATTTGTTCTCGACTTCTCATAACATGAGAACCAGATTTGCTGTTAAAAAATGATATTCTACAGCTCATTGTTTTAAATATGCATGCAGGGTATATTTTGTTCGGGACTCACTTATTACATTCAAGGAGTAGTTATGAAAGACAGAGGGCCTGTTTTTGTGACAGCTTTCAGCCCACTGTGCATGGTCATTGTTGCTGTCATGAGCTCCTTTATTTTGGCGGAGCAAATGTACCTAGGAAGGTAACTCTCAAACACTCCTAATTTATAAGCAGACACCTCAGAGAAAAAAAAAGCTATCTAATTGCATAATTTTACAGGGTAATTGGTGCAGTTGTTATAGTTACAGGCCTATACTTTGTCGTGTGGGGTAAAAGCAAGGATTATGAGTCTACATGCCCATTAACTGACATGCAACTAGCACCAGCTAAGCAGATGACTGATCGAGAAAACAATGGAGGAGAAATTTTATGCCATGAGATCATCACCATCGAAGCAACTAACAAAGCAATAGTGACAGTAGAGGAAAACAATATGCCAAAGGGAACCAGACCACAGACTGGCTTTTAAATTTTCTGAAGATTTAAACTTAGATAATTCAAGGAAATAAAAATGGGAGTAAACCTCATTTTCTGAAGCATCTTCCTTCAATAGTAGCTTTTCAATGGCAGAGGAACTAGTATCTGATTGTGAGCCATAGCTACAAGTGTACTCAGATCATAAGAGCCAAAGTAGAAGAAATTCGAAGGAAATAGGTTGAAAATTTAGTCCACGTTGAAAAAAAGGAGATGTCTTTAAGTTTTCAGACGGTTATATTTGTATGCTAAGGGCATTTTGGTAATTCAATTAATTAGGCTAAGTTAGTAGTCTCAATAAGTTGCTAGCAGTGAGGTATTTGTCAACTACTTCTGAGCTACTTAATGGTAGCTTACCACTTATATTTAATCTTCAAGCAGCCTCCTTAGTCATTCACTTATGTATAGGACGGTAAGCCTATAACTTTCCTTAGAAAGAAACAGATAATCGGGAAGAAATATATTGTAGCATTTGGTGCTTTTGTTTGATGAAATGCCAAACATGCCCCTAGCATTTAAGTCCGAAATTTAGAGGAAGTGCAGTTCTACTAATTCCACTGACATGAAGCACCTCCAAGCTTTGTCCCTGCTTTATTTGTTTATCAAATACATTATACATAAAATCTCCTCACCTATCAAAGCAAATTTCTATTGCATCAGAGTATTTACAACAGAATGCCAGTGCAGATTCCAATTAATTGTCCATCTGAATCCACCTTAAGCTAAAACACATAAGTGATAAATTTGTCAACTTGGGGAAGATTTGGAAAAGAGTAGATTCTGACTTGGGCATCTACTACATGATTCCAATCATCCCATGCAATCGGAGATTTAAAAAAGAAAACTTACAGGCATTCAACCTTAGCTCGAAATGGTTGTCTACAAAATCAATCTAAGTATTCTAATCATCTTAGATGGGACTCATGCATGAGTATTAGGACTATATGCTTTGCACAAGCCTGCCCCGGTATTTCGGGCCTTTATGAAATCTCAAGCCCGGACCTAGAACAAATATGTAAATTCAAGCCAATCCATAATAACTATTTTATGTATTGTATATAATATATAAAAAATAAAATATATATTATGTATCATATATCAAATTTGAAAAGAATGTATCATATATCAAATTAAAATAACATAAACTTATGTTAGGTATTATGGTATTATTAAAGGTGGGCCAGGCTGAGAGAAAAAAATTCGAGACTGCAGATAAATTCAGGTCTAAATTTGTGTCCAAGCCCATTCGATGGACAATTTTTCCGTTCTCCAAGCCCACAAAAATCTTGGACCAGCTTAGTTGAGTCAATTGGGTCAGGGCCACCATAATGAACTCTACTTTCATACAAAACAAACAAATTGCCATAATCTAACCCTGGTGGGAGAGGAAAAGACAAGAATGAGAACATGATTGTCAACCAAATTTCATATCATATATATTTTTGTGGTTTGTGTAACATAGCACAATTAAACATGACTTGACTTGACCTGGAAAGAAACCATTAAACATGACCTGACCTACCTAGATTTATCGGAGGACATGCCCCTAAACAGATCTAATTGGCGTCGACAGATCCATATAGCCAACCCCACGTAGTGGGAAAAGGCTTGGTTTGGTTTGGTTTGGTGTAACATAGCACAATGTTTAGCTAAGACTGATCCAATCCTGAGCTTAGGCAGTTGAAAGGACTGGTATCGATTCAGCATATGTTTATGCCTTTTCCAAGGACTAGTGTCATGACGAATAGGATTGCATCCAGTCAGTTCAATGCAGTTCGGATTCCATAAAAAATAAGGGCAAACCCAATCAATAGTCCTCAAATGGTCAAAACAAAGCAGGAAACCTAAACAGAAAACAAATAATGACAATGGCTTGCCTCCACTCAGTTCAATATGGTTCAAGCTTCATAAAAAATATGGGAAACTCCGCTCAAATACTCTCATGGACAAAACAATTTGGAAACCTAATCAGAAAATAAGATAAATTAGAAAACCAAACATGTAGCAAAGGATTAGCATAAACTATCTTGAAAGAGTTCAATCAAGCATATTGACATGGTCCAAAGAATTTCAAACATTAATCACAAGAACCAAACATGAAACAAAGTATCAACATAAACCATTCTGCCAATAATAAGTAACAACTATCTCGATTGTCATTTCTCCTTTAAGAACATTTAAGATGATACAGCGAAAAAATATAATGAGTGACCTGATTAAAGATTTCTTTCAGAGCTATGTTACCAAAATAAATAACTATCTTGATTTTCATTTTTCCCTCGAGAGCAATTTAAGATAATTCAGAGAAATATTATAGTTTGTGAACAAAATATTCAAACCCCCACTCACACACACGAGAGAGAGAGAGAGAGAGGACTAAGTTTTCCTACCTTTATAGTTGAACAAGGTGAATTTACGACAGTTGTTTCCCTTCATCCTTTCCATATATACGCTGGAGTTCACGAGTAGCAGCTAGGAAAGATTCTGAAGAAGAGGAAGAGGAATGCATGTAAGGAGGAAGGTATTGTATATGAGAAATCAATAATTTCGAGAAACTGGAAAAAAGAGGTGTACCAAAATAAATTACTGTTGTTAGTAGCTAAACAAAATAACTTGAATTACCTTTCCAAAGACGGAAAGATTTTTGGTTAATGGGCGATCCAGTAATTGTCTGAATTACATCAAACAACAAATTCTGAGGCGTATTCCTGAGCTCTTGAACAATTCCATAGATAGTCTTCCCATTGTCAAAGTATATGTGATTATTGGGGTGTTTTGTCTTACAACTGGCATGGCGCTCAAACTCATATGCATTAATTGCCTAGAAAATCAAATGGTTGACAGTTAGCTGAGCATGATGGATTAAAAATTTCAAACTTAAATACCCAACTGACCTTAGAATAATTACATGACTGACACCCACACAAATAGCCAGAACCTTTTATGACACCGCGAAGCTCCTTCTACCATACACAAAAGAACAATGAATAACCAAATGATAATCTTGTGTGAAAGATGAACTCATGAAAACTAAGACTTACCTCCCGCGACCAGGCAATATACTTCACAGTTACTCCATCTAACATACCAGTTGAAAGCAAACTTCTAACGTTTGAAGGGAAATTATTTTGAGGAACCTTTTTGGACCCTTTTGGATCCTCCTTCTTCTTAGAAACAGTTTCACTTGTAGATGAATTCAACTTTGCAGCACTTACAATGGTATCAACATTTGATTCAACCACACACTTCTCACTTGGTGCTTCTGGTCTTTGAGTTAAAGATTGACCCATCAACAAGTCATAACTGCACATAAGACCACCTGAAGAATTTATATCGTCATCATCCTGAACACCTCCAAAGGATATAATATTGCTTTCTCCCTTACCGAAAGAATGACCCATTGACAAAGTGCTGCTTTCAACTTTGTTGGTGTGGCCCATTGATATATCATTGTCATCCATCTTATTATATGTGTTACCCATAGATGTAGTACTACTATTACTTTTCTTGAAGGTTTGACCCGTGGATGGGATAAAGTCATCACCCTTGCTGAAAGACTGATCCATTGATATGCTATTATTGTTCTCCTTGAAGGCATTGCCCATTGATATGTTATTGTCATCCTCCTTGAAGGCTTGACCCATTGTCATGATATTGCCATCACCTTTCCTAAAAGACTGACCCATCGACATGGAATAATTATTATCCTTATAGGGTTGACCCATTGATATAGTGCATTCATCCCCTTTGTTATATGGATGACCCATTGATATGAAATTGTTATCCACCCTGTCATAAGCATGAGCCATTGACATGCTGTTGTCATTGCTTGTATTAAATGAGAGGCCCATTGATATGGAATTGTCATGTGCCTTGCCATAAGCATGAGGTGTTACAACGGTACTGTTATAGGCAAGTCCCATTGATACTGGCATCAAATTCTCAGAGTCCTTCACCTGGCTAACTTTAACTTTTTTGATCCCACCACAATTAACACCTGATCTAGGAACCTCAAGTGCCTGAGCTATAGACAAACCAAATGAGGAATCGCTCCCAAATGGATCCTCAATTACCTTTCTTCCCATACTGATGTTGCCAGTGGCAATAGATGGAATGTTCCTGTCATCAAAATTGACAGTCCTTGCAGTTTCAGGATCAAATAAGCGTTCATTATATTGGCCTATGGAAGAGTGAAAACTAGAAGCATTTCCCCAAGTGGAAATGTTTGAATTTAGAAGTCCAGAGAATGAATTGTGGCTTGGAATTTCAACTGCTTGTTTCTTGTTGGGGAATAGCTCGGCCTCAGTACCATCCAAAAACCACTGATGAGGACGCTTTGGCTCAATTCTGGAGGAGTTGTCATAGGCCATCTCCCCATCAGATAAACACTCAGTACCTTTTGTCATCCAAAAGACTTTGTTCTGGAAAGACTATCACAAACAATAACTTAGATACGCTCACTCACAACCATTTATAGAAGAATAAATGAACCCTGAATGTTTAAGGCCTATATAAGTATCAAGTATTGAATTACAAGCGGGCACCAAGATTACATGCATCCTAATTCTGCCTCACCCAGGTCACGCAGCTACTTCAGTCTTATATCTAGATATGAATGTCAAAGCAATTTTGGTACAACTTCCTTCAGAATAAAACTTTGATGAGTAAATTCAAATTTTATATGTATGCTTTTATACTCCCTCCCTCCCAAGTTTTTGCTCTATAATTTCCCACCAGCACCTAGTTATATATATGTGTGTGCGTGTTTTAATATTTACAATTAAAGACCACATAATTGAGAATAGGCTTTAAACATCAACATTCTAATATGCAAACCGAATGCAATTCAAACAAACTTCCTTTTTTTTTTTTTTTCACAACATGCTCAGCAAACGCAAAACAACAAAAAACATTGAATTTTAGAATACGCTTAAATTAACTTAAATAGAACACCATGCAGAAAATTTCAAACTACATTCACTGAGCTCTCAAACAAACACAGCTTTTACGGAATTATTCCCAGAACCTTAAAACATACAACCCTGTGACTGCCTTCCAGTTGTCGACCTATTGAAAGTTTGGAGGCTGAAATTTCTAACAGAAACCCTTAAATATTTGAAGTAGGATGAATCCAACAATTCTTGCGGAATCAAGACGTATGATCCAAAAGTTATATTTTTGTATTAGATATCAACCTTTTGAATTTTACAGCAACTAAAAATAGATCGCAGTTGATGAAATGACTTTCAAGATAGAACATTCAGGCATGAAACAATTTCTAGAAACAACCAGAGCTTAATATGCTTAAAACCGCTTAATTAACAGTTATTTAAGCTCAAAAGTATCCATCATTTGTTTGAGTTCCTAAGCAGCAATAGCTCTCAACATACTATCCAGACTCCCAATCCAAGACTGTTATTAGAATTCAACAGCTTCCCACTTTCGGAATTCAAGGCTAAAATGTTATGTAAAAATATAAAATTAATTATTGAATAGGTAATAGAAAGCATAAGCAAGCAAAAAATATCAAGGAAACTACTACAAGATTTGAGTTCCACCCTGAACATTGAACCAAATCTGGTTTGGTTAACTCTAGAATCTGCATAAAAGGAAATCATACTTCCAGTGGTGATGGCTAAAAAAAAACTCACATTATCATGGAACCTAACTATTTTTAACAAATGCAAAAACTAAAATACATGTGCTTCACATTAATCTAACTCCATGCAAGCCACACCCACTGGTGATTATAACATGGGTAGAAAATGACAACATTTATTTTCCTCCTTTTTTTTACAAGATTTATCACAACAAACACCCACATGAAAATTTCTATTTTATGCAATAACTCAAAAGGCAGGCTCTTTGAAACTCTACATGGCAATTTGGGTTCGCGTGCTGTGTTTGGGTTCAAAATTGTGTCAACTCGTGTTAGTGCTTAAATACCTCAAAACTTAATGAACATGCTAAATAATTAATTTATTTCAAAATTGAGTCAAATTCGTTGTCAATTTTGCATTTGTGTTCGTGTTGTGTCATATTCGGATTTTCTCTCAATAATTCGCGTTGCGAATCGTGCTGTGTCAAACATTGCCAAACCTATTTGAAACCCTGAATCCAAGAAAAGAATTCAAAATGTACCATGCCTTCTTTACTTCCTTCAGACTACCTTCCTGTACAAGTATCAATTGAGCAATTCAGTGTCCTTACATATTTATCAGTGGATTTTTAGCAATGAAAATTTCACTTTGATAACTGAATTACAAACTTACAGCAGCTCAGCTCCCAGAAAAATAGGATTACGTAAAAACGCCCGCTTATATCCACGTGCTACGTCTGTAGAGAAAAGGAGCAATAAGCATCGAATTCAAAACTGTAAAACAAATTCACTACCATTTTCACCGACTTCAAAAATTTTCCCGATTTAAAATATTCACTTCTAATCTTTTGGTTTCCGAGAAAATGCAAGAAATGAAAATGTGACAATTTTGTTTATCATATGCGACATTTCATCATTCAGAACTTCAAAAACAATCACACAAAAAAATTCACTCATTGAATCGAGCTTATTCATTTTCAGCCAACAAATTTTGCTTAACTGATCATTTCATTAGCTCAAAATAAAACAACATAGTACATAAACACTAAAACTCTGCATTATTTTGTAATCTCCTCTTTTTCTAAGTAACCAAACTGTGTTTAAGCAGCATAATCCCACTTTCAATGAACACCGGGGAGTGAACATAAAAAAGAGAACAATGACGGCGACGGCGACGGAAACCCTAACTGTAACAAATAAGTATATATAATTTATATATACATGATACACGCATACCTCTAGCACAGATGCTGAGACGATAGGATCTCCGATCGTGGAGTCGACAACTTTCCGGCGACAACACACCGGCGAATGTACAGTACAACAGCGAGATCTGGCAGGTAGGAGATTGGGGTTTTGATTTGGCTGGGCCGTTTTATATGCGAGGAAAAATATAAGGTGGTGCCCTGCACGAACCTCGTCGTGGAGCCCGATCTGTTCCGTACACTTCGACGACGTGTTGTTATTTTTGAACCGTTGGTTTTGTAGAAATTAGTTTGACCCGTTGATCCGCCTGCGGACGAGTCTGCTGATTCGAGCGGGGTAAGCAAGGGCGCCGCCCATGGAGTCCTGTGTGCACGTGGCGTAGCTTAGGGGTGTCATGTAAGCAAAAGTGGCCCCAAACGGGTGATCGTGACCATGGTTTTAAAAATTGGACTAGACCAGCAGGTTGAACCGAGAATTAGTTTAAGAAACGGTCCGATTCACTGATAAAACTTAGTGGACTGTTGAATCGGCTTAAAATCAGTGACCCAGTGAATTGGTGTTAATTTTGCCGATTGAACTAGGTCATTTTTTTATTTTTTTGAATGGTAAAATAAATGAACTAACATGTACTAACTTAGAATCGAATCTGAAACTATTTTTGTGGTAAAGTACTATTATCTCACTGAACCACTAATACTTATTGTTTCTTATTTTTACTTAATTTTACTTATATAATATATTAGTTTTAAATGATTTTATTTTACAGCACATTTTGTTAACACTTTTTTATTAGTAAAACAAAATAGATTAGAAGAATATGTAAAAAAATATAAGTTTTTAAAATTATTATATAATTTTAACATATTTTTATATTTTATTTATATATTTAAATATATTTATGACGTCATGGTTCAACTTCGGTTCAATTCAGGTTGAACCGACGGTTGAACCACAAACCCGTAACCCGGTCGCTTTTCCGGTTCAATGAACGGTCCAGTTTTTAAAACATTGACTGTGACTTTACAGCTAGGGATTGATTTATTTTTCCTTTTTCTCCGTTTATGGCTCGTTTGGGGTGAAAAAAAAAAAACTTGAAAAATAGTAGAAAAATACTGAAAAATTTTAAAAATGATTTATTTTTTATTTCACTGCATGAATTATGAACTTACAACTTATCTAATTTTATCTCATTTTTTGTTATTCCAAACGCGTCTAATACATATATTTATATATATATTTTTTGTTTTTTAACACTTGAAAGTTTATTGCATTGAATATAATTTTTAAAACAAAAAAAAAATCTATTTTCAATTAGATTTTTAATTCGAAAGTTGCCACTAAACTATTTTAAATCATGTGAAAATATGATGCAAGCTTGAAAAAGAGTGAACCTAAAAAAATAAAAATGAAACACTTACGTAATCATGTCAATTGTTTTTCTCTCGAGTTTTTTTATTAAAAATATGTGCAAAATAAATGGAATTATTTGATAATTAATACAAATTTGACCCAAATTATTTAGACAATGTTATTCTATTGTGAATTTAAAATGAACGAATTTGACGCCAACAAAGTAGGGAGACATTGGGCAATTAGATTGACAAGCAACCCTTCAACTTTGGGGCTCTGGTTTGGGTTTTGGACTTGTAGAATGGGTAATGATTCTGAGCATGGCCCTATCTTGTTTGGCAAAAAAGGAAGCCCAAGAAACAACACGTCCCACAATGCTGATCAAAGTCATTTGGGGCTTAGTTCAGTTCAAACCTTTGGAAATGTACATCATTCAAATTCCATTCACCACCCTATTTGGTCAAATGGCTTCACCAATCCTCTACTTTTCCTTCTCCACTCCGTTTATTTCAACTTAAAATATTTAAAGACAAAAAACACTTTTATTAATATTTTTAAAAAACATTTTAGTGAAACATGTATAAATGTTTTTCTTCGAAAATGTTTGTTTGTTTCAATGCAAAATGATTTTCGAGAAACTCATTTATAAAAATATTTTATTACGCTGAACAAATGGAGTTTTGATGTAAAATAAATTTTTAATTTTATTTTTAAAAAAATATTTTTCTACAACGCATAACTTTTTTCCTTTAAAATATTTTATATTAAAACAACCGGACGTTTACAGTGCTTTCCAACAAGTTTAAACAAACCAAGTCTAAACCTTTTACTTCAAACGGATTCTTCTTGATGATAGTGACGATATGATTAACAAGAAGTGTGGCGGTGGTGCTGCTAATAATAATAATAATAAGAATAATAATCATTCAAGTTATGATAAGAAAGTTGGGAGCTGCAATTGCTTTCAGTTTGGGGTTAAAAATTGAGGGAGACACGGAGCTTGGGCAAAATTTTTAAGTCATTCCCAGCTTATTATCAAACATTATGATTAATTTCAAATTAATAAATTTGGAGGCTCTCAATTTCAATCTGGTGTATTATATATATATATATATATATATATATATATATGTGTGTGTGTGTATACATTGAGTAAATAAAAGTAGTCTCCTAAGGCTCTACTTGGATGCGGGGAAAGAGAGGCGTGAAATGTTTCACCGATGGGTCCCACCTTTTGCCGTGATTTGGCAAGAAAAATTTTCCCCCTCTCTCGGTTTCACTTTCCCTCTCGCGCGGGCTTCTCCCGGATAATTTTTGAGCGGGCTCGACTTTGGCCGAATTTTATCCGAGGGGAAAGGGTATTATTTTGATATTTTTAGTCCTCATTAATTTGATCAAAATAAATATAATGTTAGTAAAAAAAATAATAGACAGGCCAACAAATCAAAATAAACATAATTAAAAATAAAATTAGATAATAACCAATTATTCAAAAGTACATATTTAAAAAAATTGTTTAAATAAATTTATAAAAAATTAAATTTTCAATGAAATAAATAATATAACTTCAAATTGTCCAAAAATAATTAAATGGAGTGGGTTTTACAATTTAATATTTAATTTAATGGGTGATCAAGTTTGGGACACCACAAAAGCAAAAGAGTCATTTGACTGCTTTTTTCATCATTCACTCTCTCTTATTTATAAAACATCCAAACCAAGTCAAAAGTTATTCCCTTCTATAAACATCACATCAATGTGGGCTAACCCTCTAAAAATAAACCCCCTCTTATCTTATACCCCTTCTAAAACTTATCCCCTAAAATTTTAGCATCATCCAATCGGACCCTAAGAGTTAGTTTGAGTGACTCGTAGGTATACTCTCCACAGAGACGATATACTCATCATAGAAGCAAAAGGGGTTCGATTCCTGACTTAAGTAGAATGTGTGTGAAATGTAACGTATATTTTTCTGATTTACCGATCGATTACACGATTTATTGAAAATTACAATAAACCAGTATGGGTTCCAAGTTAAAACATAAAAAAATAGAAACGTAACACAAAATTCTCATTAACTTGGGAAATCAAAATATGTATTGTCATGAAATTAAACAAAATTGACAAGAGGCTAAAATGTACAAACAAACCAGACCCAGAGTCCCTAAACTTCTCCAGGCTACAATTACCACCTAGCCCCAATTCCTACAACAACCATTCCTTCTATAAACCCATTCAACTTTGTCCCTTTTTGTCTTTAACATTTCTTCGCTTTTTTTATTAGTCTTTAATCAAGCACATACACCCCTATCTATAATTAGTTCTATACTCCCCCACCCAAAAGAATTATAAAATAGAAAATTAACAAGCATTCTAATCTGTAAAAAGCCGCAGCACTTTCTTTCAAATCAAAGCCTCAAAAGAGAGAGCTCAGAATTCCAAGTATGAATGCCTGGCTTGTGCCCGCCATCTTCATTATGATCATCCCTCTGCAAGCATGCCTAGCTCTCTCTCTGCTTAGCCGTCCGACCTTCATTATTATCGTCATGTTCCCTGATCAACCCACGTGTCATCCATCAGGCATGCCGGCCACAAGCACGCCGAAAACCCGCATGTGATTTTAATATCTTATCACAAAAACCATGCGGCTGAGCTGAACCAGAACTTGCTTTGAGCCAATCAATGATGAAAATCATAACTCACATGAAGCTGGTACTTATTCTAATAGAAAAACTTTGTAGAAAATTTAGTCAGAATGACATGGCAGTGCTGTAATTTAGTAAAATAAAAAAAATTTTCAATACTTTTTTTTTTTTTTTTACTTACAACTTTACCGTTAGCATATCATTCTAATCAAAATTTCCGTAAAGTTTTTCCGATAGAGTAGCATTTTTTTTTCAGTTAAAAATATTTGCAACACTGGGAGAGTGCCAGTGTCAGGAGATGGCTGTGTCAATGTGTGGGGGGTATGCTACAGCTGCAATGTCCCTATTGGCAGGTTAGTTTTGGTCTGTGACAGAGAACCTAGGTGTGGTTTGGATGCAGCTTTGTGCCCTGGTTATGAGCAACAATTCTTCCGCTTGAACCTTTGCAACACATGCCGATGACAAGCCAGTAGCTTCCACCGCCGCTGCCGGCGGCGGAGGTTGTGGTGTTGCAGTTTTGGTGTTGGTGGTGGGGCCAATGGCGGCCGTGGGTTTGTTCTTGTTGGCTGCTGCACTGACATGGACTGAGAATAGTGAATAAACTGGCCTGTGGTCCGAGAACTTGGACTCACCCCTCACATACCATATTTGCTTTAGTCCTTCACCTTTCCACAATATTCTGTCACACCTGTTTACACGCATATTGTAACCAAACAAGGGATAAGAATCAGATTATTCATGCTTAAGAAACAAGGAAAATACTATACATATATATATATATATATATGTATGTATTTAGTATAATATACTATTTTAGATCGGTTGATCCTAGCAAGCAACTAATAAGAGACAAATTAATCATGGTCGTTGAAGGGAGAAGTTATTTTATTAGAACGAAAGCTATAACCCGACCGACCTTGCAATTATCCCAATATAATTATCACTTGATTATGCTAATAATCAATGTGAAACCTAGACCTGAGGTGATTAAGAAATTATATATATACATATATATATATATATATATATATTAACACACAAACGCTAAGTATTTTAAAGTTCTCTCCCCCCCCCGCTCTGTACGTATTGCATTTTTCCATGTAAACCACCACCCACTTGCAATGTTTATTAAGTGGAATCGTCGTCAAAAACCCAAAAAAAAAAAAAAGAAAAAACAAAAATAAAATAAAATAAAAGGTTAGATTAAAATACTGCTAATACACGTGATAGATACTTGGATGTTCAGTATTTTATATCAATTTATTATATATATTTCCATCTTCTGGTATGTGGAAGTCCGCAGCCGCTACCCCGTACTGGGGTGTGCACAGGGCGAAGCACGCTTCAGGATGCGAGCCGGCAACGGCCACTGGAGAGTTAACCAGCCTAGGTAAGCCCTAGTTGACCGGCACGACCGAGAGGAGGCCTTTAGGCTCCCGTCATTACAGCGGTAACCCACCCCCATGGGGGAGTCGAACCCGGAACCTCGAGAGGCCCAAACTCTTAAGGCAAGCCCAACTTCTACTCGGCCACCCCCGAAGGGGCTATATATTTCCATCTTTGAAAAGTTCATGATCGAAGAAACTAAGAGACAATGAAAATTGGAGTGTTATATATATATATACATATATATTACCAGGCAGGAGTTCTTCGCTTCTCCTTAGAGGTGGAGGTTTGGACCACGTAATTATCAGAGTTGGTTAGGTATTTGTAGGTAGGAGCAAAATATATCCTGCCTTCCTCCCATCCCTTAAATACTCGGCCAGCTCTTTGCTCTATTCTCAACTGCCATAACCCAAATCAAAATGAGATGATTCCCTTCTTCCAAGCATGCAATCAAAGTTGTTTTTCCCTTTAATCTAAATTCATAGCTTATTAATTACTGTGCGGGGATAAAAAATACTCTCACGCACGGCTAATTGAATTCTCTCCTAGTACAATTCTCTCTGAACTTATTACTAACTTAAGTTTCGAACTTAAGTTTCGAAGATCCCCTTATTGGGAAAATCCCAGCACAATTACGTAATTAAAAGAAAAAAAAAAGTTCATATTAGACACTCACCTGATCTTTCTCTAGAAGTGCTTGCCAGTCATTCCTTTTTAAGAGCTCATGTGTGTCACCACAACCAGAAGCAAGTCGATAGTTTAGGTCCCCGAGCCAAATAATCTTACTGTTAAGGGCAAGAAGAAGAATGAGGTAGAGATTAAACAAAAAAAAAGAAAAAAAAATTCTTATATCAGGAAATTAATTTAACATAAAAATAACCAAAGTTACTAAGTCAGACATTTCTTAAAACCGAGAGCACCACGTACTCATGATCCAAAATGCTTTCGGGAGGAAAAACTTGTCCGGGCACTCCATGCGAATGAGAAAACCTTGTTTTCTTCAAAATCTCCATGACGTCTGAATTTCTCCGACATTCATCACCTTCTCTCTCTCCGGAGGCTAGATGGGTGCAAACAAAGCAAAACGTTGTCTGGTGCAGTGACATACTGATGGATATGGATCCCTATTAACCAAAAAAAAAATAGGAAAATAAAAAATCATATGAGAAATTCTATTGCACGTAAAATATGCATGATTAAATTTTTGGGTAAATGACTATTAGGACGTTATAAATTATATTTATATTTATAGATTTAAAATCAAGGGATTTAATGACAATTATGTAACAAATATTGCTAAGGTATAATTTTGTTTATTTAGATAGGGATTTCGTCGTAGATTTGAATAGTTTAAAATGATTAAATATTATGATAAATTTAAAATGATCATAAAGAAATAATTATTTGAAATTTTTTTAGAATAGTGGTTTTGCAAGAAGTTGTGGCAACACTATTTTAATGATAATTAATAGAAGAATTTAATCTCAAATCAATTTAATCTCAAATCAAGTAATAATATTCAATTTAATCTCAAATCAATCAATTCAAAATTTTTAAAAATCCAACTGGAGCCATAGGCTCAAGTTTAGCCACATTGAAGAAACTCATTATTATTATTTTTTAATTTTTTGTCTCATATGATATTTTTTAATAAAATTTAATTTCTATTTTATTTTTAGTAATTTTTAAACATATTATTAATTACATTCATAAGAAAAAATTAAAAAAAATTCAAATTTTATATTTAGAAGCAATTTTTTTTATGAATGCAAATAAAATACCTAGAATTAATTTTCGTGAAAAGAATGTCAAAAATTAACCCAAAAAAGGGGGGGGGGGGTTAATGCTATACCTTATTTCCAAGATAACCCATGATGCCTCTACCCACACAGGAGACCTTCAAATTGCTAACGTGCTGATAGAGATCGGATCGGACCCATACACATAGAAAGATACCCACCATCTGCTTGCTGGCTGCCAAGCAATATCGACGTTTCATCGGGCTAGCACCACCAGGGCTTGTCGTCCACATGCAACGTGGGCTCGTTGACCCTTCTTCTTCGCTAGGGTTTGAGTCCGAGTTCAGACTCAGAAGCCTCTGAAAATCTTCACCGTTGAGTTCGTCTTCTAATGAGAGCAAGTCGAAGAAGCTGATTCTTGGTTTTGGACTCGGTGGCGGTGGTTGGCCGTGGTGCACCGGCGGCGGCGGCCGTGGCGGTGATGGTTTCAGCTCAACGTTAGTGGCGCCGCTGTAATATTGCGGAGATTCAGTGTCATTTCTTTTGCTGTTCAAAGCCTCGCGAATTAGCAAGAGCCACTTGGCAGCTGGACTGTTGTCCTCTGCACCCAGTACGTTTCCGGCATTGAGGGGTACGATTTCCTGGAACCTGATCCATGATACAGGGTAAAAATTGCTAATCAAAATTACTCTTTCCGGTCATTAAAATGACATAAATACCCTCCTGTGTTTCCGTGTGAATCGTGACTGGCACATAGCGGCTGTCCGATAGAGACCCAAAAGCGGAATTTAACCTTTTGGAAGGACAAATTAAGGCACGCGATATGCACCAATCGCGGTGGCGCGTGACCAAGTGTCATTTTGATCAGCTTGCCCAATTAAAAAAGACGTCGTTTGCTTCCCAAGGAAGGCAATAGAAATTTGGAGTTACTTGGTTTGGGTTCGGAAAAATTAATTTTTTTTATATGAATTTTTAATAAAATTTAATTTTTTTATTCGATAAAAAAATTACCAAAAAAAATAAAATATTTATGTTTTGAGTTAAAAAAGTTTTAATTTTATTAAAAAAAATAAACCCCCCAAATCCGTACGCAAGCTAATTATTAATTTACATGAAATTCACCTGATGATAACTCGACTTATCACCCGTCAAGGAAAAAAAAAAAAATCCACGTATCAATGGCTGTCAATGACTTGCTAATTCTCTAATATTTTTTAATTTGAATTTAGTAATTCACTTAGAGTAATATTATAACCCAAAAAAAAAAGATTTAAATGAAATGACGTGAATAAATCTGAATTTATTATTTTAAAACAAAAAATTTATAAACCCAAACATCACCACGCTGGTCAAAATAGAGTAAATTTAGGCTAAAATAAGTAAGGTATGGCGTTTACGTATATAAATAAATATATATAGAGAGAGCCCGTTTTGTAGCGAAAATTTTAATAAAAAATTATCAAAATTTGCTCATTAGGTGTTTGGCAAAACACCAAAATTTATCACTTTTCTACTCTGTTACAGTAATTTTACAATTCAAAAATTATAAAAAATTATTAAAAATTACCAAAAGTTACTAAAAGTTGCTTGAAGTTAATAAAAATTATTAAAAGTTGTCAAAAATTTTACCAAACACTCAAAAATTATAAAAAATTACTAAAAATTACAACTTCCTTCACTAAATACACTAAAAATTGTAACTAATAATTTTGGACAAAAAAATACCAAAGATTTTTGACAATTGTACCTCCAAATGTGCCATAGGCACAATAATTTTTACCTAAAGGCTCTGTCTGGGGTGAAAAAATTTTCAAAAATTTTAAAAAAATTATTTACTTTTTATCTTATTACACGAATTATGAATCTAAAAATTATCTTATTTTTTGTTATTTCAAATACGTCTAAAATAAGTAGCCTGGTTTTTTGCGGCCCCCCGGGGCCCGGGGGGATGGCTGTCACCACATTTCGTCACCTTTAATAAAAGTGGTTTAGGTTGACACACTCGCACCTAGTATTTGATTATGTTTGGCAAATAACCACGGCTGTGATATTAGTATTTAATGACGAATACGTGTAGCCATAACTTTCAAACAGACATGAAATTAACTTTCAAGTGACGGGGTGATGGTAAAAATGGCAAGGATTTCAATGCATCTATCTCCAACTTGTACTGAAATTCAGTCTGCCATGAATAATTAAAAGTAGAAGCCTGGCATAAAGAACATGGACAGAGTTTTAGAGAGAGAGAGAGAGAATACCCTAACACATAAATGTCAGCAGGCGCAGGTGTCCTAAGCCAGTGGCTCAGGTTCAAGCCTTCATGGGGGGACTTTCCTCCTACATTCCATGTCCCCACGAACATCCTGTATATGAATTCCCAGTTCATGTCCAAACCCAAAACATGTTTACATTACATAAATCAAACTCGATTCTATGTTGAGAATAAAAGACGATATAAAGAATCTTCAGTCATCAACAAAAAATTGCAACTTTTATGCTTAAAAGTTTCGGAAGAACAAATACAAATCTATTAGTAAGATTATTGTCACTACTGTTTAGAAGCTTTAGATGATTTGGCACTCACGGAAGCTATTTGATTCCAAACAACTAGCTGTTCACAAAATTTCACTCCAAGATGCGTGTTCTTAATTTTAGTATTTGTAATTTAAAAAAAAATAAAAAAAAAGAGTCTTGAAATGACGTAAAAATAACATATAGCAAATTTGATTTAAAAAATAAAAAACTTTTAAAATTTTTTTAAAAAAATTGGTCTCCAATATAATATGTAACAATACAAATTTTCAAGTGCACAATACAATCTTTAACAATGTAACGCAATTAAACTCTAATTAATAGTATTTTCAATTAATCAAGTTATTTAAACTCTCCGAGTTAAAAAAAATTGTTAATTCAAATTCTGTTAATTTCTTTTGGGTTTAACTCGAACCAACTTTTAATCAGACCGAAGTCAAATATTTTACACTATGGTAACGTTTGGAGTGGTAAAAAATAAGAAAAAATGTGATTTGAGATAATTTTGGACGTTTGGCGTTTTTAATCCGAACCACATTTTTTAAAGATGAATAGTGTAATTTTTGGACTTTTAGAGTGAAATGTTAGAGAAAGATATCGTGGAAACGATTTTTCAATTCGTTTTCACGAATTTATGTTAGATTCGTTAAAATTTATTAAAAAATTATTAAAATTTGTAAAAATTTGTTTAAAATATATAGAAATTAATACAGATTTTATACAATACGAGGTGACCAAAATGTGTTAGAGAGTTTTAGAGATTTTTAAAGTTTTTAAAAATTTTCAAAAATTTTTATTAGTTTTTAAAAACGAGACGGTGCCCACATTTATCGAATGAAATTCAATACATCCGCAACTGAAATATTATATAGATTAATCAATAGCACCGCCATTAATGGTTAAAACTATGCTTAAAACTTCAATTTTGAAATTACGCATCATAACATCGGTCGCAAAGGAGAGAAATCGTTCTTGCCTTACCTGAGGTTGAGGCTATCAGTGGCAATGGTTGGGTCGTCTTCCAATATTGGCCGTTGGATTCCATCACTGGCTTCCATCAACCACTCCTCTGGTCAAAACAATACTCCGTTACAAACGAGAACTTAAAAGGCGCAAAGACTCCGAAAACAGGGAACCAACTAAACTCGTTCCCATCTACTACTAATCTGATTACGGATGAACCAAATTAATGGAGGACAAGGCCGAAGGAGTACGAAGCGTTATACCGTGCCAACCCAGAGACAAATTACCTGAAAGCTCCTCCGGTACGACGACGTAGCAGTCCTTGTCGGAGCAACTCTTCCTTCTCTCACAACTTCCTTCCACCCTAGCTGGTTTTTCCACAAGAAGAAAACAGCTTCGTATAAACCAAAACAACAAAATCCCAGAATCGAAGTCATACGAAAATCAAAACCCATAAATCAAATCTTACTTCTAACAGCGCAGTCTGAGTGAAATTCATCCGCACCACTCTTGATATTCAGCCATTTTCTCACCACCACTTTCGACCACGAAGACTGCAAATACATGTTGATCACTTTCATCTCCCCATAGATCAATGAATATATATATATATATATATATGTATAGTCATGTATATGCTTATGTGTTGATTGAATACCTTTGAGTTCTTCACGCGCCTTGTTTTCATTGCTCCAAATAGGAAAAGAAACTGACCCCAGAAGCTGAAAGAGAGAGCTCCTGGTTTCCGTTAGATTTCTGTTAGATGTGGATTTATCGGTTAAGTAAAGATCTTAATGCTGGGTTAAAATAATGGAAGTCTATTCAAGAGAAACCAAGTGGGTGTTTAATTGAAATATTTGGGGAGCAGTATTGAAATCTGTCTGGTCTGATAGTCAATAGATGGGGATAAATTAGTTTAAAATTGAGTTTTCAACTGGGAATAAGAAAGACCCAGTTGCAGGGGAGATGGAGACAGCTCCTAACGAAGGATAACAAAATAATCTTATAATGTGACTATACATAAAAGCGATATGTATATATCCGTTTATATATATATATATATATATATATATGCTACTGTACAGAGAGAGGCGAGGTAGTTACTTTCTCTTGGAGAATATGTCTCTAGAAAGCTTGGTTTTGGGGGCTTTACAGAGAGGGAGACAGAGTGGAAAGATGAACAAATTAAATAACAGAGTGAAAAGATTGTACTTATATTTTTTTTCCTTCAGATCTTTAAGAAGGGGATCAAATCTCCATTAATTAACCAGTTGAGTTAAAAAGTCCCCTTTTTGAGTTCATCTCCCCTAAACCAGCTATCGAGACATAAAAAAATGTAAAAGGCAATTCAAATCTACAGAATCAGGAGATTATAATCAGAGGAGTACTCACTGAAGGATCTCAAAGAATTAAAAAGCAATAGAAAACGAGGTCTTTGGGTTTCAATAGCAATCAAAAGTCAAGAAAGTTTTTGGGTTGAAAAAGAAACTTCATGAACTGCATCAATTGTCATGACTGCATCAATTGTCATGACCCATCTCTGTGTTAAAGCACTGAAAACGAAGGAAAATACAGAAACGGAGGAGAGGGGCGTATAAGTGGAAAATAAGCAAATACAACGCAGAGAAAGAATTCAAACACAGAGAGTTTTTTGGGGAATGTGGTCAAGGACAATGCTGATTAAGATGAAATCAAGACAATAAAAAAGAGCTAATAAATGCATTAAATTTAAACACTCGAAGCAAAAATAATAATAATAATGATAAAGCTAAGGAAAAACACAGAAAACATGACCAAACACTTACATGAATCGACAAAGACTCAAAAGTGTGCGGTATGGAAGAATGCGTTAAAGAGAACTGTGGAGGAAAAGAGCTCACTTCCCTTTGCCCCTTTTATCGACCTTCCCTTTTTTCTCCGTTGGTGGGGGAGAGAGAGAGAAAGGGGGAGAGAGAGAGAGAGAGCTACTGTGATATATATTCGATACTGGGTATTGGTTGGCGGTGGAGAGAGAGGAGGCATAGGAAATTTGGGGGCGTTCCTCGGAAAAGCAAAAAGGGGCAGTTGGTTCTCAATTTATAGATGCTCGTCAAACGTATACGCATGTACATTTATGTATTATGAAAAGATAGGAATTCAAACTCCAGAGTCCAGAGAGAGAGAGAGAGAGAGGCGGACATGGAGATGAGTTCATCGCAGCCCATGTTGGGGATATTATGGTCATTTGGATGAACTAAGGAGTACTGTCAAAATGTAACTAAAAGCCTTTCTTTTTGGTACTGCAGATTTTATGTGAGTTTGAAAATCGAACCCCAGTCCACCGCCAAAGACAAATTTACCGTGTGTTTGACCCGTTAAAAATTTTTAAAAATTATTTATTTTTTATTTTAATTTTAATGTATGAATTATAAATTTATAATTTTTATTAAATTATTTTATTTTTTACTATTTTAAACGCTCGCTTAATTAAAAAAATTTAATCTTTAAATTTTAATACAATACTAAAAATTTAGTCCATTGGCAATGGCACTTTTATTTTTCGCCTTTTTCTGTTATGTTATTTTTTAGCAAAATTAAAAAAAGCATGTTGTTAGGCTGGTTATTATTATTATTATTATTATATATTTTTAATTTTACATCCTTTATTTCATACTTTTTAATTTAAGATATGTTTAGAGTGATAAAAAATGAAATAAGTGTTAGATTTATAATTTGTACAGTAAAATAAAAAATTAAAAATTTTTATAATTTTTTATAATTTTATAACAAACTAAACAGAGGCGTTAGTTAAGCATTCATTGGAAAGCCCAATTTGTGGAGATTGACTTTGCGGTTTGTCCCGTTCAACTTTACATTTCCAAACTTGAGTTGGACTTTAAATCAACGTTTAATTGTATTTTCGAAATTTTATACAAAAAAAGACTAATAAATTAAAGTGGGAGTTTATGAGCAGACATGTGGAAACGCCTGTGAGGGTCACTTTGACATATTGAGAAATTGAACTTAAGTCTGCTTGAAGTGGCAAAAAAAATTTTTAAATATAGTAAAAATTATTAAAAAATTTTAAAAATTATTCACTTTTTATTTTATTATCTTATTTTATCTCATTTTTTATTACTCCCAATCACACCCTTAAACTCACTTGCTTTGGGGATAAAAAATTTTATTTTTTTTCTTTTAACTTTTTTTTTTTGTCTTTTACTATTTTTGTACTAAAATTTAATTTTCTTTGCTTGTTTGATAATTTTTTTGCATGCTATTCATATCTGTAATTTTTTTTGTACGTGAATTTTTCTATTTCATTAATAAATGCAAATAATATGTCCATAAATTATTAAAAAAATGAAATTTAATTAAAAAAAAGTCATACAAATGAGAAGAATCTCAAGCCAACCAAGTTCCACTATTACTTTCCCTCTTCCATTTATATCAGCCATCCACCTCTCCCCAGCCATCCACCTCTCCCCATAAATATAGGGTGTGTTTGGAGTGATAAAAAGTGAGATAAATTGAGAGTTCGTAATACGTGCAGTGAAAGAAAAAAATTGATGTAATATAAAGTTAACAGAGATTTATAGAATTTTTTGTTATTTGTTTACAAATCAAACGGAGCTATACTAGTGCAATCTACTGTTAAGTTAATCTAATTTTGAGTTGGCAAATATTATTTGTGGTATCAAAATGACATACCAGCCATAAAATTGTAATTAAAATAAACATTTATATATTAGTGAAGACACATACTATATTTATTAACTTCACCATTGCTGTTTTTTTTTTTTTTTTTTCTTGTTTCATATCTTTCATTTTCTTTCCTCTGTTTTTTGGGGGGTTTGTTTTTTTCTCTTTTGCTGCCCCTATTTATTCTTTTTTTTGACATTCAAATTGAAGAAATTATTAACAATTATATATAAAAATATGTGAAAAGTTAAAGAACATTTAAGACATCTGAAATTCTGAGTAGGTTACAAGTTGAAAGTGACGCCAAAATAGTTCCCTACTTTGTATACTAGTACAAATAAGCTTATTGTTTTCAAATAATAGACTCACAAAATTTCCACCACATTATTCTAATTACTTTTTCTGATAAAATTCTTTTAGTTGTGAGTATAACTTTTTTGGATTTTTTTATAATTATTTTTACAAATTTTATTATGTTATTGTAAGCATCATCCTTAAAAATTTTGAGTCCTTACAAGTCAATAACATTAAACTTTAGCTAAAACTTAGGGGGGCATTTGAATATTTTTCGGTCAAAAATTATTAGTAATAATTTTTGATGTATTTGGTAAAATAAATAGTAATTTTTAGCAACTTATGAGTAGTTGGTAAAATTTTTGATAATTTTTAAAAATTTTTAATAACTTTTGATAACTTTTAAGTATAGAATTATTGTAACAGAACAAAAAAGTGACAAAAATTGATGGTTTGCCAAATATTAAAAAAATCAAAAGTTAGTAATTATTTACTAAAATCCCCCCGCGGGGGCCGGGGGGCGCCCCCAAAGAAAACCAAACCCCCCACGGTAACAAGAAGATTACCCTCTATTAATTAAACCGTAATCTAAAACTAGTCGAAGAATGTCTTCCAAGAGGAACCGACCATGTTGGTTTAATTAAACCGTAATCTAAAACTAGTCGAAGAATGTCTTCCAAGAGGAACCGACCATGTTGGTTTAATTAAACCGTAATCTAAAACTAGTCGAAGAATGTCTTCCAAGAGGAACCGACCATGTTGGTTCAAAACGTGCTTCTGCACAAAGCAAACTAGAAAGAACAAACCGATGATCATCAACTTTTTATGTTTCAAACAATTTAAGCTTAATTTTTTTTTCTCATAAATAAATTATTGTGCACATGAAAAGAAGATAGGTACGTGTCAAGTTGGCAAAAAGTCATCCTAAAAAATAATAAAAATAAATCAAAAAATTAAAAATATTTTACGCATAAGTTTCTATACTCCATCCTACCTTTTTTTTTTGTCGTATTTTTAGAAATATGAAAAATTTTTAAAAATAGAACGTATCTAGTATTGCTTAACAAATTATTATATAATATGAAATTTTCATAGCATGAAATAACTTTATTTCTAATTAATGTTAATGTGATCTTAAAATGAGCTTTTGAATAGCTGAAAAAGGAGTAAAAATTAAATTAACCAAATTTAATAATTAATAAGATTCATTTCCCTTAATTAGGATAACCCACAAATATTAATGTGTTTGGAATTATATAAAATTGTAAAAGTTAATGTCTCGTATTTTATGCAATGAGTGGAGAATTTAAATTTATTATCTCGTAATTTGTGTTTGTAGAGATTTGTATAATTTTATTTTAACTCCAAACAGGCCTAATAAAATCCATGAATACGCTGTGTTTGGTTGTCAAGAATGATTAAGCATGGATAGTGACAAGAAAGGAAAGTCAAAAGAAAAAAGAAACGACGTTACATGCATTTGGTACATTGGGAAGGAGCCGCTGAATCCACACTCAAGAAAAATAACATAAAAGACCATGAAAAATATAATAAATTAAACCATTATGCTCGTTGCAACATGAAAATAATTGGATTCTCATGGCTTGCACACGGTGTTAAGAGCAGAGGACGGCCCAATTTAGTGAAAATGTATGGCTAATTAAGTGGAATTAAGACACTTGTTGCAGCACTATACCATTCATTTGAAAAGAGATTTGTTCATCAGTAGTGGATTCAATTTAGTGGAGAAGTGAACCAAGCACTAGAGAAAATTATTAACCCATTGATTAATTAGCTCAATTATGCGATCCATTTTTATGCATGGAAGACTGCATCTTTAAAATGTGTGTTGGTTCAACTAAGTAGGGGCATGCCATGTGTATTCTAACGAGGTTTTGTTTTTAGCTGGCTCAAAGCTAATTTGTCCATAAACCAAGAACAGTGCAATGCATAGCGAAAAAACAATAAGAAGCGACAATCGTGTGTACATTATATTCGCCCCGTTTGGTTTGTAAATAATCTTTAAAAAAAACTCTATAAATTTCTATTAACTTTATATTATATTAATTTTTTTCTTTTACTGTACGCATTACGAACTCTCAATTTATCTTAATTTATCTTATTTTATCTTACTCCAAACTCACCCATTATTATGAGGCTGTTTAGACGATAAAAACTGACAAAAAGCTAGAAAAATGGATTGTACTAATTACTTTTTGATATTTGAAAGGCCAATTAAAATTTACCAAAATAGTCCGTTTTAACGATAAAAAACAAACCGTTTCAGCGATTTTGATTAAAAACTAATATAAAAAGTTGACGAATGTTAAAAAAATTGGAAACAATGAGTAAATTTTTGTAGCTTTTTAAAACTTTTTTTGTAAATGTTTGTAAAATTTAAATATTGAAAATAAACGCACGAAATGTGAAAATGATAAAAGTTAGTAAAAGTAAATAAATATTTATAACTTTTTGTCACTTTTGATAATTTTTTGGCCAACCAAATAAGACCTTTATCATGTACTTTTTAAAATTGTAAGGCATTATATGTGGGTGTACACATATATTTTGGAATAAACTCTACTTTAACACAAGTAATTTTGAATTTAGCACTCAACTTTTCACATATTTGTGATTTTTAAAAATAATTACTTACAATTTAAATTGTTTAAGAGCCCCTTTGGCAACTTAAAAACTACCAAAAAAATACTAAAAGTTATATTTTGTAACTTTTGGTACGTTTGATAAAACTATAAATTTTCTCACTTTTTTGATTTGCTACATTAAAAAAGTAAAACAAAAAGTTCATATTTTTTTGATTTGCTACAGTAAAAAACATACTAAACACACAAAAGTTACCACTTTTTTGATTGCTATAGTAAAAAATTTACCAAACACCCAAAAGTTAAAAAAATACTAAAAAATACACTTTGTTCAACCAAACACACAAAAAATACAAACAAAAAAATCACACAAAAAACTATCAGAAATTAAACTTTTTTTCTTTTTTTAACTACCAAACGCCCCCTAAATATATTTAGTTTCGTCGTGACGAGAACCACCATGTCCTCTCTATTCTTATTGAGAACTACAACAACCCTTTAATACTGCCACCCACTCGGTATCCCTTTGTCACTATTATGATCCCATGAGCACATAGAGTCGAATCCAATAATTTACTTATCTTACGGAAACACAAAAAAAATAATCATATACTTAATATTATTTTATTTTATAGAACAATATAGTATCAACACGATTTTATTAAAATATTTTATGCATAAAATACAAATTATATATATAATTATATGTTGAAATTAAAATTTTAAATATATATCTGATTATGAAAGTGTTTGCATTTATTTAAATTTATAAAAATTATACTCTCGTAATTTGTATAGTAAATAAATTTTTTTTTAAAAAAAATTTTTAAAAATTTAAAGGAAAAAAGAGGGACTCCAGACGGAGTTATCTCTATGACTCCGTTTGGAGCTGACTCCGTTTGGAGCTCAACAAAATAAAATAAAATTTTACAAATATAAATTACGAGACAGTAAAATTTAAAATTTTCGCTGCACGAATTATGAAATATTTACTCTTATAATTTTATTTTATTTTATATACTTTTATACAATTCCAAACACATCCATTAACACAAAAATGTCATATCTTTATTTAAGTATTATAGACAAATACAAAACACATTTATTAGATTACGTGCTAGAACATTACGCATTGCTGGTCGTTGACGTCGGCATCCCACGTGTCACGCGCTTGGATTTTTGATCCCTAAATGTTACACATAGGTTGGATTGGACGGCTCGGACTAATTTGGTGTTGTTGAAACCGGGGGAGAGATAGGGTAGAGTGAGGTGTGGGTGTGACCTCGTTTAACACACACCGATCATTGTATTGGGCGTCAAACTTCATCAGATGCTAACGATTTGCCATTTGATTTCGCTTTCGGCAATCCGATCATTTGATTCGCCGACTGATTTGGATTGTTATTGTCGTTTGGGATGTGTAGTTAACTTAGACGTCACTCTCTTTTTCTCCTTTTTTTTTTTTTTTTTTCTTAATATCTATAACGGTGAAACTAGGAGTGCACAAAAACCCGAACAATCTGAAAATCGAATCAATTCGATTAATTTGGTTCGGGTTAGTTCGGATTTATATTGTTTTAGATCAGTTCTGGGTTAGAAAATTAAAAAATTAATTTTTTCAGTTCGGTTCTCATATTGGTATATTTTGAACTCGAACCTGAACCGAAACCGAATTAAACCGAAAATATCCGGATCAACCCGAAAATTTAATATATATAATTATATATTATATAATTTAAAATATATAAAATAAAAGAGAATTAAGGTTCCATTTATAATATTATGGGATTGTATTTTATTATAGATTTTATTAAATGTTGCCTTTTTTTAAGTGATTTTATGAAATTGTATTTTATTTTGACTTGTACTAAATGTTACATTCTTTAATGAATCTGACCCAACCCGAAAATGGATCCAATCCAACCCGAAAATTGTCTAAACCGAAAATGGGCCCATCCCAACCCGAAATGATCTAACCCGGTTACCGAACCGAACCAACTCGATTTTTTCGGTTCGGTTTGGTTTGGTTCGGTTCTAATTTAAAATCGGTTCGGTTTCGGGTCTAAATTTTAGAAACCGAAAAAAATCGGTTCGGTTTTGGGTTAGGTACAAATCCGAACCAATCCGACTTATGCACACCCCTAGGTGAAACTATTTTTTTTTTTGTAAATATATATACCCCTGTTTAAAGTGACAAAAAAAAGTAAAAAATATTAAAAAATTTTAAAAATCATTCACTTTTTATTTCACTGAACAAATTATGAACTCACAATTTATCTTACTTTATCTCATTTTATCTCACTTTTTATTATTCTAAATGCATCCTATATATGTGACAAACAACAGTGAAACCAGTTGATATTTTTTTTTGAAGTAGTGAATTTTAATTTTTTTTTATCCTTCTTCACTTTATACTATTTAGGGTGCATTTAGAGTGGCAAAAAATAAGATAAAATGAGATAAAACGAGATAAGTAATGAGTTTGTAATTCGTGCAATAAAATAAAAAATAAATAATTTTTAAAGTTTTTTAGTATTTTTTATCATTTTTCACTACTACAAAAATGTATAAACATCACAACTTTTAAGCGTGATGTTTTACTTTTTATCTCAGTCACAAAAGCGTGATTGATCCAAGTGAGATTGTAAGTCACCTCTTTTTTATCACAGTTTACAACCGTGATTGAAAACTTACAACAATCACACACTAAAAGCGTGATCTTTATGGTAAAAACTGAGATGAAAAGAAATCTCGTGTGATCTTTTATGTATTTTGATCTCACTTTTTTTGAAAAATCGTGATCAAATATAAACAAATAATCACGCTGAAAAAATGGATTAATTTTAAAAATAATAAAAATCCACATGGCAACCTACTATCACGCCATCATAGCACCGTTTGCCACCTTATCATTATAGCAACCTTATATATTTCATTTTTTTTGTTATTGCTGAGAATCGAACCCCTACCATTCATTTGGAAGTTAGTGTAGTTGATCGCTAGTCCAATCTATCATTTATATATACATTTTGCATATTAATATATATAAACAAATTTTTATTACCTTAGGGGTTACTAAAAGTAATAAAATTATATTATTTTAAGTTTTTACAATAATTTATTATAACTTTTGTCAACCAATTAGTAGTTAAAAGTTACATTTTTCCTGATCAATTGACCTGAAAAAATAATAAAAAATTTACTTTTATTTAATTATTTTAACTTTTTGCAACAACTTGAAATTGTAAGTAATATATAGAATAACGTGAATACTTAATAAATAATTTATAAATATCTATTATATTTAATTAAAAATAATCTCAAATCTTTTTCTTATTTTCCTTTATTCTTTGTGTATAGCATATATTTAATCATAACTCACTATTTATAATATATTTTTCTTTATTTTGTATTATATTTTTAAAAGTAATTAGGTCACGTTTAGTTTTAGTTCTAGAAAATTGTTGTTCAAAACAAAATTTTTGAAAATTATTTTAAAAATTGATTTGTAATACAAAAAATATTTTCAATGATTATATTCAAAAATTAGTTCTAAAAAAACAAAAAAATGAAAATTTTTATTATTTTTATTTGTAAATTTTTATCACTTCCACCAAAATATAAAATAATGTCACTTTTAATATAAATAATATTAAAGGTACACTAAATATTTATTAGATACTAAATATTTAATATTCAACTCGTTATAAGTTATACAAATTATGAAAACTACTTCCATATATTTACTAAAAAAATAATAATTATATATTTAGCGTTATTTAAATTTGATTTGATAAATTTAGTTTTAACATTAATTTTAAATTTTTTTGTTTATTGATCTATGATTATTGTTTTTATATCATATTCAATTAATTAAAATTAATAAATATAAATAATATTAAAGATACATGAAATATTTATTAGATATTAAATATTTAATATTCACCTCGTTATAAGTTATACAAATTATGAAAACTACTTCCACATATTTACTGAAAAAAATAATAATCATATATTTAGCGTTATTTAAATTTGATTTGGTAAATTTAGTTTTAACATTCATTTAAAATTTTTTTGTTTATTGATCTATGATTATAGTTTTTATATCATATTCAATTAATTAAAATTAATAAATAAATGTTACAATAAAGTTTACAAAATCTAATTTAAATCATATAAGATAATAAACAAAATTATTTCAGAGAGATATAAAAAAAAATAACAATATTATCTCTCATTCTTTTAATTATCTCACTTTTTTTAAGATATAATTTTATTCACTTTTTGATCTCAGTTTTTTTTAGAGATGTTTTTACTGATCTTTTATCTCAGTTTTTTCTAGAGATAGTTTTCACTAAATTTTTATCTCAGTTTTTTGTTGAGATGGTTTCCACTGATCTTTTATCTCGTTTTAAATACAATCACGGTTTTAACAAAAATGAGATAAAAAGTATTAAAAGTAACTTTTTATCTCAATTTTTTAATTAGACTGAGATAAAAAGTTTAACTCACAAATCTTTATCACGCTTTTTCTAAAACCGTGATCTTTATGAATTTCTTAGTGTGATCTTTATCAATTATTGTAGTAGTGTTTTAAAATTTTTTTATCACTTCAAACAGAGCCTTAACTTTCAAAATTTATTTATTTTAAAGGATCACCTCCTAATTTGTCAAAAAACTTAAGTAATTTTACGTTTTTAAGTATTTTTACATTCTTTGTACACCCATTCAATTATATATATATATATATATATCAATGGTCAATAATTCTTTTATAACCTCATATGAAGTGATTTCTATTTTATAAAATTACTAGCGAATAATCCATACTACGGCGCTCCTCGATTAAAATAAAATATATGTATTTTTGTACCCTTTCTCTTTCTCTATTGGATAATATATATAATATTGAGAAATAAAATTTTTATCTTTCTCAATGCAACTCTCTAGATATTATCATTAAGTTCAACTCAATAGTTTATAAGTATGTGAAGTGACGCAAAAATAGGGAAGTTTGAGTGAAAAGTTTGTAAAAGATTTCAACCATTCATTAAAGAATAAAACTCAATCTCAATATTGACATTTTAATTTGTAAGAGGAACATTTTTAAAATGTGTTGTGTTTTATTATATAAATATAGATATAGTCAATCTTATCAATTTAAATTTAAAATTAGAATATATAAAAAAAAACACTCCACAAAGACTAATTTTATTTAAATATTTGTAAAAACAAAAAAAATAGAATGATGAATATAAAGTTTTAATTAGTTTTATAAAAATAACTCAAATAAAAATTATTATTATTATTATTATATGTGCTTTATAAAATAAAACAAATACAGTTAAGATGACTATTTTAAATTTAAAATTAGACTTTTAAAAAATAATCACCTCCGAGCCTAATTAATATTCGATATTTTTTCTACTTTTAAATGTTAAAAATACTAAAAGTTATTGTTATAAGAAAAATAACATAATTATTATTTAAAATTTTTCAGTTTGTGTTTCTTAATTTAATTCTATTTCTTATTTGTATTTTTAATTTAATTACTTATATAATTGAAATATATATAAATTTAATAACAATATTAAATCTTAAGCAACTAGATCCGCTTTTGAAACTCATGAGAAGGTGAATCCTTTTCAAGAATGCATGAGTTTTTGACATTCATTAAAATTATATGTCACAATTCTAGTGTCTTTATAAGCAAAAGGAAAAGCGAAGTTGCAGTATTTTGGCGATGTGAGATACAAAAATAAAAGTTTTGATTTGTAAAAAATTTCAACCACTTGTTAAAAAGTAAAATTCAATTTTAGCTATTAAATATTAATTTATGAGAAGAATATTTTCAAAATCTGTCGTTCTATTATATAGATATATTTTCATTTTCTCCCTTCTTTCCTTGTTTTATCATTTGTGTCATCAAAACTTAAACTAAATATTTATTTTCTTCGTTAACAAATAATAACGGTCCAATTTGAGTAGTCTATCTGCAAGTTTTAATCTCGCAAAGATAAACTAATCGAATTGGATAATTATGCCCTCATACTATTGCTCTTTTCTTTCCATCTTTTTTACATCATAATAATTTTATATTTGGTAGGAAAAAGAAAAATGAAAAAAATAAATATCTAGAAGAAGAACTTGTATATATTTTTTAAAGCTAGACTAATTGGGTGAGGAGATATTAGAGGGTGTTTGGAGTGACAAAAAATAATAAAATTTAATAAAAGTTATCGGTTTGTAATTCGTGCAGTAAGATAAAAAATAAATAATTTTTTACAAATTTTCAGTATTTTTCAATGATTTTCAGAGTTTCAAACGAATACTGCAAAACTTTTAGAGGGCAATTTCGTTTATATATATATATATATATATATATATATATATATATATATACTAGTATTAATAATTTGTGCCTACATTACGTTAAATAAAATTAGTATTAAGTTTCTTATATAGTTGAAATTTTAGATAAAAAATTTAAATATAAAAAATTATGACAATTCATGTGCTTTATTTTTTTCAAAATTTTAGACCTAACAACCATTTTATGTGTTTATCATAATTTATTTCATTGTGCACACACGGGCGAAGATTGTATCTTTGGCAAGAAGAGGGTAACAACCTTTGGGGTCTTCTTTTGAGCTTCGAAGCCAGCAGTGATGCATGTCATGTGAGCTTCGAAACCAATAACGATGTCTCATATCGTAGCATGACTAGTCTGATAGAAGACACCGCTAGAGATATGCTTCTAAATCGTCACGTTTCATATCCTACTATGGAGAAGAGGAGTAATTAAGGATATTTTGGCAAGGGCAAAACGATAGCGTTTTTAGTTTGACAAAAGGTATTGCCGGAGATATGTTTTTAAATTGTTGCGATTTGTCCTGCTGTGGAGAAGATGAGTAAGGAGGCAATGGCAAAACGACAACAGTTTAGGTTTGAATTTGCTGAGTTAAAGCCCAAAAAAACTTTTTGTGAAAATTTTTCAAATGCATGCTAATTAATAACGAAGTTACTTTTAAAAATATAATTCTTGTATTATAAAATTGTCATTTTCATATTATTCAAACTATAAATTATGATAAAAAATTTGACCAACGTATTATTTTCCACTAACTATACCAAATATGTAATTAATTGAAAATGTGAGATAAATTGAGATAAATTGAGAGTTTGTAATGCGTGCAGTGAAAGAAAAAAGTTGATGTGATATAAAGTTAACAGAGATTTATAGAGATTTTCAGTATTTTTTTGTATGTCAAACAGAACCTTAGCATGCTTGATGGGTGCATCGTGTTTGGTGCCTGACTTTTTGTTATGTCCCCAATAGAAATTAGCCACCTTTTCGTCTAGCTGTGATGTTCTTAGCACAAACGCCTCAATGCGCACGCAAACGTAAACGCAAGTAATCCGTATAGAACCGTTGGTTCCATGGACAAACGCACACTAGGACTCTCTCGCGCAATAGTTCGGATAATTTGGCCCTCAAAAAGTTTTTTAGTTTAATCTTCTGTTTTTTTAAATTTAATTTATCTTAAATTTTTATAATCTACCCCATTTTACTATTAAATCATTTATTCCGTTCAAATTTTTGTAACACAATTTATTTTATTTTTAAATTCTTTATTTAGTGTAGCCATACTTTAAATCTTGGGTCTTACTCTTGATTAGCCTTTTGCATGTTACTTTAATCAAGTAGATTTTGCACATCATTATTGTTTTTGTTATAATAATGTTATATATACACTATCATCATACATGTAAATGTAGTGTGTACTAAGAAATTGAGGATGTTCATGCAAAGCCTCGCCGCAATTATGCACCATTATGTTATGCATAAATCCCAATTCGATTAATCAATGAAAGGCTTAATTAGTTTAGTGAAAAAGTTACTTTGCAATCCATGCCACACCAATTATTAGGTTTGCAGTACTAGTATGATTAGAGTGGAAATGCCATAATCATAAGTACACAGAGAGATCCGAGCTAGCCAGCTCGCTCGCTCCAAGTACCATCGATCATATATTTAATTAATTGGTTACATGCAGCAATGGTTCTGAGGCCCTCTTTTTTTTTTTTTTTTTGGTGCGCGATATATGGACCACATGTGTGATTTCAACCGGGTGCCATTACTACTTTCACTAATGATTGTGTGGTGTGCTTAGTTCCAAGGGAGGAATATGCAATTCATTACGTGGGGGCTAGGAGTTGGTCCAATTTTTGAAAGGTTGTACTGGCATGCGTAGACATCGATGTGTTTGGAGTTGTATAAAAGTGTATAAAATAAAATAAAATAAAATTGTAAAAGTAAATATCTCGTAATTCGTACAGTGAGTGAAGAATTTAAATTTTACTGTCTTGTAATTTGTATTTTTAGAGATTTGTAAGATTTTATTTTATTTTATAGAACTCCAAACAGAGCCCCGTTTGTTGTCACCTTTTAAGGGGTTCGTCTGTACCGACAAAAATACTAAATTTTAAGTAGATTATGGTGAGATTATTGATATTCACTCAATTCATTTTATTTTACTTAAAATTTAGAGTTTGAGTTAGTCAAGACACACATACTCTTCTGAAGTGACAAATAAATAATATTTTTACATTTTAGTGAAACTTTCTAAACACATTCATTTTTATAGCATTAATCAATTTCTACTTTATTATTTGGCCATCACGTAGGGACACAATGAAATTGTTACATTGTATTTCTATCCAGTTCGATATCTTCAAATGAACCTCATATTAATTATATATTTTTATGACAATTCCAAAATAATTAAATATATATATATATAAAAGATTATATTATATTATATATTCAGGTCTACATGGAATAAATTAAACTCATTCTGCTCATAATTAAATTTCTCAGTGAACATTTCATAACTAGGCTCCAAAAACTAATCATTTTTTAGAATAATGCCTAAAGGTGTGTTAATTACTTTCAATGGCAATATGGCATGATCATGACTTCCAAATTAATAATTCTCACCGGAAAATTCTGAGCCATGGATTATTAAATATGATCTTGACCGTACATTAATTAGTAAAATTATTTTCATAATTTTTTTAATTTATTTTTGGCAAAGGCAATTGGAAAGGTACCCTTGAATTGGGTGTGAATGCCATTTATTTATTATTTATTTTTTTTTCAAGTGTCTGAATATGGAACTAAGGTAATCCTTGGGGTTGGTCTAGCGGCTTGAGGGAGTATTTTCCACAGAGTTTGCCTGGGTTCGATTCCAAGGACCACCCACCACAAGCGTAAGCTTATGACTTAGCTGGTCGGCGGGTTTGTGGGGTATTCGTCTGCCCCCGGTTTACAGGTCGGCTACACGATCCGTTGAGAACTGTAATAAATTGGCCGGATTCCGGGTCACAAAAAAAAAAAAAATATATATGGAACTAGGGTAAGCAATGACATTTTAGTGTATTTTGTCTCTTTCCTTCCAATAGAAACATTAGAATTCAAGCAGTGGTAATATGACGTTATTCCTAATTAATTAATTAATTAAAAGCCAACTAATTAAAGGAGCTTTCACACAAGCCAATTAAACCGACCACCATTGATTAGATTAATTATTTTACAGCTATACATATATTATGTTCTTTATCAGAAGTTTGATTGGTTCTCATCAAAACCGACTCTAAATTTGTTTGATCTCTCGCGATCAATGATTTCATCTAATATCCGGGAATTTTAAATTTTTTGTAAATACATTTTTGTTTGGTTAATTGGTAATTAATAATATTTTATTTGATGATGGTAATAAAAAATTTCGTAAAATTTTAAACTTTTAATCCGAGCTAGAAATTTGAGTAATAGAAAAATTTTTATTTTGGATTTCATATTCTCATTTGGAATAAAGAATGATGTTTTTTTTTTTTTGGTAATTAATAAAGAATGATGTTGAAATATTGATGAAGAATAATGTTGAAATATTGATACTTAGGGGCTGATTGGATGGTGCTAAAATTTCAGAGGGATAAGTTTTAGAGGAGGTATAAGATAAGAGGGGATATTATTTTTAGAGGGTTAGCCCACATTGATGTGATGTTTATGAAAGGGGATAACTTTTGACTTGGTTTGGATATTTTATAAATAAAAGAAGGTGAATGATGATAAAAAGAGTCAAATGACTCTTTTGCCCTTGTGATGTCCCAAATTGGTTACCCATTAAATTAAATATTAAATTGTAAAACCCATTCTATTTAATTATTTTTGGACAATTTGAAGTTATATTATTTATTTCATTGAAAATTTAATTTTTTATAAATTTATTTAAAAAACTTTTTTTTAAATATGTACTTTTGAATGGTTGGTTATTATCCATTTTTTTAATTATGTTTATTTTGACTTGTTGGCTTATTTATTATTTTTTTTATTAGCATTATATTTATTTTAATCAAGTTAACAATACCATTAACGAAGGTTAAAAACGTCAAAAATTTATCCACTTGAAGGGAGATAATTTTTAGTTAGCCCAAACCCTAGCTAAAAATTATCCCCCCGCGGGGGCTAAATTTAATACCATGCAAAATCAAAACCGGGGAGAAAGGAAGCATTTCGGCTGCCAAATCAAGCAAAAAATATGGGGCCCACGGGCAAAATTTATGCTCCCATGCTTTAGCTGCATCCAATCGGCCTGTTAGAGTCAAACACACCTTAATATTGTATTGAATTAAAATTTCAATTTAATGAAAGATAGAAAATTCTCTCTTTTTTTATCAGATAAAAATAAATAAATAAAATATTCAAAGTAACTTTTTTTTCGACCTTGAAAAAGATATACTTTAGTCTGTTAAGACAGATTTTCAAATTTGTAGGAGTTCAATTCAAAACACCTTTTATAATTGCTTCCACTGAATTCAATCAAATTTTATTACTTACGTGTTATGTCTAACAACTAATTCACAGTACTCTACCTCCTACCTTCCTAAAGTCACCAAAAATTGCCAATATTTTTATGCCAAAAGGGCTAATAGAAAGAGAAGAGAAAAATTTTAGGGGAGAGAGTGAGACATGCTAAGAAGGCAAAAGGTGGTTTTTTTTTTTTGGAGGGAGAGAAAGATAGCACTATGGAGAAAATGGCTTAAATGAGTACATAAAGCATGTTATAGAGAGAGATTGAAAGAGTTTATAAAAATTAATAAAATTAGATTGATGGGTGAAAAAAATGTATAGAAATCACATGACATCTGCTTTACTCTTTTATCTTCTTATCCTATTTTATATATTATTTATGATATACTAGAAATTACTTATACTTAAAGGCACGTGCTTTGAAATTTGAAACCAAAGCCAGGTAGAATTTGAAATTTGAACCAAGCAGAACTCTTTCTCTAATAATTCTCAGCCATTGGTAGTGACAAAACAAAATTTCAATCCTTAATTTGGAGATAAATGTCAAATTACTAAACTGATTTGTTATATAAATATTCTTATCATATAGTGTCATCTATAATTTTGTTATATAAATATTCTTATCATATAGTGTCATCTATAATTTTATTGACAATAAATTTTATACGCTTGAATTATTAAAATTTTATTGAAAATTGAGATTTAAACCTAATTAAAAAAAATGAATGTTTTTACAGCACTAGATTAGGATTGCAAAGAAATAAAAAATTTGATGAGCTATTTGTAAATGAGTTCGTTTAATAAACTAAATAAACAAGGTCAAATACTTTTTTAAAACTTGATAAATAAAAGATTTGAGCTCAAATAAGAATAAATTCAGCTTAAAATATTTGTGAAGAAACTCATTTATGATCATGACAATCTTCTTTAAATGTTTGGGAACAAGTTGTGTATTGATCAAATATGAATATTTTCAATTAAACAGTTATGAGTTCACAAACTCTTATTTACTACTCACAAAAAATTTTAAGAAGTCCAAGATTACCTACATTAATTTAAAATTTGTTTGTTTGTTTGTCAAGATTATTCGATCATTAAGGGTGAGTTTGGTTTGCAAACAAACTCCAAAAAACTCTATAAATCTCTGTTAACTTTATATCACACCAATTTTTTTCTTTCACTGCGCGCATTACGAACTCTCAATTTATCTCACTTCAAACTCATCCTAATAGGCTCACAAGCATTTGCGAGCAAACTTTATAAAAACTCATGAGTAAACTCATTTATTGTAACCAAGTCAAGTTAAAACACAAGATTCTAACCATGATAAAAGTTTAGTTGAATCATACAAAAAATTTTGACAAATCAAATTGAACAAACGATTTCAAATTTGATAAAAACTAAGATGACATTTGTTAAAAATCTTAATAAATAAAATTAAATATTTTTATTAATCAAATCGACTCGTTTTCATTCCTAAATTACCGTAGTTGTAATTAGTAATTTAGTACCATAAATGATTTCGGGGCTTGTTGCACAATACATGATTGTCCACGAGGTAGCACAATTTAAGTGACTTAAATGAGTATAGAACACTCAAGAATAATCGGTACTTAAAACTTCCACACTCACAAAAGTGTATATGCCTCTATATATATATATATATATATATTAATAGAATAATAGTGTTGGAAACATAGATCTAATTAAGCTGGAATTTTGAAATCCATGGATTACTGGTCTAATTGTTTGGAATTTGAATAGAAATTAATGTGGAATATTGACCTTGATTTTTATTTATTTATTTATTTTCTGACCTCTAGTTGTAGAGGAGTCGTGTGTCTGAGGTGGCTCACATGAACAAGTTGTTAGGACTTGCTTAAATATAACGAGGATCACACTAAGAGATCTTAAAGAAATGGCATACACAAAATGAACATATATATATATATATAGATATATAATTAATTGGCAATAATTTGTAGAACTCCTCGTTCTAACCAAAAAATAAATAAATAAATAAATAAAAATAAAAATAATATAAGAAGATGCAGAAAGCAAGTGGCCATAGTCATCCCAAGAGGTTGACTTTTTTGCCATTGGTGCAAGCCAGATCTTGGTGCTTGCTTCAATCATATAAGATCTATCATTCTAATGTTTGGTTTGGGAAATAAAAAAATTATTTTTTTTTTCGTTAGCCGCTATTAACTATTAGTTAATTATTAAAAAATTAATTTTTTTTTTGTATTTGGGAAATAGAAAAAATTAGTTTTTTAATAACTAGTTTTTTAAATTTTTGTTAATTTGACATTTTTGTCCTTTATTATTTAAAAGAAATATAAAATATAAGAGGGTAATTTTAGTCATTCTAAAAAAAGACAAAAAACTAATAGTTGGTAACTTTAACTACTAGCTATTATTGTCAAACGAAACCTAATTATAGAACTGATACATGAATGAATATATATATATATAATGCGTTTATTAACCGGTAGTTTGAACCCCAGCTAAAAATTAATAAAATTATATGGGATAATATTTTACACTTTTTCATACATAATTCGATTAAAGTATAAGATATTATTACATAATATATCTTTATTTATATAAAATTAGGACAATAAGTCTTATCAATTTGTGCTTATATATTTAGGTGAAGTTACCTAATTTCATGATGATTAAGAACTGAACGGGAAAGCCTCTAAAGATAAAGAAGCAATTTCGAGACCAATGCGTGCATTGACTAGGTAATCTTCAACGGATAAGAGTTCCACCTCAAGAGAAAAACTTATTTACACCCTAGGTGTAAACAAGCTTTTTGCACCCTCCAATAACTTTTGGACACCTTATCAATAATTTAGTACTTTAACTACAGTAAAAAAAATTTCTTTAACCATGGTTAAGTTCCTTTTTTCATTTCTACGTTCTCTCATCAGATTAAGAGAACCCATGTAAAGAAAAGAAGCGCAAAGGAGAAAGTCAAAAAGTAACTATTCATCTTCTTCTCTGCATATTTCATCCTCCGCGTATTCCATAGATTATGATGAAACTGTCTGTTAAGGTGCTAGAATTCTCCTCCTCCTCCTCTTTCTTCTTTATTCTTCTTCTTCTTCAGCTATGTCAATGGAGTCTAAGTCAATCTCTGCTTCACTAACTCCACCTTTCGTTTCAAGCTCCTAAAAATTTTATTTCAATAAGTTCATTCTATTTTGTTTCTGCAACCATATTTCTGTCATTGGGATATGCTTAGATGAGATTAAGTGGAAAGGGTATTTATTGAGTGTGATTAGTGCCTAACTTTTGCCCCGCATGTCTTAGTGGAAAATTTGATGAGGTGTTCAAAAGTTATTGGAATGTGTAAAAGGCTTGTTTACACCTAGAGTGTAAATAAGTTTTTCTCCCACCTCAATTAGACATTTATATTTTTTAACAAAAATTTTAAACTATAATAAAAAGCAATATATTTTTCTTTTATGAATGTTCTCTTCAATAATATTTTGTGTCTGATTTTCTAAAATGTTATCAACAATATTTAAATATTGTTCTCTTAATAATTCTTTATTTTTTATTCATTAATTGTTCAACTGCTCTGGCAATAAATATATACTTTTAGCGGTCCGGTCATATTTTTAATATATATATATATATATATATATATGTTTTCAAGTATCAAATTTTGGAAAAAAATTTGTTTTCAAGGGTCATATTTTTTAAGGCTATATTTTAATCTTTTTCTAAAAAAAAACACATTTTCTATTTTACAAAAACAAAAACAAGACGAAGACTTCCCAGCTGTGAGTGATATTTGACAACTGTACATATATATACACACATATATTAAGGCATGTATTTGTTAAATGACTTGGGCTCAAAATTAATCCCGAAATTTATTGCTTTTAGTAACGTGTTTTGAAAGGTGATTCAATCATTTTCATTTTCATTGAAAGCTCCTACTAGCTGCAGAGCCTAAAGTTTGAGATATCTTTAATCAATAAGACAAGTTGCTTTAATTTTTATGTGAGAGAGAGAGAGAGAGAGAGAGCTCTGTAGTTTACATGGCTATATAATTCATTTCAAGTGAAAACTTTGAAACATTTGCTTTCATCAATTGGATTCCAAAGCACGAACACGGTTTTAATAAAATATATATATCTATATATTATAATATACATATACATATACATATTTAATTACTTGGTTAAAATCCTAGGGGCACGCCAATGTTTAGATTGAAAAGTGATGCATCTAAATTAGGTGACGTTAAGAAGTTTCAAATAAAATTTTCAAGAGTTACTAGGGCTTAAAATTATTTTTTGTTAATTTTTCACTTCAATCTAAATCATGAGACTATATATATATATATATATATTATGTTCTTTTAAAACTCAAGAGGATAAAGTATAATTATCTCATATATACATATATATATATATATGTATTATGTTCTTGTAAGGGCTTAATAATTAGCTTAATTAATATTGGCTAAATGAGTGACCTTAATACAAGTTGCTTTAATTTTTATGAGAGAGAGAGATAGAGAGAGAGAGGGCTCTGCAATTTACATGGCCATATAATTTGGGTTCCAAAGGGCTGTAGTGAAAAAATTTACTACAAGGGTTGCAGTAGAAAAATAAATGGCTGAAATTTGTTTGCACTTTAATAATATATGACATTTGATATTCTACATTAATTGTACTCCAATCAACTTTTTAAAAATTTTATTTTTATTTTAAAAATAATTTTAATCAAAATAAATTAGAATCGTTAGATTAAACGGAATATTGTGTTTAAGTCATACTTTATAATCTTTTAGGACTTTTAGTCGCACCAAAACAAAAGTAGTGCTTTTAAGTCACATTAATGTAGAAAGTTTTGTATTTAAGTCACACTTTTAAGTAGATCCCACGATTTGGTTTTAAATATAATTTCTAATATGACATAAATGCTCTTTGTTTCTATAATTAAGTCAGACGAAAGTTGCCGGAAATCGTGTTAATTGCGAATCACGTTCTTCCGTTTTTTATTTCATTCCTTATAAATCGCGTGAAGATATATTTTACCGAGAATCACGCTCCTTCCGTTTTTTTTCCTTCATTATTTTCAGTTTCATCATTTACAGTTTTAGTCGTGAAGATATGAAGAAGATAGAGCTTATTTGGTCTATCTTCTTCATGGATTGATTTTGCCGATCGGCGTTTTGAGTTATCTTCAAAACAGTACCGGTACTATTTCAAAAAATATGATGATGTTGGCTCGTTTGGTTTGTTTGTGTTATGTATCGATTGATGTTTTTTATACAGTATGAAAATAGTACCGGTACTGTTTTCAAAACAACACCATGAATTATAAGCAGATGACGAGTTTTAAGGGCAAGAGAAATCCATGGGACCGATCGGCGTTTTAAGCTATCTTTAAAATAGTACCGGTACTATTTAAAAAAATATGATGATGTTAGCTCGTATGATTGGTTTATGTTATGTATCAACTGATGTTTTTTAGGCAGTATGAAAACAGTACCGGTACAAACAGCACCATGAATTATAAGCAGATGACGAGTTTTAAGGGCAAGAGAAATCCATGAGGCCGATCGGCATTTTGAGCTATCTTCAAAACAGTACTAGTACTGTTTCAAAAAATATGATGATGTTGGCTCGTATGGTTGGTTTATGTTATATATCAATTGATATTTTTTAGGCAGTATGAAAACAGTACTAGTACAAAACAGTACCGGTACTGTTTTACCGGTACTATTTTCAAAACAGTACCATGAATTATAAGCAGATGACGAGTTTTAAGGGTAAGAGAAATCCATGGGGTTGATCGACGTTTTGAGCTATCTTCAAAACAGTACCGGTATTGTTTCAAAAAATATGATGATGTTGGCTCGTATGGTTGATTTGTGTTATATATCGATTGATGTTTTTTAGGCAATATGAAAACAGTACCGATACTGTTTTACTGGTGTTGTTTTCAAAATAGCACCATGAATTATAAGCAGATAACGAGTTTTACGGGTAAGAGAAATCCATGGGACCGATCGGCGTTTTGAGCTATCTTCAAAACAGTATCGATACTGTTTCAAAAAATATGATGATATTAGCTCGTATGATTGATTTGTGTTATGTATCGATTGATGTTTTTTATGGTAGTATGAAAACAGTACCGGTACTGTTTTACTGGTGTTGTTTTCAAAATAGCATCATGAATTATAAACAGATAACGAGTTTTAAGGGTAAGAGAAATCCATGAGACCGATCGGCGTTTTGAGCTATCTTCAAAACAGTACCGGTACTGTTTCAAAAAATATAATGATGTTAACTCGTATGCTTGATTTGTGTTATGTATCGATTGATGTTTTTTATGGTAGTATGAAAACAGTACCGGTACTGTTTTCAAAATAGTACCATGAATTATAAGCAAATGATGAGTTTTGGGCAAGAGAAATCCATGGGGTTGATCAGCATTTTGAGCTATTTTCAAAACAGTACCGGTACTGTTTGAAAATCAGAAAAAATAAAGATACTTAGGAATGATGATCAATTTAGGTTTTTTCCAAATAGTTTTGATTTTGTTCCAAAAATCGATTTTGCTTACTTTTTAAAGCAGATGGAAAGTCACGAAAGTTATGAGTGATGTGTGTACTATTTTCGGATAAAACTGACAGTTTTGAAATGTAGTGAAAAATGCGTGATGTCCTTTTTTGTCTTTTTGTTGCAAGTATGACTTATTCACAAACAAGTTTTTTTAGTATGACTAAAATCCTTAAAAGTCTATAAATAATGACCGGCCTCCAAAAACTTCTAGATTAAATATAAACAAATTTCAGCCGTTCATTTTTTATTGCAGTCCCTGCCGTCAGTTTTTTTTATTGCAACCCCCCACAGCTCATATAATTCATTTCAATTGAAAACTTTGAAACACTTGCTTTCATCAATTGGATTCCAAAGCACGAACACGATTTTTATAAATATATATATATATATATATAAAATATACATTTAATTAATTGGTTAAAATCCCAACGCCAATGTTTAGATTGAAAAGTGATGCATCGTTTTGAAGTTTCAAATATAATTTTCAAGAGTTACTAGGGCTTAAAATTAATTTTTTTTTGTTAATTTTTCACTTCAATCTAAATATATATATATATATATTATGTTCTTGTAAGGGCTTAATAATTAGCTTAATTAATATTGGCTCAATAAGTGACCTTAATACAATAATACTCCAACTTGGTTTTAATTATTTTGTTTTCTCCCCTAACGTAATCCTTGATTATCGCAACAGTTTTCAAAGGCACAGATAGAGTAGTTGAATGAATGCGGATTTGAAAGTATACTTCCAATATATTATTTTTCTTGGTTCAATCATTTTTAGGAAATAATTTTAGATTTCAAGTTGCCTTTTTTTTTTAATTAATTAAGAAACATCGTGATCGCCTCACACTATTACTTGTGGTCAAAATTTTGGTTGGCTGATAAAAAAAAACTAATTTCAAATTTCAATCCATGAAAAATAAAATATAATATAATATAAAGCAAATTGCATCTATAATATAAATATATATCATGCTAAAAAAATTCTTTAGTTATTATGAAAAATAAAATTCTGACTATTGATTGGGTTGTAAAATAAACCAAACAAGACTCGATTTGTGTTAGATTCGCTAAAAACTCATTTGAGATCGACTCATTATGAAATCTAACCAAACTTGAACAAAATTTATAACTTGAGTTTAGTTCGATAAGTTTAAATACATACATACATACATATATATATATATATATGTGTGTGTGTGTGTAAAATAATCAAGTTATTCGATCTCGATTTGATTAGAGCTTAATAAGCTAAGCTTGAATACATTTTTAAGCTTGACAAGATTTTCAAACTAAACTTAAAACATCTTACTATTCGGCTCAATTCATTTACACCATAGCTAAATTTAGCATGCACCGAGCCAGAGTCCATCACCTGTTACCATAGGACTAGAACGGACTCTAAGTTAGAAACCCACCGTAGGCCCGCAACGCACTCTAACTCGGCCCATCAAAACAATGTCATTTCCTTATCCCAGCAAGAAAAAATGTGTGCTGGAAAAGAACAAGGCCAGTGAAGAAATGTACTGAAGTTCAAATCAAAACTCTTGTATGAATTGTACTCATAAGCACCGAAAAGGGCAATAAATTTGCATTACTCAAAAAGTTTCACATAACAGACTCTGCATGTTAACTTACCCAAAGCCTAGGATAATAACAACTCATTACAGTAGTTTATAACAGCGAGATTTTGGACTAAACAGATGAACAAATTGACTTCTTCGTGATTCTTTAACTGCACCTCATGACATGGCATATTACTCATCAGCTGATGAGCATACGCATTTGAAGTTGAACCGGAGACTCGTTGAACAACAGGAGTTGCTCAAAGCTTGGTTATCTCTGAATATGAATTAAAAAAAATGTACGGATCAAGATCTAACCTTGGAAGGGAGGCTGCTCAATCAGTGATGTTAATCGATATTAGTTGATGTCTGCAAAAGGAGTTCTATTTGGTGAGGCTCCTACAGACTGCTGTTGGATCTTGCCTTCTTTACTGCCCCAGTTTGATCTGTTCTCGGAGGTGAAGTGTGACATAAGATCATGAACTGCAGGTGTTCTCATCTCCTCAATGGACGACAAGCTAGGGACTGCTATTACTCTCATCTTAGGAATTGTATCCTGATCAAGCTGCGCAGAATCACAGCATTCAATAAATTACCACTGTTTGAATATTCTGACTACAATTGCTAAAGCTTAATTCATGTGATTTCAGGATAAAGTGGTTATATAATAAATCCATGAGACAATAAGAAAATGTTCCTAATAATTTTATAAGAAAACTATATCAAGCGAGCAAGCAAGCCTACCAAATAATCTTTCTTCAGACACTGCTCTGCTCGGTTTCTGATATTTGCGATGCTATCAATATGCTTCTCTCTAATGCACTTCAGCTGATCCAAGCACAAGCCAGACATGGAGTCTATCTCCTTCCTAGCTTCCTGGTCCAGAAACAGTGAATCTGCAAGTTTCATATTTTCCACTTGAGAAATTTAGTGAATGGAGAAAAAAGTTAAAAAAAAAATAAATAAATATATGCAGATTTATTACCATTAACAGCTGCCTGCGTATCCTGGCCTTTGGCTTCAAAGTCTGCATTGATGGAAGAGGATGTAGAAACAAATTTTTCACGTGCAGCTTGATTTTCACAAATTTTTTCCCTGTTCAGGGTGAGGACATGATCAGAAAACAAATATATAGAACGTGGAAAAAAAAAAACTGACAAAACAGGTAACGCAAGACTTGCTTTACTGTAGATTCTATCTCTGCAATACTGCACTTATTGAGATGGTTGATTGATGACTCTGCCTTCTCCCACTGCTGCCTAGAGTAATTGACCTTATTTGTGCTGCAAGCAAACCCAAAGAAAGATAATTACTTACTTTAGGACTATAAACTAAACCAAACCAAGCCTTTCCCCACTAGGTGAGGTCGGCTATTTGGATTTGTCGACGCCAATTAGATACTTACTTTAGGACTATGATTAGTAAAATTTAGTGAACTAGAGCAACGGATAACTTTCAACTTTAGTCCAAAGCCTTAGTGACACGCAATAATTGCCAGATACAATTTTGCCCCCTTATTTCCCCATACCTATGGTTAATTTGACCTGTTTCAAATGCACGTCCTCATATGAGCTTGATATTACATTGTTTATTATTTTACATCTCTCAGTGCATTTGGTTTTCCCCTCAAAAATATGTTACTCCAATTTCCATGTTGTAGGATTTGTCATTTTAAGCTTGGATTGTACTTTAAACCAACATCTATAAACAGAAGAATAAAATCTTACCACTCCCGGAGGCAACTTTCCATTGTAGCCCTGGTTTCACTAGATGTAAATGTGTCTTCCATGAAATGTTTTTTCACACTGTCCATGTATAAATTCAACTTCTCCTTTGCATCTCCAGAAACTTGCTGCATACTGGATAATTCCTGCAGCAATCTCTTATTCTCTTGGGTAGTTGAGTCCTCAATCTTTCGTGAGGCCTTTGAGACCTGATAAAGGGTTCTTAACCGTTAACCAAAACATATCAATTCTACACTAATTTGGCAAAAAAATGTAGTAAGAAGAAAAAAGAAGACTAACCATAGCTGTTTTCTTAGCTGTCATAGATGCTAATATTGCCACAATTTTTTCCATTGCCTGCTTTTCTTCTTTCACAGCTTCTTCCTGTTCAACAGTAAAAGAAAAGCCTTTTATTTCAATCAGCAATAAGATAAATCCAATAGATACTGCATTCGCTAGGCTACTTACTTTAAACATCCTCTCAAAAGTTGCCAATTTGTGGGATTTATCTTTTTGGCTTTCTTCAAGAAGTGTTGTGAGTTCAGAAGCACGATGACTGAGGTCATTAAAGAAATCAATTGTTGCTCTTGAAATCACTTCTGCCGAAGCCATATTTCGATGTAATCCCTGCATTTTCCACAAGCTTTAAGAAATTGACAACACAATCAAAGGAAGAATTTAAGCATCAAGAAGGCGGCAATACAAATACCTCTTCTTGTTGTTGAACAGAGAGAGCCAACAGCTGTTTTTGCTCGTCAAGAGTATTTTGGATATCACAAATGACATCATTGGCCTCCAAAACCGCAGTTTTGAGAAACTGTAAACAAAAGTACCATACTTACCTTAGAATAATGATATTTTCATCGGTATCATGAATAATTAAGTTTGTTTCCCTTTATTTCATACATTCTCAAGTGCACTTATTTGGCATGACACTGCAGATTCCATCTGCTTTAGGTCTGAAGAAGCCTTGGTTTGTAACAAATCAGCAAGCTCCTTCAAGTTTGTCACTCCTGAAGTGTATATCTCCATCATTTTCTTTAATCTAGATTCCAGTACCCGGGTTGCCTGGAAGATAACATTGTGAGATTAGCAATTACCTCTTTAATAAACCTGCCAAGTTTAATATACAAAAGAGACATCAGGTTTCAGTTCATACGTCATATTTACTAGCAAGAAATGATGAGGCATGCTCCTCCATGCATCTCAATTGTTGCTGCTGTTGAGAAACTGACCCCAGGATGGTTTTGTGCAGGTCTTTTAAGCTATGATCAAGCTGTGAACCAAATGTCAGAAGCAATCCTTGGTTTTCTGCTTCCATTCTATTTTTCTGATCTGAAGAAATCATTATGTTAGTTGAATGCCTGAAGGTGTCACATGAGAAAGTAGGATGCTAACGAGTTTAATGCATATTGTATATTAATAAATTACCTATCTTTGCAAACAAAGCAGATATGTCCTCTGATGCATTTTGCAAATTGCCATGCAACTCCTTTGCACAGTCAATTAGTGAATTTTCTGTTTGTCCATTGAAAAATTCAAACATTGTCCTGAATCATTCAGTGAGCAAATACAAGATATATGGTATGTGAAATGAGAAGTCACCTGAGTGGACAAGTTTAGAAATGATGAACTCCTTCTCCTCAAGTGTTGAAATAGCTACCTTGTGGTCCTTTTGAAGATCCTCCAGTGCCCTGTTACTGTTTTCCAAATTTATCTGAATGGATAAATTGGAATCAGATATATGATTATAAAAAAATTGAATAGCAAAACCAAAAAATTCCAGTCCTGGCCATGATTTATACCTTACAAAATTTGAGCTCACTATCTAATTCTAATTTCTCTTCTTGCTCGGTAAGATACAACTCACGAAATTTATCAACTTGCTGCAACAATGACATGAAACTCATTTATATAGAAATAAAATATTTTCATAAAATTAAAACAAGGGAATTAAGTCATACCTTTGCACTTAGGTTGAGATCATTCTCCAATTGCTCTATCTTTTCATTCATTGCCTACATAGGTAGAAACAATTTCCAATTTAAGATTCAACTTATTCAAGCTACATACAACATATCTCACAAACTGGGTTGGGGAAGGGATTATGACAACCAGGGATCATAATTTTTAATGGAACAAAAAAGAGACTATAATTTTATTGAAAACAAAAGCAAATAGAATTTCAAACATTATCCATTTTAAAATAATCACATTATCACAATCAACAGTTCGTTGAAAGTAATGAGATTCAGGCAATTAAACACTTTTTATTCTTTAATCGTTGCTGATAGAAGTTATTAACCATCAAATCCTACAATACCATGTTGTGATGTTTCAACCTCCAATGCTGAATGTAATCCAGTAGTAAATAGGACTGGTGTGGAAATTACCTTCTTTTCTGCTTCATCCTGGGCATATCTCTCAAGTGGAATATAGACACCATTCTTTTCCCTTGCCGCTCGAACATCTGTTTGGTTTTAACACAGAAGCATATTAGTCTGAACTATATTTGTTACGTAATAATAATCACAAAGTTCAATTGAATTGTCAAACCTTGCTTCATTCTCTCAATTTCTAAGTACAAATCCTTGAGCAGCACAGCTTTGGACATTTTTTGGTTTGCCTGGAAAATAAGTTTCTTGATTAAGACAACAGAAAGCACATAAACATAAGAAACATTGTACAAGAAAAATAAATAGCCAAGCAAACCTCTGGCTTGTTCTTTATGTTTTTAGCACGATGAGCATAATCTAGCGTGCTTAAAGTTTCCTCTAAACAATGAGCAGATGGAGAAATTGTTGCAATGATGCAAGTTTTTGTTTTTCCACCCAATGAATCTCTTAGCAGCCTTGTTAGCTTACTGTCCCTGCATCAATTTCATAACAAGGGAGGAAGTTAATTAAAGGGGAAAAAAATGCTCCCTAGTTTATGGGGATTGGAAACATATTCTATGAGCAAAAACCTGTAAGGTATATGAGCAGAGTGTTCCACAAGTGCATTTATGACACGACCAAGGGTCAGCAAGCTCTTGTTTATTTCTCCTGCTTCCCTTGCACGACTCTGCGTTAAATCAGAAGATTTCATCAGAATTAGATGGTTATTCGAAATATAGGATTGACAAATAACGTAAACTTAAGTATATAGTTCTCAGACATCATCCGAAGAAGATATGGAATGATTGAAGAGCAAAAAAAAGGGCATTCTCGTGTAAAAATTAGTCTCTGTAATTTTCATAAGAATGTTTTTCAATTTTTGCATAGAAGGAAGCACAATTTGAAGACTCAGCCTTTTAATGGGAAGGATTGAACCAGGGAACTAAGGGATGGGGTGGTGGGGAAGGGTAGGAAGGGAAAAACATGATCACTGATCCTGCTAAAAAGTGGTAGTCATCTTGGACTGCACCCTTGTGCAGCTCATTAGGTCAGACCTGCATGGTTAAGTCCAAAAATTTTAAGAGCATCACCAAAAAACCTCCTCCAATGCAGTTAAGTTAAAGGTATCAGATAAAAATCATGCTAAAAATGGTAGTCATGTTGGGCTCTCCATACCATTGAGCAACTCATTAGGTCAGACTAGCAAGTTAAATCAAAAAAAATTTTAAGGAGCATAGAAACCTCCTGCAATGGAGTTGTCACTTCTACTTCATCAAGGTAATACACAGGAGAGTTATGTCCAACATTTTAAACCAGTTTTATTCCTATAAAAAGCAAGTTATGGGGAAAGGCTAATTCAAAGCAATATTTACTATATTTTGCCATTTTTATCCCAAAAATATTTTACATTTAAACTCCTTCCAAGTATCATCATTTTCTTGCCGTTAAGTCATAGAAGTACAACACAACCCAAAATTTGAAAGGAATTTAATAATGTTGAAGAAGAAAAAATTGCAAGGCAGCAAAACCCAAGCTATTCTCATACCTCTCGTGCACCTGAACGAGAGATATTCTCTGATCCTGCCAAATCTACAAGATTAAGCTTGCCACATTTAATGAGGTCCTCATCTCCAACAGTTGCTTCTTTTACATGGATAGTTATAGTAAATACAGAATGAGAACGGCTGCAAGAGAAGCAAGGTCCATTTGTTTACGCATCAATTTTCTGAATTGATTATTATTATTATTAATGAATAAAATAAAGTATACCTGCTACGCTTGTTTAACAGGGTATCAGCAGTTCGCCTTTTGGATGCTCCTCGCTCCAAGAGATTATAAATTTCATTTGCACTGTATACAGCTTCTTCTTCAAGGCCTCTTATAATCACACAACCCTTCCCGTCCTCCATCAAGGAGACAGGTTTCTTTTGCTTATCTTCGAAATTCCTAGAGTAATCTTCTGGAGCCAAAAGATCAGTAATTTCTTCATTGTAAAGTTCCAGGAAGGTCACTTTTATACTATAGTCAGCATTTTGGGCCTCCAGTGTGTCAAAAATTTGGCGAACTGCTCTTGGAATAACACCGGCCTCAGCAGGTAATTCACCACCCTATGACAAATGAAGCGTAATTTTGTGTGACAAGCGAAGAGTAAGTAATTTGCTTTGATTTATTGCAGCAGGTATGAAGTCATAAAATCATTTAATACCTTATTTCTCTTCCCTCCCTCCATTGTATATGTTTTACCGGTGCCTGTCTGCCCATATGCAAAGACAGTGCAGTTGAAGCCCTCAAGAACTTCATTTACAATGGGGGTAATGGCTTGATCGTATATTGCTCTTTGCTGTGCTTTGGGCCCAAAAACCTTTGAAAATTATCCAAGCAAGTTAGTTAAATGTAGAAAAACGTATTATGTGTATAATGGGCTTCAATATTCATCCAGGAAAAGAAGCATACCTTATCGAAGGTGAAGACTCTATCAACTTGCTTATTAGCTAGATTTTGGAGAACAGTGACTTCTCTTTTGTGATCGTTACAGGTTATCACCTTTGGCACATTCATCCTCTGCTCATCATCACTTAGTGGCCTAAAAATTGAAGTTATATGTGAAAATTCTGAAAGTAAGTGCATATTAATTTTTGAAAAAAGCAATTTCCTGCTGCTACATTGGATTAGCAACTATGGGGATTAAGAATCCACAGTTGTAGAATATTTGAAAAATTCATAACCAACTATAACTTGGATATCCATGCTGGTACATTTGTTTCATGAGATATGGGGTTGGATAGGAGATAGAATTCCCACTCCTAATTTTTATTCTAGGATTGGTTATATATATATATATATATATTTTACCCGATAAATCGTATGAAAATGTTATCCATAAAAAAACAAGAGTAACAAAACATGGGATAAAAATTGTGAGTGGGATGCTATCTTCTATCCAACCCCATATCCCTCTAAAAAAACCTGCCTCATAGCTTATAGTTTGACATCACCATGCATGTTAAATACTGTTTTAATTTCAAAGCTTCGATGGTGGCATATATAAAATGATAACAAAGTATATTTAGCATGCCAAAATAATCTTAAAGAATCTAAAAAAGAAATAGTAAAGATGTCTATTAGCATGCCAAAATGAGTTGTTAAGTCTTCCTATTCTGCTAGTAAATTAAGGATTAATTAATTATGAACCTATATTTATGCTAAGATAAATGGAGTGCCCTTTATGTAGTTACCTGTGGAAGGCCAAACTAGTGGATGCTTCCTGTTTGGAAAATATGATATGCAATGCAATATATCAATGAAGCTTACAAGTTTATTGAAATATAGTTTTTTCAAGTTCTTGTGGAAACCTATCAGACCAAATACATGTTCTAGTACATAGGCTGCATTCACTGAAAACATTATTGCAATCTGCATGCAGAAACAGAAATGCATTTACTAAAAATATTACCATTCGCTGAAACAAGTTCTCTCATCACTGGGAAGACTATGAAATGGATCCCTAATACAACTAGTACCTTGGGTTCAATTTCTCGATCCAATTTCCATTTGTCAAAAGTCCATTAGGATTCTCTTGGATAACTATGGATTTCAAATGAATGAATTTGAGATTAAATTGTATCAATATATAATAGAGACAGTTAACTTACGTAAAACCGGGGGAAAAAAAATTGATTAACAGTGGATTACGACTATACAAAAATATGTATATTCAGAAAATCACCTGCATCTAAGCAGAACTTGAACATTCATTTCACGATCTTTGTCCTGCCGATTCGAGTTTAGTTCGAACCCTCTGGAGTCTGGACGACGTCTTTCGGGTCTAGGAGTATAAAATGGGGCCGGCGATGGGGACACCCCCAACCCTACTTTTCTATGTTGATCCGGAGTAAGCGACATCATCTCTAATCAACGCCAACTAAAAAGTGAAATCGGAACCTTTCAATCTCACAGCACTTGGAAATAATAATTAAGACCGAAATCGAATCTTATATGGATGTAAAATGCATGTATATGACAATTGATCTTACTGATTGAGTTCTTGGTTGAATCTGTATAGGAATTTGTGCTTCGGCTCTTTCGCAAAGCTTGAAAATTGAGAGAGAGAGAGAGAGAGAGTAGTCTGGTTTTGCAACGGCTAGTAGAGGTATTTGAAGTAGCATAGAACCGCTGAATATGGGAAAGCTCAGAATTTTCCAAAAAGTGGGACCTTTTCTCTCATAAAATTTCAAATGAGAGGCGCGTTTGGCAAAAGAGTCCTAAAAGGTAATTTCAGAAAATAAAGGCTTGTGAGAGACAATATATATATATATATATATACTGAAGGTGTTTGGAGTGAAAAAAGTGAGATAATTTATAAGTTCGTAATTTGTATAATAAAATAAAAAATAATAACTTTTACAGATTTTTAGAATTTTTTAAAATTTTTTAACATTTTATATTGTATCAAACGAATCATATTTATGCCTACAAACTTTATATTGATTTAATAATTTTATAAAAAATAACGTAAAATAGTAATATGAAATTTTGAACGTGCTTAGTTGGAATGTGCTGTCACCTTAATTTTGTCAAATAAGTTAAAAACCATTTTAACGTTGCAATGGTAGCTTTTCAAACATCCAATTATGACCAACAAATTCCTTTTCTTTTTTTTTTTAATAAATAAACAAACTCATTCCGCACCAAATAAAAATAATAATAAATTGATATAAATTAGCTACATAAGCATTAGAAATTTATATTGATGAATTTTTAGTTTTTAAGATTTATTTATACATAGTCATTTGAGAAAATCGTTACTTTGTGATGATTTGAGTCATGTTAATTTAATTTTTAAGTTATTTTTCAAAGTAGCAAAGACATCTTAATATTTCCATTTTGTATCATTTGAGTTAAAGATTTTGAAAAATAAAACGTTACAATAAGTAAGTAAATATTTACGACATTCATGATGTTAGATTAAATAACATTTGCATTTGATTGCATTTGATTTTTTCACTTTATATTGTTTAATTTGCAATCACATATTAATTATTAGGATTCTTACTTTTTTTTTTTTAGTAATCCAGAACCCCACCAATTTATTGTATCTCTCAACGAACCGTGTAGTCAATGAAGAAACCGAGAGTCTCTTAACTTTCCTTAGGGAAGTTAAGAGCTCTGGCCAATTGCTCTAGAGCAGTTGGTTGAATTGTTACTTTTTAATTATGTCCAAAAAAATTAAATAAAAGAATTATGCTAACGGCTCATACGGTCATAGAGAGTTATTTAATAATAATAATAATAATAAGCTCCCCTCCGTTTGTTTTAATGCTTTGTTTGAGTAAAAGTCCCTTCTTATTTACAAATATTACCTTCTTTATTTTTTGTTTTCGAAGTAAATAAATTGCGGGGTAAATGCCGAAAAGGGGGGATTCCATGACATTAATTTGGAATTATTAGATTTTAATCAAATGGTCAAAATGCATTCATACTATTTTAATTAAAAAAAAATAAATGTCTTTGTAATATTAAATTTTAATCTATCAATCCTGATTAACCACTTCAACACAAATTGAACACAAACTGAACAACAGTAAGTTGTTACTTTATAAAATTAAAAATTCATTCAAACTTAGCTTATTAAATTTTTAACCAAATCTTTTTTTTTTAAGATCATTTTTAAATCAATCTTGAAAAAATTCAAATTAAATCCAATCTAACTACCTTAAGTGCTATTTGGGTTGTATTTTTATTTTTTTATTTTCTATTTTATGTGTTTTATATTTTGAAAATCTCAAAATAAAAATAACAAAAACAAAAAATGCATTCAATTTGACATTTTTGTTTTCTGCATTTAGAGATTTTTCTTATTTTTAGTTAAAAACACTCAAAATGACTTTTTGTTATTTTACATTTTGTGTAAACTTATTTTATATATTTTAAAAACACAAATAATCAAATATGTCTTGAATTGTTTTTTTTTTTTTTCCAAAAACAAAAGAAAAAAAATGAGTTCAAAACAGATATATCAAATAACATCTTCATTATTTTACATAAATTCGAATTTTATTTGCCATACCCAACTTATCTGTCATAGTTAATTTTTTAATCAAAATATAATTTTCTTTAGTCATTTTTAAGCGAGTTATACATAAATTTAGAAAAAAAAATTGCCAAAGAAAAGAAAAGACTAGACTCTTAAAAATAGAAAAATTCCCTAAAATAACAAATAAATAAATCAACTTGTTTGCGAAAAGTCGCCTTTTCTCGGCCGAATTGATCGTTTTGGTTGTCTTTTTTCTCTTGGCACAATTAGTGCGTTGGGGGTAAAATGGTCCTTAACAAGGTGAACTTATTTCTCATTCGAATTATTGAGCCAAAACAACCGAGCTACAAATTATATGACCAAAATTTGGTTTTGATTTGTAACAAAGCTATCCTAAACGAGTCCTTGATGAGCCAAATACAAATTGAGCTTGCGTTGTTTGGTTTATTTTACAGCTCTAGACAACTGCTTGCAGCTTCAGGGTATCAGAGAAGATGAACAACAAGCAAAGATCATCCAGTTCAGAGTATACATGAGAGTACAGATTCAAATCTCGCAGGCCAAACACACAAATTGTGGCTTATCAACTCTCATTTCTACAAAATACATGTGAATTCACTATTCAATCAATCTCTGCCCATGGGAATAAATTAGGCAAGAGATCATAGAGGCACTGATCCATAGAACACTACCTCAGCAGGGCCTGTCATGTACACATGGTTGTCTTCCTCGCTCCATTCAATCTCCAGTGGCCCTCCGGGCAAATCAACAGTACAGCTCTGTTTAGAGAGAGAGAGAGAGAGAGAGAGCATAAGATAAAAAGCAGTGAGAGAGCAAAATGAAGCACACATCAGAAACTACTCTACAATTAAATATCTCACTCATTTTTCTGTGCATTAGGGTAGAATCCATCTTTAACAAAGTCCAGGCAATGCCTGACTGAATAATTGCGAGACATATAAAAAAGGAAAAAAAAAATTCAGTAAGCAGGTAGCACTCTTGGTTTTTAGGCACTACTACTGCTTTGATTTTTACCCTTTTTTTTATATTGGAGGGCCCCTCAATATGGAAAGCGTAGATCTGAGTACCCCCCCTAACACACACACAATAATAATAAAAATAAAATAATAATAATAATAATAATTATTATTATTATTATTATTATTATCCCAGCCCGCTATGTTTAGATTAAGGATTAGTCAAGAAAAAAATGAAACAGATGGGGATTTAAAATACTCTCCTCTTGTTTAAGTTGTGATGGAAAATGAAAAGGAAAATGCATGAGAGAAAAGGCATGAAACTTTGAAAATTAAAATTAATTAAATAAAAAATAAAATATATTTATTTTATTATATCTTTTAATACATTTATACAAGGATATATATTTAAAATTTTACGTTTCTTTCCTCTTTTCCCTACCTTTTTCTCTTCCATTTTCTTTTCCCTCACTAAATCCTCACTCTAAACACACCATAAAGGGACCATGAAAAACAAGTCATCCTCTCTTAAAATCACACTAGTTTAAAATACCAAAATTTGAATGTCACTATATGAATGCAAGGCATGATTTCATCTCTTTATTAGTGCATAAATCCCAGATAATAGCTTACATATATTTAATGAACCACAGCATCATAAACTTACCCTCCCAGCACGACCCTCAAGAACTGCTGCAACGACCACTGCACAAGCTCCAGTCCCACAAGCTAAAGTTTCCCCTAATCAGCATAAGCATAAACATTAATGAACAAAAAAGAGATTCAAAATCACCAATAATGATGACAACAGTGTGTGTGTGTGTGTGTGAGAGAGAGAGAGAGAGAGAGTATTCTAGGATAGTGTTGGTTTATCCATCATTTCCAGTATATGATGCACGTCAATATATTCTCAAGGAAACCAACCTGCCCCACGCTCCCAAACACGCATTTTTAGGTGTGAATGAGAGAAGACTTGCACAAATTCTGCAAAAATAAGATAATAATGATTAGCAGAAAATGACTGCATTCATTAAGCCAATAGGGGAAATATATACGAATATGAGAACACCAAAGTACTTCAATAGAAAGATGCACTTTAGAAACAGACAACTAAAGATAAAAGCAAGAAAATACACTTCCAGTTTATTGATTATTCCAATACGTTCAGAGAGATGATGATGTGCCACTGCACAAATTTCACTTAAAATTTGGGTTGCCTGAAAAATAGAGAGAGAGAAAATGGAGGGTGGGGGCACCAGCTGATTTGAACAGTAGACCAACAAGTTCATGCAAGGGTATACAAAACAAGACCTGTGTTTGTTCGGGCAGGGAACATCTCATGATGCTCAAATCTTGGACCAATTTGTGCTAAATTTAATTCATCAACCTGCAAATTCTGTTTAAAAGAAGATTACAGAGCATAAACTCAGCAAGACAAGGAAAATGAGCAATGCAAAACATGGAAACAAAACCCATATTCATTGTTGAAAATATAAAAACAGATTTTTTCCCCATTGATGAGAAAAGAGATCAATCTACCGTGTGAAACATTGCCACAAGGCTGAAGAGGAAAGATTCATCAGTTGAATGCTAAGACATAATTGATTAAATAGCTATATGAATGTCACTTAAAAAACTGAGTACTCAAATCTTTATAAAATAGTAGAGTGAAAAATAAATGGCTAATTAATACCATTGAATTGGGTCAAATTTTAGCCTAAAATGATATAAAACACATTCCTAAAGGCTTTCAAGAATAACTTACTAGTTTCCATATTGTCTCTAATCACAGGAAAAGGATATAACTCATTATATGTTGTTAGCATTATCCACTTTCAAATGAAATAGGATATTACCACAAAACAAACACACCACAGAAGGCATAAGAAATTTTTACAGACATCTGTATAATTTGTTTTCCCAATTAACCAATATACATACCTGGCTTTCTTTTGTACCAAATGTGACACAGTGAGGGTTTCCCATGCTAACACACGTCACATTCCAGGTTATTCCATCGACATCAAGTCCTGATTTTACAACAGATTCTCCTTCATTTGCAGGAACTTTTGTAGGGACATTGGATGCTCTCAGCAGTGGTTCACCCATATCAACTCTAACCTAAAATTGAAACCAAAATTTATCAAAAACTGTAAAACTCAAAATAAAAGAAATGATAATAGCTGGTTTGCTATGAGTTATGGTTGATAGAAGTCTCCAGAATATTTATTTATTTACTTATTTATTTTTTTTGGGTAATTAGTCTCCAGAGTAATTAGTTTCATGCCTTTTCATTGCATTCAGAACAGCACTTACGCATTGCCAAATGTCACAACAGAGAGAGCCCAGATTGTAAGGTGAAAGTTATGCTAAAAAGATGTGCCAAGAAGGCCTATATGGGGTGGCAAGGGGGCAAGTTACAGAAGGAGAGCATTGTGATGAGATAGTTTGGAACTTTTCAAATCAATTTGTGAAGCTGTCTGCAATATAGAAACTCACGTGTCTTCAGGCAATTGTATTGCATAGTTTTTACACTTACGAAATATCAAGAAAAAGACATTTTTCATAACCAAAAAAATATAAAGAAAACAAATGTAATTATAAAAATTATTTGATCCCTAGCAACCTAAAGGGGAGAATGTATATTTTTTTGAAAAAAGGGGAGAATGTATATAAATTACAATATTTTAGCTTTCAGAGAAATTACCTTCCCATCAGCTTGAATTTCAGGAACAATTAGACCAGCACCTGTATGTATAGTGAAACTGCAAATTTTCAAGGAAAAAATCACAGTTCCAAATATAGAAGATTCCATAAGAATTAAAATGCATGGAAGAACGTGTAAGTGATCATGGGAGGAACAATATTGCTAAAGATTTAATTTTGTTTTTTTTTTTTTTTTTTTGCTTATCAAAAAAAAATGTTAGGGTGCGTTTGGAGCCCCAAAAAAACCAAAAAAAATCAAAAGTGAATTTTTTTTGGAGTTTGGGGTGTAAAAAGTTATTTTGAAATGATTGGTGGATGTTTGTGTTTGATTTGATATAAAGTTGTTTATATAAAGTGACATGTGGCAAAATTTTAGTGGAGAATCTTAAAAATTTTTGGAGTTCTGTGGAACTTTTTGGTACAAATGTCAGTTCAACTTTTAGAAAAATCTAGTAAAATCCGTTGGAACGCACCATTTTGGTTCATTTCAATAGATTTTGATAATTTTTTCAAAAAAGTTGGAATTTTTTGGAGTTTGAAAAAGTAGAAACTTTTGAATTTGAAAAAGTAGAAACTTTTGAAGTTTTTTGAACTTTTTTGGGGCTCAAAACGCACCCTTAATGCTGACACAACATCCTTATACAGAAAAGTCGTCTCTGTATCTGATAATGGACATATCAATAAAGGATCCGTTATAAAAATCAAGTCAACAAAGCCTCCCATATTGATATGAATCAAAACGAGGAAATTTACATGTGAGAATTGCATTCTAGACAGTTGAAAAACTAACTATAAAGAGCAAATTTTAAAAATTCAGAATTCAGATGTCATCAACCACCATAACAAACCAAAGAAAAAATTAGAGGAAAAAAAACAACTAAGAATTGACAAAACGCACTGAATCAAATCATCATTAGAAGTTCAAAATTTGAGTATCGGAGACTACAGTATTCCCCCCCCCCGGGGGGGGGATAACTCATTGTGTTTGAGCTAGCTTACACGCATATTAATTCATTCCTAGATTCCTGAAGTTAACGACTGGTAAGTGGTCCTGAGAAGACTCAAATTAATGACCAATAAAGACCAAACCCAAGACCTAAAACAGTTACTATTGTTTTCATATGAAATTGCAACTTATTACCATACCTTTTCCTCCCATGTAAGTTATCCAGCTCAGCAATAAATCTAGCAAAGCATCGCACTCCATTACCACACATCTATATACAGAAAAGAAAATCTGTCTTAAAGAACAATTACAGTGTTTAAACAGAATGATCAACTAGACAGGCAAAAACAACCAAATGTATATAAATGATTATATTGAACTCCAAGAAAAACCCGCACGTAGTCTACTTAACATAAGTAATCAAAATAACTTGCTTATAATTGGGACATTCCAAGAGAAGAAATTACCTCAGGTTCACTACCATCAGAGTTGAAAATCCTCATGGTATAATCGGTTCCATTGATCCCAGGCATAACAAAGATCACACCGTCAGCACCAACCCCAAAGTTCCTATCACATAGCTTCACCGCTTGCTCTGGACTAATTCTAGGCTCCATTGAATCGCGATTGTCGACCTAAACATTTGAAAATATACATCATTATCCACCCTACCCAAATTGCTAATAAAAAATTGCCTCAAAGTTCAGTATTTTTTTTTCCACTCTTGCTTAATGCTCAGCCAATGAGGAAAACAGTTTAAGAATTTCTATTTACCATGATGAAGTCGTTGCCGAGGCCGTGGTATTTGACGAAGTGAAGGAATCCACTTTCCTTGCGATCGAGAAAAGAAGTATGCGAGGCTCTCTCGGAGGCTGTGATGCTCATTGAAGAGGCCGAAATCCGAAGTAGAGGGTTTCGCAGAGCACTAGCGGTTGATCTAAGACTGTGTGGCCGGAGAGAAACCGGAGAAGAAGATGGAAAGTGAGAAATATCAGCAGACGACGAGGCCGAGGAGAGATAGCGGCGAACGGAGAAGGAAAGAGAGACGGAAATGGCAGCGGCAATGGCCATGGCCGTCGGCTACTGCTCCCTCTCCGTGGACTCAAAAAAGGCTGCGAAAGAGAATTGGAGGGGAATCTGACCGAAAAAAAATGGTGGAGGGTGGCACATTGCCGTTATTGATGGGCTTGGGCTTTGTTTGAGGCCAACTCAATTAAGTTTTAATTTCAGTTAGTGGGCCAAGTGGAACCTCACGGGTTCCAATCATAAGTGCATGTTCTTTGTCGCCTGCTCAAAATATGGCCTAACGTAGTTTTTGTTTGGACTTCTAATATTTTTCGAAAATTTTAAAAAATTTTAAAAATTCTTAACTTCATTCCATTTTAATTTCACTACGCATCACTTTGTATACTAACTTTTTATTTTTTTTAAAATTTTTTGAAACTCCAAATGTCACTTCTATTAACTTTCGTAATTTTTTTTAGGGCTCATTCCAAAATGTAAAAAAAATAATTGTCCCTTGAAATAAATAACTTTCCTTAAAATAGAATTTTATATGTTCACAATTATATCATGGTGGTAGAATTGAAATTAAAATAATTTTTTATATTTTTTGATAATTTTTTTATTACGTTGCGTTACTCTTTTTTTTTTTTAATTTATTTTAATAACTGAAGTGCATTGCCGGGTGTTCGTATGAATCACATGCTTGCCGACCAATTAAGATTTGGGCTTTGTGTTGGGTCACTACTATATGATCCAAATACTCTCGAAATTAATCAACTTGCATTTGTAGTGAATTTGGATTATTATTATTTTTTTTTTTCAGTCTTGCTTGAAATTTGCTGAAGCTGCCTCAAACTATGTTCAATTGACAGAATAGATGTATTTACATACATATATATATATATATATATATCAAAATTTAAAATAAAGGGAGAACAACTTTTACAAAAAAAAGAAACCAAATAAAATGCTAAAAAGATGAAAGCCACATCTATCAAATGTAATGTAATATTGGATGTTTAAAAAAAAATCAAAAAGAAGGGGGAAATGCCTATTATTAATTTCGGGAATTCAAATAGTCTATTATTTTAATTTCAAACATTTGTTAAACTCTTGCATCAAATTAACAAATCTTTTAGTTTTTAGTTTTTATTTTTATTTTTTTAAATTGAACATAAAAACCCATTTGTTAAATTAATTTCTATTTTTTAATTTCTAAAAAAATGAAAATTGTTTTCAAATTTTTAAAAATTATGGAAACATAAGAAAAGTATTTTTTAGAGTTTTTATTTTTCTCTACTACCACTTGTCACAACCATTACTTACTATTGGCTGCCACCCAACTTTAGCCACTGTCGCTAGCCACCGTTATCGGTTACCACCCACCTCCAACCACTGTTGATTGGCCAGCTGGTCACCATCATATATTATCACTCGTCACACACTTCCGACCACACTATTGCTGCCAGTCACCCTCTTTTTGCTGCCAGTTACCATTCACCTCTGGCCGCCACCCACTTCCAACCGTTGCCAGCCTCTACCTCTGCCTTTGACCACTAACTCTTGCTCCAGCCACCAAGCTTCAACCACATCACTGTCGTTAGCCATCCTCCTTACATTATTTTTATTAAAAGTATTTTCAAGTTTTTATTTTTTTAATAATAAAAATAAAAACTATGAATAAAAACAATTTAAAAATTAACAATTTTGCCAACCAAACCCTATGTAATTGATTCATCGAGGTGGACACGAAGCAGAAGCAGAAGTCCAAGGGAGCCTTTTATAAAAGTAATATGAGAGCAAGATTGACTTCAAAGTGTTTATATAAATATTATAAACATACGCATCTTATAAATTCAAAAATTAAAGCACAGTTAGCGGCCATATAAATAACTAGGGCGGAATTTGGTTGGATCAAAAATTATCGAAAATTATAAAAAGTTATAAACATTTATTTACTTTTACTAATTTTTGTCATTTTCATTTTTCATGTATTTTATTTTCAAAATTTAAAATTTACAAACTTTTACAAAAAGTCACAAAAAATTACCCACTTTTTCATACTTTTTTCAATATCTATAAACTTTTCATACTACTTTTTGACTAAAACCATTAGAACGACTTACTTTGTATCGTTCTAACGGATTATTTTGGTTACTTCTGATTGATCTTTCAAACACAAAAAAAGTGACTGACATTTTTTATTTTTTCTAACTTTTGATCACTTTTAGCAGTCCAAATGACCCCTTAGTTCAAATTCATACTTACTAAAAAAGGAAATTAACCCAAGACAAACAAAGTAACCAATAATTAACGTAGGGAAGGACAAGAAATTATAAGGTCATCCAAGATCTACTCTATGATTTTTTCCCCCTTTTTCTTTGATTTGGTAAGTACAAGCCGACTTTGGATTTATCCAACATGATCACCATTAGTTTTCAATATACTCCATATGCAAGTCAAATTCAAATGTATCTTTCTCTTGTTGACAATTGCAAAAGTTTTCGTTGTGTTTGACATTTTGGAGATAATATCATATATATATATATATATATATCTCTCAAAAAAGTGTAAAGCAACGAACTGAAATTCTTTACCATATAAATGTTATTAATTATTTCTTTGATGTACATTGAAATTAAGCAATGCATTGGTCTAGCCGGCACTTGGTTTTTATAATTGGTTAATTATTTGAAACTTTTTAACTCATAAATAGACATCTGAACCACCACACATTTACCAATGAAACAAGGTCGATCAAAATCAAAAGCTTTGAAATTTGATGTAATTGCAAGCAAAACGAGGGTTGAAAATGGCTTTGACTAACTATTTAATATTTAATTTACTTTATTTTCTAAACAAAACTAATTTAAATAATACAAAAAACTTCTTAAGAGAGCATCTAGAGTGATAAAAAGTGAATTAATTTAAGATAATTTGTGAATTCATAATTCGTGTAATAAGATAAAAATAAATAACTTTTAAAAATTTTATATCGCGTTTAACAGACCCAATGTTAAACCCTAATCCCAACAATTGATATTTAAAAAAAATAAATAAAAGCCATGATTACTATGCTGTATATAGCACAACGCAAGCAACTAGGGTCCCGTTTAGTAACGTTTTTGTTTTTTATTTTTTGTTCATATTTTTTAATTTTTGTAAAATGGTAACAGAAATATATTTGTTAAATTTATTTATGTTTTTTTTTTCTCCTAAACCTAAAAAATGAAAATTTAAGCAGAAAAATGTAAATAAAAAAAAGTGTCTTTACTTTTTTTTTTGGTAAACATTTTCTCAAATCTAATATTTTGTTCATTTTTGTACATCATATTAAAATAAATTATTTTATTCAAATATTTTATTAAACTAAAATTATTTTTAATAAATAATATAATTAAATTAATATGCAATATATATTATTAATTTATTTCTAATAAATAATTAAATTAAATTAACTAATTTAATGTAATAATTCTAACTTTTGATTTTTTTTCTATTTTTAAATTTTGATTTGTAATTTTTAATTCTTATTCCTCAAACTTTGATTTATAAACTTTTAATATATATATATATACAGGTGCCCAGCTGAGGCTTTGCCTCATTTGAGCACGTTAGCCTATGGTATGTAGACTTGGGGTGTGTTTGTTTGAAGGATTAAATGATGGGGGATAAGTAATACTGTGGGGTCCACAGATGGGATTGGATAAAAGATGGGATTAAATTTTTTATGTGGGATTATTTTTTTGGTATTTAGTTGGTGGGATATAAAGTGGGATAAAAGATGTGATATGATATGTGACGTGATAGGAAATAATTTTGAACCTTTGGATCTTGGCGGGAAACAAATCCGGAGATGAAGTATTAATAATACCACAAAAAACTGAGATTGCTCATCCGGTCATTTGCCGGACTGCCACTCCAATCCGTGGGACCCACGGAGTAAACAAAAAACCAAACAAACACTTCACATAGGTGGGTCCCACGGACTGCCAATCCAATCCCCCATCTCTCATCCACCAAACAAACACAGCCTTGGTGTGCTAGTCTTGATTGGTGGCGTAAGGCTTTCTTGGAGCTTCCATGTGGCAAGGCAAGTGGATATATATATATATATATATATATATATAGATAGGTGCATGTCTATGCTTGCAAGCCATAATTCAGGGGAAAAAAAAATGAGGAAGAGGTCACTACTCAGCCAAAAAATTGGGAGAAAACAGTAGCACCTAGTGAGCACAGTAAATTTTTGCCAATGTAAATTAGTTTTAAGGTTTAGCAATTTAAGGTATATTAAAAATATTAGTATAATTATTTTGATAAATAAGGTTAATAATTTTGAGAATATGAGACATTGGATGTGTTTAGGGTTGTATAAAAATGTATAAAATAAAATAAAATTGTAAAAGTGTACGTCTTGTAATTCGTGAAGTGAGTGAAGAATTTAAATTTTACTGTTTCGTAATCCGTATTTGTAGAGATTTGTAAAATTTTATTTTATTTTAGAAAGCTCCAAACGGAGCCATTATTGGCCATCCACAGATGGTTCTTACACTGCATTAAGATATTGAAGTAGGGATTTAAATACATTATATTTATATGTATAATGTGTAAAAATAGTATGATATTTTGTTTCTTTGTTTCTTTTTCTTTTATTTCTACGTGTTTCCTTGTGTAAAACTTAGCTACATCAAAGCCAGTATCTGGTCCATGTATATATACATATATGAATATATATATATATATATATATAAAACAAAATATATACCACTTGGTTCTTGCTGGAGAAGTTAGTTAGGGAAAGGAATAAAAAAGTTTTCAAAAATTACAACATGACCCCAATAATTTAATATAAGTATAAAATTTCAGTTTGACCCCAAAGTTTAGATAATTACATAATGACCCCAAAGTTTGAATAATTACAATTTCACCCTTATATTGCAAATGTGGGGATAGCGGATACTAGTAAAAAAAATAAGAAGGGTATAGATACTACTCTCAGAACCTGCGCAAGAATTGATATTCATACTATCGGATTAATAACCTACAACATGATGATTGAAGGTTTAACTTATTGTAGCCCATGGTTGAAAATTACAAATACGACGTTGTTAATATCCATCCCATGACTTATTATAAAAATCTTATAATAGTAAAGAAATTTAATGAACACTTATAACTTATCTATTACTGATAGGATAATTAAGGTATTTATATTTTCTGTAACATATTATTATGAAATATATTTTATTCAATTATTTTTAGTAAATAATATAATTAAATTATAATTAATATATTTTATATTTATTAGATTAAACGATGTAATACTTATATTTTATTCAATTGTGTTTAATAAATAATATAATTAAATTAAATTAATATTAAATATATTTATTAAATTCAATTAATTATTAAAAACTAATAAAATTAAATATTTTGTTAAAATAAAAAATAATAATTGTTAATCAAATTATATTTCTAAACGCAATTTTAATTTTTATTTAAAAAAATGAAATTGAAAGTAAAAAATAAAAAATATAAACATATAAATATAAATAGAAAGATAACAGTGCTACCAATAGCCTTTAAATGTCACATCCCCAATCCCAATTAATGACTTTTTTTTTCAAAAAATAAAATAAAAAAATAAAACCACCACTATCATGTAGGACTATGGAATGCTAGCTAGGCATAGCGTAACAAAATGTAGGAATTGACTTTTGTGTATGTATGGTGATTAGTCAATTTTAATTTATTAATGGAATAGATGCTTAATTCAAGTACAAGAAAGTAGCCGCTATTGGATTCAAAAGTTGCTAACTTTTTTTAAAATACTCTAAAAAATTACAAAAGAAATTACTATTTTTTTTTAATTTACTTTAATTAAATTTTATCACTTGACACGTTTGTATCAATTTTTTTTCTTTTAATTCATCCAAACACCACATAGGTTGCATGCAATTCCTATTCTGTTAAACTTCTGCTCAAATCAATTTCCTTGCAAGAACCTCAAAAAAAAAAACATAATAATAATAATAAAATAAATAAATAAATAAAAGTTGAAGAAGACTTTAAGGCTCTATTTAGAAAATCTGAATTTTTTGACTTTTGTTAAAATAATCAAATTTACTTCTTACACTTTAAATTTTTTTGAAGCTATAAAAAAAATATCAAATTAATAAAAAAAATTAAAAAGTTGATTACTAAAAATTATTTTTTTTCTAAATATATAAAAAAAAATTATCTCTTTAATAGTAGCTAGTAGCCAAATATTAAAAAGCTTGTATATTACAAGACTTTTGCATTGAGAAAGTCTTCTTTGGCTTGAAAACCCGGCGCCGTCTTAACTGTGAAAAGCTTGCACCCAATAGGGATGAAAATCCTTACGAGTTAGTACCAAACATGGCATGCATAGTTCACTAATTTTTTTTTTTTTTTTCTCCCTTCTGAAAAATGAAACGTTGCAGTAGACTCTGGGGTCAGACTGAAAAGAGATTTTGAGAGGTACGGTCTTCATTGCAATTTATTAATAATTTGTGTTGCAATCAGACTCAACTAGCTGTGTTTCTCCCCCCCCCCCCCATTTATTTTCTTTGACATTTGATCCCTTTCCTTCTACGACTTTGTCCAACCGGCCAAACAATTATTAACTGAATAATTCCAAAAATCAAATCTTAAATCTTGCTGTCAATTTCCACGTGGGACCAAGTTGAATAAAAAAAATTATAGGATAAATATCTTCCACAACATTTGATTAATTAACGACCCGTTTGGAGTGGTAAAAAAAAAAAAGATGAAACGTAATTTTTGATAAATTTTAACATTTGGTGTTTTTCTCAAATCGTATTTTTTTGAGATTAACAGTGTCAAACCATTAGAACAGGTCTCCCAAATCCGTTAGAACAAATTCAAAAAATCTCCAATTTGTATTATATACCGTAGCCTTTGGATAGAACAAAATGATATAATTTTTTTCATGCTCACGTTAATCCTTTAGAATGGTTGTCATGCAAACCATTTGCGCGGAATGAGTTGATTTCGAGGAAAATACTCATTCTGGTCTAGTCGTAACGTCGTTGTCTGGGTTGTTTTGTAATTGGCTTAATACAGTAAACAGTGGGAACGATTTTGGTTAATCTATTCTAACGGTTTGTGTGGATCCACCACAGTGGTACTCAATCAAAAGTTTTGGAGTTTGATTTCAAAATTTTATAAACTGGCAACAGAAACGTGCTCGTTAAATCTGTTTTCGTTTTTTTGTTTCTAAAAAAATAAAAACTTAAACAAAAAAAGTAAAAAAAAATGTTTTCAATTTGTGTTTTTTTTTTTGCAAACATTTTGTTAATTCTAATACTTTGTCTATTTTTGTTACATCGTGTTAAAATAAATTATTTTATTCAAATGCTTTATCAAACTAAAATTATTTTTAATAAATAATATAATTAAATTAAATTCATATGTAATTTATATTATTAATTTATTTCTAATAAATAATTAAATTAAATTAGTTAATTCAATTAATAGGAAGTATATATTATTAAATTATTTTTAATAAATAATAAAATAATTTAATTTAATTAATATAAATATATTTTATTAAATTATTATTAATAAATATCATAATTAAATTAATTTAATAAGTAATTTAATCTAACTTATTTATTTAATATGAATTATATTTTATTAAATTACTTTTTAATAAATCATAATTAAATTAATTTAATAAGTAATTTAATCTAACTTATTTATTTAATATGAATTATATTTTATTAAATTACTTTTTAATAAATATCGTAATTAAATTATTTAAATTATTTTGAAGTTTCTGTTATTCAATTATTGTTAGTAAATAATCTAATTAAATTATAATTAATATATTTTATATTTACTTGATTAAATGATGTAATACTTATATTTTATTCAATTGTTTTTAATAAATAATATAATTAAATTAAATTAATATACAATATATTTATTAAATTCAATTAATTTTTAAAAAATAATAAAATTAAATATTTTCTGAAAATAAAAAAATTAATACTTGTTAGTAAAATTATATTTATTTTAATTTTCATTTCAAAAAAAAAAGATAAGGGAAAGAAAAACAAAAATTAAAAATATAAACATATAACGGTAAATAGAAAAACGATAGCAACGCCAAATGGCTCCTTGGATGTCAAACCCCTCAATCCCAATTATTATTTTTTTTTTCAAAAAATAAAATTAAAAAATAAAACATCGTTACCATGCATTAATATAGGATGCTAGCTAGGCATAGCGTAACGCAAATGCAGGGATTGACGTTTGTGTGCGTACGGCAATTAGTCAACTTTAATTTATTAATGGAATAGATGCTTATTAATTCAAGAATCAAGACGGTGGTGGGTACATGATTTAGAAAGGGAAAAAAAAAAAAAACAAATAAAAAAAATTCATGGATGATGAATCTGTACAATTTTCCTGTACAAGAAAGTAGCAGTTATTGGATTCAAAACCTACTGACTTTTTCTAAAATACACTAGAAATTATAAAAAAGAAGTTACTAACTTCTTTCGACTTATTCTAATTAAATTTTATCACTTGTCACTTTACATCAACCTTTTCTTTTTTTTATTTATCTAAATACCACCTAAGTTGTTTGCATGCATTTTATATTCGTTCAAACTTTTACTCATATCAGTTTTCTCATAAGAACTTAAATAATAATAATAATAATAAAATAAATAAAAATTGAAGAAGATTTTAAGGCTCTGGTTAGAAAATCTCAATTTTTAACTATTCAATTTTTAGATTTTTTTTTTAAATGATCAAATTTATCTCTTATATTTTAAACTTTTTTTGAAACTATGAAGACCAAAAATGTCAAATTAACAAAAAAAAATATTTTTTTTCTAAATATATAAAAAACTAACTCTTTAATAATGGCTAGTAGCCAAATATTAAAAAGCTTGTCTATTGCTAGACTTTTGCATTGAGAAAGTTTTCTAAATATATAAAAAATATAGGATAAATATCTTCCACAACATTTGATTAATTAACGGCCCGTTTAGAGTGATAAGAAAAAGATGAAACGTGATTTTTGATAAATTTTAACATTTGGTGTTTTTTCTAAATCGTATTTTTTTGAAATTAACAGTGCCAAATTATTAGAACAGGTCTCCCAAATCCGTTAGAACAAATTCAACAAATCTCCAATTTGTATTCTATACCGTAGTTATTGGACAGAGCAAAACGATATAGTTTTTTTCAGGCTCATGTTAATCCTTTAGAATGGTTGTCATGCAAACCGTTTACATGGAATGAGTTGATTTCAAGGAAAATACTCCTTCTGGTCTAGTCGCAACATCGTTTTCTAGGCTGTTTTGTAATTGGCTTAATGTAAACAGTGGGAATAGTTTTGAATAATCTATTCTAACGGTTTGTGTGGACCCACCACAGTGGTACTCATTCAATAGTTTTAGAGTTGGGGAACATAATTACCAAAAAAAATTTCCTACTCCGTTAACTTCGTCCTGGGGTTTGATTTCAAAATTTTATGAACTGACAACAGAAACATGCTCGTTAAATCTGTTTACGTTTTTTTGTTTTTAAAAAAATAAAAACTTAAACAAAAAAATTTTAAAAAAATGTTTTCAATTTGTGTTTTTTTTTTTTTGCAAACATTTTGTTAATTCTAATATTTTGTCTATTTTTGTTACATCGTGTTAAAATAATTTATTTTATTCAAATATTTTATCAAACTAAAATTATTTTTAATAAATAATATAATTAAATTAAATTCATATGTAATTTATATTATTAATTTATTTCTAATAAATAATTAAATTAAATTAGTTAAATTTAATTAATAGGAAGTATATATTATTAAATTATTTTTAATAAATAATAAAATAAAATATATTAATTTAATTTAATTAATATAAATATATTTTATTACATTATTTTTGATAAATATCATAATTTAATTAATTTAATCTAACTTATTTATTTAATATGAATTATATTTTACTAAATTACTTTTTAATAAATATCGTAATTAAATTATTTAAATTATTATGAAATATATTTTATTCAATTATTGTTAGTAAATAACCTAATTAAATTATAATTAATATATTTCATATTTACTTGATTAAATGATATAATAGTTATATTTTATTCAATTATTTTTAATAAATAATATAATTAAATTAAATTAATATACAATATATTTATTAAATTCAATTAATTTTTAAAAAATAAGAAAATTAAATATTTTTTGAAAATAAAAAATTAATAAGTGTTAATAAAATTATATTTTTAAACGTAATTTTAATTTTCATTTCACTAAAAAAATATGACAATAGGATGAAAAAAAATTAAAATTATTAACATATAAATATAAATAAAAAAATAATAACGTCGTCAAATGATCCTTGGATGTCAAACCCTCAATCCCAATTATTGATTTTTTTTTAAAAAATAAAATAAAAAATAAAACATCGTTACCATGCATTAATATAGGATGCTAGCTAGACATAGCGTAACGCAAATGCAGGGATTGACGTTTGTGTATGTACGGCGATTAGTCAACTTTAATTTATTAATAGAATAGATGCTTATTAATTCAAGAATCAAGACGGTGGTGGGTACATGATTTAGAAAGGAAAAAAAAAAAAAAAAAACAAATAAAAAAAATCCATGGATGATGAATCTGTACAATTTTCCTGTACAAGAAAGTAGCAGTTATTGGATTCAAAACTTAGGGGCTGTTTCGCCATTCAAAAAATATTACAAGTTACTAAATTTTAATTATTTTTCATATTTCTTTAATAAAATTTTAATACATATCACCTTTATATTACATCTTTGTACTTTTACTGTACTTTTTCTTCAATTTTTTTTCAACCAAACAATCTCTTACTGACTTTTTCTAAAATACACTAAAAATTATAAAAAAAAATTACTAACTTCTTTTAACTTACTCTAATTAAATTTTGTCATTTGTCACTTTTACATCAACTTTTTTTTTTATTTATCTAAATATACTTAAGTTGTATGCGTGCAGTTCATATTAGTTCAAACTTTTACTCATATCAGTTTTCTCATAATAACTTAAATAATAATAATAATAATAATAATAATAAATAAATAAATAAAAGTTGAAGAAGATTTTAAGGCTCCGATTAGAAAATCTCAATTTTTAACTACTCAATTTTTTGATTTTTTTTAAATGAACAATTTTATCTCTTATATTTTAAATTTTTTTGAAACTATGAAGATCAAAAATGTCAAATTAATCAAAAAAAATTAAAGTATTAATTACTAATTTTTTTTTTTAAATATATAAAAAAAACTAACTCTTTAATAATGGCTAGTGGCCAAATATTAAAAAGCTTGTATATTGCTAGACTTCTGCATTGAGAAAGTCTTCTTTGGCTTGAAAACCCACCGCCGTCTTAACTGTGAAAAGCTTGCACCCAATAGGGATGAAAAATCCGTTGGAGTTTTAGTGCCGACATGGCATGCATAGTTTACTATTTTTTTTTTTCCCTTCCTCTTGAAAAATGAAAGTAGGGGTGTTTGGCAGCACAAAAATATGTAAAAATTTATCAAATGTTACAAAATGAGCGTTTGGTAAAATCTCAATTTTTGTGATTTTTTTACTCTACTACAATAATTTGTTCCATTTAGAAGTAACTAAAAGTTTCATCAAACACACAAAAGTTGCTAAAAAGTGTTAAAAATTTTACCAAACACTCAAAAATTACTAAAAATATTATCAAAAATTTTATCGAACACCCAAAAGTTGTAAAGAGTTGCTAAAAATTACAATTTGCTTTATCAAACACACCAAAAATTACAACTAACAACTTTTGACTAAAAATTATTAAAAAAAATTAAAATTTGTGCTACCAAATGCCCCTAAGTTGCAGTAGATTCTGAGGTCCAGAATGAAAAGAGATTTTTGAGAGGTCTTCGTAACCGATTTATTAAATTTGGGTTGCAATCAGACCCAACTAGTTGTCTTTCTCCGGCCCCCCAGTTACTTTCTTTGACATTTGATCTCTTTCCTTCGATGACTTTTTGTTCATAAGCTAAACAATTATTAAACGAATAATTCCAAATATCTAATCTTAAATCTTGCTGTCAATTACCACGTGGGATCAAGTTGAATAAAAAAATATAGGATTAATATCTTCCACAACATGCATTTGATCAATTAATATATTTAGAAACTTATAGTTGCACTTCTTATTTTAAAAAGTTTACAATAACAAAATCTTTTGTTAATCTAAGCATCAATCTTAAGTAGAAGCAGTGTAGCAACATAGAAAAATATATATATATATCCAAAGGCAAAGCCACGATAGACTAAGGGTCCGTTTGGAAAGAAAGCTAATTAGCATGCTTTTTTTTTTTAGCTTCAACAGTATTTAATTAATTTTATCCTTTTACATTTTAACCTTCTTTTAAACTTTTAAGGGTAAAAATGTCAAATTAACAAAAATTACATTTTCACCTCAAAAAAAGTCACTTTTTTTCTTTCCCAAACACAAAATAAGCAAGCTTATTTTATTCCCAAACCAAACCTAAGAGTAGCGAAAATCTACATTGAATATTGATTATTTAAAATAGTTTAAGTATTTTTGGATAATGTGGGGGCGTTGGCCTAGTTGACTAAAGTGTTAGCCTTATTATAGTCTCTGTGTCATCCAAAAGCACTGGTCTAGTGTTTGAGCCTCTCTTGCCCTCTTCCATATATATATATTTTTATTTTCTTTTTCCATCTTTAGTAAGAACGGTGAAAAAAAGTAAAATATATATATATTTTTTTTTTGCAGAGGGCAAGAGTAACTTACTTTTGTATTTTATGTAAAAAATATTCGATATTAATGTATAATATTTTATATTTTATCGTATTTTTTGCATTTGTTTGGAATTTAAAATTTTACTTGTGATTTGGAACTACGTTGACCCAAGTTTCTGAGTATGCTACTGAATATATCAAATGCCTTTTTAATCTTTTAGATTACATAAATAAGTCTAAAAAGCCCACAAAATCTTCAAAAATTAAAAAAAAAAGAAAAAAAATAATGTGCAAAAGGAAATATAGTTTGTAATATTTTTTTTGGGGATGAAGCTGCATTCTTATCTAAAAAACTAATCAAAGGCATTTTTTTTTTCTTTTTTAATGTTTAGGGATCTTAATGGCGTTTTGGACATCATTTATAAAGTCAAAATACATAAAAAAAGAAAAAAAGAAAAAGATATCTCATATAGTTTTTATGTTCATCACACGGCTTTCTATTTACCATTAATAACTGCATGAACTCAAGGATTTAAGTGTGATAAGCATTTCAAAAGAAGTATTAAGTGTAAATTCTAAATATTGAAGATAATTTTTTCCATTATTAGTCAAATGTTTGGGCATGGGCAGAGCCATGTTGAGACAAGGGGTCAAGTGACCCTATTAATTTTTAATGTAAAATTATCAAAATAGTCTTGATACTTTAACTTTATTAAAAAGTTTAAATTAATTTAAAATTAAGATATTTTAATTTTATTAAAAAATTTACGTTAACCGAAAAAACTTTTAACCTAAAAAGAGTTTATAGAATTGAGTTTAAGTATTTTTTGTGAAATAAAGTGTATTCTCTAACTATGCTATTAAATATTTTTGTACATAATATTAAAAAAATATAGCATATAGCATAATTAATTCTATAAATAATAAAACTTAATAATAATTATATTTTTTTTTTAGTAATGAAAGACAATCCTATTAAATCTTAACTATTGTTAAAAGGGTCAGTTGAACTGTTAAATTATGAAAAGTATATTCACCAATTTAATATTTAAAAATAATTTTATTTATCCCTAAAAATAATATCACGTCTCTCATGCTCTTAACTCTAATGTAACTCATTATTCTTTTTTTAGATACTTAGTGCATGGTGTCCTTCTTGACGAAAATCCTAAGGCCGCCCATGTTTGGGAGAGGGAATTTCAATTTCTTCCCTACAAGAGCGCACACGTGCACACACATATATATTTTGGATGTGTTTGGAGTGATAAAAAGTAAGATAAAGTGAGATAAGTTGTGGGTTCATAATTTATACAGTGAGACAAAAAATGAATAATTTTTAAAAACTTTCAGAAAATTATATCAAACCAAACAGGGCCTTTGTCCGTACAAAGTTGAGCTTCGTTTTTATTTACATTTTGCTTATGGCAATTAATACACTGTCATTGCATACAACTTCTCAGATTCTCGTCCGAAAAAAAGAAGGCACCGATATTTTTTACAAGCAGTAGTGTCCTGTCGCTGAACAGAAGTCACTCTGTTTCCCTTCTGTTAGTCCAAAAAAGTAGTCCTTGTTTGGAGAAGAAATCACCATGTTTTTTTTGTGGCTCCCCAGTACCGTGTGCTTAAGCTGACTCCTAGGGATTTTAGAGACACACCATGACTGATTCTCTGGTGACATTACGCTCATAGACTTGAGAACAAATGACTTCTTGAGCAAAAGATCCATTAGCAGTAACTGATCCTCTTCCTCTGTGAAACCTCCCAACTTGACGATTTTGAGTTGCTCGAGTTGGGAAACACTGGACACCACGGTCGCATAATCCATCCACAAGTGCGGCTCGTGCCAATATAGGTGAAAATATGGACATGTGAAGGAGCTCAAGCGTTGGTCAATCTGTGGATGATTTATTAGACTTGTTAAAATTAATAGTAGTGTTTTAGTGGAAAGTAATGTTATACAATCGTAACGAATATATAAATTGAAAATAAAACTAGAATGAATGTAAACATGGTACCAGCTTGAAGTGTCAAATTTTGGTAAAAAAAAAAATAGTGCTTGATTGTTTGTTGGGTGATTGGTATCTTTTTTGAAAAGTGTGAAAAAATTAAAAAAAATTAAAAAATTGGTAAAAGTTGGAGAAAATTAAAGAAATTTAATAAAAATTAGATATGGTTGGTAAAAGTTAGAGAAAGTTGGAGATTTTTGGTGTGGAAAAAGTTAGAAAAAATTCTAAGAGAGTTGAAGAAAATTAGAAAAAATTAAAGAATGTTAGAGATATTTTGGTCAAATTTAACACACGCTCTGTATAATATTATAGAATGATGTGGCTTAAGTGACGAATGATGATCTACCACATTATTTTGAATTTGTTTTCTTTCTATAGAAACTGAAGCATAGAGAGTGAAAGTTTGGTGACAAAAAAAAAAAAAAAAAAAACTATACCCTGACAAACAAATTTTCGTGACCCAAAATTAAAAAAAAAAAAAAAAAAAAAAAAAAAAAAAAACTCTATACCTTGACAAACAAAATTTCCAAGGAAGGGGATATGTTCAAGAAGCAGGCCAAGGAATCTAGCTTTGTCTGGTTCATGGAAGAATCAAACCAGCATAATTCTTTCAGCTTGTTGAACTGGAATTGAAGCCGTTTAAAGATCACCCCAGCTGCGCACAACCACTTTGGAAAAGGAAAAAAAATAGTCTAAATCAGAGATGAATTTAATTAGAAGAATGGTATAGGAAATTCAGAGGGAAAAGAAAAGAAGAATAGTTTAGTACCTCTAGAAGCCACCCACTTACTGTAAGAATCTGAGTGTCCTTGAGAGAGGAGAAAAGAGATAAAATTCCCTCGCAATCAAATTCATTCTCCCCCAAGCCTTCTCTCAAATCGAGCACCACATCAACCAAGTTCGGGGAGCATTCTATCTGAATTTGAGGAAGGAATCCCCGGTAGTGAAATGATTTGAGGTTTGGTGCAGAAAGTTTGACACTCACTATGTTTGGACAATCTACCATGGAAAAACTTGTAAGACAAGTGCTAGCTTGAACACCGATACTCCGCAATCCAATGCATTTTTCGAGTTTCAAGGTTTCAAGAAGCTTGCAGTTGTAGAACAAAGTTGAAACCAAGTTTTCGCAGAGATGGTTGACTGATCTCAGATGCAGGGTCTTGAGAGAAGAGAACTTGTTAGTTGTTTCTACACCTGGCTCCAAAATCAAATCGAAATTGGTAGCCCTATGGTGATCTCCTCCGGAGAAGTTGAGATGGAGCTCTTTTCCCACTCCTTTGGTAGCTAAAAAGCTCAGGCTTTTTTCCCTTTTGGGGAAGCTGAGGCGGAATCTGCATAACTCAGGACCATCGCAGGATTTCAACAGTACAGCCATGATCAGCTGGTTGAGCTTTCCCTTATTAGCTTCATCATTGGTAACCATTTGATTTGAATCAGAGTGATCCAAATCGACTTCAAATGGAGCCCACAGACTCCTCCATGCAGTTGAGAGAACGCTAGTTCTCACTGCCTCTTTCAACGGGATCAATGAGAAAATTTTTTGCAGAATTTCATGAGGCAAGTCACTGATATTCATGTCAAGCCCCTCCTCTTCCATGACTTCCCTTAACAAAGAATTGAATCTGTGAGAAGAATACTCTCAAACGTGTGAGCATGAACTTCCTCGCATAAGGCAAAGAATAATAATATTCTTAGGAAAAAAATGTATGTTGACGGCAAGACAAAAAGTGCCGACCTTCAACCTTACTAGATATTCTAATCAATTCCTGCTGCCAACCAAATTGACAAGGTCCAAGAAAACAGTAATGCGCAAAGTGTTGTGACACCGTTTGATCAGTATGAACTCACCTGCTAATTATGTCAACTGGAAAAATAGAATTCAAGCATGTAGAGTAAAAGACGTCAGACAGAATGGCTGGAGAGGCTCTTTACCAAAAACCCTCTGATGGTAAAGTCTCTGATGGTAAAGTCAAAAACGGCTTAAGAGAAGTATAAAGCAAAAAGTGATATAAACAGTTAACAATAGTAAACGTGCCTTAATTTTGTGGCTAAGTCCTGTATTTATAATAATATAGAATAAATAAACAAATATGTAAATAATTGAATTGTAATGATTATGTATTTTATATGTATGTACTAAAGTACATAACGGTTTTCTTTCCTTTAAATGCCTTTTATTCCACATTTGATGTCTCTCACGCAGCATTAAATGCACGTGAGAGATTATTGTAATGGACAGAATATATACTTGAGAGTCATCTAAATGTTATATTTGTTTGTCACTTGTAAAAAGAATAAACTAACTAAGCTAACTATAAGGTAATTAAAAAAGTTTATTTACTATCATGTTGCATTTATGGTTAGAATCGCACTAACATAATTTTATCAAATAGTGAGATCTAATTTTAAATTAACATTAAGCGCATTTCTATTGTGCTCGGGAAGATGTAATGTCCTCGTGATTATTTTTATGCCAACAAAGATAAAAGATGGAAAAACAAGGTGTGGTGGAGGACAAAGCGTGAACGGTTCACCAATTAAAATAGAGCTGATTTGCATATTTTAATTAGCCTTGGCCCACTGACTTAGGGATGTGTTTGGTCGTCAGTTTCCATCCACAGGGGGCCTGAAATTGACCTATTCAACCCGGCACCAACTCATCATGCTGTGCAGCCCAACAAATTATAATATAAAACTAAACCGAAACTAATTTAATTTTAATGAAATTCGATTCGGGTTCACCGCATATTAGTGTTTCTATGTGCAAAATAAAATTTAAAAATTGAGTTGATATCATTTGGGTTCACAAATGTAATAAGTTGAGAACTGAAGCAAGTTAATAATTTTTAGACTAGGAATCAAACTAATCTCCAATGAGAATCAATTCAACCTAATTCAAAATGATCGGATTAGCTCTATTTCCAAACTTTTCAGATATTTTGTACATTCCTACCCCGGATACGTGAAAGTAAGGCCATTTGCTCAAGATTGGGACCAAAAATACAGCCACTTGTCGGTTGGAAAAGGAATAAGCCACTTAGTGGTGGGAAAGGACTTAATGCAAACTTCATTTAATATTTCCTGTTTGGTTAGTTTTGTGTCATTCCAGGAAAGCCATGCATCCGTCTTGGTGATTCATTACTCCTGGACCCTAAGTTAATGTTTGGGACCTTGGTCTAGTTGAAACAAATTTGATCAACTCAAAATTTGAAAACAATGACACTATTAGAGATTGGACAATTGGCGAGAGGAAAAGTCAGGCCACCGCTTCTGGCGGTCATTATATGTGTATTAGTGACCGCTTTTGGCAGTCGTTGAAATGCTCATTGCTATTTCAACGCGGCAAGTGATTGGCGATAAAAAAATTCAGGCAACTGCTTAATAGTCCTTTAGTGACAGCTTTAGCGATCGCTTTAAGCGGTCGCCAATACTCCCTTTATACTCAGGCAGAATGACCCTCTCTTTTTCTCCTCCTTCCCTTTCTCTTTTTCCTCTCCCTCCCCCATGCTCTCTCCTCTTTCCCCCTTGCCTCTCTCTCCACCTCCCTGCCTCGCTCTCCTGCCGTTGGACCGCCGCCGCTACGGTAAGGTCTCTCACTCTCTCTCTAGCTCTCTCTCGTTTTGATTTAACTCTCTCTCTTTTTTTTTTTTTTTTTTTTTTGCTAAGGGTTGTTTTGAGGGCTCTCCACCACCTTCTCTTCTCTTGCTAATCAGGTATGAATTTTTAGTATAATTTTTTTTATGTACTGATTTTTTTTGTTTATTATTGGATTTATGTAAATTTTATTTTTGGTTGGGCTATGATGATTCATGCATGCATGTATGTATATTATTTTTTGTTTATTTTTTTAGTTTTGGTTACTCATTTGTTATTTTTATATACTGTTGATGATGGATGTTGGCTGGATTATGTTGTTTGTGTGTTGGTTGATCTTAGCTGGAATTTTTGTTTGCTGTCAAAATATATATATATATTTTTTACTGTGTAATGTAATTTTTTTTTTTTTTTTGGATCGTTGTATGTTAAATGTAAAGTGGTTTATTTTGCTGTTTTTTTTAGAGGTATTGTTTTTTTCTTTTTGGGTTAATGGGTGGGAGTAAAAGAGGTAGAAATATTTTGAGTTATGGCACTACTGAGAGATGGGAATTTTTTTTCAATTTATTTTTGTAGTGATTCTAAATTTATTTAAAATAATAATTTTTTCAATTTTATCGAGGAATGTTTAATTTTTTTAAATTTGAAAAGTATTATTAGATTAAAAAATTTAAAATACCATTAACACGTAACAAAAAATATAATAAAATATAATTTTTTTTGTCAATTTATATCTTTTATTATCATTCATTAAACCAACTATAAAAATAATTTTAAATAAATATGAGTAAAAGTTGACAAAATATTGGTTAAAATAATTATGAACATAATTTAAAAAAAAGAAACGCAATTTTGGACTTATTTTTTAAATTTTGTTGAACTAAAATTTGAAACCATAGCGGAGCGAATGTTTTATTAATTTAAACTTAAAATTATTTTTAAATTCAAAAATTTTAATTTAAATTAACTCCTACCAAATATATATTATTTTTCTGATGATTTATATAAATTATTACCATTCATTAATGCAATCATCGAAATGATTTTCAATATATGAAAAAGAGTAATTTTTGACACCCAATCTATTAAAATAATCATAAATTTTTTTAAGTATTAAAACTAAGTATTAAAAATAATAAAATTAAGTATTAAAAATAGTAAAAGTAATTTTATTGAACTATAGTTTTTTGAAATTATAAAGGGGTGAATGCTTAATTTTTTAAAAATTTAAAAATGTAAATTGAAATTAACTCTTTATAAGAAAAAATAATTTATTAAATAATTTATATATATTATCATTTAGTAAAACAATTATCAAAAATATTAAATAAAAAGAAGCAAGTTTCAACAAATTATGTTATTTTATTGAAGTAACCATCAAAAATGATTTTAAAGTAACCATCAAAATGATTTTAAATATGTCGAAAAGAGTAATTTTTGACACCCAATCTATTAAAACAACTATGAAAGTATTTTTAAGTATTAAAAATAATTTCGGACGAAGTATGATATTTTATTGAAGTGTAGTGTTTTGAAATTATAAGTGAGTGAGTGCTAATTTTTTTTTAAATTTAAAAATATAAATTGAAATTAACTTCTAATAAGAGAATATAATTTATTAAATAATTTATATATATTATTATCATTTATTAAAACAATCATGAAAAATATTAAATTGAAAGTATTTTTAATGTTTCAACAAATTATATTATTTTATTGAGTACAAAATTAGAAATTATAAGTACGTTAATGTTTAATTAGTTGAATTTAAAAGTACATTTAAATTCAACAATTAAAATGAAAATTAATTCCTAACAGAACAAATTATTATGATTTTTTTGATAATTTATATATATTATCATCATTCATTGAGTCAAGTATATATTACCAGTACCTAATTAATAATATTTAATTAATTCAATTGGTAATTAATACATGAACCCCTAATCTTGCCCGAGTCCAATTCAATATCTTTTTTGGGTTCAATCCAATTCAATATAGGTACGATGAGAAAATTAGGTAAAATAATAATATTATAACGTTATAACGTGGGGCGCGGGCATTCCACACCGGTCCATCGCACGAGCGGAGTCATCTTCTCATGCCAGATATAGCGACCAAGATCTGCTCCAGACCCTTTGAGTTGGGATAGACGCATGTGAGGCGTCACTTCGGGCCGAGATGATGGCTGATATGGAAAGTCGCCTATCTCAGAGTCAGAGTCAGAGCCATCCACCTCCTCCTCCTTAGGTTACAAATTTTATTTTTCATTGTTATTACTAATTAAAATTTTATAAATTTATTTATTCGTGTCTTCTTATCATGTTCTAATTTCGTTATTGTTTTATTATAGGATCCGGACGATGGCGGCTGGCCCTCTTGAACTGGATTAAGATGATTAGGAGCCATACTTATCATTTGATGATCAGTACATTTGTATATATTTTAGTTTTTGTATTTTGAACATTTACATGTAATAAAATTTTCTTTTAATTGTAATTTAATTTGATATTGTTTTTGTATATATAATGATGATTAGGAGCCATGCTTGTTTGATTTTATGTAAAAAAATTTTAGTTACATGTGCAAATTAATTTATATAATTAAATTAAATTAAATTTGAAGTAAATATTTATAGATAAATAATAATTAAATATTTATTATAAATAACTAACTAGTTATAAATAAATAATAATTGTAATAAATAATTATTATAAATAAATAATATAAATAATAAACAATTACTAAATAAGTAATTCAAATAATTAGATTAATAGAAAATAAAAATAAATTAAAAAAAAGAATTTTAAATTTTTTGTGACCGCTTGAGGCGGTTACTAACATAAATAGTAGTCTCTAATTCGTAGGTGCCAAATGGTCAAATTTTCTCGAGAAAAGTAACAGCGACCGCTTGAAGATATTAACGACCGCTTAAAACTGTCGCTAATACTTCACGCCACTTGGCACCACTTGTACCTATTTTAATGGGAGAGAAACAACGACTGCTTAGTGGTATTAGCAACCGCTTTGAGCGATCACTAAAAGTAATAGTTTTTTCTCACAAGTAGTTGTTGGGGCGATCGCAAATACTATAGCAACCGCTTCAACGGTCACCAATACTTTTCAGTGACAAGTCAATTGCGATTCGTTCCAGGCAGTCGCTTTGCGGTTGCTAATACTTTTAGCGACCGCTTTTAGCAGTCGCTAGTATGCCTCTTTCCAGTAGTGTGCTAAGGTTGTTGAGTTACAGTATAAATGATATTTCTGGTGAGATTAGCAAGCACAAATCACAGTACTAATAATTAATTTAATTAATTAAGCATGGACAACTGCTTTATTTATGAACAAATCAACAGCTCAAGAAAGGAAGATACCAAAAGAAAGTGAGCAAAAACACTAGATAGTTTCTTCCCCATTTAAGCATTACATTTCTTGTATTTAACATTTGAGAAGGTCAACTTAATTACTGAGAAAAAATGGGTACATCTCACATCTGTTATGGAAGTTTTGCAGTCATATGATACTAAAAACCCCATCCATTTGCTGGACATAACCCATTATTGTGCTCTTCCCTTAATCCGAAAAAGTAGTCCTTTTTTTTTGGAAATGAAATCCCAATCTGTTTTGGGTAGTAGCTCATTGGGTGCTTTAGCTGACTTTGAGGGATCTTTGAAACAACCCATGTCTGATTCCCTGCAGCTGGTGAGGTTATTAGCATTGACTTGATTGTAAATGTCTTGCTGAGTAGAAGATCCATCAACAGCAATTCGTCTTCCTTGCCTGTAAATCCCACCAACTTAACAACCTTAAGATGGTCGAGCTGTGAAGCATTGAATTTCACAGTTTCATAGTCCATCCACAGGTGAGGCTCGTGCCAATATTGGTGGAAAAATGGATGGGGAGCACTGAGTCCAGATCTTTGATCGATCTGCGTGTTAATTTATATAATCAACAGAAGGGGAAAAAAAAAAAAAAAACGAAAAACAAAAAGGTAGATCTAACTTGACAACTCTATACTTTATCATCAATTTTACTTAAAGATCTGTAAAATCGTCCAAATTTAATTTTTATATTTTTAAATTGTCCTACTTTTGTCTTTTCTTCAGTTTTTGTCAAAATTTTTAATAAAAAAGAAGTGTGATAATTTAAAAATATGGGGATAAAATAGGATGAATTAAAATACAGGGTTCAAAATAAAATTAGAAATAACCCAAAAAGGGGTGGGGGATTAATGAAAACGCATTTTTGTAAAAATTTATGTATCTATTTGATCTTCCACAAATGGAAGGCAGGATAAAATTTGTAGAGATGGATACTACTCACATGCACAAACAATCTTTCCAGGCAAGGCAACATGTTCAAGAAGCAAGCCAAGGAATCCCTCTTTGGTTGGTCCATTAAAGGACCAATCCAGTAAAATTCTTTTAATTTGTTGAGTCGGAATTCAAGCCTGCCAAAGATCACCCCTCCTGCGCATAGCCACTTGAAGAGTAGCAAATATTATAGCCCTCTCAGAGTTATAAATTTAATCCCATGGAAAAAAAATTACAGTCAACGAACTAAATTTTACCAAAAGTTTCAAATGAGATAGGCTCATGAATTCTCAAAACTAAGAGAAAGAGAATTGACTTGGTTTTAAAATCCGATGAAGATTACCTCAAGAAGCCAACTGCTTATTGTCAGAGTCTCAATGTCCTGGAGAGAGGCAAGAAGAGAAAGAACATCCTCACAATCAAACTCAATCTTTCCTAAACCTCCTCTCAAATCGAGCACGACATCAACCAAGTTTGGAGAGCTTTCGAGCTGAACCTGAGGAAGAACTCCTCGGTACCGGAAGGACTTGAGGCCTGGTGCAGAGATTTTGACACTAGCTGCTTCTGGACAATCCACCATTACAAAGCTCTCGAGATAGTCATCGGCTTTGATATCAACACTCTGTAATCCACTGCATTTTTCGAGTTTCAAGTTCTTGATGAGAAGCTGAGAGTTGGAGAACAAGTTTGAAACCAAGTCGTCAGCGAGGCTGTTTACTGATCTCAAATGTAGAGTCTTTAGAGAAGAGAATGAAAAACTAGCCGCCTCTTTTAAACAACAAGTTGATGACTGATGTAATTTCAAATTGAAATTCCCTGCCATCAGTTGCTTTCCTCCGGAGAAATCAAGATGGAGTTCGTTTTCTGCTCCTTTTATGGCTGAGAAAACCAGATCATCCTTCAGCTTCGAACCCTCTTTGATCTTCTCTTCGGGGGATGTCAGATGGAACTTCCACAGCTGAGGAGTATTGGAAGACTTGGAGAATGTAGATATTGATTGGATTAGCTTCTTGCTTGAATCAAAATCCAAGTCTATTTGAAATGGGATCCATAGAGACCTCCATGAAGTTGAAAGAATGCTTGTCCTCACTGCCTCTTTCAGTGGAATAAATGAAACAATTCTTTGCTGAACTTCAATTGGTAATTTGCTGATCAAATCAAGCTTTTCCCATTCCATGGTTTCTGCAGAACATCAAAACCAACTCTTTATTTGTTTATTTATTTTTTAATTTGTGAAGCTTGAATGAAACAAACAAGTTACCCAAACTTAAAGAACCATAAGGGAAAAATTCAAAACAAAAGGGACAAAATGAAGAAAAGCTATAGCTGAAGAAATTACTTTCTATTTCTTCAGCACCGTTTTGGGCTGCTTCTTGCTCAATTCATCACTACAGCCACAGCATATATTCCACCAAAAGACAAAAAGATGTTAGGAAGTTGATTATGCGCAAGCTATTGGCGTGGCCTGCGTGGGCAGCAATATAAAAGATGGCTTTCTTGGTTGTTTTGTCTCTATTCGGGAAGCTTCATGTTGTAATATTTGGTTCATATTCAAATTGAAGAATTAAAAAGAGGAGAGGTTTCTGAAGCAGAACGTAATGAAGTGTAGTGAGTAGGCTACAAGAGATTTTACAGTTAATCAGAGAGAAATATTTCAGTCACCGTGAACATAGACAATCTGACCGAATCACGTTAAATTTTGTATGTTCATTTCTTACCTTCTTGTTACTTTCTTCGTTTATATTCACACTACACTTCAACTTCTACCACAGGTGAAGCCATGTAGTATAAGCGTAGGCAGATAATCCCATCGACTCTCAAATTTTATTAAGGATATGAATAATTTTTACTCTGATTTTATGTATCTAACCCCACTTCAAAATTTATTTTTACCCTAACTTATAGAAGGATTTTGTATTTAAGAAAAAAAATGTCAAAATCTTATCTCTGCTGCAAAGAATCCTGATTTTGTTATTTATCGAAAATTCTAACTCTGTCACTGGTTTTTACTTACGCAGATTTTTTAACTTTTTTTTGAAATAATTAAATTTATTTTATTATGTTTTAAACTTTTTTTAAATCATAAAGAATAAAAATATCAAGTTAATATAAAGTTAAAAAGCTAGCTACTAACAAATTAGCCTTTTTTTAATTTTCAAACCTAAAAAAAATAATAATAATAACATTTTAACCACTAGTTAGAAGCCACCTATAAAATAAGTTAATTTTTTTTTTGTCATTTTTTTCCCCAAACTAAGCCTGATGCTAATAATGAAAGTCTTCCATGAAAAATGGAACGGGTCAGGTCGGTAGCCGGCGCCCCCGTTTATCTCCAACAGAAAAGAAGTGCCAAAGTCAACTAATGAATGATTAAGAAGAGAAGGTGCGCCAATTTGTGAGAGGACATGAAGAAAATATATTTATTTTGGAAAAAGGAAAAAAAATTAATTAATTTGATTTTTTAAAAGAAAACAATAGAATAATTCATACATTGGAAAGTTATAAGAAAGCATGAAAAAAAATAACCTAGCTGTTCTCTTTTTATTTTATTTTATTTTTTGAGTCTAAATATTTACACTCATTCATTATTTTTGTCCTGTACTCTAAGGAATAGAAAAAATTAATGAAAGACTGTATTTATTATTTTCTTAATTTTTTTAACTCTGATGCAAGAGTTAAATGTAAATGATTTATTTTCTCTTTCATAGATCCAAGTGTCTCTAAACATTTTTTTTTTTTTAACTTTATTTGTAAGACTAAGACAACGCTTGATTAGGTGTGTTTGAACCTATTAGAGAGTTGAATGAGAGCAAATAAAATAAAAATGAGAATAAAAGTGTAAAGTAAAAGGAAGAAAATGAAATATAGAATTTCAAATATATATCTTTATTTGAGTGAATTACAAGTATAAGAAAATAAAAAGGTATTTATTAGTAAATTAGTTTTTAAATTTAATTATTTTTAATTTTTTAAATCACATTTTTTTTATTTTTATCATAAATTAACGAATTAATTTTGAATATACTTTTACTTTTTATTTAACAAATTCTTGATCTAAACATAATTTTATTATAGAAAAAAATTGTCATTTATATTCTATACTGGAAAATGGATTGGTAAGAGAAAATTTTTAATTTATATTGTAGCATATAAGCACAAGCACGTACCCTTAAGGTTGCTTTTGGGAGAAAAAATAAAAAATTAATTTTTTGATTTTTACGCTAATCGAGATTTAAAAAATTAATTTTATTCCTCTCATTCACCAAAAGCAAGAGTAGGTATATTTATAATTTTAAAAAATATATTTATCGATTTACGTAAAAACTTAAAAAACCAGTTGGTTTTTAACTTTTTAACCAAACAAACCGTAAAAAAATAAATCACGAAAGGGTATCAAACATTCAAAATACAGTTGTTGACGCAGAAATCGTTATAAACTTGCAACTAGAACAAAGGCACTCGCTTCGGGGCGGTCCCCACTGGCATTTACTTCAAAAAGAAGCTCATTAAGCCACCGAACTCGACGGCCACTTAATGCGGGGCAAACGGACAGTGGATTACATGCTCAGCTCACCATTAACCATTTCTAGTCAACCATGCATCATGCTCCGTTTGGGACATCAAAATTTATTAAAATTTACAAACTTTAATTCATTTTTTTGTACTTTTTTTCAATCAAATTTCTTTACATATCACATCTTTTTACTTTTATTATACTTTTTGACCAACTTTTTGATGTGGGACTATTGTATCATATGATAGGGCACATTCGACCGGACACGTTCGTCGAAACGATCATCATAACTCAAGTCGATCGAGTAATATGGATTTCGGTCAGACTGAACGACCGTTGTATTAAAGACAAGATTGTTTATGCCACAATTATACGTATAGTCATCTTCTAACATACTCTGTAATACACGCCTATAAAAGTATTACCTGCTACTTAACGGTTTTGATAACTAATTAAGGGAATTGACTTTGGCATTTACAATACAAGCGTTACAATCTGATTGGAGGGGAGCAGGATTGTGTGAGACTCGTATACATCTTGCCCATGCAGGTCTTATACTTTTATATATATTACCATTTCGCAAGTGCATAGGTTCACAGGCATTATTGTTTTAAAAAAACTCTGTCAAAATATTTTCTCAACTCTTTTACTAACTTAAGCATTAGAGACTTTTTGGCAGAAACCACATCGGTGTACTGGCCAACTTTCTGGGCTTGGATTGGGCTCCAAGAGGATATGAAGTTACTGTGTTATTAGTTGGCGCCGTCTGTTGGAATCGAAAGGGTTACGAGCCCGCCATTTCCAATCTCTCAGCCTTTGACTGAGGGTTTTGATGATAACATAGCTGTCCCACATCAAAAAGGCGTCGAGGACTGAGATAGGTTATAAAATACTTCTAACTCTTCCCCTGACACGACGCGTTTTGAACCTGTGAGAATACTAGATTCAGTGAGAACTCTAAGGTTAAGCGTGCTCCAGTGAGAGTAATACCATGATGGGTAACCCATTAAGAAACAGCTAACCATTCCCAAAACGGATAATATCTGTTGGGAGCAATACCAGGATGGGTGACTCATTGGGAAACAGCTAACCACTCCCAAAGCGAATAATATCTGTCAAGAAAACCAACGGTATGCAAACAAAAATGAAACATCATCATCATATATGATATTATATATAGGCACCGTTTGGTATGCCAAAAAATAAAATAAAACTCTAACAACCTCTAAAAATCACTAAAATTCTCTATTACACTTTTATACATTCCCACTTTTATTAATTTCAAAAAAGTTAAATATTTTGCTAAAAAAAATTGAAATCCAAGAGGAGATTAACCGAGTAGGAAAAATTTTTTTTTTTTGGTAATCATGTTCCTCGACTCCAAAACTTTTAAACGACTACCATTGTGGGTGGATCCACAAACCATTAGAATGAGTTGGCCAAAATCATTCCCATGGTTTCATGATCATGACCGACACGGACATTGCCAACCAAGTGAAGGTTGCCGAAAGGAAGTTGGAAGAGGAGGAAACAGGTTGGTGGCCCGAGTGGTTGTCGACCGGAGATATGCGACTATTGCAGTTTTCAATGGTGACTCATGACGTGGTGGTGGCAGCTGACGATAACGGGAAGTTATTACTGAAAATTCTCGATTGAAACCAGACTTTCTCGTCGAGACAAAGTCGTTAGAGACTCTACCGTTGTCGACATCAGATATAAGACATCCGACAACACATGAAGGGTGCCTCTTGATGAAGACAGCAGGGAGCAACGATCAGACGAGGAGTTAGGGGGAGAAGGGGCGGAGGTGGTGGTTGGTAAAGCTTGATTGACATGTTAATGACGCAAGAGATCAAGAAAGCCCTAGCTGCAGCTACCATAAAAAATGAAGATCTAGTTGAAGATTGAGGATATCTCTGCCAAGCTCTTCTTTTCTGGATGTGTGGCTCTATATTAGAGTTGGATGTCTCTTGCGAAGAGCCCTCACACGCCTCTTTCGATGTGATCTCACCCTTTCTCTCTCTCTTTTTACAACAGAGAGATACTAGCAGTGAAACGGTTTGAAAATGCTCTGCCCAAAGGATGCGATGCAGAGCCAAATTGGGGATTTTTTTAATCCGTTCCAATGGATTTGAGAGAATCGTTAGAACGGTTTTGGCACTGTTCACTTTAAAAAAAATGTGGCTTAGAAAAAATACCAAACGTTAAATCCAAAATCACGTTTTATCTTATTTTTTATCATTCCAAATGGACTCATATTTTATCACTTTTTTTAAGCAAAATAACAAAATTGATATGAATGCGGCCAAATAATTGCCATTTCCCATCCTTTACGTTTGATTGGCCAATAAAATTTAAACGATAAATAATAGATAAATAATATTGGCATTCCCAAAAAAAAAGAAAAAATTCTGGCCATCCATCTTGTGAGTGAATTTTTTCTTTTATAATGGAGTGTTAGTAGTTTTTTTGGGAATGCTAATATCATCTCCTTAAATAATATTAATAAATAAAATATATAATATAATAAATTTTATAAATAATAAAATGTAATAATAATTATAATTTAACAAATACAAGATTATCGAGGTGCTCACAAATACATCCGAATACCCTGAGTTATAAAAAAAAATTATCGAGTATAAGTTATCAGAATTTTTATATTTACAAATTTAGCCGTGAAAGTAAAAAAAATATCTAGCTTGCCACTTTGTTTATTGAAAATGCTCGAGTAACCCCGACGAAGGTCAAGGCATAGATGAAATCGATAACACGTCGAATTTTTTCTTTTCAACTCATCTCGAAGTCCCAAAGACAAGCTCACACTTTGGCTCCCAGCCATCTAATCGAAACCCAAAAGGCTCATGGACGTGCATTGAAAGTTGGGATTTCATCTGTTGAATCGAACATCGTTGTTTCGTACTGCGAATCCGCGGCATTCTCGGACGCTCACCAGATGTTCGACGAAGTGTCTGACTGGGACGTAGTATCGGCTACAACGACAATTAGCCACTTCACCCGACACCACCGTCACAACGAAGCCATTTATCTCTTCTCAAAAATTGTTGCGCTAGATATCAGGCCCAACGAGTTCACCTTTGGCACTGTAATCCACTCGTCTACCGCTCTACAAGACCTCAATTCAGGCAAGCAACTTCATGCTTGTGCAACAAAGATAGGCCTTCATTCAAATGTCTTTGTAGGTAGTACAATTTTGAACCTCTATGCTAAGTTAAGCATCATTGAGGAAGCTCGAAAAGCATTCGAAGACACCCGTGAACCAAATGTGGTTTCTTACACAACTTTGATTTGTGGCTACCTCAAGAAAGAGCAGTTTGGTGATGCTTTTGGGCTTTTCCAGGCAATGCCAGAGAGGAATGTTGTTTCATGGAATGCAATGATTGGTGGGTATAGCCAAACGGGTCATAACGAGGAGGCTGTGAATCTCTTTACTCAGATGGTGAGAGAAGGACTGGTGCCTACCCAGTCTACTTTTCCTTGTGCTATTATTGCAGCTGCCAACATAGCAGCCCTTGGAACGGGCAGAAGTTTCCATGCCTGTGCAATCAAGTCCCTTGGCAAACTTAATGTGTTTGTCAGCAACTCTCTGATCAGTTTCTATGCAAAATGTGGAAGCATGGAAGATAGTCTCTTGGTCTTTAATAAATTGCCCGAGAAGAGTACAGTTTCTTGGAATGCTTTGATATGTGGTTATGCCCAAAATGGTAGAGGGAACGAAGCGTTGGATTTTTTCCAGAGTATGCAACGCAAAGGTCTTCAGCCTAATAGCGTGACACTGCTTGGTGTGCTACTGGCTTGTAACTATATTGGCCTTGTCGATGAGGGTTATTCATATTTCAATCAGGCAAGACTCAAGGACCCTAGCTTGCTAAAACCTGAGCACTATGCTTGTATGGTTGATCTCCTTTCAAGGTCTGGACATTTTCAGGAAGCCGAGAGGTTTATTTGTGATTTGCATTTCGAGCCCGGGCTTGGGTTTTGGAAGGCATTGCTTGGAGGCTGCCAAATCCACTCGAATATTAAACTGGGGGAGCTTGCTGCCAGCAAGATTCTAGCTTTGGATCCCGGAGATGTTTCATCCTATGTAATGCTGTCGAATGCGCATTCTACTGCTGGAAGATGGCAGTGTGTGTCGCAGATGAGACGAGAGATGAAAGAGAAAGGCATGAAAAGGGTCCCGGGGTGCAGTTGGATTGAAGTAAAAAACCAAGTTCATGTGTTTGTTACTGCAGACGTGAGGCATGGTGAAAAGGATGAGATTTATATGGTTCTGAGATTGTTTTTTGATCACGTAAAAGAGATCCAAACTTCCAAAATTTTCACAGAATCTCATATCCAGCTTTGTGATTGGCTCTAGTGTAGGAGGGAGTCAATGAATGTGCTGGTCTTTTTCATGTTAATTTCATTTAATTAAATAATTCAGGAGGCTCGAGTGTTGGATGGAGTCGGTGAATGTGCATGCTGGTCTTTTTTCATGCTTTCCCTCCGGGTAAATACTTCAGAAGATCAAGGATGAGCTCAACTGGCACCAAATTACACTCGCAGCTTTGGTTGGTCTAGCAAAAATAAACTTGTTTTGATTCACTTATAGGATGTATTATGATGCCACTTTTACAATTTATAGAAGAAATCTGACCGGAGATCAGACAAGGAATGCCATCATAGCCCGTTTGGATTAAGGAGTTCGGGAGGAGGGTGGAGGGTTTGAAAGTGAAATAGTAGTTAATGCGTTGTTTGGATTGAAGGGTTTAAAAGGGAAGGGAAGGGAATGTTGAAAGAGCAAGCATGTACAATCAAATAATATATGATGCTTCCCTTTTTTAAAATGGCATTGGATTCACATTTTTATTTTTCTATTTTCAGTTTCTTTTTGAGAATTAATGTATTAAAAATACTTAAAATACATTGATTTGACATTTTATGTTTATTGTGTTTTGAAATTATCAATGTTTTGGGTCAAAAAGACCTAAAATAAATTTTAACCATTTTACATTTTATGGTATTATTTGGCAAAAAAAATTTCAACATAAATCTACTAACTATTAGCATAAATCTACCAATTTTGAACAAATCTACCAACTTTTAACCCTCCAAAAAAAGATGAAAATTACTAAGATTTGAATTTTCAAATGACTCCCTATGTGTAAACCCCTTTTTTTTAGTTTTTTAAAACAAATTTTAAGAACATAAGTAAACAAAAATATTTTGAATTATTTTTGTTATTTTCAAAAACACAATGAAAAATGGACCCAAAATAAGTATATCAAATGAACTCCAAACCCAAAAAAAAAAAAAAAAAAATTAATTAATTAAATAAATAAATAAGAATATGAACGTAAAGTGCGATTAATCTAAACAAAAAAGCACTCCACTCTACTCCCTTTCACTCCCCTTCCTAATTGAAACTAAATTTCACTCCACTCTCTCTCCATCGAAATGGACTATAAGAGATGAACTTCCATACTTTAATGCCAACACTTACAAGAAAGATTATAACCATGGTTTTCAGAATATGATCCGAACCCTCGAAAAGGAATCCTGGCTTTGTCTCACCGGTTCTGAGGCATCTAGCGGTACAAACCCTGGCGAATAGCATGCATCCAATATGACCACCTGCCATTCATGATAACAGCGTGGATCTCAAGCCAAATTAATAGATTATCATCCACTATTGCATTGTAAGAGCATAACAAATTAAAAACACTAACAGCAATCCTATTCCATGCAAATTGGAAATGGACATAATCCGACCTCAACCCAGTTCTTAACAAAAATTGTGATTTGTGAAATTACCCTACATCTCACTCCAAAGCACTAGGCCAAAATTTTGAATTCCGAAGAAAGTAAAATCATACAACTGGAAATTGGAAGGCTAATTAACTACTATCTTAGATTATCCCAATCTTGTTTGCCACATCCAACGCATCATAGTCTGGCGTCAACCTCACATAAGCTTTCTTTGTCCCATCAGGCCTGAAACAATGTCATGTAAATGTGACTAAACAACTATGATGAATAAAATTGTTAGAATAAACAGCAGACAACTGGCCTATGCAGACAACTGGAAACACGAAATGGATCCATTTTATTAGCATGGATCATTTAAAAGGGCATATGATATTCTCAATTCTAGATTAAAAAAATAAAAAAAAAATTCCTACAAAAGAAATAATGATAATAATATAATCCTACTTTTTCATGACATTCACATCCTAAATACCACATCCCTACAGGCTACTGGCAACTTCAAGGAACAGATCTATATCCATAAAAAATACATTGGACAGGATGAAAAAACTCCGTAAATCACAGTTAAAAATGCCAGATTCAATCAGAAAACCAAATGCACACCAATCAATTGACATGTCACATGTCTCACATTATGAGAACAAATGCAGGTGATTAAGGCTTGCAACAATAATTTCATAAGTGATTGCTCCACACGCTTGATAACATTGTAGTAACAATTACAGACCAATTTTATGGGATGAAATGGAAAGAAAAGAAGAGAAAATAAAAGAAAAGAAATAAACATCTCTTTTGTGTTTGTGAGTTTATTAGGAGAGAAAAGAAAAGAAATGGAAAGAAAAGAGCCTCAAAATCTCAACATTTTCATCCTCCCAAAGTTGGAAAGAAATAAGGGGAGTTTATTAGGAGAGAAAAGAAACGAAATGAAAAGAAAAAATAGCCTCAAAATCTCAACATTTTCATCCTCCCAAAGTTGGAAGGAAATACAGAAAAGAAAAATGTTCATTAATGAATTTTTTAGAAAACCATATTTACCCCTCGGATAAAGACTAAGCAAGAAAATATGTGTCTTAAAGGATACAATAGTAAAATAAAAACAAACACTTCCTTTTCTTTTCTTTTCTCGTCCCCTAAACTCCCAAACAAAGTGCTAAAGTATACAGAGAGATCGGTTCTATTCTAGGTACAGAATGCCAGTGCTGAAACTTGTGAGCTACAGAAAATAAGAACATACCAACACGAATGAACTCTGGAGAAATTGATAGTAATACTTTCTAGAAGACAAGATAGATCAGAATATTTCAACACACAAATATAACAATGATAACAACAAATGTAATACTCTTCTGGGGATACAGAAAAGGTAACTCTTACCTAATCAAGGTATTCACTTTCTTGGTCTGAATGTCATACATCTTCTTGACTGCATCCTTGATTTTCTTCTTGTCAGCACGGATATCAACAATGAAAACCAAGGTGTTGTTATCTTCAATCTTCTTCATTGCCGATTCAGTGGTGAGTGGATACTTTAAGATTTGATACTGATCAAGCTTGTTCCTTGGGGGTGCGCTAATGCGAGGGTACTTGGGATTCCTATCCTTCTTCAATGTCTTCGGTCGATGGAAGGTAACGGATGTTCGTATCTTCTTGGCCTTCTTCTTAAAGGTTGCTGTGCCAGATTTCACAGCCTTGGCAGCTTTTATTGCCTGGGCCTTAGCGTCAGACTTTTTAGCAGGGTCAGCTGCATAAGGAACCAGGTTTAACTATTTTACGTAACATGACGATACAACATCCACAAAATAATAAATACAAAGGAGGATCAAATTTAGAATGAGATGAGCGCAATCAAACAAAACAAATGAACCAGTCTACCATTCACGCCCGTGTTTAAGTGTTTGCAGCACATATATGCAACCCACATAACCCAAAAATGATTACATCCCTCCCCCTCCCCTTCCATCTAATATGTGGTGTCGTCCCTCCATCTCCCCCTCGTCATCCAAACTGAAATAATGAAGGGGTAAAACTAATCGTAGTAAAATTTCCCCTCCGTTATCCCCAAGACAAACATCTCTAATGTGTACACTCAAACTTGCATGCCCACCAAAACACAAGCTTGCACCAATGCTCATTTAGGTGTTTAGACAGTATCTCAATCACCTAAAATTCACTTGAATCATAATGGTGCAGCTTATTGTAATTATGCCATCTTCAATCTCAAAGAAAATAATAAGATATATAAGGAGAGTTAATTAATAATTAAAGCCTCCCATAAAATCCTGTCTGTTCCAATTTGGTTCTTTGAACAAAATATCTAAGAAACATCAGAAAACAAATGACTGGCCTCTCTCTCTCTCTCAGAAAATTCCATGTTCAATGCGTAAATAAAAAATGGGCAACCAATTTTTTTTAAGTAAAATAGAATTTACTCCAAATTAATCTCGAACCAGAAATCAATAGTATAACACAAGAATGAAGTTCATACCTTTAGCAGGAGCCATTGTTGAGCGAAGTAACCTTAAATCCTATCTGCTTACCTGCACAACGAATCAATAAATGATATCAATTAATCTCCGTAGCTTTAAGTCCATTCATCTATTTGAAGAATACAGAATTAACGTATGGTATCAATCTAAGGATAAACATTTCCGTATCAACCACCTGCTAGAACCTGCCGTCCTAGGGTTTTCTGATCGAAGAAGATGAACTCTTATACCAGGCTCGAACCAGTGCCATTCACGTGCGAGATCCAGGCCCATATACTTGTGACAATATTTAGCCCAATATCTATTTGAAAGCCCAAATAAATCCAGGCATGGGCCCACTTTGTGGTCCTCAATCTGCCCGTGCCTCCAAATCTCCGGCAACGCCCTCTCTCTACTCTCTATCCGCTCCTTTTAACCATAGTTAGCAGGTCTAAACCATGGTTAGTTTCACCTCAGCACCCAGGTTGGCTTTCGGTCGCAGATCTGCACTAATCTAGGGTTTCCAAAATGGGGAAAATCCTTTGATTTTTCTCCCTAAGTTCTGTGAATCTCTCTTACAGATCGATTTTTCGGCTCGGTTGGTTTCGAGGTGTGATCTTGGATCGCTGTCTCTGTGCAATTTGTAAATGGAGACTCAGAGGATCATTGAATTTCCTCACAAAAACATGGATAAGCGTCCCAGGAAGAGGCCTCGCTTGACGTGGGACATGGCCCCTCCTGTTCCCCCACCTCCCAAGGTGAGATATGCATATATGCTTGAATCTACATGTATCTAGCTGTTTGTGTGTATATGTCTGTATTGAAATTATGGTTTCTTCATTTCCTCATCATCTGGCTTGATTGGGTACGTTGAAGCATCTGATCAGATGTAAACTCTAGAAATTTGCTTAATTTGTTCTCTCAATTTGCACCTCTCTCTTTGTCCCTTTCTCTCTGTGATTGTGGGATTGCAACTATGATTTGGCTGTAGTTTTGGTTATTTTGACACAAAACATCTTCAATGCGGATCTTTTTTCCGCATATTTTCTCCTGTTGAAATTTTTTTTTTTTTGGTCGATCTCTTTGTGCTTGGTTGCTAAAATATAAAGCTTCTTATTAATTACAGGCCGAAAATTCGGTAAATGCATTTGTATGTGCCAAAAAGAAATTTGATTGGAAAGGAAGAAATATCTTTTCTGTCTTTCTCATTTGTCCATTTTCATTCTGCTAACAGACATTTTGGTACCTTTAAGACAGACTTTGGATGTGATTATATCTGTTTTGGATCTAACATAGGGTCATAATGCATATGTTCATGTTTCTGTTTTCATTCTCGTTTTTTTTGCGGTAAACAATAGTGTTTGCTAGAAATTTTTTAGGCTAAATTACACTTTGCACCAAATCTTACTTTAGGACCAACACTTTTAATTGTACCAATGAAGCACTTACACTTTTAGTCTATTGTGGACCTTCTCTGAATTTCAATTTGGAATTTTTCATTAACTGGCCGCATAGCTAGGGATGTCAATGGGACGGATACACGAGGGTACTTGACCGAACCCGATAAAAATCCGTTGGGAAATACCCTAATGGGATTGGGATGGGTTTGGGATGGTTTTGGGATTTGCCTGTAGGGTATACTCGATACCCGTTAATACTTATAGGGTACCCGTTAAGTACCCGCTTAATAAAATAAAATATATATTTATATATTTAAAATTTTATCCCTAAAATAAAATTTTTAAAAATTTTAAGCCAAGGTCATTTATGAACTTTCACTTATGTTTACCCTAACATAACCCTAGTATATAATGTCATATACTAGTAGCCGCAACTCTCCAAATCTAAAAATCAAACACCCTTTAGTCTTCTCTCCCGTCATTCACAATCGTGCTGTTGAAATCGCTGACAACCACTGTTCCTTTCTCCAACTCTCCAATCAGTGGGTGGCCTTCTTCAAGTAAGTCTTTTTTTTTTTTTTGAGATTGATTTATTTTGGAATATTTTTTTGAAAGACTCTATGTATAAAAATGTTGCAACTACCCACGTCTTTTTGCATCCATAAGTTTGTTGGCTTCAAATCCATGCTGTCCGCCCTGTTCGTTCGACCAATCTAACTTTAATTTTTATTAATTTGGATAGTAGAGAAATTATTCATAATTATAAATACCCTTGTCCGCGCTGTTCGTTCGACCAATCTAACTTTAATTTTTATTAATTTGGATAGTAGAGAAATTATTCATAATTATAAATAGCCTTGGACATGAATATTGGTATGATTGTTTTTTATGGGTCAAACTTAATTTTACATGTATGCATTCAAGTCAATCATGGCGTAATCTTCCTGGTGTACAAAAAAAAAAAAAAAAATCTCTTTTTTTAGTTTAAATTATCTCCATTTTCTCTTTTATTAGACTTTTTCAATTTTTTCATGAAACAGTTTAAGTTGCTGGTATCTTGTTTGGACTAATGGTTTGTAACTTTGATGCTTTGTTGACGGTCGCTGTTGGTTTTGTTGGGATGATTCTTTTGAACTTGTTTAATTTATGATTTGTTATGTGTTATTTTCACATCTCATGAATTGTTCCATATTGGGTTTTTAATTTTTTTATGAATTGTGATTCCTATTATATTGTGATTCTTATTGTACTGTTTCACAGGTTTGCTCATGTATATTTTGTACATTTATTTTTACTATTTAGAGTATATATCTTTTACCTTTCCAAAAAAAAAAAAAAATAGAGGTCCTTTGACCAATTGACTTTGTTTAATTTAATAAATTTAACATTTTTGTGACTAATTTTTTTTTTTATCTTTGATCTTAAATCAGGTATTTAACAGATACTTAACAGGTAATTTGACCTATTAAATATAAACGGGTTTCGCGGGTTTGAGACGGGGTTTAGGGTTTTGGGACGGGACGGGTTTGGGATTTCAATTAAAAAAATAAACGGGTTTGGGACGGTAATGGGAAGCAAAAAATAAACGGGTTTGGTAATGGGATTGACTAATTAGGCGAGTATCCTACCCGTTTACATCCCTACACATAGCCATTTTCTAACAGTTATAAAAGAAAATCACTTGTTTTCTTTCATATTTTCACCATAACAGTCATTTTATGTAGGACCCGAGGAAGTCGAGTTGCACGCTAGCTGGTCCCAACACCCTGAGTTATCAAAAAAATGCATATTTGTAACCATAGTGGATAAAGTTAATACAATGAGCAAAAGTGTGTTTTGGCTGAAATATAGAAGAAAATATTTGATTCTACGATTTTAGCCCTTAAAAATTGGCCACTTGGCCGGTTAATGAAAAATCTCCAAATTGAAATTCAGAAAGGGTCCACATTGCAATAAATTAGAAATGATGGACTTAATTTTTACAATTGAAAGTGTAGGTCTAAATGTGAGATTTAGTGTGAAGTATCATTGCAATAAATTAGAAATGATGGACTTAATCTTTACAATTGAAAGTGTAGGTCTAAATGTGAGATTTAGTGTCAAGTATAAGTGTGCAAAGCATAATTTATCCAATTTTGTATGTGTTCAATGCACTATTGATGTGCAATCTAATGAATTCATGTGTAAACAGATTTGTTTTTTAAGTTGGTAACCATTGTTGTGGATTAAGGCCTAGGATATCTTATGTTTTCTTGCTTGCTGCAAAATGTTTTGGTTCACTGTATTTTTATGTCAAGCAGTCTTAAACCTTTTGCATGGAAATATTCTCATATTGATATTCCAATGTGAAAAATATCCTTGAAATGATGGGACAAAGAAGGAAAATTAATGGAAAAATTAGATCCTAGTTCCAAACTTTTCATTTAGAAAACATATGCATGTGCGCCATTTTTGTTTTGTTGACCCTTGAATTATTTTTATTCTGATGCAGGTCCTTCCAGCAATATATTGTGGGCAGGAGTTTACAAATGGGGCAGTTACTAGTTATGCTTATTCTTCTATATACTGCAAGGGAGTGCCCCGCAATGGATCCCCTCCTTGGAGACTAGATGATAAAGACGGTCATTATGTTTTTGCCATTGGAGAGAACTTAACTACTCGTTGTAAGTTTATGTTGATAACAGTCAATTATTATATCATTAGATTGAGATTTTAGCTTTTTACTTTGATAATCTACAATGGAACCGAGAATAGTTAGTTTGTTTTCTCAGCCTGTTACACGTGTAACAGTACCATATCTTGGTACGTCTCCTTGTTTGCAAATTCATGTTGTCAGTTTTTTCCTTTGATCCAATAGTGATATTTATAATCTGTTCACTAGTAACATTTCTTTTACCATACTTGCAGACAGGATTCTGAGCAAAATGGGTGAAGGTTAGTTTTTCCTTTTAGCTTCTTATTTTTTTCCTCTAACATAATCTGTATTTTTAGACTCCCTTGACCTTACAATTTAGGTTATCTTTTTTTTTTTTTTTTTTTTCAGTTCAGATCTCATTCTTCCTATCTTATTCCCAATTTGAAACTCTCATGTCTTGAGTGCCCTAAAATTTCAAATTCACATTCCATAAATCAGTAATTTATTTGATCAGTTAATTTAATTGTGTGAATTAATTTAGGGACATTTGGACAAGTCTTGGAATGTTTAGACAATGAAAGGAAAGAGGTCGTGGCCATTAAAATTGTTCGTTCGATACAAAAGTACCGGGATGCTGCCATGATTGAGATTGATGTCCTACAAAAACTTGCTAGGCATGATATGAGTGGCATTCGGTGGGCATCTGCTTTTTATCTGTCTTTCCTTGTCCATTATAAAGTTTAAAGTGATTGGGTATAAGTTGTTTTATTCTTTGCAGTTGTGTGCAAATACGGAATTGGTTTGACTATCGTAATCATATTTGTATTGTAAGTATTTATTGATACTTGTGGTTTGATTAATTTGAAAGGGCAATGATGTTCCTTCATGCCTGAATATTCTGTGAGTTAAAAACTTGCGGATGGATTTAAATGGTCTTAACAGGTATTTGAGAAGCTTGGACCAAGCTTATACGATTTTCTCCGCAAAAACAGCTATCGTTCATTTCCCATTGATCTTGTTCGGGAGTTTGGCAGACAACTTTTGGAATCTGTAGCATGTGTGTGCACATATCTTGGATAACTTTTTGTATAAATTGTTCAACTTAATTATCAGCAAAGATAAAATTCTTTCTCTATTAAGCTCATATGGGCATCATTTAGTTTCCTTCTTTGATGTATTTAGCATTAGATTGTGGTCCGGAGCAATTTTATTTTGGACAAAAGCATGATTGGCATTGATGATTAGCTCTTCTGATTCTCATTAATTTTTCTTGCTTGGTTTTGCAGTTATGCATGATTTACGCCTAATTCACACAGATCTGAAACCAGAAAACATTCTTCTTGTTTCATCAGAATATATTAAAGTGCCAGATTATAAGGTATTTCCTCATGTATTATGTTCTTATTTTTTATTTGTTTCATTTTATTTTTGACAGTGTTTTGCATATTGTGTGCCTGGGCATGAAAATCAGATTTGGCAATAACATAATCTGTTACAATCCATTTTACTAAGGGGGTTGTATTTTTCAACTAAGTGGTATATTGGCCTTTTTGTTTTGAGTCTATATGGGGATACAATTGATATTCGATATCCTTTTTGTTGCTTTCTTCCTGAATATATGTGAATAAAATTCTTTGGTCTAATTTTTTAACCAGCTGATAAATCAAGTATTGATATCATTTCAGTGTATTAAGCTGTAAAATGCAAGCATTAGGTCAGTGTTTGTGAGTTTGGTAGTATTATTTTTAAGTTCAGAATGCTAATTTTTTTTTTTTTTTTATTCTTTGTTGCCTACACTTAAGTTTCTCTCGCGATCCGCTAAAGATGGTTCCTATTTCAAGAATCTACCAAAGTCAAGTGCAATCAAGCTAATTGATTTTGGGAGTACTACGTTTGAACATCAGGACCACAGCTACGTGGTGTCAACGCGTCATTATCGTGCACCAGAGGTCATTCTTGGTAATTGCCATGTGTTAGCAGATTTTGAAGCCAGTAGTAATTTGATTTTTGTTATCTAATTTTGATATCCTGATATTTTTATGTTTTGTTTTTCCATAGGTCTTGGATGGAATTATCCTTGTGATTTGTGGAGTGTTGGTTGCATACTTGTTGAGCTTTGCTCGGTAACTAAGATTCTGATTTTCCTTAATCTTTCTCTTCTTTGTTTCTAACTTTCTATTATATACCATGTTATTGGTGCATTGGTTTAGTTTAGCTTTCATCAATTGATCTTATTGCTGAGAAAGATTCTTGAAGATTCAATGGAAATTACAACTTCCAATGGAGCATGAAAATACTTATATGACAACATCATTATACTTAATTTTTTATGAAGGAGACTAGTTAGTGCCTATAATATTAGATCCTGGCAAGTTTTAACTTTTTGAGTCCCCTCATCATTGAATACTTGATTTGATTGTGCATCATGAAGTTTTTTTTTTTTTGGTTGTTATACTTTTTCTAAAATAAATAAATAAAACTTTCTACTTTGTTCATTAATAGGGTGAGGCCCTTTTCCAAACACACGAGAATTTGGAACATCTGGCTATGATGGAGAGGGTGTTAGGGTCACTTCCACAACATATGATTATTAGAGCAGAGTAAGATCATTATTTTATTTGTTTATTTTATATTATTTTTCAGCTTCATCGCATGGATAATTTTTATTTATTTTTTATTTTTTAGCCGCCGTGCTGAGAAATATTTCAGAAGGGGTGCACGACTGGATTGGCCAGAGGGTGCAACCTCGAGAGAAAGTATGAGGGCAGTTTGGAAATTACCCCGTCTACAGGTAATTAGTAGATGTTGTGTCTATTGAATTGTTATCGGAACCAGATATGTCCATAACATCATTTCCTTTGGTGGGAAAAAGGTCTATAACAGGGGAAGTGTGTGTAATTGCTTCTGATGCGTGTGCTAAATTCCTACCAAATTAAGCTTTAGACTTATGGAGAAATAACATGGTTTGACAGGTTCACCCCACTTTGGTTTGCAGTTTGTAATTCTGTTCTTCTAATGATTTCTGTAGTAACCATGTTCAATTATTGAAAAAAATCTCTACTATTTTTGGTGAAAAGCTGCGATCTTTTTTGTGAATGATAAAGCATGTAGGTTATTACATGTGACTTTCCTTGTTGGATGATTTGATTTTCTGCTCTTTGTCTAGTTGGAGAATAAATTTAATCGGGCATTTCTCTCTCTCTCTCTCTCTCTCTCTCTTTCTCTCTTTCTCTCTTTCTCTGTGGAGTGGGGCTTGGGGGTGACCTAAACCAAACCGAAACCCAAAGACTGAACCAAGTTTGGTTCGTTCAGTTCGGTTTCTTTGGTTAATTCAGTTCAGTTTGGTTTTTATTTGCACTGTACTAAACATGATGGTAAATGAGCACAAGGGACTTGAACTATATCTCCTTAGATATTCAATTGCCCCAAAAGGTTAAGCAGCAAGAGAGAGGGTATAGCTGAAGTATTCTGCATCATCCCCATAACATCAGAGAAAATGTCCTATTACTTAGGCTGTTCATAAAGTGTCATCTGTGTTTTCTGCATTGAAGTGTGTTGCATTTTCAGCATTGAAAGGTGATGATTGGTTCGTGATATATATTGGGAGACCAACATCATCTGTGTTTGGAGTTGTAAAAGTATAAATTTGTAAAAGTTGTGGCCTCGCAATTCATGCAGTGAATAGAAAATTTAAATTTTATAGATATTTGTAGAGATTTTTAGTGTTTTGTAGAGCTCCAAACAGCACATTAATATATCACCATGTTTCCTTTATGTATTGATTCAACCTTCTCTCTCCTTTTATATTGCAGAACCTGATAATGCAGCACGTGGATCACTCTGCTGGTGATCTCATTGATCTGTTGCAGGGGCTTCTGCGCTATGACCCAGCAGCGCGGCTCAAAGCAAGGGAAGCCCTTAGACATCCTTTCTTCACAAGAGACCTGAGAAGGTGTGGCTATCCCTTGTAACTGGATTTTATCTAATTCATCTATGAGTGTTAGCGATATTTGTCAAGGAAAAAGTTTGAAGTAATTAAAAATCAAAAAATCCGAAGCCATGGATGGTTTCGATTGACAGCATCACTTCTACCGTACCGATTGTATTGTTGTTGCCTGTATAGAAGCATCAGCCTTGTTCATTTATCCCCACTCCCCCAATATTTTTTTGTTTCCCTCCCTACTGAATTACTTAAAAAGTTCTGGCTTGTTGCATTCTGATGGCGAGGTAGTTGTTTAGTCAATAATGTTCAATTACCTCTTGGTGTTACTCCCGTTTCCTTCATTAAATCTCTATATGAACTGAAATGCAAAACAAAAGGAGAGCAGGTTGCAGAAGAGGATGTCGTCGGCACTAGAGCATTGCTTCAGAGACGTGAAGTTCCAGCTCAGCTTGCATTGATTCATTCTGATAAACTGTGGACTCTTTAGCCAAGGAACCAGGTGATGCGAGAGTTGGAAATGTTCATTTGTTTGGTGTTACCATGGCACTTGCTGTTCATCCAGATCTCTCCTCGTTTCTGCTAGTCTCGTGGTAAGTATTGCCTCCTCATGCCTTATAATTTATGTTTTATCTCTATTGCACAAAAATCAAATCCAGTCTGAATAGAAAAAGTGGGAATAATTTGTATCATCTCTATGGCACGAAATGATGTGAATGCAACACCAAGACATAGTTAATGACAGAAAGTAAGAAACGATATGGGTGCGTTAACTTGAAATTGACAATCCGATCTTGAAATAATTTAGCTTTTTAACATTGACTATCTGATTTTGAAATAATTTCACTTTTTAAATGTGTACATTTGAGTATAAATATGAATCAATATAGGGCCGTTTGGTGCAATAAAAAATTATTAAAAATTAAAAATAACTTTGCATTTATAACTGGCATGTGTCATTTTAATAATTAGTGGGATATTTGTTAAAAATTTATAAAAGCAAAAGAAAATTTAATAAAGTTGGAGAGAGTAGATAAAGGTTGGAAAGTTGGTAAAAATTAATTATTTTATATTATTTTTTGGCACCAAACGGCCTTATTAAAGTGGAAGTCCGATAACTGACGGTGACACGCTTGCCGTCCCTGCTCGTATCCTTCTTGCATACATTTCTTGCATAAGCTTTTGATATAAACTACTTTTTGAATCCAAGGAAAACATGTTTTGCCAAAGAACTGGTTACGAAATATATATATATATATATATGTGTGTGTGTGTGTGTGTGTGTAAATTTGAAACATGAAAATAACAACAAACAATGGGTGTTTGGTTGGTCAAAACGAATTAAAATTCACTAATTTTTATTAATTTCTTTGATACTTTTTTCCAATCTTATCACATCATTTTTCTATCAAATTGTTGTATTTTTACCGTACTTTTTAGCTATTCTTTTGTCAACCAAGTACTCCCAGCGTGATTATCAATTCCAGCTGTAATTGCACTCAGTTATAATAATATATATTATCTATAATGCTAAAAGCTAGCAGCTGAAACATTATTCTAAGCTTTCCACTTGGGCTCTATGTCGGAGAAATAAATAAATATGGCTACTAAACAACCTAATAGATGACAAAGACTATCATTCAGCAAAGGATACCATTCACGGGTCTATTCCACTTTCAACGCACTATGTTCGTCATTTGTTACATTTTCAACCCCCCAATCCTGATTTGCATGAAGTTGGTATTGAGAACAACCATTGCTAATTTAGTAGTCATTGGTTCAGCTTAACTATGCCTAAAGGGACGATTGTTCGCTACGCTAATCTGAAATTGATCTCCTTGGAGTCAACTATCAATTGCTATTAGTTTGGTACTATGTTTGTATATATATATATATATATATTGGTATTTAGCAATGCATGTTTTTCTATCTTTGGCCTTTTGACATTGTTTATTATTTAAAGTGGGGAAAGATATTAAAAAGTAAAAGAAATATATTATGATGCCGTTTGAAACATTGAAAAATAACTCCCAAAAAAAAAAAAGTGATTCGGGTAAATTTTTAGCGTTTGGTGCTCAACTATCAAATTATATTTATAAAAGATAAATAGTGTTGTCTAAAACGGTTTTTTGATTTTGTTTTATTTTTTTGGAAAGAGAATCCGTTTTTAAATATATTTTTTTTGATCCATTCAAACAATTTTATATCATATGTTTTTAAAAGTTATTGAAAAATTTTTGAGATTTGTAGAAAAGTCATTGGGGTTTGTAGAAATGTTAGTGGAATTTGTAAAAAATTTATTGGAGTTTGTAAAAATTTGTTATGATATATAAATATATATATATATATATATAAATTTATAGAAATTTTATAATATATGAGAAGAATAAAATAGTGTTATTTAAGAGATTTTTAAAAATTTTTAAAGATTTTTAGTAATTTTTTAATATTTTAAGCGCTTTAAATACATCTGATATATATATATATATATATATATATATATATATATATATATATGTGGTAATAATTGGTTAGGCCGTGCCAAACAAAACACTTGGAATTAACCAGCCGTGTTTGAAAGGACGACACGGGTGGAGCAGAAAAAGAAAGATCTTAAAAAAGAGAAGGCAACAACAGGCCAACTTGTGGGCACGTTTACCGTAGAAAGGAAATAGATGTAGTCGAAAATGCTAGGTACCAAAAAGGTCCCTAATCCGTATTGGAGGTATCCCTTGTAAAACAAGACAAAACGACAAGGAACAAGCTAGCTAGGTAGCTAGCCCGCCCCTGGGGAAGAGGGGGGTGAGGGTCCAACAATCAGCCATTGCCGTGCGACGCTATCCTCCCATTTTCAGCACTCGTCAATTATAAGGCATAGTTTAGAAATCCAATTAGCTTATTTTTTTTTAGTTAGCTAGTTAAAAAAAAAATTATTTTTGGCGTTTGGGAAGCCAAGCTAATTACAATTAAATTTATATATTAACATTTATACTTTTGATATTTTAAAATATTTTTTAAAATTATTTTTTAAGGCATAAATGTTTCAACTTTTCAAAATTTGAAAGAATGGGTCGGTTTAGAGGGGTTGACTCATTTTTAGAAGTATGACCAAGGGGTAATCTGATAATTTTAAAAAGATGATGAAATAGTTGCTACAGTGTTGCTATAAAATAACCGACTAGTAGCGAAAGTTCCCAAACGACACCTTATTTTCGAGGGGAAGTGAGGGGGGAAAAAGCAAAAATTGTTACCACAGACTGCTTTTTAGTTGTTATCATTTCACTTAATCAGACGCATATTTGGTTCAAGCACATGGTGGGTTTTTCATTAGCATCCAATATTTGGATTACAAGAAATTAAGACTCTCCGTTTCTTTGCATTGGCGGGGACACATGGGCTTATTGGCCCTTTAAATTTTTAAAATTTTGCTTGAAAAAGAAAAAAGAAAAAAATTATACCAGTAAATAAAAATAAATAAATTTAATCTTTTCACTCTATTTTTACATTTACACTATTTTTCTTCACCCTTCGTTTTCCTCCATAATACTTTGTTCCAAACATTGTATAAAGCGTCCAGACTTCTGTTCGAAATAATTGCATGTTTTTGATGATTTGACTAAGCACTATGTTTGCAGCTCTTTCAAAAAGAAAGTAATAATAAAATCTTACAAATCTCTACAAATATGAATTATTAGATAATAAAATTAAAATTTTTTGTTTACTGTACGAATTACAAGACATTTATTTTTACAATTTTATACAATTTTATATAAGTCCAAACACACTTAATGTGTATGAGGTGTTTAAATCATCATCTTTATTATATTTAGAAATTATAAAATTTAATATTTCAATTTTCGAACTCGTTTAATTATTCTTTACTAATTCCTGTTTCAAATTTGTCTGTCTTTTAGTTAAAATTTCAAACGTTCAAAACTCGTTCTGTTCCGCTCAAATGATTATGTTCAAAGCTTTAAAAAAAAAAATTACAATTTCAAAAGTCAAATGATCAATAAGTGCATTCAATTGAAAATTTAGTTACATTTTAATGACGTGGCTGACGACTTTTAATCGCGTATTTTTTTTGTTATAAATTAAAAAAAACAAGGTGGCACTTTGAATTATGTAGAGACATCGATATATTTTAATAATATGCATAATAGATATAAAATATTATATATATATATATATATATATATATTAATTGAATAATTAATAGGTACTTATGTGTAGCGGTTTTAGGTATGAGATAATAAATACTGTTTAGTGATATTTGTTTTGGAGGTAACCGAGAGTAAATAACCGTGGGTAAATTTTACTAGTATAATTTTTACTCTCTATTATATCAGTTTGGATGAGAGGATAACAATTATTCTTAACAACATCCTTTCAAAATAAAAATAATTTTTGCCAAACAATACTTCACTAGTAAAATTAATTACTATTAAAATATTAATCTATGACAATTATTTTTTATAATTAATATTTATTTGAGATTATATATTTTAATAATATTTTTTATTAAAATTAATTATTATTAAAATAACATGATTTATTTTATTATAATATCTTATTAAAATTAAATATTAACTTTTATCACTTGATCAATTTATCCTCATTCCAACAACAATTAACTTTTATCCTTTCAAAACATTTAGTATTCTAAACATAATATAATTATTGCTACATAATATTTATTCTCTTCTTCTAAGCATAGGTATCGTGAACTTGTTACTCTAATAATCATTACTAGGATAATAATTATTCCCGTAATTTTTTATCCTCCAAAATTTTCATCTCATACTAAACATGTCGTAAGTTGTATAAGCAAATTTCAAATTTACTCAAATATTTATTTTTAATTATAAACTTGTTTAAATTTATTTAAATATCTTTCAAATGAACTCTTACACTCTACTTAGAATGATTACTTAGAATGAAGGATTTAATTTCATTTGGTAAGAATTTTTACTAATTCTTATGGTTGGAATTAAAGGATTTGATTTGATTTCATAATTTAAATTTTGGGATATCTATATTATTTGAAATCTAATCCAAAATAATATAATTTGATGATAATTCATTATTTTCTTAAGTTATCTAAATAAGTAGACAAATTTATTCTCATATATCATATTTAACATATTTTCTATTTTTTTAACAAGTTGAATTAAATATTTTTCTTGAATCAATTTAATCGTTAAATTCAAACAAGTATTTTAAATATAAATCTTCTTTGCAGTTTACCGTCAGTGTTACTTTAGTCCCACACATTTTAATTGTAACAGTCAAATCTCTACAATTTCAGTCAAATATCAATTCGATCTTTCTGTTACTTGATTGTTAGATACAACCATTAAATTAAGGATAAAAAAGTAATTTCATTTATAGTTTATTCGTAGTATCAGTTTAGTCTTTTACGTTTTAATTGTAACAATCAAATTCCTACACTTTTGATTTATGTTTGAAATATATCTTATTAAATTATTTTTAGTAAATAATATATTTAAATTATATTTAATATATTTTCTCTAGATTGAATTAAATTATTTTTCATAAATAATAGATTAAATTTAAAATATAATTAAAATGATATTTAATATATTTTAATTAATATGAAATATATTTTATTAAATTTGAATAATTTTTAAAAAAATTAAATATTTTATTAAAAATAATTTATGTAAATAAAATTACACCTGTAAATATAGTTTCAATTTTTATTTCAGAAAATGATGATAACAAAAAAATAAAACTAGAAAATAAAATAGTTAAACAAAATAAAAAAAAACAGTAATGTTATCGAACGGCTTTAAAATCGCTATTTTTTTTTTTTATCTTTGCAGTTTTCTCTCTATCAATAGGTTTATATATATATATATATATATATATATATATATTCAATTCAGGAGTATACATTTATATATATGACTCTTTTAATTCTATTTCATTAATTATAACAACTATTAGTGAAACAATTGAATCAGCCTTTAATAAAATTTTTAATTTTATTAATTTTTTTAGAAAATTAATCAAATTTAATAAAATATATTTCATATTAATTAAACAAAATTAAATATTGGTTTAATTATATTATTAATTTAATCATATTATTTATGAAAAAAATTTTAATTTAATAAAAATAAAATATATTAAATATAATTTAAATATATTATTGATGAAAAATAATTTAATAAGATATATTTCAAATTAAAATATGTTATATAATTTAATAAAATATATTTCATATTATATTATTTATTAAAATTAATTTAATAAAATATATTTCAAATATACACCGAAAGTGTATAGATTCAATTGTTGTAATTGAAACATGAAATATTAAAAGTGACACTGAGAGTAAATTATAAAGAAAATTACATTTGTATCCTCAGTCTAATTGTTATTTCTAACGATCAACTAACGGAACAATCGAATTGATACTTGATCAAAAGTGTAGGAATTCTACTATTACAATTGAAACATGTGGAATTAAAGTAATACTGAGGATAAACTGTAGGAGTAATTTTGTATTTTACCCAATTTTATTCATCAAATGAAATGAAATTAATTTTTTATTTTTAAATTAAATCAATTTTAATAAAAGAATGTTTTTAGACGTAATGTTAACAAATTTAAACGGATCCAATAGTTAACCCATTTCATTTAGGGTGAACATTGATTAGTATGCTTTGAAAATATTAATTTTTATAACCAAATTGATTATTTTCGAAAATTGGAAATGATAACCAAAAAGACCAAATAATATACACTAATTAAATATTAACAAAATCAAATTATATCGGTTCGATTATATACACTTATAAATTTAAATATATTTTTATAATTTTTTTTTTTTTGGTGAGTAAGTATTATATTTGAATTAATGGAATAAAATGTACAAGGTCTTGAGGGTATACTCTCGTATTACAAAAGAATCATTTATACAGAAATAAGAATCCCCCATTGCTTACAAATTTCAACATTTACATTGGTAGACTTGACTTTTACTATTTAAGAGGCTTTGATGCGGATTTCATGGTTTATCTTCTCTATCATACCTGCTGGTGAAGTTGTTATCCTCTTGAATACTTTTGAATTTCTTTCTATTCATATATTTTAGATCATTGAAGCCCATGCTAGCTTGTTGATAGTGTTCATGAAACATTTTCGGCTAAACTTCCCAATAACTTATTCGATTTCATTTCTCCATCTTTGTTTGGCCCTTAGTGTTTTGCACAGTCTATTAATTTCTTGCCACACTTCTTGTGAATAGGAGCAATCAAAGCGCAGATGGTCTATTGTTTTATCTTGTTCTTTACAAAGTTGACACCTGCATCATCTAGCATACCTTAACGTAATAACTTATTTTTGGTATTTATCTTTTCCTTGATACCCATCCAGATAATGAAATTGTGCCTTAGAATATTCTGAGGGAGCCATACCAGTTTGTGCCACATAACTTTTGTATGCTGTGGTTTAAGTGTATTCTAAGTTGAAGTTGAGGTGCAAGCTTTGGTTTTGGAAGCCAACCATGCAAAGGTATCAGGTCCAGTATTGTTGGGAGGTGGACCTATCAAGCTAACAATCTCTTATAACTCCTATGTTGTTGGAAAAGGCCATGTTCAGTTGACATTCCTAATAACTGAGGACACTTTTGAGCTGAGTGAAAGACTTGAGTCATAAGCTAGTCTCAGCCATGAGAGGACCCTGTGGGTGTCAACTGTCATACCAGAAGGAAGTTGTTTCGCCATTTCCAATTACATATTTAGAAATTTTTTGTGCAATCTTATTTTTGTATTTTTATATAGTTTTATAACTTAATTATGGAAATAAAATAATAATTTTTATATAAGTGTTATTTGAGACTTAGAATGTATATTTAATATTATAATGATTTGTTGATTTTCTATGACCTTTGAGATTTCAAATGATAAAACTATTGATAGAAGTGAATATTTAGGTTAACTATTTATATATATATATATATATATATTAAGTAAATTTAATTATGTTATTTTGATATTTCGTTTTAGAATTTTAAAATCATATTCAAAATCGATAAACGTTATTTTTATAAAAAAAATAATTAAACTAATAGTTATTAAATAAATAATTAAATCAAAATTTTTAAATTTAATCGATGCGATTTGACAATTAAAATTTAACCAAATTGTGTATGCCTCCAATTTTATTGCCATGCCTACGCCAACTCCGTGGTTAATAGAGTAAGACTTTTTGACCCAGTGGCTCATGTACCAACTCTTCATTTAAGAGGTTGGGAGTTCAAATCCGATGGCCGAAGTTATTGGGGTTGGGATTGTGAGGTGTCCTTTACGGAGAGGTGGGAACGATCACCTGTTCCCCCAAAAAAAGGAGGGGGGGTCCATGGCTAATAGAATAGGACGCCGCCCCGTAAAAGGCGTAGTAGTGGAAAACAAGGTATATGTGGGCTTTTTAGTTGGCCCACAAACGATCTAGGTGTAAGGTTTTTAAAATTAAAATGTAACTTTAAAAATTGAAATTATATTTTTAATCTCTCAATTCTTATAAAAATTTATTCAAAATTATAGTTCAAAATATTTTTATTAATTAAATAAATTTTTATAAAATATTAAAAATTAAAAATACAACTTAAACCTCTAAAATTATATCTCAATTTAAAAATTCCCTCGTCTTCGGGCCCGACCCGTCTGCAAGTTCTTGCTCTTCCTGGGCCAGTGAAAAATGAATGGGCCGCTTGAAAAGATTGTAGGCCCCACTGTCACGTGGCCGTCCGCGCGGTGACAAAGGTTTTCAACAAGCAAAAGAAAGTTGATAAATCAAGTAAAATCTCCTCTCATCCCCTCCCCACCAATCAAAACCCAGCTCCCACGTGGGATTGCCGACCCCACCCCCTCAGTGACATCACCCGATCAACTCCCCACCTTCATTACAATCTATATTTTATTATTATTTAATAAATATATATCGTATGTATGCGTATATATCGCACGTAAAATATATTTTCGACCGAACAAAGTTCAAACTTTATAATAATCGAAACCCCTTTGTCTCTCTTGATCTACATGTTTCCAAAATTCCAATTCCTGCTCCTCCTCCTCTCTGTTCTTTTTTCCTTTTCACATCCCTCTTTTTCTCCCACTTTCTCACCCTTTCTTTTCCATAGAAACTCTCTCTCTCTCTCTCTCTCTCTTTTCTCTTCATCTCTCTTGACTCTTCCTATCATTCTCGGATCCGAGCAAGGTTTTAGAGGTCTTAGGGTTTTGTATTGATTTCACAGACAACATAACTCTATATATGGGTGAATCTTCGGCTTCATACATCCGCATGGTAACTTCATTTTATTTTTTTGATTGGTTTTTTCCTTGATAATATCTTGTTATTCATCTGGGTGTTTTCCTTTGCTTTGTTGTTAACTTGTTCTTGGTGGTGGTTGTTGTGAAATAGTGATGAATGGATGTTAATGATATGCAGGTGCAGCACCTTATAGAGGAGTGCATCATATTCAACATGAGCAGAGAAGAGTGCATGGAGGCTCTCTCCAAGCATGCAAATATCAAACCAGTCATTACTTCCACGGGTTAGTCACCTTTCTATGTCAACAAAACCTTCACAGCCCCCACCCACTTCTCCATCCATCCACTAACATATATACATATGTTTATGCATACAAATGTTACATAAATCATCTGATCACATGTTTCATGTACAGAGACGAAGTCGGGATTTTTGGTTAAAAGGGTCAATAAATTTTCTTTTTTCTTTTGGGGTTGAATTTAAACCTAGAAAAAAAAATTATAATTAATATTATAAATTATATTTAATAACTAAAAAAATAAATTAATATATATGTATAAATGATACAATTCTAAATTTTGAATTGTATATAACAATTAAGAGAAAAATAAAATCTTAGGTTGGTTGATTCATAATTTAATTTTTTAACTCAAAATTTATATATACTAGTGATGTTTTCTTATGATCGAGTCCAATTATTTTTTAAAATTCTAAGAGAATCGAATCATATTATAAGATTTTTTAATCAAAAAATTACATACATATACAAGTACCATTTTCTAAAACCCAAGGAGACTGTGACCTCCCAGGTCTCATCATCTCCTCGTCGCTACCCATGCATGTAATTGTATATATATATAGAGAGAGAGAGAGAGACCCACCTACATGCATATATAGCATAACTTTTTCATATACATATTCATACATATACGAGTGCCATAAATATGTAGGTGGCCTTGGAGTAAAGGTAAAATTATTCCTTTGTGACGTGACAATAAGGAATTAATTTTAATCATGAAGTGAGACTCTCGGCTTTGCGGTAAGGGTTGCCAAATTTAATTTTCTCTGACCCTCGCCATGCTTTTAGTCTTAAGCACGGAGTTGTCCTTTTTATGATGAACCCATAAAATTAATTTGTGTTATGGAGACGCTAGTTACTAAGAGTAGGTTTAATTTGTTTGTCATGTTTGTTTGTGTTTGTGTGTGTGTGTTTAGTGTGGAAGGAGCTAGAGAAAGAGAACCAGGAGTTCTTTGAGGCCTACGCGAAAAGGAGAGAGGAGAGAGCCAGCGGAATGGAGACAAGACAAAGAATTCACAAGATGCTATTGGATTCCTCCCAAAAAGACCGCTCCGATGTCGACCACGACTAGTTCGCCTCAGACAAGGACGTTAGGCTCCGTGTGGCTTCCCCTGTAATTTCTTAGCCAACTAGGGGTAATTACTTAGTACCTTTTTTTTTTTAAAAGACCGAAATGCAAAGAAAATAAATGGAGAAAAATACAAAATAAATAAGAAAAGAAATGTCATATGATTTGACATTGGGAAGCACACGGTTTGGCATCGGTGCATTGAGTTAGGAGGACACGTGAAAAAGCCCTCTTCATGATGTTTTGCAAATACTTGAGATTCTCCATATTGATGATAATATTTGGTGTGCTATGTGTGCGCTTCGTGATCTTTAAGAGCTGACATATGTGGAAGGGAAGAAGGCAATTGGCAGGGGGACCACTTGGGAAGGCTCTATTGGTAACTAGCTAGCTTCTTGCTTTGGGTTTGTTTTTTTGGCAGAGGGGGGTGTTTGTGTGTTAGTTACATGCGTGCTCTCTTGAGTATACATTGTCTTGAAAATGTAGTTGCTTCAATGAAATGGTCCCATTAATTAATTAATTTGAATCTGCCAAATATTCATGTTGGTTTTTTCTTTTTTCTTTTCTTCTTCTCTTTTTTTTTTTTTTTTACTCACTACTTTTCTCATTTATTTTGTCACAACTCATGACAATATAATGTAAACAAAGCGGGATAACCTGAGACCCTATCTGTTTCACGGCATGCTCAGCCCTCCTTATAACATTTGTAGAGTCTCGACTCGAGCAACCTAGGTCAAGACTCAGGTTGTCTTGCCCAACCCAAGCAACTCGGGTTAGGGCTCGAGCCAATGTATCTCAACCTGTAACCCACCTTGCCTGTGATCGCCGCCCCCACTAATTAAAATATTAAAAAAATATTAAAATATATCAAAAATAATTCGAAACAGGTTAAAGACAGATTTTCTAACTCAGGTTTGACTTGACCTAGCCCGAGGGAGGGGGTTGGGTTAGAGGTACAGGCCCAACTTGATCTATTTTCATCACTAATAACAATTGATTGTGATGACACTATCGAACTCAATTCAAAATGGGATTCTTCATTTTTAAAAGGAATGCTTGGGTTTAAAATTTTTGGGCCCCTTCTCTTGTTTTTATTTTCCCACCCAAGATTTACTAATCCTAAGTCGATGCAATGTGCATGCATGCTTTTCAAAGGTGCATGTAACTACAAAATGGATCCAACTCGATTGACCCAAATTAGTCAATTCAAATCCAAAATGTAGAAGACTACAACTTTATTATAAGAGAAAAAAGGTTCGTACATATTAAGACATTCCATTGTAAAGAATATTGAGAATCTTCACTCTCTCTAATACTCTGTTTGCTTATTTGCTTGTAGTAATACACATACAATTTGAATTGTTCTTACTACGAGTTTCCCTGACTCATGAAATGATGACAGAAAGGAAATTTTGAGAAAACAAAGCGAAACAATGAGAGGAGAATGTATTGCATCCACATTTAGCCCAAATATGGAATGTTACTCCAAATACTCTGTAGACCCAAAAAAATATATAGAGAGAGAGAGAGTTGAAATCATTGCCAAATGAAGACTTTTTCAAATTAACACATTTCTTTTTCAGGCAAATACCTTACACATATCGGGAGGAAAATAGGTGGAGTGGTTGGGGTTTGATTTATTAATTTGGTGAGTAATATTAATCAGCTCTGATAGCTGGATTAGACATCAAAGTCTTTTATATTGGTCATTTGAATTGCACTTAATTAAAGCCTCTTTCAAGAGGTCATATAGTCAAAATTTTTAAACGCAATAAACATGGTAAAATCAATAATCAGATCTCTAAACTAGTTGAATTGTAATCAGTTTTTACATATAGAATTGAATCTCTTGACACTAAGCAAAGTTGTGACTTTTTCATTATACGTGTTGAGAGATCGTTATATATGACAACAATTAAGTGAGATTTCTACTAATTTTGTTTTGTCAAGAAATTTCCCCGACTAAGAAATCTTTTTTTTTTTTATCATAAATTGAAAGAAAAATCAAAGTATCTAAGTTTTTCATATGAAAATAAAATCATATAAATGGTATGATGATACCATTTTAAAATTATTATCCACTTTAAATGTTGTTAAAAAATCTCAAACCAATCTCATCAACAAAAATATATATATGGGACATATTATATATATATGTATATATATATACCTAGTTGGAATTGCGACTAGGCAAAAGACTCAGAGCCAGCCTAAATTCACATAAATCCCATATCCCAAACCTTTTTTTTTGTGGTAAGTTATATATCCCAAACCTTAGTTAATTAATGCTTCTATTTACATATTTTGTGTGTGTGTGTTTAAAACAAAAAAAAAAAAAAAAAAACTAATTATTCGACTAGCGAGTTTGACTGTTGAAGTTGCAAACACTATGTGAAACGTGAATAGATCAATTCCAAGTGGTAGCCAGCATTGTTGGGCTTCAATACTGGGCTACACCAACATTGGATATAAACCATCAATCCCAATTGGTTTTCAAAGTCCTTAATTGGGCCCAGACTCAGTCAGTAGAATTTAGCCCATTTAAGGGTTTAATTCCTTTTTTTTTAAAGAAATGAAGTGGGGTTGACGTCTACTTTTTCAAAGACTTGACATGAGGGTTGTAACGGGATTAACATTAACCTTTTTTAATTTATATTTAAAATTATTGTTTTTTTTTAGTTTTATTTTGATATATATTATTAGTATAATTTTTTTTTTTCATATATATAAGTGACAAATCATAATATGATGAAGTATTTCTTTTATAATTAAAGATAAGTATCATATTTTAAAACTTCTTTGTGTAAATAAAATATATACTAATAGTGTATCAAAATTAAATATATATTTTTTAATTTAATTTTCTTGAGTTGTAGAAGAAGATTTTAAAAAAAAGATAATAACAAAGGTGTAAAAACAAACCAAATTAGCAAGAGATTATAAATTTCTTTGAATTCGATTTAAACTATAAATTAATTAAATTTAAATTATAATTTTAAATTCTTTATACTATTAAGACTCCGTTTGAAGTATTTTTTTCCTTTGGATATTAACAAAGCTTTTTAAAATTCAAATTTCGAGAATATTTTCTGTTCACTGTACAAATTACTGTAATTTTTACAAATATAAACAGATTCAAATGAATTTATAAAACTCCAAAAACCTCCTAAATTTAATTAGTATTTATTTACGTTATAAAATATTAAAATATTTAAATTCGATTAAAAATCGATTCAAATTCAACAAGCGATTCTCTGAAATTTGGCTTACAAAAAAATCGACATCATCAACGTCCCTCAATTCTCCATTATCAATTCAAGCCCCACCTTCATCATCATTCTCCGACCCTCCTCTTGCCTGACCCGCAAACCCATGAAACCCCAGTTCACCAAAACCGCTTCCCATCTTCTCTCGCCAAGACCACCGTCGTCTCTGCGGTCGTCGTCGACGGCGCCGTCTTTTTCGCCCCTTGCTTTTTTTTTTCTTTTTTTTTTAAATTATAAACTAAATATAAAAATTGATTTTGAATCTCTATTAATATAATTTTTTTAACAAAATCATTAATCCAAATAAAGTCTTAGTTTTTATATCAATCAACCTCATTTTTTTTTTTTGGGTTTCGCAAAAAGAAATATAAAAAAGATGGTGTTATTTTGTTTGGGTAATTTCCATCAATGTTTGTTAGTAAAACGCTTTACATTTATAATTTTTACATTTATTAAAATTTATAATTTAATTTCCATCAAAATTTATTTTTTATTTTTAATATTTTTTTCATTTATTAAAAACACAAAAAAAAAATATTTTCAATCGATGGAATCGATGTATAGGACAAAAGAAATAGGAATAGATTATTCACTTATACGCAAATTTTTCTATTTGATTTTTTCTTTTTTTTTTTTTTGGGTGTAATTTTCCAATGAATATGAATAAACTTTCCTAAAAATATCAAAAAGAAAGTTGAATTTTGGTATAAAAATTCAAATAACGTAAAAAAAATAATTTTTTTATTACTAGAATTGCAAATGAATCAAATCGTTTATAAATAAAGAGTTCTACTCAACTAATTCATTTAATAAATTAATTAAGTTTGAATAAAAAAATTAAGCTCGTTGAATAAAGAAGTCGACCTTGAATATTATCCGCTTCCACTACTTTAATATTTATATATATAATATAACAATATATTAATTATTTTATATTTATAATATAATATATTTTTAATTCTAAAAAATACGATATAATTTTTAATTAAATCTTTCGATTATCTTATCTTATAATGTAAAATTTATATTTGAATTATAACACCAATAAATTCAAAAATTTCAAAATTAATTGATAACATTGCATTAATTTATTAAAATCTTAAAAATAATCCATTAGCAAATTATATTTATTTTTCTAATATCAATTTGTAAAATACAAAAATCATCTCCAAATAACTTTATAAATAAATTTTTATCTTTCATGAATATATTAAATTTGACTTAACAAAATTAATTAAGGCTTCGTTTGGAGCCCCAAAAAAATCAAAAAATCTCTAAAAAAATTTTAAAATCTCTAAAATTCTCTAATACATTTTGCCTATCTGATACTTTGTAAAATTTTTATAAATTTATACATTTTTGCATATCCAAATAAATTTTTACAAACTCAATAATATTTTTACAAATACCAAAAATTTTTTAACAACTTTCAGAAAGTTCTGACATAAAATTTGTTGGAACGGATCAAAAATCCATTAAAACAGATTTATAGTCAAAAATTCTAATACAAAAGTCAAAAAATATTTACCAAAATCTATTCGAATGGCCTTATTCATTTTAAAAAACATGATTTGATAACTGAGTTTCAAATATTAAAAAATCAACCAAACTATATTTTATTTTTCATTTTTTAAAACTCCAAACGTCCCCTAACTTAAATTTATATTCAAATTCTAACTCATTTATCAAACGCAAGTAGTCTCTCTGTAATCTCTCCAATTTCAGTGATTACCATGCCCTGATATAAGGCTGAGGGAACACCGCACCCTGCAGGCCATGAGCAGCCCCTCTCCCTAAACACCATGATCGGCCCGCATCCACATAACACTTTTTTGACTTCAATTTTGGAAAATCAAGGGCATAATTGTGGATTTGGACCTACAAAAACACTTTATCGAAGACAAATTTCTTTTTCTTTTTCTTTTTCTTTAGTCCTTAGCTTTATGTCAAACCTATTCAGTTAAATGGCTCCATCCTCTCTAGAAGAATCTTTGCTCCCCCCCCCCCTTCCTACGGCATGCACAAAGATATTGTAAATTAATGCATCTACTGTTTATATGTGGGCCCATGCCTAGGCTCAAATCTAACTATTAGGCTATGGAAAATCATGCTTTATGAATTGTTTAGGTAATTGATGACAAATAAATGAACTTTAATTGAAGAAATTAATTTGAGTATTTAGGCATTGTTTAGTGGACAAATTTTCAGCAAAAAACAAGTAACTTTTGTTTTTTGATGTTTGGTAAAACACTAATTTTTATCATTTTTTTGTTCAACTACAATAATTTGTTCAACTCAAAAATTATTAAAAATTTTACCAAACACACAAAAAGTATAATACTTGGTATTCAATTTTGGCCATTTATGTGTTATTTTGAGCCAATAAAAAATTTAAACTTAGATTAGATCAATTTACTTTATTTCAAGTGGTATTGAATTGGACAACTAGACTAAATGGCCCAGCCTTTTTCTTTTATTTTCTTTCTTTTCTTTTTCTTAGCTGGCTTCGACTCCCAGAGAAGGGAGGAGAAAGAGAAAGGGAGAGAAAGAGAACAGAGATAGTAGAGAGAGAAAATGGGTTCTGGGAAGGAAGATCAGTAGATTGGGATAGTATTCGACCTCGCGAACGTCGTGGTGATGTCCGTTTCTTGTGATTTTACTCAAGGTGAAGGATACGGCATTTGAAGTTCAAGAACCAAAACATTAACCTTCTCATTTCTTCTTTTCTCTTCGAATTCAAGGAAAGTGGGATTTATATTTGCGTTCTAGACGTTGTCAATAAAATTTTGATGATATATATGCTTGATTTGGTTGAATATCCTGATATTTGTGTATGTTATATATGAAAGTGTGTGTATATATATGCATGTATATGTGAAGATCTTGCATATATTTGAGTTATTCTTCAATTAAATATTGTAGAAACATATGATTTACGTGTTTAAATGTTTATATATGAGTTATTGTTGAGATTGAGGGTTCAATGGATGATTTGGGGAACGATTTAGAGTTGAGTTTCGTTAAAAACGAACTCAGGAACTAGGCACTGGACTTTAGTGTCCAGATTGGCCGACTAAGGGGTTCAGACTGGGGGTGTCCAGATTTGTTGTTTTGGGTGTCTAGACTGGCTGTCTGGGGTGTCTGGACCAAGAAAGTGTCCGAACCGCAGCTTAAGCTGTTCAAACACCAATGTGAAAAATTTTCTAAAAATGTCAAAATTGATTTTTAAATACATGTTTTGTGACCAAACTTAACTATTATTGATTTTTAAAGATGAAATGAACCTTAAATCATCATCAACGCTACATCAACTTTCCTCAAGCAAGATACAATCATAGGTGAGAAACTGTGTTATACCCCCACCGGTGTAAGAGTCAGAGGAACCGTGTTACACTCTCTGCCCTTTTTTGTTAGGGAATTATGCTACACTCTTAGTCAGACATCTGTTTAGCTCAAGTAGGAAATCAATATAAATAGCAGTTAGGGAACCGTGTTACACCTCCAATCAGCTAAAACTTAGGGGAACTATGTTGCACCCTTTGACTCTTCTGCTAGAGAATCGAGTTACACCTTTAGTCAGGTATCTACTTTTCTCAAGTAGGAAATTAATATAAATAGTATCTCAAGATTCACATTCTAGTTCCAATAATTAAACTTTAGTCATATATATCGACTGGGGATCGTTCGATATATTTCAAAATTGATGTTATCATTTTACTCAAATCATGAATGCCGTTCATATATATAACCCGTGCCTCAACACGTCACAATATAAATATGGCACTTTCGACCAATCAATAATCATAACATAAAGCTAGATGATGCAACTCTAGCCCTAAGCATATGATATGCTCAATCATATAAATAAATATCATCTCAATATAAAAATACATTAGTGGTGTAATACGATTTCCTGGCAGAAGGGCCATAGGTATAACACGGTTCCTCTAAGTCTTACACAGGTGGGGGTGTAACATGATTCTTTACTCAGTTTATATACATATATATTAAGTTATATATTTGCTATAAGCGTAAACGGTGCGGTTGGTGATCCTGCGTACTTTACTAAGTGTCACCCATCCTAAAATGAGGTTAGGGGTAGATAGAAACTAGAGTATGTATTGATATTGTACTTCATCACATCCCATTGCATGTGATTGCATTTATATTCTTTTATATTGAGATGTTGATATATGTGACTGTGACATTAATTGATGTGTTGTATGGTTTATCTACACTAAAACAATAAACACTTTTAGCGATCAAAAATTTGGTCGCGAAAAGTTATTTTTTGGTCGCTAAAACTTTTACCAACCAAATATAATTTGATCGCCTATTGGTCGGCAAAGGCTAGTGACAGAAGGTATTGGCGACCAAAAATATATTTGGTCGGTAAAAGTATAGTTTTTGCCAACCAAACTTTGGTTGTTAAAAGATACACCTTTGACGACCAACATATATTTGGTCGACAAAGGTTTACCCTTTAGCAACCAAAAATTTGGTTGCCAAAGGTTAGTTTTTGGCAACCAATTGGTCGCTAAAAGGGTCTTTATTGGAAATTTGAATTAATTTAAAAAGAATAAAAATTCAAATGTGGCACCACGTGGCATCATTTGCCGACATGTCATCATGCCATATGGTAACTTGTGTGTTCACCACGTGTCGACCTATGATTCCGCCACGTGTTGAATTTATATTTTTGAAATTTTTGTTGTTACTGATATTCGAACTCGTGCCATTTCTTTGGAAGTTTAAGTGGTTGACCACTAGGCCAAGCTATTATTTGTATATATATTTTACACTTTTTTGTATATATAAACAAACTTTTATCACTTTTGGCTACCAATTGGTCGGCAAAGGTGCCCCTTTAGTGACTAATTGGTCGCCAAAAGTACGACTTTAGCGACCAATTGATCGTCAAAAATGATAAAAAAATTATGATTTTTATTTAATTACTTTAACTTTTTTATAATAAATTTTTAACACCTTTACCAACCAATTGGTTGCAAGAAGTGCCCCTTTATAGACTAATTAGTTAGCAAAAGTGATAAAAAAATTTATTATTTTTATTTAATTATTTAAACTCTTGTTTCAATAATTTGAAATCATAAACAATATATGAAACTATATAGATATTTAGTAAATAATTTATGAATAACTATTATATTTAACTAAAAATAATTTTAAATGTTTTTTTTTATTTTCCTCCAATTCGTATGTGTAGCACATATTTAATACATATCTTTAATTTAGTTATATCATGGCTCACTATATATATATTTTTTTTCATTTTGTATTTATATTCTTAAAAATAATTTGGTCACATTTACTTTTAGTTTTAGAAAATTATTTTTAAAAAGTAAATTTTATTTCTAATAAAAAAATATTTTAGGTGATTATATTTGAAAATAAGTTCTAAAAAGATAAAGAAATGAAATTACTTAAAATTAATAAATAATATTTGTTATTTTTATTTTTAAATTTAAAATAATGTCACTTTAATATAATTAATATTAAATTACACTAAACAATTATTAGATATTAAAACGTTTAATATTCACTTGATTATAAGTCATACAAACTATAAAAATTACTCCAACATATTTACTTTGAAACAAAAAATGATTATACTTTCAAATTATTTAAATTTGATTTGGTGAATTTAGTTTTAGCATTAATTTGATAACATTCTTTTATTGATCTATGATTGTAATTTTTGATAATTTTTATAAATTAATTAAAATTAATAAATAAACGTTAAAATAAAATTTATAAAATCTAATTTAAATCAGACAAGGAGATAAATAAATTTATTTGAGAGAAAAATAGAGAAAGAAATTAAAATTCAATTATTTTTATTTATCCATTTCATTTTTTAGCGACTAAATTAATATTTGGTCGATGAAGAGATTTTTTTAGCGACCAATTGGTCGCCAAATGCTTAGAATTTAGCCACCAAACTTATTTGGTCGCTAAAAATGAATGTCAAAAATTATGAAAATATTTCGCGACCGAATGTTTTGGTAGCCAAAAGTCATTATTGACGCCAAAGGATAGAGGGAAATATTTTAGAACTCTTTAGCGACTAAATTAATATTTGATCGCCAAATGCCTAGAATTTAGCTACCAAACTTATTTGGTCGCTAAAAATAAATGTCAAAAATTATAAAAATATTCCGCGACCAAATGTTTTGGTAGCCAAAAAGCCATTATTGGCGCCAAATGGCCATTGTTGTCGCCAAATGATTGAGGAAAATATTTTAGAACTCTTTAGTGACTAAATTAATATTTGGTCGCTAAAGGTTAACTTTTTACGACTAATTGGTCGCCAAATGCCTGGGATTTAGCGATCAGTTTATATTTGGTCGCTAAATATAAATTATTAGTGACCAAATGATGTTTAGTCACTAAAAACTAATATTTAGCGATCAAATTTAGTTTTGGTCGCAAAAAATGGTCGTTAAAAATGCTTTTTTTTGTAGTGCTGGTTAATTATAAATTGGTTATGAAATAAGGGATATAAAATAGGAACTACGATAACCTGATTCTCGAAATAGGATACATAGGCAACTTAGGCTTAAGTAGCTTAAGTTCGATCTTAACTATAGGTAACAATAATTGTGTTTATTCTTCTTAACTGAGAATTTAATTATTAATATTATAAATTGTGTGACCTAAGGTGTAAGTTTGCTGTTTACATTTATAATGTCATTAATTTTAGAAAATATAAACATGATTATAGTATTTGTTCTGACCGTGCAAACATTCGATGTGATAATTGAAAATGGTGTTAAAGTGGATTATATTATTGATATATTGATGGTGATGTAATCAAATATTTTATATGGGAATAGGTAATGATTTAGGATATATTGATAACTGTAATTCAATGTGAATTGAATTAGATTTTATTTATTTGTTTTAGTTTTCACATTCTCATACCATATGTCCTGGATAATTAAATTACGGGCGTGACAAAAAGTTGTCAAAAATTTTAACAAACGCTAAAAAATTGTCAAAAGTTGCTAAAAATTATTAAAAATTATTACTTATTTTACCAAATATATTAAAAATTTTCAACTACTAACTTTTGATAAAAAAATAAAAAATTATTAGACTTCCAAATAGTCTATCAATGACTTTCAAATTGTGTTTATATTTACCATTTGTTGAACAAAGCTCAAACAAGATTCAATTAACTTGGCCTTTATTGAAGTTGTCTTATATGTCTTAATAAAACTGCTTACTTTTAAAAGCTAGTTAATAGAGAAAAAGAATTCAATAAATATAAACACTATACTAGTATTTCATACTACAAATATGGGATACATAGATTTCATACTATGTATATTCATAGAATTACAATATTGTATGTTAAGGTTATGTATGTGTTCGTAGATTTGAAATTAAGGAATTTAATGCTATTTAATTAAAGAAAATTAACTAAATATAACTTTTTAAATTTAAATATGAGTTTTAGTGGTTTAACGTACTATATTAAGATGAATTTGAAATCATCACACAAAAATAGTTATTTTAAAATTTTTATAATAGTGGCTCTAATATTTTAAGAAATAACGCCTTCATTACTTCGATAGTAATTATTAGAAAATTTTCAGAATGTATTTGGAATAAGGATTTAAAGAAGGAAATAAAAAGGAAAAGGGAAAGAAGAAAAATTAAAATTTCGAATACATGTCCATCTTTGAATAGATTAGAAAATATAATAAAGTAAAATAAATTCATCAATAAATTAATTTTATAATTTAACTATTTTAAATTTTTCAAATTTTATACATTTTTGTTTTCATTTCTCAACACAAACCAAATGAGAGAAAGGAGTCTGAATCTCTTTCCTTATTACTTTCCCTTCCCTAAATCGTCACTCCAAACACACCTAATTGTAGTCTTAAATAAATCGACTTTTTTATTTTACATTTTAATACAATTTAATTTCAAATTTATAAATTTTAAGAAGTAGCTTATCTTTAAATTGGGTTAGACATTCAAACTCGAGCTATTCTGGTTAGCTTTGTAACCCCTTCCAAATTTATATATAATGGGCGAAATTTGAGAACAGTAAGGCCATATGTGGATATCCAGCTATTTTAAATAATCAAATTTCAAATAAAATGATATTAAAATATAAGTAATAATGCGTGATTTTTTTTTAAATTACTCTCAAAATAATAGTGCTACTATCTCTTGAAATGATGGTATCACTGCTATGAAGAATTTTAAATAATTATTTTTTAATAATTAATTTTAATTCCATCGTATTAAATTACTCAAGCTGATAGTGAAATTTTTATTTAAACTGACAAATTTATATTTAAATAATTTTTTAAATAACAAATTCCTTAATTTCAAATACATATATAAACACAAATTCAAGCTAAATATTGCCAGAATCTATCATTGTACCAAAGTTTCTGAAATCAAGTAATTTGATTCAATTGTTTATGTGTAGGAAAGCTGGATGGTGTAAATAATGAAAGGCAGCTAGGATAAATGTGTGTGTATATATATATATATATATGTATTCATGAAAATATAATCTTTACTTTTAGGCTTCTCAGCCTTCGGCTATGGCATGCTGCTGTGAATGTAATCAAAGACAGGGCCCGGCTCCTTGCTTGAAAAGCAATTAAGAAGAAAAATGAAATAATAATTCTGCCTTATTGTGATTCAGTGGAAAAGGGAACTGCTTTTTACTATTAAAAAGTAATTTTTTAAAATTTTTTTCGTCCCTTATATGATTTTTTTATTAAAATATAATTTAATTTAAAATTTATAGCTTTTAGGCATGTTAATCACATTTGTTAACAAAATTAATAAATTCACATTTGTTTAAATAAAAGTTTAGAAAAACAAAAAAAAAATCAACTTTTTCATTGCATTTTTTTTAAACTGATAATTTTTACTCTAAAAATGAACATAAATTTTTTTAATTTTTTTATTTTTTGATTAATAAGTTAAAAAATTATAATATTTTAAAAAATCACATTTTAATAAAAAATAAAACAAAATAAAATTATAAAAAAAACTTTTTTTCCTATCTTAGTTAAGCAGAATCTTTAGACCTGTTTGAAACTCTACCAAACTTTACATCTTTACAAATCTTTGTAAAATTTAAATTTTTTACTTATTACATAAATTATAAGAATGTAACTTTTGCAAGTTTATATCAATTTTTACAACCCCAAACACCACCTTATTACTTTTTATACGGGAGAGAGGCAATTTAAAGCCTCGCGCATGTTCCTGTGACAGCAACCCTTTAGTTTTTGGTTCCATGCGCGCAGTCAATGCCTGGCCAATCATTTAAAATGTAGCGTTCTCTCAAATTATATTAAAATAACATGAATCAACCTTATCACTTTATATATCTTAAATGCTTTTTATTTGTAATTTAATTTTTTATAAAACTGTGTTTACAAACCGGTTACAAGGACTGTACTGAAAAAATCAGACCGCAGTTGATCAATCAACGATTATGATTTGATTGTATTTTAATATGGTATAACTTGTTATATTCTTTATTAATCACATTTTATTTAACTTTTATTTTCATTTTAAATTTAATTTTATCTCATTAAATTAAGACTATTAAATTAAATACAATCAAATTATCATCGTTGATTAATTCATGACAACTCCCGAACCCTAATATTATATATATACATGTAAAAGTAGGTACAGTGACTGCCAATGGGAGCACATGGAAGAGGAATGGCAAGTGGTGGTATGTCTATGTTGCATTGATTTCTCCGGATGTTACGTGCACCCAACTTTTCTCCTGTGAAGTCTTCTTCAATGGGGGGACAACAAACCCTATCATCAAACCTTTCATGCTAGAAATGGGTTGAAGTTACCTTCATGCTCATGACATAATAAAGAGAAAGCCCATCTTTGTCAAAATGGCAAGCCGTCAAGTGCGCCACACAAGCTTTTTGTCTAGACTTTGGGTATTTGATTTTTTTTTGGGGGGGGGGGGGGGGGTCGGTGTTGTCAAGAGCGACGGTAAAGGGGGGATTGCATGCCTTGATTGATGCTATTGTCGACGTCTCGAGGTCGTTTTGCCTTTACTGGTTTGGGGAATTGCTAGCATTAGCCAACGGTTTGAATAATTTTTGGTTGAGGGTCTGTTTGGAAAGAGTAACTATTACTCAAGACTAATGGTTATTTCAACAGTGGTTAAACTTTTTTACTCTCTTATATTTTAATATTCTTTTAAACTTTTAATGATAAAAATGTTAATTTAACAAAAATAAGTTAGCCACTTATAAAAAAGTCACTTTTTTTTTCTTCCCAAATACAAAATTAGCTAACTACTAGTCATTAGCCATTAATCACTTTTTTTCCCTTTCCAAACACAAAATTAGTTAGTTTTTTTTTTTTAGCTAACTACTAGCCATTAGCCAATGCTAATTCTTCCCAAACGGAGCCTGAGTTTGGGAAAAAATTGATTTTTTTTTTTGTTTGGGAAAAAAGTTAATTTTTTTAAGTAGTTAACCTTTTAGTTTTTTTTTTGATTTGATATTTTTGTTCTTCAAAATTTAAAAAATATTTTAAATGCAAAAAGATAAATTCGATTATTTTAGAAAAAATTAAAAAACTAGTATGTAAAAACTAAACTGCTAACTGTTATTTTTTAACCAAACGATCACTTAGTCTCACACGAGCTTCAAATAAGTTTGGGAAGAAAAAAAATTGAATTTTTTTTTTTGTGTTTGGGAAAAAAGTTAATTTTTTTAAGTAGTTAACCTTTTAGTTTTTTTTTTGATTTGATATTTTTGTTCTTTAAAGTTTAAAAAATATTTTAAATGCAAAAAGATAAATTCGATCATTTTAAAAAAAATTAGAAAACTAGTATGTAAAAACTAAACTGCTAACTTTTTTTTTTTAACCAAACGATCACTTAGTCTCACACGAGCTTCAAATAAATGAACATATGCGATTAAGAGATTGTTCGTTGCACTCCTTCAACTAAATTTGTTACTTTTCATCTTTCAAATTCCAAATGTGGCAAGAAAGTTAGAAGTCTACCAATAAATGAACATATGCGATTAAGGAAATGTTCATTTCACTCCTCCAGCTGAATTTGTTACTTCTCAACTTCCAAATATGGCAAGAAAGTTAGAAGTCTACTAAGATGTGGCAAATAAGTAAGTTTGACTTAAGTTAATTTGAGTGTTCAATTAGGTAAATTTAATTATACTCATTTAATATTTAAACCATAATTGAATAAATTTATGCGAACACAGTTAACTCCATCAATCCATATAATTTATTATATAATATAATCATTTATTTAGTTCAAATATGTGTATTGAAAGTGGATAGTTTTTTTTTTTTTTGGTAATTAAAGTGGATAGTTAGTTAGATAATGGATGGTAGAAGCATGGATACGAGAATAATCAGTAGAGACGATCTTGAAGGTTTGCTTAGCTAGTGAGATCTTAATTTATCCTCTGATAGTTAGTAGCTCGAATATTGTTAAGGTTGTATGAGATTTACTAAATCATTAATTTTAGGATTGGACTATGATAAACTTATATATAGATATTCATTGGATACCTCTGTCCAACTTACTTTGGCACTATTTGGTTTGTTAGAAATCAACAAAAATCTTTAAAAATTTCTGAAAATCTCTAAAACTCTCTAACATATTTTGATTATCTCGTATTTCGTGAAATCTCTATAAATTTCTATATATATCAACATATCCCAACAAATTTTTACAAACCCTAATATCGTTTTTCAAACCCCATTAATTTTTTTACAAACTCCAATAACTTTTTAATAACTTTTAACAAATCTGATATAAATCTATAGGTACAGACCGAAAAAAACCGTTTTTACAATTTTTTCTCTAACTTTTTTACACAGAAGTCAAAAAGTTTAATAATTTTTAAAAAAATTCTGATATAATAAATCCGTAGGAATGAACCCAAAAAATCATTTCCATGGTTTCCCTCTCCCCAACTTTTTACCACAAAAATCTAAAAGTTACACTACTCATCTTCAAAAAATGTGGTTTGGGTTGGAACACCAAACACCAAAAATTATTCCCAATCACATTTTTTTTTATTTGTTTTACCACCCCAAACGCTACCTTTATCCCATGTAAAAATAGATCCATATATACTACTTTAATTATGATGAATTTATAACTTTAGATGAATTTATAACTTTAGGTGAATTTATAGAGGCTCCTAACAAATTTAAATGAACGATTTTAAATAATGAATTTAAAATTATTAAATTTAGAATTTACCTTGCACCGACGCACAATTTTATACCTAATTTTTAGAGATACAAGATTGGTCTCTTTCAACATCTTAATTGTGCAATATCACAAGCTCTTGTCAAAAACAAATTGTCAATACTCTAACGTTTACTTCTTTAACAAGACCATTCATTGATCATTTAAGCATTAGATTACAATGGGAAATCGAAAATCGAAAATTGTAATCCCCAAAAATTTGTGGCGTTAATACAACATTGTTAACAACCCATGATTTGGAAAAGAATCTAGCTATCACCTCAACCCATGAAGTCCAAAATCAACAAAATATTAATTAAAAATGTTATAATTTGTAAAGAGTAATTCTATAATGTGAGCAAAATATGTCAAATTAAATTTGATCAAAAGATATAAAAATTTATGAGTTTATCATTTTAAATAAAAAAATCTTATTAAAATATATTTTAATTATAAAAATGCTACTGCCACATTATTTAAGTAACTTTTTTAACGTACTTTTTAAAAAAAAAAGCATTTAATTTTCATTTATAACGTGGTCTAATTCATCCTAAAACACCCATTTTCCAACCCCTAAGGACTAGCACGACGACTCTGTGTATAACCCACGTCCCAAAACAAAACAAAACAAAACCAAACCAAAAGGGGGTGTTATCAAACTTTGTAAAGCAAAACGAAAGCTAGTTATTGGGTTTATGTCAATCTTAAACGAGAAGATTCCCGGATTTGTTGGGTTTATGTCATTATTTTGCAAGGATTTGGTTTCCAAAGTCAATCTTACGTATCAAAATCTATGCTAACATATTTTGGTTTTGTCCATTTGTAAGTTAACTCAAACAATTAGGTGGTGGGTTTGGAGTTTAAAAAATAATAAAATATTTTGTAATTTTTTTTCTAGTGTTAGCACGTGTCATACCAAAAAATTTGAAGAAAATTAATTAAAATTTAAAAAGTTGATGATTTTTTATGAAAAAATAATAAAAATTAAAATTTATTGAAAATTTTTGGTACTCCAAAATTTCAAATGGACTTGTTATATCTGTTGTCATATATGTTTAAATGTATAGCAATGGTAATACAAATATAAGTAAGTTATAATTGTCGTTTATTGGGCTTGAGTTTAATAAACATTTTTGTTATCATGGTATAGTACTTTTATTTATTTACGAATTAATAGATGAATTTACTTACCAACAAAAAAAGAAAAAAAAATTAATGAGTTCTAAAAGGCAACTAAGGGGCTATTTGGAAGAAAAAAATTGGTAAAAAAGTACAGTAAAAATAGAAAGATGTGACATAAAGATGATATGTGTTAAATTTTTTTTTGGTAAGTAAATATGTGTTAAAATTTTATTGGAAGAAAGTACAAAAAAAAAAGTTAAAATTTAGTAACTTTTGATAAGTTTTGCCCAACTAAGTAGGGCCTAATTCTATTGTGACAATAAATGTTAGGCCATCAAATTCATAATTAATTTCAGTAAATAGTAAATTTTGAAACAACTACAAATTGAAACAACTGGTTGAATTTATGCCTATAGAAAAATGAAAATGATACCACAACTGTAATTTTACAATTATGATGGGTTAAGTATTTTTAAATAAAAAAAAAAAAATAAAAATTAAAAGAAAAAGAAAGAGAAAAAGGTAAAAGGAAAACCTTAATGATTCTTCTTTAATTAAATAAAGGTGTTTTAGGTGTGTAATTAATTAATCCTGCATTCTTAGCGCCTTCCTAATTAAGCCAAGCATGCTCGCCACGTGCCGGCAAATGGACGGGCATTGCCGGTTGCCCGCGCAGTGAGGGCGAGGTCTCTCTCCCTCTCTCTATCTCTCTCTGACAGAGCATAGATTTTGAATGTTCAAAAGACAGCAGCCACAGGGAGCGTGTGAGCCCAGCGGTGGAGTTCGCTCGAACGGCTCTCTCTGTCATTAATGTCGCTCTTTCGTTCTAACGCTCACTAACTCTGAACTCAGTTGCTCTCTCTTTCTCTCATTGCTGCTTCTCTTCTGCCCATTTTCTTTCTCTACTTTCTCTCTCTAAAAGTCTTTCCTCAGCCCCCCTTTCTCTCTCCTCCCTTTTTCCCCGTAGATTTTGCAAATATGTACTGCTAGAATTTGAATTCAGCTTAAAATCTAGGGTTTCTGCGGCGATGATATTTCTCGGATCCTTCCTCTCTCCGGTTCAAGGCATTCTCGTGCTTTTCCCGATCTAATTTTGCCTTTTTTTTTTCTTTTTTGCTTTTTATCATTTTGTCTATCTTGAGTTTGAATTTTGTGAAAATGGAGAGGTTTCGGCAGAAGAAGTCGAAGATTCGTACTGTCACAGAAGGTCAGTTTCCGTGTGTGTGTGTGTGTGTGTGTGTGTGTGTGTGTGTGTGTGTGTGTATGTTTGTTTGTGTGTTTTTCTATGCCTTTCTGAACAATGTATGCCTGTTTGGTTGCCGAGAAGTCGAGAAGTGGAGAAACTCTCTGTGGAGAGACTGTCTGTGTAGAGAATCTCTCCCTTTTTTCAGAATTTATCTCTGTTTGGTTGCTGAGAAACTGGAGGAAAAGCAAATAAGATGATTTTTGAAAACTTTGTTTTATTATTTTATTTTGTTTTTGTTTTTTGTTTTTTTAAATATGATATTAAACACTCTGATTTGAGGAGTTTTTTTTAATAAAAATTTCTCAATTTTAAAAGCAAGGATGCTCGGGATTGTGATAATTTTGTTTTTTTTTTTTTCCTTCATTTTCTCAGCACTCAAATGGAGCCTTTGTGTTTCTTTCTGTTTTGGTTTCTCTATTTGCTCTTTGGAGTGCTTGGAGTTCATTAATAAGGTTGAATTTTGGTTTTGTTTGAGCTTTTGGTAAAGTAAGCTTTGTTTGCAAGTGGAATTGAGTAGCTTCTTTTCCGTAGTGGTATCGAAATGATTTTGTTTGGTCCTTATCAATTTCGAGGGTTATCATTAGAAATAATTGCAGTCTCTAGTGCTTTAAAAGTCCTTATGATCAATTTATTTATAACTTCTCAAGGCCTTGATTTACCAAATTTGTGCTAATATCGAAATTTTCTTTGGTTTTTTCAACGCCAATTTGTGTCAATGCATTTCCCTGTGTTTCTTCAGAAAATCTGAGTTGTTCTATTTTTATTGAAAATTTTGAGTTTTTGGGGTCGAGCTGGATCGGCTTTTCAAATGAACTTTGATTTTCGGAAGAGATTCATAATTTTGTTCATTTTATTGCATACTATTTCCACCCAACGTTTCATGACCTGTTTTTGGTGATTTGCGCGTAGACAAATTGTGGTCATCTGCATGCATGGCCTTTATATAGGTATCATCTTGGAATGGTCATTCTACAATGTTATTATTTTCCAGGAATCAGAAAGATTCAAAGACAAAGAAGTCCAACAAAATTTGCATCAGAATCTAGTTCTTACAATGGCGTTACCACCAACGGAGATTTGGTATACTGACTTCTCTATATATTTGAGTTCGATGATTTGAAATTGCAAATTTTAACATTCACTTCTAGACATTGGCAACACAATGCTAACAATGATCATTATTCATTGTTAGTACTGAATTTGTGATTCAAAATTTTTTATTTGTACCTTTAGGTCACATGTGAGTCAGGGAAGAGCTCTTCAAGACAAGTTACTGGAACTCCAATAAAGAAGTTACTAGCAGAAGAAATGTCAAAAGAAACTGAATCCAAGAGACGCCCCCCAAGTGTTATTGCCAGATTGATGGGTTTTGATGGGCTGCCATCTCAGCAGCCTGTTAGTAGACAACATAAGGGGTTCTTAGAAACATATCAAGAGGGGACTGCATCGCTAGCATCCCAAAGGGATGGTAAACCGTATAAATGCCGATTGAATAGGAAAAAATCAATGGAGGAGGAAGAATTCAAGGATGTGTATGAGGTTTCAGAAACATCAAAAGTAGAGCGGAGCCGTTGCGTAGCAAAAGGGACTGTAAACTCAAAGCTTTCTGAGGCAGAGATGGCATTTGTTAGGCAGAAGTTCATGGATGCAAAACGTCTTTCCACTGATGAGAAGTTTCATAATTCAAAAGAATTTTCTGATACGCTTGAGATGCTGGACAACAACAAGGACGTATTGATGAAATTTCTTGAGCAGCCAGACTTCTTGTTTACAAAGCATCTTCTTGATTTGCAAGGTACTGCTTCCAGATCACACTGCAGTCGCATAGCAGTTGTAAATCCATCAAATTCAGAAAAGGACGAGGGCAATACTGTCGGGTTGAAGTTGGGAAAAAAGACTTTAGGAAATGACAATAGCTCTACCCGGAAACATCATGATAGTCTTTCTGTGTACTCTTACAACCATCATGGAGTTCGAAAACCTCTCAAGTCCTCAAATTTTCAATTAGAAGTGAAGCCTGAGACAGGCATCCTCCCAACAAGGATTGTTGTTTTGAAGCCTAATCTTGAAAAGGTGCGGAGCACTACTAAATCTATTTCATCACCCGGATCTTCCCATGGTAATCTGTCAGATTATAGAACTCACGTGGAATATCATAGTACTCGTTTCAATGAGACAGGACCACGAGTTAAGAATAACATGTCTAGAGAATCCAGAGAAAAAGCAAAGGAAATTACTAGGAGAATGAGAGAGAGTCTTCACAGCAAGCCGATAGATACCTCCTCCATATTCAAAGGATATGCTGGGGATGAGAGCTCATATTACGTGTCTGGAAGTGAATCTGGAAATGAATCAGATGTGACAATGCTAACTTCTAGAAAGTCCTTTGACTTGAGTAACCAAGGGAAGCCTTCATCATCTTCTTCACGTGAATCTTCTGTAAATAGGGAGGCCAAGAAGAGACTCTCAAAGAGGTGGAAGATGTCCCAAAGGTATTATCAAGATGTTGGACCAGTTGGGAAAGGCAGCACTCTGGGTGAAATGCTTGCTATTTCTGATGGGGAAATTAGGCCTCAGAATTTTGATCCAATGATTGATCTGGAGGGGTCCACTGACAGATTTGGTAGCAATGATGATACTGCAGAGTGGGATAGTCCTTCAGGTATTAGTAGTAGGGATGGTTGGAAGGATGAATGTTTTAGAAACTCTTCTAGATCGAGATCTGTTCCTGCTTCTTATGTTGGCTGCAGTGGTCCTAAATCAAGTGTGCAATATGGAATTCTTGACCAGGACAGTCATTTGATCTCAGGAGAAACCATGAATCAGGGTAGAAATAAGGCAATCATGGGTAATTTCCATATGAAAGAAGATTATTCGTCCAGAAGCTTAAGAGCTGGCAACAAGAAATCTCGGTCATCTTATCTTACCTGCAATGATGGTACTGACTCTTTAGGGGAAAAACAATTTAGCCAATCTCAAAAGGAGATCAACCTTGAAAAGAAAGATCAGTCTGAACAGAAGTCTTTGGTTGCTGAGATGCCAGCTGGTAGTGTCAATGGTAAAAGTTTGATTACTGATGCCAAGGTGAACGTGGTAAGTGAGGACATGGTCATGTGTTCTGAATCTTCTGATGAGTTGCCCCAAATACCATCAACTTGTTTGATAAAAAACAGCAATTCTTCTACTCCTGGTCCAGATGATTCAAAAACACAGGTTTGATTCACTTGATTATCTTTTAATATTACTTGTCACGATATAGATACCGTTATTATGACAACCATGGTTGACATAACTGCCTTTTCTAGAACCTCTGGGTCAACACAATTCATTTTACTTTTTCATTAAATTTTTTAGGTGATTTAGCTTTGTTTGACTTTTAATGTAAAACTATGGTTGACTTTGTTTAGGTGATTTAAGTGAAATACATAATTCTTTCTTCTGTGCTTCTAATATGATTTGTTGTATAAAAATCCCAAGTGATTAGAACTTTCCTTTCAATAGTTTCGTGATTCAATTCAAAGTCTTCTTTCAATGTAGAACCAAAAAGTCGTATCTAATTTGATTTGGTATAAAGTTAGCGAGGACCAGAAGTCTAGAACCATTCGATAATTTCCTTATTTAATTCGAACTCTTTTTTTGATATGTTTTTGTTTAACTAAAAAAAATATAAAAATACCTATGGTATGTTTCTTGAGATTGAGTGAAGCATAGGTGGCCCTGATGGATGCCTTATTCCAGCTTCCAAGCCACATGTCCATGAAAGTCTTCAAGCCTGGTTCCTAGCCATTAATGGCCATAGTCTAGGTTCTGCAATGATACTCTTGGGTTTTACTAGCTCAAGGAATATATTATTCAAGGATGAGATTTTTGGTTTATTCAAAATAATGAAAATGTTTGGCTCAAGTTGGAGTTATGGTCTGTGGATGGAACCTCTTATGACTAAGGGAAGGGGATGCTTCTAATGGCTAGCAGATGTCTCCATGAGCGTTAGGAGTTTAAGGCTATAGTCATTATGTGCGTTATCTCTAGCTGATAATGGCTTAATTCTGGACTGGAGGGTAAATAAGAGGTCCATGTGCCACCTCACAAGGATGGCATGTGGAGCCACATCCAAGGAGATCGATGTGCTAGTGAGATGATTTGATATGTCACCTGGGTGATAGAGGCACACCTTTGCACAGATGTCTTACAAGGAGAAGGCTGCTAATCAATACTGTAAGTTTGTTGCCTACGTGTAAAACCTCTACCAACTGAAGTCAAAGTTACCAGTATGAACCCCCCAGGCATCATTACATGGCTCCTGGTTCTTGTAGGGTGGATCAGGAGCTTTAGGGATTAGTTCCACTAAAGGTGGGAATAGTGGATACCCTTCGCAATAATAATAGTAACAATAAAATCCATGAGTTTGTTTTGCTGCAAATAGGGATTTATTTCCTTTTCATTTTTGTTTCTGGAGTATTCTACCTTGTGACATGGGAGGTTTTGTTGAACAAGGAAGTTTGATAGATAGATATGGTAGGAGCTGAAGAAGGGATTATTGAAGGGAATTACATAATTGCTGGTTGTATGTGAAGAACTAAATCATCATTGCCCATGGAGGCTACTACCGGAATTGGCTGATTAGTGAGCGTCTTGGGAGAGTTGTATAGAGTGGTAAGTTGATTAATAGATAAGGTGGGAGGGTTGAAGGGGATTATTGAAGGCAATACCTTGGCTGTTGCTTGCTTGAGGAGAGAGAATCACTGGAGACAAGCGAAGCTTCGCCGGTTGGGCAAAGTTGGAAATAAGCTGTATGGTGTTCATCAATTAATACTTCTGGATGATGCATGATAAAAATACTAATTTGGAGATTTCCTTTTCCATGTCTGTGATCGGAGTAAACAAGTACATGATGCATTAAATGCTTGTGAATTGTTTCAATCATTCTCTTTCAAATCCGATAAATTAAGTTAATTAAGTTTCCTTATTCCTTTAAATAGTGACATTATTTTTGATTTATGATGTTCCAGGAACCTCAAATTGGACCATCTGAAGAAGATATGGTTCTGATGCAGTGCCCAGTACCTGAACCACAATCTCCGTCAAGCTCAAAGGAGGCTGATCATCCAAGTCCAGTTTCAGTTCTGGAAGTCCCATTTTCAGAAGATGTATCATCTGGTTATGAATGCTTTGAGCAAGTCAATGCTGATCTTCACGGTAACTAAAATGTGCTTTTTATTTTTTAAAGGATTCACTATTTTAAACCACTGTACCCAAGAAACATGAATAATTTAAGGTAGATGTGTTCGTGTTTGACATATATTTAACACACATACTTGTTGGATACTCTCTTGGCAATTGGCACGTGTTGAAAACTTAACATTAATTAACATATATGTATCAAATATTTATTTAGAATCCATGGGTAAGTTTGAAAAATCAAATATTAAATTAAAATGTATTTATACTTATTAATCCCTTTCTAGTTTTTTCAATTTTAGGATCACTAAAATCCCAAATCTTCCAAATTGTAACATTCAAACCCCCCCCCCCCCGGAAAAAAAATCGTCCAATTTGCTTACAAATAGAAATTTATTATATAGATTTAAATAACATATAATATTAAATCGTTGTTACTTGTATATGTGTGAAAATTCATATTTTTCATGGCGTGTTAGCTTATTCGTCTTGTGTCGTACCTGCATTGAATGTCTATGTCAATTTTTCTTAGGGTGGAACTCTAGGAGTCATCACACTTCACACCATCCCACAGGACATAATTATTACCCTTTTCCTTTTGAAGGAGCGTAAACAACCTAAATTGGAAACATGTGTGGTGCAAATATTTGGTGACTAGTAAGCTCAGTCTAAATCTTAATTTCATCTTTTGTTGCCTTGCAACTTGGATCGAGTTAATTCCATTGTTCTGCAGTAATCGTCTCAAAAACAATTTAAGGCAATATTAATCATTTCCTTAATCAGGTCTCAGCAATCATTTTGTTGGAATGATCTCATTTTCATATGTTCTCTGCCTTTATCATCAATGTACCCAAAAATACAAGCACTTAATTTTTATCTATTATCTTCTTTGTTACTGGCAGAGCTTAGAATGCAGCTCAAGCTTCTCAAGATGGAATCTGGAGGATTTGCAGGAGGGGAGATCCTTGGGTCAAGTGACACGGATGTCGGCCCAGGATTTCTCGCAGCCTGTGAAGAGAATGGAATATTTAAATATGAGAGCTGGGAATCATCTTATCTAGTGGATGTGCTAGCCGGCTCTGGATTCGATGATGCCAACCCCAGTACGATCATCTCAGCCTGGCATTCTCCAGATTGCCCTCTCGACCCTTGGCTGTTTGACAACCTTGAGAAGAAGTACTGCAACGGGAAGACGTGGTCGAGGTCTGAAAGGAGGCTGCTGTTTGACCGAATAAATTCTGGGCTCTTCGAGCTTTTCCAGCGGTACAAGGACCCAAATCCATGTACAATATTGAAGGTCTGTCCCAATTGGCACAGATACGGTGGTCTTGACTACGAGCTGCATAAACTACTGACAAGCGAAGAGAAGAAGGCAACAAACGAGGACGTGACCAAGAGGATGCTCGACCGGGAGATGGGGTGGCTAGATTTCGGGGATGAAATCGACGTAATAGGTAGGGAGCTCGAGAAATTGTTGATAGATGACCTAATAGCGGAGGTTGCAAATATGTAGAATACGGATCAAAACTGCACTTTAGGAAGAGCTGCATTCAGAAGATGATGAATAAAAGGGATCATTACACCAAGAAATGTACTCGATGATCGCCATATTTTGGCTCTCTCTCTCTCTCTCTCTCTCTCTCTCTCTTACATCTTGCTGTTAAGAAAATCTCTTGAGTTTAATATTGATAATTGAAATACAGATTCTGCGGGGGCATGTTCTTGAACAGGTTTAGTTTTTTCCAATCACAATGCAGGTTTGTATCCGTGGCTCATTTATATGCTGAATCTGTCCAAGCCTAGCTGAACCGACAGGTAAATTTATGTGGATTGGATTCGGCTGTTCCATTCCAGAACTGGTTTGGTTACTTTGGTATCTTGAAGAGTGGATTGATTTTTATGTTTTACTAGAGGTGAAAAGAAAAAATAAATGTGAAAATAGAAATGCTAGAAGGACAACATGAGGGCTAAGATCTTGGAAACGGGCTGTAAATCTCACGATATATGGATATCTATCTATATATATATATATAGATATATTTTCCGCGAATTAAAATGAATCGTCACATTGACATAGAACGGAAAATGCATCGAAGACAAAATTTTAAACAAACAAAAACACTAGGCCAAATATATATGATACATGATAGAAAAAAGAGTCCCAAGAATACACCTGGACTAGGTTAACATATATTAATTTGTGTTTGTGGACGGAATCGTGTTCAACTTTGGTTTATGCGAGTTCGTTCGGTCTGCGTTTAGCTCTCATGAATAGTTGGATTAATGAAAAGCAGCCGTAGTTTTGATTTCTAATATAATAATATAATAAATCAAACCTTGATCATGATCAATAGTTCAATTAATCAAGAGCAAGATATAATAATATAATAAATTAAGCTTTATGAATAGTTCAATTAATCGGTTGCATTAAACTGATCAATAATCAAAATAACGTCGTTTTGAATCTTTAATTTAATATATATAATAATGTAATAAATTAAACCTCAATCATGATCAATAGTTCAATTAATCAAGAACGTAATATAATAATATAATAAATTAAGCTTCATGAATAGTTCAATTAATGGGAGCATTAGACTGATCAATAATCAAAGTGACGTGGTTTTGAATCTTTGATTTGATATATATAATAATATAATAAATTAAAATAAATTGATTTGTTTGACTAAATTAAAATTTAAAATAATATAATAAATTAAAATAAATAGTCTCGTTAAACTAAAACTCCATAGTTTCACTGAACCAAAATGCAATCTTTTGTCATTTTAATCAAAAAAAAAATTATTTGTTATGTATTTTTTATCTAGTCGACTTGTAATCTTGAGTCGAGTGCTTATAGATTTAGATACTTTTATTTTTAAAGGGTAACAAATCATACTCAAATTCCGCTCGTTAGTTACAAATTACAACTTAATTCGTAATTATTAATAATGATCGTTACATAATTACAAAAACAATCACAATCCTCAATAATTTTAACATGCATGATAACAGTAACATTTGAATAACGGTAGAATTTATTGTCATTACTTTCCGGAATGATTGCTTGATTTTCAAGAAAAAGAAAAAAAACAAAAAAGGCCATTATTGAATCAACCCAAGTAATTAACATGCCTAGAATGGGCTAATTATAGGAAGAAATTAATTAACATTAATATCTATAAAAACGATACTAGGTAATGTACTGATCAACATTATGTGCCCCTTCAATCATATAAATTCCAAATCACAGTACGTAACTAACTGCTATTTCATCTACCCAACAAATTAATCGAAAGGAATGTCCTAAATAAAAAAAAATAAATAAAACAAATAAATAAATAAATAAACAATGAAACTAATTAAAATAAATTAATTAATTCAAACGATGGAGAAAGCCTTGAGGGTCAAGTTGCTTGCACAAACCAAGATAAGTAAGATAAAGAACTCGGTCTTTCGCACCGGTTCGATGATTCCCAGTGTGCTTGCAAAAATACCTCAACTCGGCAAGCTTGCAACACCCAAGCATTTGTCCCAATAGCAAGAACAACCAATTGATGGATCTCTTCTTTTTGATCACTGGCTTCACGCAGCTCTTTTGCCCGCAAAATTCACAGTCTGGGAGGATCGGGTTTACCCAAACCTTCGGCGCCCGATCGCGCATTGTGTCCTTATTCGTCGACACGAAGGATGCGATTTCGAGGAATTTCTTGTTCAGATCGAACTCAATCTCGAACTGTTTGTCGCACTTCTTGCATTGCACTAGGCCTCGGATTTTGTTTATTCCGATCGAGGATAGGTGGTGGAGATTGTGAACCGTGGCTCGTTTTGCGGTGGCCCATGGGTATGGCAGTGGTATCGTCTCGCTCTTTCCGGCCGCCCTGAGAGCCTGTATTGGCGTCCGCCGGGTGCGCGAGGGTCGGATCGAGCTGGCAGCGGCCCCTTCTTGACTGGACGTCGAGGGATCAATTGGGAGATAGATGGTAGAAGGTGGTGGTGGTGGTGGAGATGGTGGGGGAAATGGGTTTTGAGTTGGAGTGGGGATTAAGTCTTGTGATGATGATGATGATGACAGTGAGAGTGTAACGAGCTCCTCATCTTGGCTTTCGCATTTGAGTTCTCTCAAGGAATGATTCATGGGCGTGGTTTATTTATTTATTTATTCCAGCAAGGAAGGGAGACAGAATTGATAGAAAAAGAGGGGAGAGAGACACACAAGACTTGTTTATAGGGAGGGGGAAGAGAAGTGGGAAGAATTAGAGGAAGACAATGGGAAGAAGGGAAGACAAGCTATAAACTGGAAATTATGCGCAGGGAGAGAGAGAGAGAGAGAGAGGGGGGGAGAGAGAGAGGGTGGGGGGAAGAAGAAGAAGAGAGAATGTTTGAAGAAGTCTAATTCTTACTAGAAATGTTGATTAGTATTCAAAAATATATATATATAAAGATGAGATTTTTACCTTCTTATTTGACTCCAACAATAACAAATTTGGAGTAAAAATCGGATCTCCATGCTATCTATATATATATATATATAGCTGCCAGAATGATCCTCTGTATGTACATATACCTATTCCAGTTTTAACCAGTCCAACCTCTTTAGCTAGCCTCTCGTATTAACCCTTGACAAGTTAACCCTGGTTTGCATACAGTTTCTAACCCCCACTTCTTTGCCTTGGGGCCATTCTACAAGAGATTAATAACAAGTAGTTAAGGGAATGTTAATTTGCTGTTTGGTACAAAAATTCAAACCTGCACAAAGGACGTGCCTTACAGGTACTTGCAAGTTAATTTTTGTTAGTCGCGCACATAAAGTCAAATGTTCATGGTGGGTGGACTTAGTTGAGGTGGGGAAAAAAAAGTACATATGTTCAGTTGATAGCTTCGTTCACATGAATGGTTTGCTACTTTTTCTTATTATGGGTCTTGCTGTAGCTAGATAGTAATTAACGGGGAAAAAAAATGGATGAATTTTTGGGAAGAAATTCAAAAAGTATTTAGATGAACTTAAATTAGAAAAAAAAATTGTCCAAAAGATGACATGAAAACTTTTAAATGAGGGTGTGTGCAATAATTACTACAAGTTAGCAATATATAGATATATATATATATATATATGTGTGTGTGTTTAATTTTAGTCGTATTTAAAATATTTTAAGCATAGCTGTTTTGGGGCCCGGGCGAGGGGAAGAACTATCATTTATTAATGTTTTGTGACACTCGTAATCAAACCGACCTTAGCTCAGTTGGTAGAGCGGAGGACTGTAGTGGGGTAATCCTGAAAGCTATCCTTAGGTCGCTGGTTCGAATCCGGCAGGTCGGAACTTTATTTTATTTTCGTCTTATTCTCAATCGATTAATATAGGGCCTATTTGGCACAACGAAAATGTAATTTAAAAAATTTTATTTTATTTTCATCTTATTCTGAATCGATTAAGGGAAATATATATATATATATATATAGGGTCTGTTTAGCACAACAAAAATGTAATTTAAAAAATTTTATTTTATTTTCGTCTTATTCTGAATCGATTAAGGGAATATATATATATATATATATATTATTCTGAATCGATTAAGGGAAATATATATATATATATAGGGTCTGTTTAACACAACAAAAATGTAATTTAAAAAATTTTATTTTATTTTCGTCTTATTCTGAATCGATTAAGGGAATATATATATATATATATATATATATATATATATATGTATATAGGGTCTGTTTGGCATAATGAAAATGTAATTTGAAAAATTTTTTGGTATTTCACACATGAACACCAAACCATGAATAGTATCGATTAAGAAAAAAAATACATACAAGGTTTGTTTGGCACAGTGAAAAATGTGATTTAAGAAATTTTTTAGTGTTTGGCGTGTAGTCACCAAATCATGTTTTTTTGGAGATAAATAGTATTGATTAAGAAAATATATATATATATATATAAGGCCTGTTTGACATAGTGAAAAATGTAGTTTGAGAAACTTTTTGGCATTTGGCGCATAGCCACCAAATCACATTTTTCAGAGATAAATAGTGAAATTTTTTAACTTTTGCATCAATCTTTTTGGAGAGAGAAACCATTCAAACTGTTTTTTTGTTTCGTCAAAATAATTTTATGTCAAAATTTATTGAAAGTGATTAAAAAATTTTTGGAATTTATAGAAAAATTATTGGGGTTTGTGAAATGTTATTGGGATTTATAAAAAATTTATTAGGATTTATAAAAATTTATTGTGATATGTAGATATATTTAAATTTATAAAAATTTCATAAAATACGAGAAGTACAAAATGTATTAGAAAATTTTAAAAGTTTTCAAAAATTTTTAGTATTTTTCAGAATTTTTTTTATTGTACCAAACGGACTCATAGTAAAATAAAATATATTAATCAATAGTTTTTCAATGTAATTCGCTTTAATTTCCTAAGTTTTATGCCCTTTTTTTATTAGGTATCAGAATTCAAATTATAAAATTTCAAAAATGTCTATTTCTTTTTTTTTTTTGGGACAATATTTATCTAAACACAACTTAAATAAGTATAAAGTTGAGCTTTTGACTTTCATTTAAATAAAAAAAAGGTCAAACAATAGAAAGAAAGAATTTTGATTCCTAACCATTTTCATGACAAATCCTTAATTCAAATACAAGTTAAGTGAATATAAATTTTTACAATTCAGAACGTGGGTCCCAAACTTAATGATTATGTTCTGAGATTATTAATTACTAAAAAAAAATGTTTTGAGATTATTATTATTATTATTATTATTATTATTAGTATGATCGTTTAGACTTTTGAATTTATTATCAGAGTGTGACATTTAATTATTATAATATCATTCAATATTATTTTATGGGAATCAAGGATAAAGATAAAAACTTTGATTGATCGAATGTTGATTTGACTTAACTTTAGTTTAGAATATTAAATTCTATTTGCTTTAAATTTGTCTTGAGGTACAAAATTAGGGGCACGACACTTTAACTAGGATTAAAACTATAAGGGAATGATGTCCTACTTAAAAATACATATATAAAACTTAAAAACATAATAAAAAATATAAAATTGAGTTTAATTGAAATTTAAATACTAGAAATCTAATATATATATATATATATATCTATATGTATGAGAAAAATCCAAAGGAAATTTTAATTACAAAAGACCTGAAATTGGACTCCTAAAACTTGTCAAAATAATAATTTTTTCCAACTTAAAGACTAGAAACTAAAAAGACATGTAAAAAAAAAAAAAAAAAAAAAACAATTTCTAAACAAATTTGGATTCGAATAAACACCAAATTGAACTCAAAAAACATTTCAAAAATATTTAATTTGAGTACTTTAAAGATGAAAATCAACCAATGAACAACCTAATTCATTAAATTATGAAATTAAAAGATGATTGACTGTTATTGCTTTTGTGGAGTTTTACTTCGACTTCACATAACACTTCATAAAATTCATTTTTTTTAAATAAATTAAAGTGTTTAGACAACCTTACATGTATTTCAATTAATTCTTGGGGTCACAGGTAAACTTTATTTAAGCTAACTCTCATGTAAATTTCAATAAACTTAAAATTTCACCAATTAAGCTAATCCTCGTATTAATTTTCCATAAAACTTATGTATGAATACTTATGTTAATTATATATAAATAAACATTTAATTGGGAAGCACACGATCAAGGCAACATATTAACAAATTCACAGGGAATTGAGTCAGTGTGCCAAAGGCAACCATAGTTCAATATCAAATACCGAAAAAGGACATAAGTCTGCACTAATATTTTCATTCACTGCCACCCCCCTCCCCAAAACACACACACACACACACTCTCTCTCTCTCTCTCTCTCTCTCTATAGCACTGTTCTTTTTTTTTTTTTTAAATTTAATTTTCACAAACCAATTAATAACCACTCCTTAATTTGCCAGCTTTTCTTCTTGATTTGGGAGGGAACGTTGGAGCTAGTTGCAGGGACAGAAGAGGCCGATGACATTGGCGGCGTCCACAGCTGTGCATTCTTCACTTTTGATATGCTCTCAAGCACACCCAAGGGCGTCACCTTCCCCACCACTGTTACCTTCTTTGCTGCAAATTCTATCTCGAAAGATGTCACCCCTGCTCATATATACATATATATATAACATTGTTTATATAACTGACGCTAATCCTATATAATGGTAATAAATGGGACTAAAATAAAATAAACTCTGAATATATATATATATATATATATAGCTGCGTTTTTGCAGTTTACATGGAATCCACCTCGTCTATTTATTTGTCATTGTTAATCTCTATGTTTCCGACCAAGTTTTTAATTTGGTTGTTTTATTAAATTCATCTATTAAAAGTGCATGTAAATTATGAGCACGTTTGAAATGATGAAAAGTAAGATAAAATGAGATCAATTGTGAATTTATAATTCATACAATAAAATAAAAAGTGAATAACTTTTAAAAATTTTTAAAATTTTTTAATAGATCAAACGTAGCTTTTATATATTATGACTAATTGTATTATTATTATTATTATTATTATTATTATTTTGGTTTGACTGTTGGTTGGGCCCAATTTTCCCCAAAAATAATGGAATGGGAGGTGTGAAGTCTGTGCGGATGATACCTTGCATTCTAGAGAGGTGTTTCCTCAATTTGCCCTCACAGCCTTTGCAGTGCAGGGAGACCCTCAAGACAACAACCTGCAAGATAGATATATACCATCAACATCACACACACACCCAGAGACACACAAACACACATAATTATTAGTATTAGGGCCACCATTGTATCACTTTCATTTTCATCATCATTATGATGACCAACAACCAATATATATATATATATATATATTTAATGGTATATTTAGAGTGATAAAAAGTAAAATAAATTGTGAGTTTATAATTTGTGCAGTGAGATAAAAAATAAATTACTTTTAAAAATTTTTAATAAAAATTAATACGCCAAACATGTTCTAAGTATTTCATCTCGTGAAAGAAGGAAAATAATATAAAGCAAAAATAATTCGTCGAGCAAAAATTACTCAGAAGTGTGCGGAAATATTTGAAGTTATCATTTTAAATAAAAATATTTACGGGACGTTCTTTAATTCTAAAATTATCGTTGATGCGCTGCTTTCAGTTTGATACGATAGAATAGCGTCACTTGTCAAACAATTCTCATCACTCATGCAATTTTTTGGCTGATACATTGTGAAAAGGAGAAATAATTACCATTTATTGATACTCACAAATATGTTTATATATAAAAATAATAAAATAGTATTTGCCCATTTTGTTGTAATTTAATACAAAAATATTTCATATTTCTGAAAGAAAGAAATATGTTGGAGAAATAAAATAGATTAATTTTTTTTTTTTTTTACAACTAATCTAAGTTGTTTAAGACTAACTAATTATTGATGCCAAGAGATGCATCTCGGCAGTTCTATAAAATGTCATGTCCCATTTTTCGAAAATAAAATAAAGGTCTCGTTTGGAGCAAAAAAAAATAAAATAAATTGAGATAAAATGTGATTTGAGATTAATTTTGGCATCTTTTTTTTTTAAATAACAAACCGTGGGAACGATTTTTTAAATCTATTCTCACGGATTTAAAAAAATTCATAAAAAATAGCGATAATGGTACTCGTTTGAAAGCTTTCGACATGAAAAATATGATTGTATAAAAAATTTACATATTTGATTAACCTACTTTTAGATTTTTTTTACTTTTTTAGCGAAATATTAGAATTTTTTGGAATTAGTGATGACAGAAAAATTAGAAGTAAAAGGGTTGTTAGAGATTTATTGAGTTTTTTGAAATTTTTTTTTTTAGGCCAAACCGACCCAAAATAAAATAAAATAAGCTAAAATTTGAGTGAGTAGACATGGGCTCTTGGCAGTAACTAACTAAATCAATTATATTACTAGCTAGGAAGTACAGTAAATTTTCCAGGAAAATTACACTGGGTTCATCTGGTTCTGTTATTTATAATAATAATAATAAAAAAAATCGTAGCACGAGCTGCCTTCTTATCCGCCATAAAAGTACCTTGATGAAACTCCTCATAACATGCTAATGGTGGGTGTATATATGCATATACTCACCGACAATAATCACCACCTATATATTATACATACATATACACAAATACATACACACATATACATAGAGAGAGATAGAGAACCTGATCAGGAGGAGGAGAGGAAGAGGGTGGTGGTGCCGCTGGTGCATTTGAAGCAGAGGACTCCTCTGTTTTCAACTTGGGAACATCCGCTGGAACCATGGCGAAACCCGGGTCAGAATCCGACAAGACGTTATCTAACAAAGCCGTGTCTCCCAACAGGTACCTAGAAGAGACTGGAGGGCTGATGAAATCTCTAGGATTGGAACCCAGTTGGCTCTGCTTATCGCTCGTGCTCTTCTTCTTCTTCTTCTTCTGATCAGCGGCGACTGAATTGGAAGAAGAGCTCTTCTTGGTTTGATCATTGGACTTCGAAGAAGAGGTCTTTCGACCGCCCTTGTGGTGTAGTTGGCTGTAGGGTCGGGGAGGTATGGGGGGTGACTGAGAAATATTAGTGCAAGGTGGGTTGAGAGGGAGGGCTTTTCCAATGCGTTTGGCGTCTCTGATGATTGGGTTGTGGCGGTCGATGGCTCGGCCGCCGCCGCCGCCTCCGCCGAGATAGACGGTGGAAGAAGAGGACGATGAGGATGAGGAGGAGGGTTGGTCCATGCTCAGGTGTATGGCGGTTGCGGCTTGAGATGCGCAGAATAAATCGATTCCTCTCATCTTTTGAAAGTGAGTAGCAGGACTCGTTGTAGCTCTAGCTGATGGTTTAGAGAATCTGCATTTCAACTTTTATAGAGAGAGAGAGAGAGTGTGTGTGAGTTTTCAATAGATTGGTTGTTCTGCTTTTTAGCTTGTCTTGACAAGGGGGGAGAGAGAGAGAGAGAGAGAGAGAGAGGGGGGGGGGGGGGAGGAATGCAGGGGAACTGGAGAAGTTCCCCGTTGAAATCACTTGTGGAGTAGCTATCCGATGTAGGGAGGTCTAAGATAATTCTATCCTACGTACAACCAATGGCCGCGTGCCACATCTGCGGGTACCCCAAACCTTATTCTGTAATTCCCCCTAAGCTTATCTGATCTGCTGTAAAAGAATTAACCCGGAATCACAGTCCAACTGGTCCACACGGCCCGGTTCGGATGAAAAGTAACAGTTTGGTTCGAAATTTCATAAAATAAAATTATTATTGTTCATATCTTTATTTTATTATTTTTATTTTTATTTTTTTAACATTTTCAAAGCCATATTCGGCCTCATTTTCTACCCTGTTGCTGAAAACAATCGCAGATCTTTTTAATTGAAATGAAAATATTAGAGATATAAGGCCTAACCCAAAATTTTGAAGGGTTCAAAATTGTTTGGAGGTGAAAAAAGCATATCTTTTTTTTTTTTTTTTTTGGTTCTTTTGTACTCTAAAAATTTAAAAATTTTCGAATAGGGAAATATTTAAAGTTGATAACTATGAAAATTTACTAGTGCATCAAAAGTTATCAATTTTGAACGAATACAAAGTTGAATTTTACAAAAATTAGCAATTTTTGGTTAAAAAAATAATTTTTTGGTAACCAAACGAGCTAAAAAATTAATTTTTATACCAAAAGTTACTAATTTTATCAAAATCATATAAACAAGAATACTGATAAAACATTATCTAGTTATATGAGAGTCGTTTGGACAACCAAAAGTGGTCCAAAATTGAAAAAAGTAAGGAATGTCAGTTACTTTTTGATATTTGAAAAATCAATCAGAAATAACTAAAATAATCTGTTGAAACGGTGCAAAGTAAACCATTCTAACAGTCTTCGTTAAAAAATAGTACAAAAAGCTAACAAATATTAAAAAAAGTGAAAAAATTGATAACGTTTTGTAGTTTTTTGTAACTTTTTATAAAAGTTCGTAAAATTTAAATTTTGAAAATAAATACACGAAAAACAAAAATAACACAAGTTAGTAAAAATAGGGCCATAATATTTGTAACATTTTGTAACTTTTAATGATTTTTGATCGAACCAAACAGGGCAATAATATTTTATGCTTTTTAATTAAAAAACATTTTGGTAACTTTATTATTTAAAGAAAAAAAGAAATTAATGATTTTATTGAAAACTTTTTAGAGGGATCTCTTGTTAAACAATAGATGTACTTTTTTAATTAAAAACATTTTGGTAACTTTATTAGTTTGAAAAGGGAATTATTAGTGACTTTATTAGTTTAAAGTGATAAGCTGGGTTTAATTTTTTTTATTAATTGAAAATAATTCAAAAATATATTTTTGTGGCGTCAATTTAGCATGCAAAAATTCTAATTCAAACAGAGTTGCATTAGTTTAAAATTAAGCCAAAATTAAGCCAACGCATTATCAGGGTGCTGCTCCAAATTCTTGCAAAGAATAATCCAGTGCACGAGGGACATTTTTAGAATTAATAAATATTAGAGCGCATTTGTCAACTAGTGTCCGAGGGCATTCATTAAGAACTAATAAGAAGATGTCATTTGTTTATTTTTATTTTAATCTAGGAAAAATTATTTATCGATTGTAGAGTTTAAGAAATAGTGTATTATCTGTATTAATTGATAACTATTACTTTTTAAGAAAAAGTTACTAAATTACCCATGTAAATAGATTTCTATTTCTATCTTACTTCATCTATATTAATTGTATTAATAGTGTATTATCTATACTAATTGTATTTTTAGTTTAAATCATAAAAAGATAAAAGTTTAATTATGCCTAAAATTTAATTTAATTTTAGAATGCCCTTGGATTATTATCTGCCAACATCAGGACCAGCACGCCCAGCAATGCGTTGGTTTATTAATTGTAAACCGATGACGTAAACAGAAACAATTTGGTTCAGATGACAGAAATAAATTAGCTGAGCTCCCAGTGGATTAAGGTGTCCTACCCCCGACAGGGTCCTACACAATTCAATGGTTCTTCAATAAACCTTGCACAGAAGCAGCTCAGTTGTCCATTAATTTCAGCAATGAGATGCTAAAGTTGCTACTTATGAATTTAGACCGCTGATTTATCAGTGTTTTCATAACCATCACTTCTATACATTGACGGATTAATTTATAAACTCTAAAGTTAATGATCAGATAATTTCTCAATAGTTCTAAGAAATATGAAACTGCTCTGTATCGACGGATTAGTTTCTGAACTTTGAAGTTAATGACCGGATATTTTTTCATTGGTCTTGACGAGACACGAACTAGTGATTATTAAAAAACAAATTCAAGATTTTACTAGTTGAATTATTATTCATAATTATATTTTGATCATTAATTTATATGAGATTCACGTAAAACTCGCATTATATTTTGATTATTAATTTATATGAGATCCACGTAAGACTCATAGCTACAATTTATTAAAAGGCATATATTTAACAAGACTGCAATTTCAACATGAAACTCCGACCCCAAAGCAACGGTTAAATATTCAGTGACAGCTATAGGGGGGCCATGGTACTGATCCATCCCCCCCCCCCAACTTGTCGTTGTGAGAGCCCAATAATTTGTATGTACCCTGCATCTTATTTTTGGTACTACCCACTGTACACAGCCATAAACTATTAGGTGTCAGATCAACTTGTATCTTTCAAATTGGCTTGAAAACACTAATCGGATTGAGTTTAAGAATTAATTGCCCTCTTTTTTTGTAAGACCTCGAGCAAATCATTAGCCTCTCACAAAAGATTCCAACATCAGCATTCATGTAGTTGTTACAGAAGATTAGCTCCTTAATGGTGGATTTGAGAGCCAACATAGCAACATGTGTCAATCCGGTAATTTGTGATCAAAGATTGTTGGATTAAAATTTGACGGTCCAGATACACTAATGATTTTTTTTTAAGTTTAAAAACATATGAATTCATCTGAACTATTGAATTTTAATTCAACACTTCTAATCTCAATATCACCAAACTGACATAATTTTCTGTGTCAGTCTCCTCTGTTCCTAAATGGTCCCGTCCCAATAACAACCATCTAACATTTTCAGGCAGGAAGAAAGAAAAGAGAAGACGATAAAAGAAGGGAAAAAAAGAGAGGAGAAAAGCAGAAAAAATAGAGAAACTCGGCAATGAAAATACAACCCTTTTTTCTTAAAGGGCAGGCTACACCATTTGAACCGGAACTGGAACAGAGCCATGATGGTTCAAGCTTTCTTCTGGAATCAGAAAAATTGATGGGGGAAAAGGAATTGAATCAGATTCTCATAGAAACAACTACTGCTTTGCTGTCCATAAATCTAAAACAAAACCATCTGGAATTTTTCTTCTTTTTCCTGTGGATGAATGAGCCCCAAAGCAACTTTGCCCCCACCCCCACCCCCACCCCCACCCCCCTTCTCTTCCACAAAGCTATGTTCTGATCCACAACTTCATCGAATCGGATGCCTATACATGTGTACCCCTATATACTTATATCATTCTTCTCTCTCTTTCTCTTTCTTTTTCTTTCTCATGAACTCGTTAAGAATCATGCACGTATTTCTTTACATAAAGCGGGTCTAAAATTTTCTTTTCTTTTTTTTTTCCCCTTTTCGGTTTTTGGAGTCTAATCTTTTTATAAGATCTAATACAATTGTAAAAATTTCTAGCTCTGACAAAAATTACTGTGAAACCCACAAGATAGACGCTCATGATCACACAATCACAACTCCGTTAGATGGCCCCCCCAAAAAAAAATTAATAATAAGAATAAGGATTTTCACTGTCAAGCTCCCAGGTATTTTTTTCCTTTTAACAACCCACCTCTTGGCAATAAAGAGCTCTGTGATCCATCGTTCCATTAGCCGTACAAAGTGGTTTTTCTTTTAATATCCTCAAAATTTTCTCATATCATTCTGTTCGGTTCCAAGGAAAATTTAGGAAACTAAAACAATCAACCTTTCACCTTTGCATTCCATTTAAGCTTAACACCTCAGGGTCACAAGGAACCAAATTCTCCGCATAATTGTAAAAGGGCAACAACATAATCTATGAAACCTGTTTCAAAATAATAATAATAATAATAATAATAATAATAATAATAATAAAGATCAGTCAACAAAGGTAAATTTATTATGTTAAATTACTGATTTCTTGCCACACATCATCAATTTATCATACTTCTGTCACTCAGACACAACAAAGATTACATGACTGTTGCTGTCATAATTTATCTTTATCCTCTGATATCATGATCTCTTTCTGCTCTATAATGACAATAATAATAGTAATAATAATTGCAATATATATATATATATATTTTTTAATAAAACAATTATAGGATTTCATTTGTGCCAACCATGAAGAGGCACCAAGAGGAAAAAGGAAAACACAATATTCCAACATCCAATAATCCTTAATTCACTTTGACAAAAAAGGTACCCCAAGTCTCTTTATTTTTCACCTCTAGCTGCGTGAACTTTATACATCCTGCATAGATAAATAGATATCATTTTCTGGTTCACTTTAAGGAACTGAATTACATCATCATCTTCCAAGGAGGTAACTGAAGACATCATTCAGTTCAGTGGGTGAAAGTGGTAGATAGATTGAACTTAGAACAGAGCTTCCTCAGAAAGGAACAATAACATATGAGTAAATTATATGATGTCAATATCAGGAGTGAGGGATCTGTTATACTGGCTGTCTTAGCCCTTCTACTTCCCTTAAAAGTCACATATGGAATCAAATTCAATCCTCGAAATTGAAACTATTGGCTCTGAAACCAGCTTACTCAATAAAACAATGATCATAGTTTGCCACTCGTACTAAACTTGTGAAATTACACACTGTTTATTCGGTACAGCCATTACACCACTACAAAGTGGTACCAAAAAAAGGGCTCAAAATTAATTGATCCTCTCAAAAGAACAGAAAAGCAGATTAAAAAATATATATATATTTTCCTAGGTATGCAACGTATTAATGAACCGTTCTACTTAATATAAATAACAGAAAATGGAGGACTGACATGATTTGAAGATATTAGTGAGCAGACTGAACAAAAACATAAGCAACATGCTTTTCGCTCTATACATACTGGGCTTTGCTGGCTGTCACTTCTATTTGTTCCCTTTTCCTTCATCTTCGTTCAAAATGCGATTTCGAAAATCAGCCACCATTAGAGGCAACCCCTCACGCAGCGATACCTTTGGCTCCCAGTTCAAGAGCTCTTTTGCTTTGGTAATATCTGGTTTCCTCTTGTGTGGATCATCAGCAGTGTTCGGTTTGAATTCTATTGTTGCACTGGAATCAATAGTTTCTTTCACAACCTGTAATTGAGGAAGATAAATATTTTAAGCATGATAGTAAAAATGAAGACCTTGCCCAGATGGACTACAAGTGGATAGTAATTCAAAAAAGACAAACCTCGGCCAGCTCTAACATGGTGAATTCCCCCGGATTACCCAAGTTGAATGGCCCAATATGCTCGCCTTCCATTAAGGCCATCAGTCCATCAACCTGACAATGAGCGGAGTTACTGATTTCCTCTCGACATCATTTCAACACTTCAAAAGCAAAAATGTTCTGTCTAAACAATGTGGCTTAGTTTAAGATGTCCAAGCAATATCAAATTTTAAATCTATCATTTTTGCTAATTTGGTTTCCTGGAAACTATTGAAATATTTGCTGGAATGCTCTCAGGAGTTTAGAACCATATGCGTCAAAGGGTGCATGTAGGATTCCTAAGAGATACAATTTTACCCGAATTGACAGATTATATTTCCATCTGGCTGTATAAGAGGTCATTTCCCTTCCTTTTTATTTCTTTTCTGGCTGAGGCACTAACCTGCCTCAGTGGTCAGGCAATCATTAACGAGCTGCTATTAATCTTAGCATAATGATATAATTCTGTGACTTCCCTCTTAACGTCTTCTCTTGCAGTGTTCCAATATAATTTTAGCATTTCCCTGACCTTACAAAAACTAAATTTCTGAAAAAGAAAAAATATTGGGAAAAATATGAGATGACAAATTTCTTTGTGAAATATTCTAAACACCTCCCCCCCCCCCAAAAAAAAAAAGAACACCAAGGAAAAAAAAAAAGCAAAAGGAATTATTCTCCTTCAGTCACAGGTTACTTAATGGCTCCAACACCCCAGAATTATTGTGAGTGCTTTTTGCAAATTTTCAAAGAGTTTCCATTAATTTGGAAGGGATTAATCTTGCAACCCAAAGTATCTTTCTGCATAATAGGCATCAAAAGACACGACATTAAAAGTCAATGGATGTAAAGAGGATTGCAGGCTCAAGGTAAAAAGGGCATTTTGAAGAGCTATCCAAAAAAGAAAAAAGTGCTCTTTCTGTATTTAGTATTTGCTGTATTTCTGTAATTGCTTTGCAATTGCAACCACATACAAGATGATATGTGTCTTAAATTACAAAGTCAGGCAACCCATCTTCCCAATCTTTGAAAACCATTGCAAGAAATGATTACATAGTTACTGATCAAATGATGAACAAGATGAAGGTAATACTGGTGCCCTTCCTATGACAAACTTGACCAATTTAATAGAACCCATGTTGATAGAGGAAAATGGGCTGAATAAATTGACTTGTCAAAAGCGAATCAACGTTGTCCATTAGATATTGAAAACTATTTAATTTATACCCAAAGATTTAAAGTGGATCAAATATCCTCGAACAAGGGGTCTCATGTTTGCAAAATAAATGTCACAGACTTACCAAAAAAAATAAATGTTACAGGCTTCACTTCTACATTGGACAGCAAAAAGAAAAAGCGGATTTGCGTTTTTAAGAATTCCCCAGCAGTTATCCATAATAACGAGATAACTTCACCAACAATTGTAAGATCAAGTGAATAAAAAGAAAATCACATATCAATTACTAAAAAAGTTTCCCCTCTGATGAATGTGTCAACTGGAAAAAGAAAATGAAAAGCAAAATCAATGTGTCAACTGGACAAAAAAACTGAAAAGCAAAATCAAACATCAATTAGAGTAAATTTCCTCACCAACGAAAGTGAAATTAGTCCAAGTGATGCAAATCTGTGAACTCCTCAAAACCGCAAGTCCACAATTGAGGTCAAGAGAATTAAAGCCCCTTTTTCGTTGTTCAACTTTTCCCTTATCAAAATTTCAGTTTCATGCTCGAATTTGACTCATAAGCATAAAGATAGTTATAATAACACAAAGGCACAAGCACACGCAAGTTAAAAGAAAAAAGGAAAGAAGGCACTATGGTCACGCATGAGCTCTAGTAAGCGGAAGCCCCTAGTGCAAGCAATTTCCAAATTTCACAAACAGTTCTGCAATTCACAACCCAAGAAAATGGAAGCAGTATAGAAAAAATTCAAAAAATATATGACATACCAAGTCAGATACATATTGGAAGCTTCGTGTCTGTTTTCCATCACCATAGACGGTCATTGGTTGCTTGCGGATGGCCTGTATGAGGAGGTTACAAGAGTCAGACATCAGTATGAATGACAAAACCTTTTTCCCCAGTTTTTAATTTGACAATCCATCAAATTTTTATTCATCAAAACGATAAAGAATTGTAATCAGGATCTGTGCGTACAAACACAGCCAGGGATGAGATGGGTCGGGAGATCAAACCTGTGCAACAAAATTGCTTACAACACGGCCATCATCTAAACACATACGGGGCCCATAGGTATTGAAGATTCGTGCTATGCGCACCTGCAGAGAGCAGAAACTGGTATTAAGTCTCATTGATTTTGAATAAACTATTCAGAACTCTTATTAACATCTAAATCATCGGACACTGTGTTATGAAACTATCATATAGCAAATTTCCCAAAGTTACTCAAAGATTTGACATTTTATCAGGCAAATGAAGCCCAATCACCCTTTGTAACACAATAAACCCACTAAAGCCCAAAGTATTTCAACAACCACCAACTTCACTGAGTAGGAAAGCACATCCATCTTCATGTGTGCCGCTTTCAGTTCTTTATTTCCAGCTTTGACTTCTCATCATTCCTGACTTTTTTTCCCCAAGAAAGCTCAAAACTCGCATGGAAACTTCGGCCATAATACATGACATTCATCAAAAATACCAGATCCTCAACCCCGGCAACACGAAATGAAGATTATGACGAGATGACATAAAATTGGAAGCAATGTGTTTGCACAAGGCCTACCCAATGCTATATTTCAAAACTGAGAAAAATATTTAGTTCAAAATTGGAGAGTAAAAATACAAAAACAAGTTTTACAAGGTCGAAGCGTTGCATGTGGCCAGGCAGAGAGCGGTTGTAAACATCTTCATGATATATCCATGTTCTATGGACTGTTTTTAAAGGAGATTCAGGAGATATTCACATGGATTCATCAATCTATCTCCATCATATGAATGTTCTGCAAAACATATGACCAGCATATAAAAATAGAGAATGTTTATCAAAATAAGTTAAGACTTTACCATAAAGGCCTAACGACCAACCTGCTGAATAAGCCATCTACCAAATTAGAATGAAAATAAGAGACCCTTAGTACTTGTTAAAAATCAGAATTCTTTTGAATAATTATGCCTCCTCTGTACTGGTGGCAAAAATTTTGTGGCGAAATTATTTTTTTTTCAAAATATTCATGACTAACGAAGGTCAAACAGACCAGCCATTTCAGACTAATTATGCCTCTGTGGTGATACATCAGGTGCAACCATGTGTGATCACCAACCAGTGTCATTCCAGCAATGCTTTTCTTTGATCTGCAATCACTTATCAATGCCATTCAAGTAATACTTCTATCTAATCGGCAAACATTGAGCTTTAGGGGGTGTTTGGTTTACCAAAACCCACAAACTTTTACCAACTTTTTGTACTTTTTTCCAATCAAATTTCACCACGTATCACTTTTACATCAACTTTTTGTACTTTTGTTGTACTTTTTTACCATCCAAAAACCCCCTTAATTAATATTTGAACACACCATTTGCCTCCAATGAGGAAGTTGTATTTTCTGTGTATATGTATATTTGGAAATGACACACAAGTCGTGACTAGATGAAATGGTATGAACCTTTATTTTCCATTAAAGGGATTGAAGAATTTCATGAATAGCTAAACTCAAACATGGCATCACATGAAGCATCCATGCCTACATAGATCTAAATTTATTTAACACTAAAATAATAAATAAATGTATAAATTGATGGTATAGAGACTGAGGCAGTTAATAACATAAAGTCCAGACACCTTGTGAGGAATGAAGCAGTTAACAAGAGCAAAAGACGTCTTTATAAAAGAGCATGCTTTTTCTCTAACTAACCGCAAAAAATAGCACCACATTTGAGAATGTGATAGTAGTACTAAAGTCAGATAATATTAGATAAAACTAAAAATTTTGATACTAAGTAATCCTCATGCCAAGTGCATCATATACATGTACATATCAGATCGTATTACCTCAACACCTGCTCCTCGATGATAATCCATTGTTAAGGTTTCTGCAGTTCGTTTGCCTTCATCATAGCAACTCCTAACACCTAGGCGTGGAGAACTGCTTTGAGATTATGAACATCATAGAAATGCAGACGGCCTCAAGTCCACAAACACTGACAATATGATATGCTCAATAGCAGCTCACCTATTGGATTTACATGCCCCCAATATGTCTCCTTCTGGGGATGTTCAAGGGGATCCCCATAAACTTCACTAGTACTCGTGAGCAAAAACTTAGCCCCAATTCGCTTTGCAAGGCCCAACATGTTAAGGGTACCCATCACATTTGTCTTGTAATCTCAGTCAAGGATTTCAAACAATTTAAAACCCAATAAAAACAAAATGTGGACGCACAACAAGAACATTAAAAAAAAAAAAAAAAACGTGCTCTAAAGTAGCCGAATCATTATAAAAACCAAATAAGGATATGATAGTCTTGACAGGATTGTACTTGTAATGAACAGGGGATGCAGGGCAAGCCAAGTGATAGATCTGATCCACCTCCAACAATATGGGTTCAACCACATCGTGCCTAATAAGCTCGAACCTCGGGTTCCCAAAATGGTGAACCACATTATCTTTCCTTCCAGTAAAGAAATTGTCAATCACAATCACATCATCGCCCCTCGCAAGCAATTTATCAACCAGATGACTGCCCACGAATCCGGCGCCGCCAGTGACCACAATTCTCGACCGCCTCCGCCCAACCCCGACGGGCACTCTCCCGACAATCTTCCCAGTGCCATAATTCCTCGAAACGTGGTAAGGGGTCGACAGAGACTCGCGATCTACGGCCGTGAACGGTCGGGGTAAGTGGGAACGGTGGTCGGAGGGGGGAATCCGGTAGAGGCTGGGTTGGATGATGAAGAATGTGGCGCCAATCAGGATACCGACCAGGATGAAGAGCAATCTCTGTTCCCTGAGGAGGTAATGGATGGATCTGGGGAGAGATCTGGGGTGTTTAAGGGTTTTGGGCGAGTATGGCGGTGTTTGGCTCGACGGCATCTCTTCGTCTCGCCTCTGGTTCGCGCTTGCCTGCTTGTGCAATTTCATGGTATTGTGTTGAGATAAAACTGATAGATTGAAAGACAGAAATTCTCAGGCTTTCGCCAGATTGAAAAAGGTCGAACTTTTGAAATACCTTATTAATGCGAAAGGCTGTGCGGAAATGGAATCTGCAGATAGAGAGAGAGAGAGAGAGAGAGAGAGGCGTGGAAGACAATTCCTTCTGAATTGTTGTTGATCTATGGAGTTTGTGGCGGATGATGCAGTGAAGCAGGAGGGAGGGAGGGAGGGAGGGGGAGAGAGAGAGAGAGAGCCGGGGGGTTTGTTTCTTGAAAAGCAGTTGGACTACCTACGGGGATGGACTGTAAAACGGGTTCAATTGGACCCGATCCGGCAACCAGCCAAACCCAATGTTGGTTGTTGGAGTAACATTGAAGGGAAATGGAAACGTAGAAGTTGAAAATACTTTTGTTAACTTTTTGGTTGAAAGTAGATAAAAGAAGTTGTTTTTTTTTTAATTATTATAATAAATATTTTCTTTTATTTTTTGATTAAAAAAGAGAAAATTATTGTCTTCTCATTTACTTTTCTATTTTTATTTTTAAAATTAACCAAAAAATATATTTAACCCATCCTAATTTCATATTTTCTATAATCTCTAAGCTGAAAATTGTTAGATGAAAAATCTTTTATCCCCATTTATTTTAATGGATGAAATTTAATTGGGCACATTCTATTCTTTTATTGGCAAAAAAATTTAATTTGATTTGACTACTTCAACACCTTTAATAGCATTAAATTTAGATTAATCATTTCTACAGTGCAATATTATTTTTAAGAGATAACAATATTAGATGATACCAATTTGTTAATGTTAAAATAAAGTAAAATTTGGTAAACAAAGGAATAGCAAGGTATATATATAATACATTTTATTAAAGATTGATTTTTTATTTAATAATTTTTAAGCATAAATCAAATAATTAAAAATAAAAAATTTTACTTTTTTAGATTCTTTTATCTCAAAGCATTTTTTTTTTGTATTTTTTTTATGAATATATATAACAGGCATGAAAATTACTAAAAAGGAAAATCAAATTTTAGTTAAAAAAATATAAAAAAAAAATTCTAATTATTATTACCAAACTATCCTTGTAGGAATATACTATAGAATTGTATGTAATCAAACGGGGTCCCAGTCACTAACTACGGCTACCTAAACTAATATTTTTGCAGTCATCTAGTATTTAAATGGGGTTGCTCTGTTTAATGGGGTTGGGAAGAATATCTTACCACTCACCAGTTCGTTGGTTATTCCCTACATGGCTGCAAAAGGCGATAACCCTCGCCGTCAGAACTCCCACCCCCCAGTCCCAAGAGAATGGTAGAGGAGGTAAATCATGGTACATAGCGACCTGCTAGACAGGAGGACCAGTGCTTGGTACCCACAAGAAGCGACCCCCACAGGAGAGTGAAACTCCCACACTGCGGCTGCTAAGACTCGATCCTGTATCCACGGCTGCAATCTACTACCCGAGTACAAACCGTGCTACGCCCGCGGGGGCTGGTTCTTCCCTACAACTATCTCTGAAAAGTGGGCACACCCCACTAAAAAATTTAATAACTATTATAAAAAATCATTACATTGTAATATAATAGGTGTCTCAAGGGAACGAGACAGTCGTGGAATTCGATAGTTTTCCGAGCTACAATAAAAAAATACATTGCAGAAATTATAACGCACAAAAGATCTAAATTTAATTGTATTTTAATAACATATAACTTTTTATATTCTTTATTAATTATCTTTCAATTAAATTTTTTTTAACTTTTACTTTTATTTCAAAATTAATTTTAACTAAATTAAATTAACACAATTAAATCATTGCAATTAAATTTAAACTATTCATCAATGCACTACGGTCTCCAGCAGTATATTTTTCCACTATAGCCTCTTGGAACCCGAATTTAACTGTACTTATATATATGCACACACCAGTAATAACATATACCTTCGGTAATCTGAATAAAATTAATATTAAATTTCTAATATAGTTAAAATTTTAGACAAAAAATTTAAATTGAAAAAAAAATGATAATCCATAGATTCTATTTTTTTTTCGAAACTTTAGATCCTAATACTTAATACATGTGTTTTAATCTCTTTCTCTAATTAATTTTTGATAAGCAGTATAAAAGAAAATAAAATTACAGTGCTTTAATTGGAAGGCTTAGCTTCTTAGAAACCATAATCAGACAAAATTTATGTTGGTAATTTTGATTTGCATATGATCTCTACCATTCAAATATGATGAAATTTAGAATGTTCAAACTATTTTATAAGAAAGATGATCGTGAGGCCCACTAAAATAAAAATTGAGCGGAAAGTTAAAAATATAAAAATAATCTCAATTATTAAATAAAAAAAATAATTATTAACTACTGAATCTTAATTTGTGAGAATGACATTTTAAAAAAATTGTCTTGTTTTATTATATAAATATTATATGTAAGTTTGATTCTTTTCAAAACAGAATAATGGGCTACCTAAAGTAAAATGGTTAGGTTTGGTTTGTGCTCAGCATTTGGGCCTTGACCCATCAAATTCAACAGGGGCGAAGATGAAACCCTAAAAATTAAAATAAAAAATCGACTTTAACCTTTTGTCCCAATCTAGAGTGGAAAGGGGCCCAAAGACAAAAGCATGGAAAGGTTTACAAGGGGAAAGTCATCCAAGCCTTTTCAAAGGAGGGAAGTGTGAAAGAATGGCATATGGTAATGGGGCGAGTTTCATGCTAGCGTTGCTCATGCTCTAACCCTCTAATTTAATTTTCATTTTCGAGTAATTAACAACATCAGCACCAATATTTGGAAGAAGAAGAAGAAGAAGAAGAAGAAGAAGAATAATAAATGAATGAAGGCCTGTTTGGTAGATAAAAAATAGAAAAAAATAGTACAATAAAAGTAAAAAGATGTGACATAAAAGTGATATGTGAAAATTTTTGATTAGAGAAAAGCACAAAAATTAGTTAAAATTAGTAACTTTTGGTGAATTTTAGTGTGACCAAATATGCCCTAAATTATTAGGGTACAGATGTATAAAAAGACCAAACTACCTTCAAATCATGCTCGTTAGTTTGAGAGAGTTTTTCCAAGTCTTTCCTTTCTTGTCGTAACAAGACTCAAAGCTGTACGGACATTTAATAAGTAATAGATGTTTTCTTTTTTTTAAATATTAAACATTGGGACTTAAAAAGGGATCGAGTTACCGTTGGATTAAACTCAGTACAATGACCTAGTTTTGATCTAACGATCTATGGTGCACCGAACCTACCCTTAATCCCTTAAAAGGAGACTTTTGTGTATACCATAGTCGCATCACAAATTCAACTCCATTGAATTATGTGCAAATCCCTCGTGCTGACGAAGACTCGAAGGCTCACCATTAGAATGGGTACTTCAAATTCTAATTTCCTTTTTTTAAATGTGTTTGGTACGAGAATTTAGTGAAAGAAAAATAAAGTGAGAAAAAAAATAAAAAATATAAATCTAAATGATTAAATAGATAAAAGCATCAATTAAATTATTGATGGAAAGTATGTATGTGATAAACACGTGACTTTAAATGAAAGGACAAATTAATTAAATAGAATCATAAAAAAAAAGACATACCTCTTAAATTATAGTCCACCTTTCAATCATCAATTGTTTGGCATTGTATTTTAAATTATGATTTTGTAACTCAAATTATCTTAAATTACATACATCGTTTAAATTATTGAGAGAAAATAAATACGTAACTTTAAGTAAGATTTAAATTATTCTAAATAAATAATATTAATAATAATAAACTTTTTTTTTATCACAAGATTTGTCGATAGTTTAATCTGGTGTAGAAATAAATTTTGCCAATCAATTAACAAAATTTCGTTTCACTAGCCAAAAATTTTGTCGAGAAAGTTTGTTATTCTCTTCGTGCAACACCTTTGTGTGAAGAAACTTGTTGCTTGATGAACCAAAATTTTGCCAATTATCAAATTTCTTGTGATAAAAGAATATCATTTATGAGCCTTTAAACTACATGAAATAATTAATTAATCTCCTTTGTATATGGATTAGATTAACGGTCAATTTGTACTGGTTATATAGGCATTGCTACAAAAAAACGTATGGTTGATTTTTAGTTGTATTAATTGTCAATTTCTAATTTCCTATGGAAACATTATAAATTTCGTCATTACACGACCAATTAAGCATGCGTATAGAACTAATTAATTAGTACAAACCTAGGAATTATAATTTAATTTCCTTCACAGGCGAGCAAGTAGTAACAATTAATTATTCATTCACCTCTACATGTGAAAAAATTATATTTACGTAATACAACAAATTAGGGCTAAAATTGTGAAATTAATTAATCAGCAATTTAATTTGAGAGTTGAATTTGATGTATGAATTAAGAAAATGATGTATAAATTAAGAAAATGATATATATCATTTAGAGAGTATTTGTTTGGTCAAAATTAATTAAAATTCATCAAGTTTCATTAACTTATTATACTTTCTTTCAATCAAATTCTACTACATATTACTTTTATATCAAATCTTTATATTTTTATTATACTTTTTGACTAACTTTTTTTCCAACCAAACATCCCCTTAAACCATACTTCAGTAACTTATCCATCAAATATGAAAAAAGCATTAGAGGGGCTAGAGAAATCCATATGCAGAGAAGTGCTGAAAGGGAATCTCGACCAATACCTTTGAATTACCATACATAACAGGTATACTGTACAATGAAGTTCTTGGCCTGTTGCAGACAGTGATTGGGAGTGTTGTCCAAGAAAAAAGGTATCTCTCCCTGATATGCACAAAACATATTTCTCTCTCTCTCTCTCTCTCTCTCTCTCTCTCTCTCTCTCTCACACACACACACTAGCATGGTACTTGTATAAACCACGGTCATTTTCTCCTCCCCCAACCTTTTCCCCCTTCCCCCAAAACCTAACCCGAGTCTCTCCCTCCCCCTTCCACGTAGACAAACGTTCTATTTAACAGTTGTTCCCTACTATATAAATATAATATATATGATTATTAATAGAAACCATTTTTTCTTGAATTATTGCTTTCAATTTCATACAAATAATATATATCCATCTCAAAGGTTTATTTGGCCCAACAAAGTATAGTAATAAAATTTGATGAGATTTTAAATTTCTCACGATATATTTATGATACCTTATTGTTAACGCATAAATTTCATATGGTTGGTAAAGTTTTGTATTTATCAAAATATATTGAGGGTGTATGTTCAATTAATTGAAGTTACAAGATGTATGTGAATTGAATTATCGGGTTAAGTCACATGCAGCGAACGATATATATATATATATATATATATATATGTATGTATGTATGTATCCATTTTTATTTTCAAAATGTGTCAAACAATAATGTGCCGCAGATTAAAGGATGTCATTTAAGCCATTTTCAATTACAAAGATTTTTACCTCCTCTCATGGTCCCAAAAAATAACTATATTTCTGTGGTGTTGTGTTCGGGTTTTCAAGGCACTCTTGGGATCTTTTTCAAAGATGACTTTGCTCGACCAACAATATTAATACCTACCCTATATATATATATATATATATATATTTGCTATATGTATACACCAAAGTCTTGTTCTATATATGCTTTCACATAAAATAAACAAAACCAGTAATTTCAGCAAAAATTTTTAATTATTTTATTTTAGGGTAAAGTATAAAAAATATCCTTACAGTTTACCCTCAGTATTACTTTGATCTCACACATTTCAATTACAACAGTCAAATCCCGACACTTTTGGTTAAGTTTCAATTCGGCCCTTCCGTTAGTTGACTGTTATAAACAACCGTTATATTGAGGATAAAAAGATAATTTCATTTATAGTTTACCCTCAGTGTCACTTTAGTTCCTCACATTTTTAATTATAACAATTGAAACCCTACATTTTCGACATATATTAGAAATATATTTTATTAAATTATATAACATATTTTAATTTGAAATATATCTTATTAAATTATTTTTAATCAAAAAATATTTAAATTATATTTAATATATATTCTTTTTTATTGAATTAAATTATTTTTCAAAAATAATATGATTAAATTAATAATATAATTAAAATAATATTTAGTTTATTTTAATTAATATGAAATATATTTTATTAAATTCAGTTAATTTTCTTAAAAATTAATAAAATTAAAAATTTTATTAAAAAGTGATTTGATGGTTTCACTAATAGTTATTATAATTAATAGAATAGAAACTAAAAAGTCATATATATAAACGTATACTCTTGAATTGAATATATATACAAAATTATATATAGATAAAAAATTGTAGAAATAGAAAATTTAGAAAATAGCAATTCTAAGGCCTTTTGATAATATTATTGTTTTTTATTTTGTTTAACTTTTTATTTTCTGATTTTATTTTTTGTTATCATTTTTTTTTCTAAAATAAAAATTGAAATTGCGTTTACAGAGGTAATTTTATTTACATAAATTATTTTTTAATAAAATATTTGATTTTATTATTTCTTAAAAATTATTCAAATTTAATAAAATATATTTCATATTAATTAAACTATATTAAACATTATTTTAATTATATTATTAATTTAATCATATTATTTATGAAAAATAACTTAATTCAATAAAAAGAAAATATATTAAATAAAATTTAAATATTTTATTTATTAAAAATAATTTAATAAGATATATTTCAAATTAAAATATGTTATATAATTTAATGAAATATATTTTAGATTATATTATTTATTAAAAATAATTTAATAAAATATATTTCAAATATATATCGAAAGTATAGGGATTCAATTGTTATAATTGAAAACATGAAGGACTAAAATGACACTGAGAGTAAACTATAGATGAAATTATCATTTTATCCCCAGTCTAACGATTGTTTCTAATGGTCAATTAACGGATGGACCGAATTGATACTTGACCGAAAGTGTAGGGATTTGACTGTTAGAATTGAAACATGTGGGACCAAAGTGATACCGAGAGCAAATTGTAAGAGTATTTTTTGTATTTTACCCTTTATTTTATTATATGCGTTAAACCATGTTTATCCTTTTATTAATATATAAATTTAAATGATCACAACAAAGTTCCTCTTATTCGTATTAAATGTTAATTTAAGAGGAATATTTAAAAAAAAATAAAAATAATAGTATAATGCATTCAAAATTATTCAAAGACCCAACAAGTAATCTTGTGGAGTCCATTGACGACTTACAATTATATAGTCATCGTACCTTGACAAAATAAGCCCGAAATATTTAAAATAAAACTACTTCACTAAAATTAATGCCATAATTCAATTAACCTAGCCGTCGGTCCGGACTGGAAATTTGAAATCGGGTGCTAATGTAATTGAGAATCAAATGGCGATGAAATGGGTTGTGATCAGTGAATGGATACATCAATTAAAGTCAATCATGAAAGGTCATACACACATACGATGTATAAATTGACATTTATGGATTCATAAATACATACGAGGAAAGGAAATAAACGTAAAGACCAAGGCAACTAGCTAGGGAGTCAGTCAATGCCCCCTGGCGTGCTCTGTTACAATTAGTCACCAAGGTGGGTGCATGGTCTATTAGGATGCTCTCTATTTTTTTTTTTTTTCAATTATATTGAAGACGATAGTTTTATTGATTAACCAATACATTAGGGGAATGCAGAAACTTAATGATACACACACACACAGACACGCACACATATGACAACTCTATAATCATTACATATTGTTTAAAGTCATAATATGTATGAAAGTTAATCACATGCTTTAATTAATTAAATTACATGAGTTCCAACAAAAATCTACCCAGAATGATATTGGCTCCGTTTGGAGCATAACAAAATAAAATAAAATAAAATCCTACAAATCTCTATAAACACGAATTACGAGACAATAAATTTTAAATTTTTTACTCACTACGCAAATTACAATACATTTACGTTTACAATTTTATTTTATTTTATACACTTTTATACAACTCCAAACACACCCATTGAAAGATCATTTTAATTATTTTGTAAGTATTCATTAAAGATTAATAATTATATGCCCAGTAATTATATTTTTTTTATGGAACTGTATATAAAAAAAGTACAAAATATTATTGACCTGTCCTAGATCATCTATTAACAAATACCTTATATTAAATTAATTCAAAATATAACTAGACATAGCACTTGTAGAAATAATAATAATAATAATAATAATAATAAAAGCTCTGTTGATCCAAGAAATTCCAAACCTGCCCCTTCGGGGGTGGTTGAGCGGAAGTTCGGAAATGCCTCAGAGTCTGGGCCGCGTGCGGTCCCAGGTTCGACTCCCCTTCAGGGGGTGGGTTATCGCTTTGGCGAGTTTCTAACAGCTTCCCTCGATCGAGCCGGTCAGTCAAGGCTTGTCTAGGCTAGTTTACCACCTCGTGAGCTATTACCGGCTTGGTCCACGAGACGGATTTCACCCAATGCGCACCTTCAGGTAGCGGCTGCGAGCTTTTTTTCGATTCACAGAAGAAATCCCAAACCTAAGATGTGACGGGTGTTAAATGGCCGGTCGTCTTTCACTTGTACTAAAAGTTTGTTCAGTGGGTGGGAAGCAATTACGTAGTCTACAAATGTATTAATTAAAGTCGCATTTAAAATTGGCCGGCATCATCTTGCCCCACTGAAGAAATTTGGACCAAATGAAAATTTTAAATACATCAGGGACAAATTTTTCTGCATTAATTAATTAATTAATTGGCATCCAATGATTTCTTGTGTCTCTTTTTCGGAGTCACGCGGTCAAGATCTCGAGGAGTTGATATCTTGGAAATTACTTTAATTGTTAGTTTTTATACTGTTTCACATTATTTGTGTTAAAAGATTATATTCTTCTTATAAAATTCTGAATATTCTCACCTTATAATTGTGATTTTAAAAATAAGTTTTACCTATGATTTTAAGATAATATTAGAGTTAGATCGACGCATAACCTGTCTTTCGAGTAGAAAGTATATTGACTTTCATCTTATTTCACAATACTCGTACTAAAGTTCCTCATAATTGCGATTTTGGGATTGGTCATGCAAGAGGGTGTGTTAACTTATGCTGTCACACATCACTAGCACTAAGGTTTCTTAGAACTGTGATTTTAGAGTTAATTATACGAGGAGGTGTGTTAACTTTTATACTGTCTCATATCATTTACTCTATGATTTTTAATAACTGCAATTTTAGGATTGAGCTCTATTCTCATCGTACTAATTATTGAAAAAAAAAAAGAAAGATGAAGATTTCAATCTAGGAGTGATTATAGGATATATGAGAAATCTAAATGAAATCATATCACGAAGGGTGCTTTTAGGACAGCATTAATCTATCTATATCCATCACTACAACAAGCCTACATAGGGTGCGTTTGGAGTCTAAAAAAAAATCAAAAAAAATCAATGAATGGAATTGATGTGATATAAAAATGATAGACGGTAAAATGTGATTAGAAAAATTTGAAAACTTTTGAAGGTTTTTGAAGTTTTTTGATTTTTTTTGTGGCTCCAAATGAGCCCATAATTATACAAACCGGACATATAATAAATGCGCATATATATATATATATATAACAATAGTAGAAGACAAGTATGTATGATTATAATGCTAGGAATTTTTCAATTAGCAAAGGATCTAAATTAAGTTTTGGCATTTTCTGATCATATGATGTCTATATATACAGAAAACCACCACTCCTTAATATTGATTCTACTAAACTAAAATTGAGGCGTTGTTCCGATGGCAAGAGAGAGAGAGAGATGAAAAAATTTGGTATAAAAGTGACACGTGATCATTTGATTGAAGAAAATTAATAACTTTTTATAATTTTTGGTGAAATTTGATAAACTAAATATCCTCTAAAAGTATAAAATTTTTTATTTCTATTAGGACGACAGAGATTATAAGATGCATTGGGTAACTAAATTTTTAGTAAATTTTGATAATTCTTTTTACTAAAAGTTATTAATTAATTAGAATTTTTTATACAATTGGTAAAACATTAATAACTTTTTGTAATTTTTAACAATTTTTATTATTTGGTAAAATAATGATAACATTTTAGTATGATTTTGTGTCAAAAATTGTTAAAAGTTATAAAAAATTCCTAAAAATTTGGATGTTAAAAAATACTAAAAGTTAATAAAAATTTCACAACCAAACCTATGCTGGCCCCATTTGACATTAGAAAAAATAAGATAAATTGAGATAAAATGTAGTTTGGAGTTAATTTTGGCGCCCTTTTTTTTTAAGTAGCAAACCGTGGGAACGGTTTTTTCAAATCCGTTCCCACGCATTCAAAAAAATTCATAAAAAATAGTAACAATAGTACTCATTTGAAAGCTTTCGACATGATTGTATAAAAAATTTACACATTCGGTTAACCTACTTTCAGATTTTTTTATTTTTTTAGCAAAATATTTGAATTTTTTAAAATTAGTGATGACGAAAAAATTAGAAATAGAAAGGTTATTGGAGATTTATAGAGATTTATAGTATGTGAAACGGGGCGCTATGTGATTAACAAAAAAAAACAAATCATCTTAGTGTCATGTGACACATAATTTTACTAGTACATGGATAAATAGATACATCCTATTGCAGTAATCGGAGGCCTTTAATTGTAGTAACTGAGGGAGTCAATATACTGTCTCACTCAAATAATTTTATGATACATATATACATAGAGATCTAAATATCACAAAAATATACACTCATTAACATCCATTGTTAAAGGTGTCTTCTTAAGCAACAATTAATATTAAGCTCAAAGATCAGTTTGATATATTGACATAACTATAGAAATAACATATGTTTCAGTCAGGGGCGGATTTAAGAAGGGGCGAGTGGGGGCAGCTGCCTCCACTAATCACCAAAAGTTTGCATATTATATATATATTTTGTATAAATTTTTTATTCTTTTAATATATAAATATATAAATTGTTCCAACTGAAATTTAGTTGTTATTTAAAAATTTGTAATATTTATTTTTTTTAATTTTATCCCACTCAACAAAATTCATGAATCCACCCCTGGTTTCAGCAGTATAACATATATAAAAATAACCATGACTATTGGTTCTCTTGAATTTGAGGGTAGAAAACTTTCCAATCATCTTGACAAGTATTTGTTGGTCAATTTGCCACCGCAGAAAAACCCTAAAATTAGGCCAACCACGTGTCTCTCTCTACCGGAAATATATACGGCTAGCAAATCTTCCTTTCAACATCTCTCATTTTAGCTTAATTATACCAGCACTATGAAAGATACGTACCACACATATGGTAGGCATTATTGATAGAAGTCATCAGTGTTTGAAATTTGCTTCCTCTCACTTCTTCCAAATAATTCCTTGGCTGCCTCGATCATGCATCAAGAAGTCCGAAAAAACTAAAGTTAAGATTGTGTGTACGGAAATTGAAGGTAGAGTCGTGGCTCGTACATTTAGAGTCGTGGCTCGTACATTCAGAGACGAAACCAAGGCTTGACCAAAGGAGTCTCGACTCCTCCAGATATTGAAAAAATATTATATATATAGTATAAATATTTTTATAAATATATATGTTTTCATATGGCACTCCCAATTTTTTTACTTTCGGCCATAATTTTTTAGTTGATCCGTTAATAAAATATAGGATATAAATTCTTGAATTAGATCATTAATAATGTATCTTAATCAATTAAATAATTTTTAAGATAAGGTTTTGAGATTGTACACTGACAGAAGACAAAGTTAGGGTTCTCTTTTATTAGAATTACTCTCTCTCTCTCTCTCTCTCTATTAAAACTGAAACTCTAATCTTGTAAGTTCTTCTTTCATTGAAGTTGAACCTCAAAACTAACAAAAATTTTGAATACTTGATATACTTTTTTGTTTGACGTTTATCAATCAACTCATTTGTCTTTAAATCTCCTTAATTAATAGGTGTACCAACCGTCTGTTTGTTTCTTTTTTTTCTTTTTTATTTTTATTCTGTTTATGTAACTGTATTGTTGGGTGTATAGATAAATAGGTATCTAATTTTTTTTTTTTTTTTGCATGCAATTGTACCGTACGTTGAGTGTATACATCCTCAATATCTCATTCTTTATGCATTATGATTAAAGATGACAAAAATAATTAATATTAGGATTCTCTTTGATCATAACATTTTGATAAATCTTATTTCTAGTTATATTTCATGCATTTAATTTCTCCTTCTATATTCTTTAATTTGTAGATTATATTAGTGACATTTTAAAATGTGATTGAATGATAAATTCTCATGATTATTTTATTTACGAATGATTAAATATCTAATTATTAATTTATATTATTTATTGAAAACTTAAATAGATTGTTTAATTTTGATATTATATTTTAGAAATTACAGGAGAAATATTAAAATTTATAAAAATTTATTCCCCTTGCCAAATTTCTCACTTCGTCCCTACGCACATGTAGGTATTAAAGAAAGAAAAATAAATGTCAGAGCGTAGCGAATAAAAAGACAGCGAAACGGGTGGAGCAGAGTTTCATTTTTCAAAACATTGACAAACGGGTCGATCGATTGATCGTGTAGGATAGCGAAAATTCATAATGCAAAATGTTGAAAAGTAGCCATTGAAGATCTATGAACGGAGTCGAGCCACATGGCGACAACAATATGGTTACAAAGGGCAATATCATCCCTTGCAATTTTCACCGACCTCGCAGAGATTCTCGGTGCTTGATTTTCTCTGATGCTCCGTTTGGGTATTTAGGAGAGAAAAAATAAAACAAAACATTAATTAGAAGAAAAGAAGAAAGAAGAAAAATGATAATAATTTTCTTTTTATTTATTTAAGAGTTTTAAGAGTAAAGATAATTATTTTTTTTTTTTTTAGTGTGTGTGAGTTAAGAAGAAATAGAAAGAAAACAAAATGTCTATGGCTATTTCATTGCTATACATTTATATTATCAATAAATAAACATTTGTATATTATTAAAAAACAAAACATCAGCAAAACAAGCTAAAAACAAATATAATGAGAAGTACTTCACAAAAATATAAATAATAATATTGAAAAAAAAAAAAGAAACTTCAATGAAGAACGATGTTATTAAAAAAAAACATGTACTTTAAGATGGCTGGAATACTTATATATATATATATATATATATATAAGAAAGATAAAATCAAAGCTTTAAAATGTTATTAAACAAAAAAAAAAGAAAAGAAAAAAGAACAAATCATAGCTTTGAAACATGGTTGAACCCCAAAAAAAAAAGAGAGAGAAGAAAAAATAGAGCAAATCGTTATTGGAGAAAAAAAAAAACTTACTTAGGCTATGAAAACTGAAAAAAATAAAGGGATGAAATTTGAAAAGAGTAGTAAAAATCTACCAAAGTGATAAAGTTAAAATGATTTAATTTATACTAAGACATATTTGTCATTTTTTTTCATTTTTTATTTCATAGGTAAATGTGTCATTTTAAAAGTTTTATTAAACAAATTTTCTTTTTTCTCCATTTCTTTTCACTTTTGGGAGACCAATAACTTTTTTTTTTCCATTTCTTTCCTTTCCTTTTCTTTCCTAAAAAACTCACAAATAAGAGTTAAGTGTTAAAATAATTTTTTTTTTCTCTTTTTATTCTTTCCATTTCTCTTTCATCCAAACGGAGTGTAATCGGTCTCATTAATGTCAAGGGGTTATTTTCATTATTTGTGGCTGTTAGTTAGGCCTTCGAAAACAACATCTTCGGAAAATGACCGTGCCTATGCTAACCTGTATCTACCCCTACCAACCCTATATTGGTTTTTTATTTTTTGGTCTTACCTGCAGCGGGGTCTTCCAAGCCTTTTTAACATCTCTAGTGTATATATATATACATACACACACAAACACTAGCAATATTTCGTTCTCACTGCACTCTTGAATAAAATTAATATTAATTTTTTATATTGTTGAAACTTTAGAAAAAGGAATTTAAATTTAAAAAATTATAATAATTTATAAGTTTTAATTTTTTTCTTTAAAACTTTACACTCTTACAGATACTACATATATTTTGATCTCTCTCTCATTAATTTTTGACAAGTACAATAAAAGAAAACAAAAAATATAATACTTTAATCTAGAAAGTTCAATTTTTTAAAAAAATATAATTGAGCGGAATTTAAGTTAATAGTTATAATTTACATATGATCGCCACCATTAAAATATGGTAAAATTTAAAATAAACAAATCGTTTTGTAAAATAAATGAGAGTGAGATTCACTAAAATAAAAATTGCGCGAAAAATTAAAAATATAAAAATGATCTCAGTTGTTGGAGGAAATAAAAAATAATTCTTAACCGTTAAATTTTAATTTGTGAGAGAAATATTTTAAAAAATTGTTTAATTTTATTGTATAGATATATATAGGTACATGCTCGCACGCAACATTATCAAAACATATTGGCATTCTAATTTCTAAAACTAGTCGGCTCTCCCAATAACGCAACTTTTTGTTTAAGGATAACAAAGGGGGTGTTTATATATATATATATATATATATGTATATCTCGGAATATGCCATGGAAACGTGGTTAATTTAATAAATTTTAATAAATAAATGGATAAATTTCACTAACCTCTCCTGAGATTTTTGAAATGACATTGTCCTCCTTCCTTTACCGGATAAATTTTACTAACCTCCCCTGAGTTTTCTGAATGTGTAAATTTTTTATACAATCATATTCTTTGTATCGAAAGCTTTCAAACGAGTATCGTTGTCGCTATTTTTTGTGATTTTTTTTTAATCCGTGAGAACGAATTTAAAAAATCGTTCTCACTGTTTACTACTTTTCAGAAAAAAAGATGCCAAAATTAACCCCAAACTATATTTTATCTCAATTTATCTAATTTTTTCTTACTCCAAACGGGACCTTTACGGAAAAAAATAGATCAGGAGAGGTTAGTGAAATTTACCTGGTAAAGGAAGGGAGGGTAGTGTCATTTCAGAAACCTCAGGGGAGGTTTCTGTTGGTGTCAGAAACCTCAGAGAAGATTAATGAAATTTACTTGGTAAAGGAAGGGAGGGTAGTGTCATTTCAGAAACCTCAGGGGAGGTTTCTGTTAGTGTCAGAAACCTCAGGAGAGGTTAGTGAAATTTACGCTAAATAAATTTAAAAACTTAAAGAATATATATATATATAATTAGTAGCGTACATATAGGCCAGTTCTTTTTTTTTTTTTTTTAACTATTCATTTTTTAAGTTTAAATTTATTCCTTTTTGATCAATATTATATATATCTGCTGATCACCAAGTATTTTTTTTCGACATCTTGTCTTGTTGATGATAGCATATAGCATTTATAAAAGCCAAAAAGAAAAGCAATGTCCCTTGAAGTCAATAATACGCCGCTTATCAGTTTCGTTATACATATATATATATATATATATATGATCGGGGAGAAATTAAATTAATTAGCCTAGTATGTATTTTTATATTCTAAGAAAATTCAGGATAACATTTCATTATAAGGAATTCAAAGACCATCTAGCTTTTAGCTAGATCGGAAAACTAAGGCTTTGTTTGGGAAGAATTAGCCTTGGTTAATGGCTAATGGCTAATGGCTACTAGTTAGTTAATAAAAAAGTTAGCTAATTTTGTGTTTGGGAAGAAAAACTGTAGCTTTTTTTATGTGGTTAATTTGGTTTTGTTAAATTGACATTTTTACTCTTGAAAGTTTAAAAGAAGATTAAAAAAAGATTAAAATATAAGAGGGTAAAAAAATATAATCACTATTAAAGTAGCCATTAGCCTTGGCTAATGGCTACTCATCCCAAACAGACCCCAAGTGTATAATATTCTTTCACTGCCGTCTATAGAGATGAAATGAAAAAGGAAGGAAGGTAAATAAAATGATGCCATATTCTTTAGGGGTGGTTTGATAATATTGTTCTTTTTTATTTAGATTGATATGTTTATATTTTTTATTTTTTACTTTTTATTATTATTTTTTTAAATAAAAATAAAATTACGTTTAAAAATATAATTTTATTTACAATTATTAATTTTTTCTTTTCATAAAATATTTAATTTTATTAATTTAATTGAATTATATTATTTATTAAAACAATTGAATAAAATATAAGTATCATATCACTTAATCCAATAAATATAGAATATATTAATTACAATTTAATTATATTATTTACTAAAAATAATTTAATAACATATATTTCATAATAATTTAAATAATTTAACTACGATGTTTCTTTAAACAAATTTAATAAAATATTATTCATATTAAATAAATAAAATAAATTAAATTAATTATAAAATTAATTTAATTCAATTATGATATTTATTAAAAATAATTTAATAAAATATAACATTAATTAAATTAATTATTTTAAATTAATTATCACATTAAATTAAATATTTTAATTATAATATTTAATGAAAATAATTTTATAAAATATATTTATATTAATTAAATTAAATCAATATATTTTATTTTATTATTTATTAAAAATAATTTTAGTTTAATAAAATATTTGAATAAAATAGTTTATTTTAATATGAGGTAACAAAAATGAACAAAGTATTAGAATTGACAAAATGTTTACAATAGAAAAAATGGAGTGAAAATATCTTTTTTTGGTTTACATTTTTCTACTTAAGTTTTTATTTTTTTTGAATTAAAAAAAGTAAACAGATTTAACAAATATATTTTTATTGTCAATTTGTAAAATTTTAAAAATATAAACAAAAAAAATAAAAAACAAAAAATTACCAAACGGGATCTTCAACCTTTATTTGTGAATTTTAGCAAGGAAAGGAATAAAATTAATAATTCTAAAATTTTAACATTTTCATCGGTTCTTTATTAGTGAAATTTTTATAACACCAAATTTGTTTGTCAAATAAATAATAGGATAAAAGAAAATTACAATGATGTCTTAAAGATAATAAAAATAATACAACGGTAAAATAACAATACAAATTTTCTTTTTCTTTTTTTCTGAATTCTGATTCTTTTCAAATCATAGATAATGAAAAAATATCCTTATTTTTTTCCTCTTAAACTCTCAAACAAAAATAGAAGAAAAAATTATTATCATTTTTATACTTTTTTCTTTAATTATCTCATTTTCAATTATTTCGCATCTCTCCGAAATAAAAACAAAGCATAAATTGTAGCAGTCTCTCCTTATTTTATTTTATTTTATTTTTGGGGTGGGGGTTATAACATACCCACTCAAAAAAAATATTTTTAATTTATAAAATTTCATAATTTAATTTGTTTAATAAACAAATTAAGCAGTGAATTGAAGTCATTTTCAGTTCAACTTTAACTTATTTAAGTTAAACTTAAAATATTAGTGTATGACTCGAACTCAACTCAAGCATAATTTAACTAACTAGAATAATATTATTCTGGTCTAAGATAAAATACTTAGATAAATAATCCAACTAAACTAAATAGAAGGCTCCATTTGGGAGCCAAGTTGTCGATTATTTTTTTTTTTTGGACATTTGTTTTCATTTATATAAAAAATTAATTTTCAGACATGCTATTTATATTCATAAAAAAATTAAAAAATATTTAAAATAGAAAAAAAAATTTTTCATCCGACCATACATGAATTTTCTTGTTTAGAAGTATTTGTTTATTATTTTTTTTATGAATAAAAATAATATGCCTAAAAAATTTTTTTTAAAAAAGTAAAATTTTCGTTAAAAAATTATATAAAATTAAAAAAAATAAAAAATAATTAGTTTATTGGTTCCAAACGCGGCATAAGGGTGATGAAATAAGTAAGAATCACAACCCTTTAAAAAGTCGTCGGACCAGACTGCCAACACTTGGAAATTTTCCTTCCAAAACGGGTGAGAGAATCAAAGGATGATAAAATTTGTTGCACGTGAATTGATTAGTCATATCAACGTGTGAATCCCTGATTGCACATGTAAATGAGTTAGAAGTAAACCAATTAAGGGAAATATTATATATATATATATATATATATAGAGGTCGAGTTGGGGATGGCGTGGGGAATATCGATTCTGGGCTTTTTAGCATTATTTGATTTTTTTAATTAACATTTAATTTTTTTATTTAATAATTTTTAGGCATTTTATCTACATTCATAAAATAAACTTCTAAAATAGAAAAAATTTATGTACAAGTGACAAATCAGTTTTTTCATAATCAATTTTTTTTTTATCTGTATATGAATTTTTATATTTTTATTTATTTTTTATAATTTTTGAAGAATGTAAGTAATATATCTAAATATTATCAAACAAAAAAAATCAAAATTTAATTAAAAAATATTCAATAAGATGATAAAATAAAATAAAAATCAGAGCTAATTAATTCTTCCCAATCTACCCCTGAATATGCTCATAGCTGTTGGTCGATTTCATGATGGAGACTCTGTTTGGAATTCTAAATTTTTTTAAAAAATTTTAGAAGTTTTTTATTTCTTTCAATTAAATTTTATCACGTGTCACTTTTACATCACTTCAACACCAATTTTACATTTTTTTTTAGAATTTTTTTTTTTTTTTTGGGTACTCTCAACACTACCATATATAGTATATATTTTTTCTATCTATGAACTCCTAACGCAACCATAAAATATATTTCTATTTCTTTTATCCCTCAAAATGTGAATAGAGGGTTAAGGAGGACGACTGATGCTGCCATGCACATGATTCATATATACGAATAAAAAATAATTTGGCAGTGTGTTTTTGGTCCATTTTCTTACGATGTTGAGTTTTGAAAATCGAGACATTATATTTTTTTAATTATATATTTTGGATGCGTTTGAAATAACAAAAAATAAAATAAAATAAGATAAGTTGTGGATTCGTAATTCGTGTAATATGAATAGAGGTTTAAGAAGGACAACTGATGCTGCCATGCACTTGATTCATATGAATAAAAAATAATTTAGCATTGTGTTTTTGGTCCATTTTCTTACAATGTTAGTTTTGAAAATTGAGATATTATATTTTTGAATTATATATTTTGGATACATTTGGAATAAAAAAAAAGTGAAATAAAATAAGATAAATTATGAATTCGTAATTCATGTAATGAGATAAAAAGTGAATAATTTTTAAAATTTTTTAATATTTTTTATCATTTCTCATAATTTTTTTGCTAATTCAAATGGAGCCTTTGTGTTAAGGCAGTCAGTCGTCAAAATTGACGAATATACACACATTATGCATGCGTGCGTACCGAAGGACATATTTGATCATACGTGTGAATGTACGTACACATTTGTAAAACATTCAAAACAACTTATAATAATCTTCCAACCACGGTACCCATGCATTAGAAAGTTGGAAAACTTATGTATGTATGTGTGTGTATATATATATATTGAATTTTTAAGATATTCCATCGGCTGATTCCAGCGCGGAGGATTTATTTTATCCCACACTTTCCAAAATCAGTCCACTAACAACGGCTTAACTATGAGCTATACATATATATATTATATAAATACCTTCTAGATAAAATAGTTGTGATATATATAGAAGTAATGTTTTAATGGTAAAAAAATGTAAAAAAAATGTATATATATATATATATATATAAAGTTGATTTAAAATTATTATGTAACGAAATTTAATTGAATAAAAATATAAAAAATTATTAAAAATTAATAAATTTTGATAAACTAAATACCTCGTAATCTGCTAGGTGCCTTAATTTGCCCGTCAGATTTCCCTTCTCTATAAGCTATATTGTTTTTTCCACACGCAATGATGTTTCCGTGGAAAACCATTTAATTAATTTGTTCGGTCGATCACCTGTAATTAACTAGACAATTGTCTTAAAAATCAAATGATTATAATTATTTGTTAATTTTAATTTAATTTATTTTGTGTGCGTTTGGCATACTAACAATCTCTATAAAACAAAATAAATATTCAACAATCTCTATATCACTTAAATTCCTGCGTTTACTAATTTCAAAAAATTTCAATATTTCGCTAAGAAAAATAAAAAATTTGAAAGGAGGTTAACCGAATGCGTAAAATTTTCTTATAATCATATTCTTTGTATCGAAAGTTTTCAAACAAGTATTATCGTTGCTATTTTATGTGAATTTTTTGAATCCGTGAGAATGGATTTGGAAAATCGGTTTCACAATTTACTACCGTTCAAAAAAAAGAAAGTACCAAAATTAACACCAAATCACATTTTATCTCAATTTATCTTATTTTTTTTATTGCACCAGACGCATTGACTGCTGACCAGCCACCTCCAACTCTAAGAAAAAAAAGAAAAAGAAAAAGAAAAAAGAAAGGAAACCCTCTAGATGTTATTTTTTCGTGCAGTGCAAAGTGTGTGTGTGTATATATATATATATATATATATATATGTATGTATGTATCAGCTCATTTTAATTCACAGCTTGCAATTTTTTTCAACAAATTAAAACTTCAGTTTTAAGCAAACTAGGCTTCAGGTTTTATTTGGTGGTTTACCTTGCTTTCTCTGGGTGGCCAACCTTGTGCTTAATTGAATAATATTCTTTCCCAGTTAAGGAAAAATTAAAGGAAATTAAATTCAATTAATGGACTAATTTTTCGATCCTCATGTCCTAGTTTCGGGCATATATGCATTTAAATTAATTACCAAAAAAAAATATATGCATTTAAATTACTTCAATCTGCGGCCAACTAATTAATTAATTTATGGGTGCATTTGGTGTACTAAAGTTTGATAAAATTTTCTGAAAATCTCTGAAAATTTTTATAAAATTTTATACATTCCTACCTTCTTAAAATTCAAAAAACGTTCAATGACTTTTAAAAAAAAAAAATTGATAACTAGAATTCGGTCAAGGCAAATCACCTCAAAATCTTCACTAAGTGTGGCACAAAATGCCGTAAAATTCACAGTAGTATACCCTAAGTCAAGGGACAATAATATTAAGCATGACTTGCAATTTTTTATTTTTATTTTTTAAAAAGGTAGTCCAATTATTAGGTCATATATTAGGGTTTCTATTTTTTTTTTATTTTTCAAGTGCTTCAAAAGTGTGTATGTACGAATGCATAAAAGCACATCATGGCGCCTCCTTTCTGTATGGAAAATTTTCTCATAAATTGCGTCAGATTGGGAAGTTCCAAAAGTTTCCGAACGTGAAGCATGCATACGACATTAATGGACCGCCAACCATTTGAGAAAAATTTACAGACTTTAGATGTTTAAAACTATAAAAAAAAAAAAAAAAAAAACTCAGAAATGTCGGCATGTCCACAGTTTTCGTTCCTAGCAATCTGCGAACACATGAAACGGTGAAAAAAAATAGGTTTTGAGGAGTTCTCTAAAACTATATTTAGTCAGCTAAATTTCAAAGAATATTTTAGTAAGAGAAAATTTTGTAAACAATAGTAGTGAGCGTACCTTACTTTATAAATTTTTTAAGCTATTTATAAGCTAAAAAAATATTTAGATTGGTAAGAAAAAGATTTGACAATAAATTTATGCTAATCTCACTAATTTACTCATTTTTTCAATTGTTACAGTAATGATTTAATTTATATCTAACGGTAATTTTGAGAATAGTAGGTGAGGTGTGACATATTTGAAAAGTATAACTATCACTTCATATTTACATTGATAAAATAACAAACTACCGAATTATAATAAAAGTAATTAAATTATAATTTTACCTTATAATTGGAATTGAACTAGAACTTAATTCTTTCATTTTGGAACTTAGTCAACGAGGTCGGGAATGAATCGTGCTCAAGACCAATCTCTGAAGTCTGTATCAAAGCTTAGCACGTTTGTACTCGATCGAAGTGATCACCATGTGTCTTAAAAAAGAATGCTACATATCTAATATATTTTTTGTACCACGAATATTAAGAAAATTGTTTCGCTCTATCTTTGTTTCTTGTAATCTCGACATGTGTGTGTGTGAAAAATACTACATCAAACTTATTTATAAAATATATGTATATATTATCATAATAACGTAACATATTAATGAATAAATCACTTTCAAATAGAACAAAATTGAATAATTTGATAATGTAATTGATGCGTTTGATAGTTTGAGGATGAAAAAAAAAATAGTTTAAGAGATATTTTAATAAAACAACTATACAAATATATCTTCAACCTCCCATATAGAACAATAATGCTTGAATTAGGTTACATAATAGTAATTATATTCATTCTGTTGCTATATATGTATATATATCTTAAACTATATGATAACTCAGTAACTTCGTATTCTTCTGAAAGTCCACTTCAAACTCAAAAAACTGTCTAGTACATAGGTGATAACAGAGTCCTGATAGGGTGGTTCCCTGATAATCAGATTTACCTTAGCGACCATATTTATGGTCGAAGCCGACTGATCAATACAAACCATTGGGCCTAAACAACCGTTACACTAAAGATAAAATAGTTTATGTTATAGGTCACGTGTGTAACTGTCCTCTGACATATTCCGTGATATACGCCTACAAAAGTGCTACTTACCTCATAACGGTTTTAATAACAATTGAGAAAATTGACCTTGAGATTTACAATACAGGTGGCATAATATGATTGGAAAGAAGCATGATTGCATGAGACTTGATGACAATTTCCCAAGTATAGGAATTTTGACACGTAGTAAAATGGTTGAAAATCGGATCGTCTCATCAGGGAACGTTTTTTCTACGATTATTCGGAAGGAAGAAAATATATATGGAATTGTTTGAGTGATTTGAATGAGAGATTTTTAGGAACAAAAAGATGAAGTATTTAAAGCTTGTAATTAAAAATTCACTGTATAAAAATATGAATCAATACTTTATATTTTGGCATGATGTTTGTATGATTGAATGATGTTAATTATTGAATGATATTATATATTTTCTTTTCGCATTTTTAATTCACAATGATAAATTAAAAATGGAGGATTCAACTTTGAAGAACCAATTTATTTAAGAACACTACTCTTTGATCTTTAGAAACACACTTTGATCTAAAGTTTAAAAACTTCAATTGCCAAACAACATTTATACCAAGAACATTTTATTCTTGTTAATAAAAGTTTAAAGAAATATTTTAAACAATGGATTACCCACAAAGGTTTGAATAAGATGTGTTCTTGATTAAAAAGGATATAAACATTGAAGAACAAGCGAGTGATAACATCATTCAAATAAAATGATTCATGCCTTATACAAATCTTGATTCATAGAAATAATTAGTCACTCATACATATTGCAAAAATAACTAAATTTTGATATTTTTATTTCAATAAAATCTTTAATTCCAATAATGGCGAGAGAGAGAACAACAAAGGGTGATGAAGATGATGTAACCCAACCACCTAAATTCAACCCATAACTTCCCAATAAATTCAAAATAATATGAATTTTAAACTTCCAACTGACTTGCTGTAAATAACTAACTATACTGGAACCACCAATGTCAGGACGTTTGTTCCCAATGTTAGAACATTCATCTAACTTCAAGTGCTGATCCAAACAACTGCTTCAATTACATTTTAGGCCATTTGGTGATCCGTCTTCATCTAAACTTCACATGAAATGTCTTTGATAATATAGAAAGGCCCAAAATACATTTCTTACATTATTAATCTACATAAGATGTAAAAATTATATAAGTTGGGTTTTAAAGATAAATTAAGCCTTTACAAACTAAAATGATGCAAAATGAACCTCTTTTAAATGTTTTATTTGTCAATATGTAATGTTCATCAAGACTCTTATGCATCTTACCCATGTAGGTTCTGTACCTTTTATAAATGTGTGTATATATATATATATCATCTTCTCAAGTACACAGATATAGAGCACTCTTGCTTTATTAACACTCTACCAAAATATTTACTCAACTCTTTTGCACACTTGAACATCAGAAATTCTTTGGCAGGCATCACACCAATGTACTAAATAACTTTTCGAGTATGGAGTGGACTTCCAAGAAGATACAAAATTATTGAGTTATCATATAGTTTAAGATATATATATATATATATATATAGCAACGAAGTGAATATAGTCACTATTATGTAACCTAATTCAGTCATTATTATTCTATATGAGAGGTTAAAGATATATTTGCAGAGTTTTTTTATTAAAATATCCTTCAAATTATTTTTCTTTTTTCTATTTCATCATCAAACTATTAAACGTACATATTACATCCTCGAACTATTTATTTCGTTCTATTTAGTTCAAATACTAACTCAAACCATTAATTTTAACGGATTTTAGACCAAATAGAATGGAATGGAATAGTTCAAGAATATAATAGGTGCGTTTGATAGTTTGGAGACGAAGTAAAAAAAAAAAGAGGGATAGTTTGAAGGATATCTTCACAAAAAACTCTTATTAAATTTAAGGCTCATTTGTAACATTTATGGATTCTTTTTTCCTTTTATCTCCAATAGTTTTTGTTTTTAATTTTTAATTTTTAGTTATTATTTTTTTTGAAATAAAAATAGAAACATGTTTGGTAGTATAATTTTGTTTACAGTAATTAATTTTATTTTAATGAAATATTTAATTTTATTAAGTTGTTGTAAAATTAACTAAATTTAGTAAAATATATTTAAACTAATTAATTTAACATTACATATTTTTTTAATAATAATTAATTTTAATAAAGTATATTAATAAATAACATAATTTAATAATAAATTAATATTTTATTTATTAAAATTACTTCGATGCAATAAAAATGTTTTATTAAATTAAATAATTTTAAGAGGTAATTATTACTTATTAAAAAATTTTAATTGAATAAAAAATTATTTCAACAATAAATTATTATTTTAATAGTAATATTAATTTAATAAATAAATTATTTTAGTATGTAATTATCATTTTTTACTAAAATAAGTTATTTTAATATGTAATTATTATTTATTAAAACATAATTATAATAAAATAAAATAAATTATTTTAATAATAAATTATTATTTTATGTAAAATTAATTTAATTTCAATAAAAATAAATATTTTAATATTTAGTTATTAACTTTTAAAAAATAATCTTAGTTTAATAAAATAAATCATGTTAATCATAAATTGTTATTCTATTTTAATAAAATACATCATTATAATAATATATTATTTATTTAAAATAATTTTAGTTTAATAAGATATTCAAATAAGGTAATTCATTTTAATATGACGAAAATAATGAATAAGTTGTTAAATGTGAAAAAATATTTATAAAAGAAATAGTTTTGTTATGAAAATATTTCTCAAACTATCTTTTTTTTTTATTTTGTCCTCAAACTATCAAACACACCTATTAGATTTTCAAATTATCAAATTCTGTTTTATTTGGTCCGAACACTAACTCTATCTGTTAATTTTAACGGAGTTGGATTAAATAAAATGAAACTAAATAATTCGAGAATATAATAAGTAAGTCTAATAGTTTGAAACGAGAAAAAAAAAGGAGGATATTTTGATAAAAAAAAAAAAAAAACTCATATTTGTATGTAATAATTACTAATATTATGAGTATGCTATGTTTGATAAACCGTGAGATATCATCATTGGGTGAGTTTAGAGTAAGATAAATTGAAATATATTGAGAGTTCGTAATACGTGTAGTGAAAAAAAAATTGATATGATAGAAAGTTAACAGAGATTTACAGAATTTTTTAGAATTTATTTACAAACCAAACGGAGCTATTATATATCTACATATAGTTTAGGAAAGACCTTTAGGCACATAATGAAAAGATTAACCATTATCACATTTCTACAACTTTAAAAATATTATTAATTAACATGTCATAACAAGCGACACGTACGGCAAATTAATATGATTAATTATACCACTCTTTTGAATATGCGTTTGAAGTGATAAAAAGTAAGATAAATTAAAATAAAGTGAAATAATTTGTGGACCCGTAATTCGTATAATAAAATAAAAAATAAATAACTTTTAAAAACTTTTAAAAATTTTCAGAGTTTTTCCATGTTGTATAGCACTCCAAACACACCACGTGCGTTGCACTTGGAACTCCCAAAAGTATGGCAAACTGTCTAATTGATTATGATACATCCATCGACCTATAAACAAACAAAAAGATTAAGAAAGCAATGACCTAATTATTTAGTCAATTAATATTCATCAATAGACCAAAAGAAATTAGACTTCTAAAACAAAAACAACTTATATGAGAACCGAAACCTCAAATGTTAAGTTAGATTGTTCTATTAAGAGTACGCGTTTTGAGTAATAAAAATTGAGATAAAATAAAATAATTTGTGAGTTTGTAATTTATATAATAAAATAAAAAGTAAAAAATTTTTAAAAATTATCAACATTTTTTTATTTCACCAGACGCACCCCCAATTGGATGTCCACTTTCGTTGCATTGGTTTACCAAAGACCAAGGAGATGGCGCTTGGAAAAGTTCAGCAAGAAGAAATCAGGCTACATGGTGACATGTGTACCGCCAGAGAGTCAATCACCGCGGAGTCTAGCGAAGAACCAAAAAGTCCAGCCTCCACGTCCCTTGCACCGCAAGTTCCAGTTGCTTCCCGCAACTGCGTTCTTCTTCCGCACGTTGTCTATATATATTCCCAAACAACCCCTTCGCACATACTGATTACAAAGCCAACAGAATAGCCAGCCAAAGCTTACCTCTCTGTTCTCTCTTCTCTTCCGTTCTCTGTGTTTGTGAAGGTATTGAGAGCTCAGCTCGCCGCTATGCCTAGAAAAGGAATGCGGAGCCTTTGCTTCAACCGGAGGGCCTCTTCGTCTTCCATTTCTCAATGTCCTTCACCTGCGAGAATCAGTGTCTCGACTCCTAGACCGAGCTTCTCCGAGTCGGTCATGGAGAGGAGTCTCGGAACCGCCGAGTCGATGATCGTCAAATGGAACCCGGACGCTTCCACCTACGCTAAAGTGACTTCCCTCTTCTACGAGAACCGTAGGGAAGCCAGGGAATTCATCAAGTCCGTTAACGAATTGCAGAAGGCGATGCATTTCTTGGTCACCGAGGATTCCAATTCGGAGAAACTCGTGCGCGGTCAGAACCTGATGGAGATTGCCATGAAGCGGCTTCAGAAGGAGTTCTATCAGATTTTATCGACGAATCGGGCTCACTTGGATCCAGAATCTGTTTCGGCTCGATCGTCGCTTACCTCGGCAAGGTCGAGCACGTCGGACTATGAGGATGAAGACGGGACTGAAGATGAGTCTCCGATCACTAGCGAGTCAAAGTCAATCTCCGAAGTTGAGCACGTATCCACAATTGTCATGGCGGATCTGAGATCCATCGCGGAGTGTATGATTTCGTCCGGCTACGGCAAGGAGTGCGTGCAGATATACAAGATCATACGAAAGTCGATTGTCGATGAAGGTATATATCGACTCGGCGTTGAGAAAATGAGCTCTTCGAAGATTCATAAGATGGATTGGGACGTGTTAGAGCTCAAAATTGAGAATTGGTTGAATGCTGTGAAGGTGGCCGTGAAGACGCTTTTCAATGGAGAGCGGATTCTGTGTGATCACGTTTTCGCAGCGTCTGAATCCATCAGAGAATCGTGTTTTACAGAGATCACAAAAGAAGGAGCTCAGATTCTGTTTGGATTCCCGGAATTTGTGGCTAAGAGCGGCAAGAAATCGCCGGAAAAGGTATTTCGCTTTCTTGACATGTACACCGCAATATCGGAGCACTGGCCGGATATTCAGTTAATCTTCTCGTTCGAATCCACCTGCGTCGTCCGATCACAGGCCGTCACCTCGCTGATCAAGCTTAGCGAATCGGTGCGGACAATGCTAGTCGAGTTTGAATCGGCAATTCAGAAAGACGCGTCGAAGTCGCCGGTCAGCGGCGGCGGAGTCCATCCGCTGACCATTCACGTCATGAATGACCTGTCTCTCCTGGCGGATTACAACGTCCTGGCGGACATCCTCGCAGACTGTCCTCCGCCGGCCAGACCATCCTTGCCGCGGTCTTACTTCGACACCTCCGACTCCGATGAATCTCAGGCACCGTCGATTTCTCTCCGATTCGCGTGGCTCATTCTAGTCCTCCTCTGCAAACTCGACAGCAAAGCAAAGCACTACAAAGACGTCTCCCTCTCTTACCTCTTCCTAGCCAACAATCTTCAACACGTAATCTCCAAAGTTCGTACATCTAACCTCAAGTCCCTTGTCGGCGACGACTGGTTATCGAAGCACGAAGTCAAAGTGAAGCAGTTCGCTGCCAACTACGAGCGGCTAGGATGGGACCACGTCATCAAATCACTGCCGGAGAATCCAACAGCCGCAATGTCGCCGGACGAAGTGAAGGCGTGTTTCAGGAGATTCAACACGGCGTTCGAACAAGTGTACCGCAAACAATCTGTGTGCGTCGTACCGGATCGAAATCTCCGGGAGCAGATCAAAGTCTCCATCGAGGGGAAGCTGGTCGCGGCGTACCGGGAATTCTACGACACGCACTGGATGGCGGTTGGAGGAGAGAGATTTTTTCCTCTTTTTGTCAGATTTACCCTCGAGGATGTGGAGAATCACCTCTCGAATCTGTTTTTGGGAACGGCTGAGTCAGGGAGTCATTTGTCATCTTGTCCGACCTTGTCGCATTCGCTACCGTCGCGGTTTCGCTGATGGATTCCGTTTAATAACGGTTCCTTTTTCAGTTAGAACTTATAACGGACGACTTTGTGCTATTAAACTCGGAGGTATATAATAAAATATGAAAATCATACAAATATCAGAATTTTTTCTTAGATGAATGGGAGGAATTAGTGATGGCATTTTCGCATTAAAATCCACTTAAATTGATACCCATTCTTGTGATTAAAAATTTTGAATATGTAGCATGTGTCAGTTAATAATTTACAATTTTTGTCGATGTTTACATATTTTATTTTTAATAATATTTTCTTATTTCATCAGTATTCATACACTTGTTTTCTCTGTCCTAAGAATGAAAAGCTGTATTTAAATTTTTTTTAATATCTTCTCAGAAGAATATTCTAATAACTTTTTAGTTGCATTACATTTGATCCGCCCGCCAAAAAAAAAAAAAAAAAGACTTAATTCTAAATGGCTACAAAATTTGTGGGTAAGAATTTTCTAAATTGTGCCAATGTGTTTATCAATATTAGGTTGACTTTTTATTTTTTAATTTTAAAAAAAATTTAAAATATAAGAAAATAAATTTAATTATTTAAAAAAAAAATCAAACGTTACTGGCCGGTGGTAAACGACAACTACTGATAGTTAGATTCCCAGACGTTGCCTTGTAATTGTTCATATATAGATCAAATCCGTCCAGGCCGATGGAATTGAGGTGTAATCTTTATTCTTTCAGCCGGAGTACTGCCGTGAAAAGAAATTTATATATAAGAATAAAATTAACTAATAAGTTGAAAAATTAAAGAGAAATCATACATATCACCGGCCCGAAGAAATTAATACGTTGAAAATTTGAATAGTAATATCTCACCGGCCTGACATGACTTCCCCTCGGTGGTCTAATTACTGAAAACCACAGACACACACACACACATATATATATATATATATATATATATATATCAATAAAAATTTAGAAAAATAAAATGTCAAAGTGAAAAGTGGTCAGGAAAATTTCTGACGCAGATAAGTCAAATAAAAAGGCTGACATTTATGTTTTTCAAGCACCGTTTTTGAAGAAATCCATGTTTTTGATGAATATATATTATTATTGTATTCTTTCCACACGTTGTAAATTAAATACAGCAATTCAAAATCTACGATGAAATAACTCCCAGCAAGTAGACAACGGTGAATGGTTCCAATTTTTAATTAATAGGACCCAAAGTTGCGGCAACCTCTCAAAACCCCGTGTCATTAACAGCGCTTGCGCTATTTGAATTCTTCAGCCGTTTTGACGGCGCCTCAATTCCTCAACCATTTTGATGCCACCGCTACTTCGGAACCTAACAGCAAGTGCTCAGCAAATGTTGCCCTTTCCGAGGTAGTCGAGTTAGTTCAGGCAACGTGTTGTAGGGTTTGGGATCTTGTGATCCTGAGTTTGACTCCTCTTTGAGAGGTTATCTAACAGTCTTCTCGGTTAAACCGGTCAACCAAAGTTTGCCTAGGCTGATTTACTCTATGTAATTCTTGTCCGGCTAAGGCCACAGAACAAACTTCACCCAGTGCTCACCCCTAACGTAGAGGGTACGGGCTTTCTCGTACCAGAAGTGCTTAGCATATGTTAGGGAAAAAAAAACTATCAACTATTAGTTAATTTTTTAATTTTTTTAAATGATAAATTTATAAGAAATAATAAATATACTATTTCATTAATTTTTTCCACTCTACATTATGTGAATGTTTGTTTAAATTTTATTGATTATGAGTTTGAATTGCTTAATATTTAAAAAATTTTAATTTTGGTGTTTGTACTCAGCTCATTTAATTTTTATAGTTTGAGTTGAGTATGTTATCTACATATTAAGGAACATTATATATATATATATATATGTGTGTGTGTGTATGGCTATTATGGGTCGAGTGGTTAAAATTTCGAAAAATATTACTTGTACATGTAAATTTTTAATTAAAAAAACTATGTTGTGATTCACTTCTCAAAATTTTTAACAGATGATTGATCTTAATTAGGAAAATATCATCACTAGTACATATAAGTTTTAGATTAAAAAAACTTAAGCTATGAACTAATTTCCTTAAAATTTTAATTTTTTCTTAATTGTTATATATAGTGTAAATTTTGAAAATTCACTTGATTGCATCATTTATACATGTATATTAATTTATTTTTTATTTATTATAAATATAATTTATAATATTAGTTATAATTTTTTTAAACTAAATTGAGCCCAATAAAAAAAAATGGCCCCCAAACCAAAAATTATAACTTCATCTAGTGCGTTTGGAATTCCAAAAAAAAAAAAAAGTAGAGTTGATGTAATGTAAAAATGACAGATGGTAAAATTTAATCAGAGGAAATGAAAATTTTTGAAGTTTTTTAATTTTTTTTTTGTTTCCAAAAGAATCCATATATATATATATATATAGCATCGCTGTATTGCTATTTGATTTTTACTTGTTCCCGCCTCAATCCAACCAACAAACAATCAAATAAATCAAATGCGGAAAATAGGAAGGCATAAGAACTTTCATGAGGAAATCCCATTGAACTTGAAGGCAGAAATTAAGTTCCTTGGTTATAAAGTTTCGCCACAACTTAAGCAATCGAGATTTAAGACATTGTTACTTTAACTCTCTGCTCGCCTCCTCCAAGATTGAACCATTCCAAGACGAAATAATTACCGAGTCCGCGGTGATGAAACAAACCAAGTCCACGATACGCAACACCAATCTTTTGAAAGATTTGTCCTTTGCAAAGTATTTAAGAAAATTGTGAGAACTTAAAAAAGGAAGGAAGGGTATTAAATATACGCTATATCTTTTTTCTTTTATAAAACTAAATTGAACTGAAATGAAAATATTAAGTTGGGCCAGTTTGTTTTTTAAGTTAGCCTAAATCGAGTTATACCAGTTTAATTTTGAGTTAAACTAATTTACTTATTTTTGTTTGTTAGACATCTAAAGAAGTAACATTAAAATAATTAAATAAGTTTGACACTTAAATACAATTCTTTAGATTTATAATATTATATATTAAAATAATTAAATAATACATATGATATTTTTCAGATTAGTTTCGGAGTTGGTTTTAATTTGATTCTTTTGTCTATTAATTCTAAAATTGAACAAAAAAATATCAAATTATTAATTTTTTAAATCAAAACTAAATCAATTTTAGCACAAAATTAAATTAACTCGAGCAAAAATGATCTAATTAATTTAGGAGTTGTTTGGTTAAAAAAAGTTGAGAAAAAAGTATAGTAAAAGTACAAAAATGTGACATAAAAGTGATATGTGTTAAAATTTTATTAAAGAAAAATACAAAAAAATAATTAAAGTTTGATAATTTTTAATATTTTATAATCGGCCAAACAGAGGACTAATTTTTGGATTGTACGATTTTTTTGCGCAACCAAAGCTCAGATAAAGAGGCTGTTTGGCCAACAAAAAAAATTAAAAATTACCAAATCTTAATTATTTTTTGTAATTTTTTTCAATTAAATTTTAATACCTATCACTTTTATGTCACATCTTTTCATTTTTGTTATACTTTTTGATCAAAATTGACTAACCAAACAGCCCGAAAGAAAATTAAGAAGACGCAAGTCAATGCTCTATTTCCTCCAAAAACTAAAATTACAATAATTAAAATAAGTCAACGTTACTAATGTCGCGTCCCTGACTGCTGACAGGGCAACAATAATTGGGACAAGAGGCCAACGAAGCATGCACAACGGTCCCCTGTAAAAGCCCAATCTCGACGGCAGGCAACCCAAACGGTGGCCCCACCCTCCACCCAAAAATATATATACAGAACCACCACCACCTCCATACTTTCCGATCGTCCGCAACACCGCCGATCCGATTGATATCCTTCTTATGCATGCACACTTGCAAATTGCAATGAATTTGTAGGGAGCTCCTTTTCCACGACATTAAAATGGCTTCCTTCGTCAATGAAGGTACTTCGATTCATCATTTGATCTAAGATGTGATGCTGATGCCGCATTTGGTTTATTGAATGAGATTGTTTGAACTCCTTTCTATCTGATTATTATTATTTTTTTTTTCTGGGATTGAATGCGAAGGAGGCGAGAGAGATCTCGGGAAGGGACTTACCTCGGGCCCGAATCTCAACCCTGAGCTTCCGAAGGCGTCTTTGAAGGCGGTGGCGTCGGCGCCGTCTCTGGTTCTTTCTAATTCTGGCAAGGCACTGGGGGCGTCGAATTCCGGCAAGGCGTTGGTCCTGTCGACTTCCGGGAAGAGGATAGATCAGTCGAATTCCGGCAAGGCGTTGGTTCTGTCGATTTCCGGGAAGAGGATGGATCAGTCGAATTCCACGATGTCGATGGATCAGCCCAACTCCGCCAGGAAGAAGTACGTAAAGCAAGTGACGGGCCGGCATAACGACACGGATCTCCACCTGGCGGCGCGGCGAGGGGATGCAGTGGCCGTGAAACAGATCCTCGGCGAGATCGACGCTCAGATGATGGGGACGCTGAGCGGGGCGGAGTTCGATGCGGAGGTGGCGGAGATTCGATCGGCCATCGTGAACGAGGTGAACGAGCTCGGCGAGACGGCGCTGTTCACAGCTGCCGAGAAGGGGCACATCGAGGTGGTGAAGGAATTCTTGCCGTACAGCACCCCGGAAGGCATAAGGGCCAAGAACCACTCGGGCCTTGATCCATTGCATGTTGCCGCCAGTCAAGGTCACCAAGGTAATGACTTCGAACTCAAACCATTTGTTTCTTACATCTAATTGCCTATTCCTCTCATTTCCTTTTATACTTGAATTTTAAATTGATTGCTCCTAGATATTGTTAGTACAGGAGGCTAGATGCAGGAACAGCAGTTGCATGATTTGAGGCTGTTTAGTTCTTTGGTTACCACTGCATCTTAATATTAGAAAATTGCAAGGCTATGATGATTTGTTTTATTTATTTGTAAATTTAAGTAAGACTCATAGTAAAGTCAACATATTGGCGATTTTAAAATATGGGTGGGTGTCACACTTTAGCTTCTCCATATCAGCATCATTCAAGTATTCTTGAGTCTGTCCTTCACCCCAGGCAGTGGAACTTCATGGTGAGTTGAGGATATGATTGTCTGGTGCAGGTTAAAGTATTCTCTTAATGGAGAAATAGCTCCCTTGAGGGACCCATCCTTTTTTGTTCGTGTCCATTTGCTTGTGTGGGGAGGGTTGGACGAAATAGCTAGTGTAACTCCTGATTTCAAAATGAGAACCTGTTTCAGGATGGTTTTTCGTCTTGTGGTATAGGGTGGAAAGTTTCTTTTTCCGGATTCCTTAATTTTGTAAGCTGGAAAGTCCTGTCAGAAGGCCTGTCTCGGCTAATCATTGGTTGCTTGGCAAACTAATGACTTTTTTTTTTGGTAATTGGCAAACTAATGACTTGAGCAGATGCACATGGATTTTGCTTTCTGCTCTAAGCAAAGCCTTGGCCTTTGACCTTATACTTTGTCCGTTTGTCATCTTATTCAGATTTAAATGCCATGGAACAATTTCCTTGTGTTTTATCTTTTGGTCATGTTTACTTCAGCAGTGGATCATCCAGTATATTTGGAATTCTTTTATCTACCCTCCTATAAAGAGGGGAGGCTAATATAGGTGACATCGGACTTCTGAATTGTTAGATCAAAATCGAATGATTCACAAGTAAACTTAAAAAATCACGCTTAAAATTTTTAAACTTATTTTTGTTATGAGCCGTCCGATTTTAATTCAACGGCTTACAAACCCAATATCACAGGGCTAGTATTACAAGTGATGTTAACCTCCCCAAAATCTACGTATGCATGAAATTGATGTTGAATTAAGTTGACCCCCTTTCCCTGTTTGGCTACAACGAAGTACCACCCACCAGCCCATATTGGCTGAACTAACACCACGTGGTTTTGATATGGTGCAGTACCATGTACTGGCATAAAATTCTGAAGGTATGGACCAGAGGTTGCTCATTCTGTTGGCCCACTTGTTAGAAGAAGACTGAGGGAATATACTGCCAGATCAGGGCACTGTATCTAACCTCTGGTAGATGGGTGATCATATGAGAAAAAAGTAAAGTAAAAGGAATTTATGGTTGATGTTGACAAGTTTCACATGGTACAATAATTTACGGATAGTAAAATTCTGAAGGCATGTACCATAGCTGGTTTATTCTGCTGTGCCCCTTATCGGAAGAATATGCAAGGCATGTATTAACTGCCAAACTATTTAAACCTTGGCATGGTTATTTAACGAAGTTTTGGTTAATAATCATATTGAATCTTGAAAATGTTGCAGACAGAGTACAAAAATGGTATTGTTGGCTCTAACATTGTATTTTAAAAAGGTTGTCAGCTAATTTGTTTTCTTATATTTTCAAACCAGCTCAATTTATGCTTATTACTAGAATACAATGTGCATTTGTGAAGCCACTTCAATATGGTTAACGATTACTTATATGCAGCCATTGTTCAGATGCTATTAGATCATGACCCAGGGCTAAGCAAAACGATTGGCCAATCAAATGCAACCCCTCTTATATCTGCAGCCACAAGAGGGCATGCCGCTGTGGTTGACGTGTTATTGTCAAAAGATTCCAGCTTGCTAGAGATATCAAAATCCAACGGAAAGAACGCATTGCATTTAGCTGCCAGACAAGGGCATGTGGATATCGTGAAAGCATTGCTTCTTAAGGATCCACAATTAGCAAGAAGAACTGATAAAAAGGGACAGACTGCTTTGCATATGGCTGTAAAAGGGGTTAGTTGTGAAGTGGTGAAGTTGCTACTTCGGGCAGATGCCGCCATTGTGATGCTCCCAGACAAGTTTGGTAACACAGCATTACATATAGCCACCAGGAAGAAGCGGTCAGAGGTATTGACTAACATTCCGACCTTTATATCAGTTAAAATACATTCTTTTTTATTGTGGTATTTTTAATGCTTTTGGTTTATTGCAGATAGTTAATGAGCTATTATGTCTCCGGGACACAAATGTAAATGCACTAACGAGAGACCACAAAACAGCCCTTGACATTGCAGAAGGACTTCAATTGTCTGAAGAAACCACAGAAATAAAGGATTGCTTAGCTCGTTTTGGTGCTGTCAGAGCCAATGAACTGAACCAGCCTAGGGATGAGCTTAGGAGAACTGTAACAGAAATCAAGAATAACGTCCACACCCAACTTGAACAAGCTCGGAAGACTAATAAGAACATGGATGGAATTGCTAAGGAGATCCGAAAGCTCCATAGGGCAGGAATCAACAATGCTACTAACTCAGTCACTGTGGTGGCTGTTCTCTTTGCCACGGTCGCATTTGCAGCTATCTTCACAGTTCCTGGAGGTGATTCTGATGATGGGATGGCCGTGACGGTCAGCACTGCATCTTTCAAGGTTTTCTTCATATCTAATGCTCTTGCACTCTTCACATCATTGGCTGTTGTAGTGGTACAGATCACAGTTGTCAGGGGGGAGATAAAATCTGAGAGGAGGGTTGTGGAAGTGATCAATAAGTTGATGTGGTTGGCTTCCATTTGCACTACAGTGGCATTTATTTCTTCATCTTACATTGTTGTTGGCCGGCATCACAAGTGGGCTGCAATTGTTGTCACAGTTGTAGGTGGAGTTATAATGTCAGGAGTCCTTGGTGTTATGACTTATTATGTGGTGAAATCCAAAAGGAAACGGAAGGTGACAAAAAGACAGAAGATTTTGCAAAGTGGAAACAACTTGTGCCGTAACTCAGATTTTTCTGATGCTGATGTCAATCCAATTTACGCTATTTGATGTTAGCCCTGACACTTCATATGTTTTGAGGGGAGAAAACCAGAAGTGGTGCGGTTAGTGTCTAAAAGGTTCTGTTCCTTAAACACTTGATCCGCTAAGGTTGAATGTTACATCTCTTGGAAGTGATTGAATGTTGGTGTTTTGAGGAAATGTTCTGTGATGAGAAATAATTTAGACTTCAACTATTATGGCTTATGTTGTTGTCTGTATCTGCACTCTTCATAGATTTAGCAAAGAGAGAGTCCCTTTGAATGAGAAAATACATGACCTTTTATAGGCTGGTTCAATTCCGAAGGGTCAATTGACTCATCAAGGTCAATCCACCTGTGAATGAAGTTTGTAGTGAACCTAATAATACAAACTTTGATAAATTGCTTTTGGTTAATATCTAATAAGTTTTTAATACCCCCTTTCTAAGAATCAGAATTGGCCTCAATGTCCATGATTATATAAAGGATCAACTCCTAGTTGTTTGTTGGCTTTGGACTTCCCTAACGATACTCTCACCTCTGAATTTCACATTGCCGAACATTGTTCTTCAACCAGTAGTGATCAACCTCCAACTTATGATGTTGAATTGAAGTTCAAAGATTCTGACTATGGCTAAGATGTTATGGCTAATCAACTGCTATATATGTTACTGATTTTGTTATTTTCATGATGAGGTGAAAGTTCTTTCAATGGTTGTTTGTGTTAAGTAAAGGTCTTAGTGGGACATTGCAAGGATCACAATAGAATGGCCACCTTGGCGCATCAAAAAGCTCCATACCTTTCCGCCCCCCCGGGGGGGGGGGGGCAGCATCTCTCCATCTCTCTCTCTCTCTCTACATAGTTTTTAATTTTTGTATCTTTTTCAAAGTTAGTAATGGCTGTAATATTCTGTTGTTTTGTTCCTTAAATTTCAGCTTTATTTTATTTCATTGTTACTTATGTCAGATATGGGATTGAAAGGTCGAGATCTATTGGCATAGAAGAAAATATTTAAGGTAGGTTGGGTTCTGTTATGGTTCTAAGCTTGGCTGTTTTGCCTTCTTAGAGAATGGAAAGTATCTCCTGTCTTTGTCATGAAATGCATCATTTTGCAGCAAGTTGGCTGTTGGAGCCACTTTTAGAATAGTTAGCACAAGGCTACTGAGACTACAAATTAACAACCAACCATGCAAGGTTTGATCTGAAAAGATATTTTTGTTACCCTATGAATCATGATCATGCATTTAGGGAAGATTTGTACAATAACTTTGTTGTTGTTCTGCATTTTGTAAATCAATTGTATTGCAGAGATCGCCTGGATTATTTTGGTTGATTAATCATGGGTTCTGGGATGAATATTTTCTTTGCAAGGTTAACATTTTCTTTTCTGTGAGGAGATTGAAATGCCACTAGTTTGAGCTAGCACTTCAAATTAATTTCCTTCAATCTATTTTGAATTTGTAATCTTACATTTGTTATGGCGAATTAAATCTTGTACAATTACTTCTTATCTATTTTGTGAACTACTTTGTGTTTACTCCTAACACCAGCTGATGTATATAATATTAGAGAAACATCTACTGTTTAAAGTTCTTGTGCCTGAAGATAGGGGAAGAAAGGTGTCCAATTGTTGGTCCAAATCAAAACTCCTTCAATCAATAGGAGGTTGCAAATTTGCAATACAAGGTATCATGATCCCTTTAAGGCTATTTATATTTACTTTCACCACCTGATTATCATTGTCTTCTTCCTTCTCTATTCTTTGACCCTTCTTTATTACAGTCTTTTGTGAATCTTCAGCAAAGAAGATTTTGGTGGGAAAATTGCTGGGCTTTCTTTAACATTGTGCACCAAATTGTGATCTCAATACTATGGAGATCTACCCAAGCATCAGCAAACTAGTTATGACTAGATGGGTTGCCAAAAAGTGAATGAGCCACTAATCTCTTGTGCTGAGAGACAACAGAACAGGAGAAGTTGTACTGTGTTTTATACAAAGCATGTATAGAAAATTTTAATTTCAAATATGAAAAAAAAAAAAAAACTGAAAAAAATAATTATGGAATTATGAAAAAAATAATTTCACAAAAAACATAACCTTAAAAGAAATAAAAAAAAAATTGATACATGTAATCAATTTTAACTAGTTTAGAATGGAGATGGGCTACATTTTCTGTTGAATTTTCGAGTGATTATTGTATTATTGTACCCTTGGGTTGGCTGGTGGCCTTTAGTATATTTAGTATATTTGAACAAGTTTGACCTTTTTTGTTTTCTTTCCTTTTTCAGTTTATGCCATTTTGACTTTTTTTTTTTTTAATCTACCTCTTTTCTTTTTTCTTTTGCTTCTTTAAATAAATAGAGGAAGTAGTCTTGTGTAATTGATCTTCATTAATTTAAAATTAAAAATTGAAATAGAAAAAGAAGTCTTATCTAATTGACCTTAATTCATTTAGAAGTAAAATTGTCGAGTTGAGTTCTAGATAATGTCATACCTTTCCACTTTTTCAATTCTTAAACCATCTATTGTCGTTTCCATGCTTTTCCAATGTTTCTAAAACCATCCATTTTTTCATTCTCAAACCGTATTTTCATTCTCAAGGTGCTTGAAGTGATAAAAAATGAACTAATTTAAGATAATTTATAAGTTCAAAATTTGTATAGTGAGATAAAAAATAAATAATTTTTAAAAATTTTCAGAGATTTTCAACATTTTATATCACACCAAATGGACTTAATATGCAGCTGGGCATTTGGGTTCTTTTGCCATGGAGAGTTTTTTTTTTTTTTTGATATCTCATAATGTTTATGTCAATTTGTGCCAGTTTGTGCATTCTCGACTAATTTTTGAGATTCTGAAATTAATGATCGGATAAACTTTTAATGATTTTAGAAGACTAATTCTTAAAACCTTAAAATTAAGAATTGGATAAATGTTTAATAATTTCAAAAATTTTAGATTAATAACTACTAAAAAATAAATTTAAATTCTTACCGGTTAGGCTAATCCCAGTGTTAGGAAAAGTCTTTGCATTTGAACGAAAAAAGAAGAAAAAGTTGGGGAGGTTTTTTCGTCTTTAAGGTCCGACTTTAAACAGAAAACAACGAAAAAAGTCTGTCAAAAAAGAGGCACCCAGAAGAAAGGTCGGTCTCGGAACCCGTGTGGGCCTCTTATGGCGGCTCGACTTTTTAATTCCAGTCAAGTGCCCTTCGTTCCTTCTTTTCCACAGCTAACTAATGTACAAACGTTGAATCATCACTCGCATTTCACTTTTGGAGCTTAGCCCGAACTCGAAAGCGACGCCTCCACTTTCAATTTATCATTATCGTTTGCTTCTACCTGCCAAAGTCAAGGCGGATACGCAATGCTTTTCGTATCTATTATTATTATTATTATTAGTGTAAATTATATTAATTATTTATAAAATTTGATGAAAATACATAAAAATTTTCTACTTTCTAAAATTATACTTATTACCTTTACTTTTAATTTTTTTTATAATTTTTCTTCTATTATTTGAAAAACTAAAATAAGATCAACTAAAAAAATCCTAAATAAAAACTCTGGACTATCTAACTAAAAAAAAAAAAAAAAGAAAAAGAGAGATTTCACCGCCGAGCAATCTTACCAATATTTTGTCAACACTGAGACACTTTAAAAATAATCCAAACAACTTTGATCATTTAATAACTATTATCAAATAACTCCAATCGAAAATTTACGTGTTCAATTATATAATTAGATTAAATTTCATTATACATTTCAAATATCGTGATCTGTAATTTAAAATAATAATTAGGTACTCTATGAGTTCAGATAAATAATTAAATTACCAAAATAGCTCAGAATTATTGGAGTAACATATAACAAAACCTTAATCATCCATTAGAGGTAAGAAAGCATTGATTAGAAAAATCAAGCCAAATGAGAGGAGAATTTATAATATAACCTAAAAAGTAAAGAAGTAAGTATAATTTTGAAATTACAAGGGTACGTTATGTAATTTACTTTTATTATTCTTATTGGGCATTGATAAGTATAGCTATGGCTAGTGCCCCATTTGATACATCAAAAACTTTTTTTTTTTTTGAACTTTTAGTAGCTTTGCACAAAAGGTTATATTTTTATTGGTAAAATTTTGTAATTTTTTTTATAACTTTTGGAAAAAAAACTTAAAATTTTGTAAATTTAACATGTAATAAAAATTTTTATGTGTTTAGTAAAATATTAATTTTTAAAAAATATATATATAAGTTGAAATTTTATCAAAAAAAAAAAAAAATACAAAACTTAAAAGTTACTAAAAATTATTTACCAGGGCCCAAACATCACAATTCTTCATTTTATGAGTATTGCAGTGAATTCATCAAATCAACAAGGAGGATTGAAATTTAGGTTCCGTTTGAAATTAAATAAAATAAAATAAAATTATATAAATTTTTACAAATATAAATTACGAAACAATAAAATTTAAATTTTTTACTCACTGTACAATTTACGAGACATTTATTTTTATAATTTTATTTTATTTTATACAATTTCAAACACACCTTTAATCCGATGGATCACAAAAATGGCAGTAATAGTGCTTTCAACCATCAAAGGACTGACACTTTTTTTTTTTTTCGGGGTCTATTTCATATTTTTATAAATTTAAAATTCAAATATAATATTAATGATGTTGTGACATTAATTGCAAGATCTGGGATTAGATTTTAATTCGCGGTGGGTGGTGGGTATCTTTCTTCAAGTCCCACTCACCGCCCAAAAAGTCCTGGGTTTGATTTGAGAGGATTGATTAACAAATTATTATGCTTACATCCAACTCTTACACAGATATATACGCATCATCAATTTACAGTTATTAAATATTACTTTTTATTTTTTTTAATGGTCAAAATGACATCATTTTTGTGACTGTGATGATTTTAAATTAAATGTACTGATTACTACAGATAGTAATAGTAATCAATAAAAATTTGCAGGGTATAAGAATTTGGTGTAAACGTAGAATTACTAATTGATTGACTCTAAATTTTTTTATTATGACATTTTTTATTTTATGTATTTATTGATATTTTTAGACATATTATTTATATTTATTAAAAATTATAAAAAAATTAAAAATGAAAAAAATTCACCAACAAGTAAAAAAAATTTACATAAGTGAATTTTTTTATTTAGAAGCATTTTTTTATTTTTTGATGAATATAAATAATTACATCTAAAAATTATCAAAAAATAAATAAAATTTTAATTATAAAACTAAAAAAAAATTAAAATTTATTCTTCCCAAAACCACCCTTTTATCTATTCTTATGCCACGCACACCAAAGTCAACAAACGGTGATGGACCTGATGATGGGAAAGCTATCATTAGTGGTTTAAATAATACTTGGCATTTTGTAAGTTTGGAGCTCAAAAACAAAATAAAAAAATCATAAAATCATAAAATTTCATTAAATTATGTAAGTCTCAAAAATTTTTTAATCTTGTACAAATTTTTTCAATTTTGAGAGTGCAAATTAGAGTATTCTTTAAAATATATATATATATATATATATATATATATATATATGTATATATTGAAACTCCAAACCCATGCACTAATGCAAATTCCTATTAGCAATTATAAATGGCTAAGTAAAGTAAACTATATATGTCAAAACATTAACTAAAAATTGTATCTAATTGTTTGAGCGCTTTGGAAGGGAGTCGTATATTACGGACCTAAAGGTTCAAGTTTCTTTACATATAATGATGAGAAGTTCTAATAATTTTATCAAATTCGACTCTGTCTTTATTTTTTTTTATTGTACTTATATTTTAAGCAAATTTTGGATACACGTTGATGATTTTTCGATATTTAAAAAAATACTATTAGCTGAAAGAGTACTTTTAGAAAATATTTTTTCAAATAATACTTTTTAAAAATACTCTCTCAAAAATTATTTTTTAAAAACATTCTTTCAAATAATATTTTCAACATAGTCGTAATTTTTACCAAATTATTATAAATTAAATCTTAAATTTATTTTCATTTAACGAGAATGAAAGATTCAAATATTTTGCTTTTGCTCATATAAATTTCAATAAAATAGTTTGTTATTAATATATGTATATAATAAATATTCACATAAAATTAAAATTGAGAAAATAAAAAAATCTTTGAAAATAATCATCCACAATATATTCATTCATTTACATTTAATATAGAATACACGTTTTTGAAAAAAATAATTTCAGAAAATAGTTCATCAGAAAAAATCCTAAATAACAAAATCACAACTTAATTCATTAAATTTATAAATTAAAAAATAACCAAAAAATGAGATATGATCAATTCTATTAAAAAAAATTGAAAATTATATGTTAGACAATATACAAAAATTTACTTGAGAAAAGTTTAGACTAGGAAAATATTAAGATTTTGCAAGAAAAAATTCAAATAAATAATTAACAACTAATTGAGACCCATATTATTCTAATTTTATATTTTGAAATTAACTTTGGAAGTATAAATGTGGAGTTTTTACCTTGAGTCAGGTGGAGTCCTTCTAGAAATTTTTAAAGGTCATAAGGGAATTTGTCCCAAAAAAAAGAAAAAAAACCAAACAATTTACAAAAAAAAAAAAGAAAAAAAACAATTTAACCTAATAATTTTTTTTCCAAGGCCAAAAATAGTTTAACCCAACTATTTTTCTTTTAATAATTTTAACCCAACAATTTCAACTATTAACTCATTAATTTCAAAAATCAAAAAAATTAGTGCCAAAATTAAAAAAAAAAAAAACTTATGCATTTTGTGTGTACGACAGATCACATTTACATACAATATACACATCTACATATAATATTTTCTTTATGTGTAAAAATTATAATTAAGTTAAAAGCATTATTTGAAATGACATTTTTAAAAAATATATGTTAAAATAGTATTTTAAAAAAAATTTTTTAAATGAGTATTTTTTAAAAGTATTCTTTTAAATAATACTTTCTCAACTGCAAAATTCATAGAAAAACACTTTTTCAATTAGTACGTTTTCAGCCAACAGTATTTTTTAAATACCATTAATATTTAGCCAATCTTTGAATATAATAATACCTGCATAACGGAAAAAAAAAAAAAAAAATTTCTGTTTTTACTTGATAAGGAGAATGAATGAGAAACATGTTTCTCTTGCAAGCCTGCGGTAGCCAGTGACCCCCAGCCATGTGTTAACTGTTTTCCCTATCATCTTCCTATGCTAATGTCAGAACCCGCTTAACCTTTGAGCCTGCTGCAGATTTTGCCTCACTTTTTCTGTGTTCCCTTTGCTAGGCGGTTGTCCTCTCCAACATGTATGGCAGCTGCAAGCTCAGAGATTCAGATTATTCAATCTTTGTGTGAAATTTTGTGTTTTTCCCTCGTAAATCCATTGCTCTATTGACTGCTCACTTTCTGAGGTGGATTTAGTGATTGAAAAGTTGCTGCCCAGGTGAATATCCATAGATTCCTGACGAATTTGCTTGTTTTATATTTGATTTTTTTTAATCTTTTTTATGGTACCCAGTTGCCCCCCCCCCCTCTCTCTCTCTCTCTCCCCCCATTGGTTTTGTTGAAGTTGAAGTTGGAAGCACTAAAAGTTCTTATTTTTACATGTTTGGGTGAAGATTATGCAGTTCTTTGTCTCTTGGCGGTAAATGATCGAGGCACTGTGGACTGAATTATCGGCAAGCAATTGGGTGTTATTGCGAAGAGAATTGCAATTGTGTGCTTTTGAGGTCAGAGTTTGACATTGGGCATCAGAAATTAAACCCTCATGGTTTTAATCCATCTTCTCTCAAAGTTTTAATCCATCAGAGTTTGACATCCAATAATACATCTTCTCTCAATCAATTGATGCAAAAAGTGATTCTTAGAGCTGTAATGAGTAAATTTTGATTGGTCTCATCATTGACAAGGAGATTTGGTAAAAGGGGAACCCCCCCCCTTTTTGTTTTTGTGAAATTGAGTTCTATGGAGGCTCCGGCGAGGCAGCAGAGCTTCCGAAGGAAGAAGATGACGAAGCAGTTGACGGGGAAACGAGAGGACACTCCTTTGCACTCAGCAGCAAGAGCAGGGGATTTGGAAGTGGCTTTAGAAATACTCACTAGTAGTGAGGATGGTGTGTTGAAGGAGTTATTAACCAAGCAGAATCAATCGGGAGAGACTGCCCTCTATGTTGCTGCTGAATATGGTTATGTTGATTTGATGAAGGAGATGGTTAAGTATTATGATATTGCATCTGCTGGGATCAAAGCTAGAAATGGATATGATGCTTTCCACATTGCTGCCAAGCAAGGAGACTTGGGTGAGGTTTATAATTAGCCTAGAAAAATATCTATATTTTTCACCCCATTTGTGGTATCTTTGTGTTGTTGAATATCAACATTATTTAGTGATGTTCCATCAGTTCTGAAAATGTTTTTGTAGAAGTTTTGCTGAGTAATTCTGAATATTAACCTTAACTGTTTTGGACCTTTTACTGAGTAATTCTCAACTGTTTTTCTATATTAGACTTGCTTCCAAACCTGATGCCATCTCAGGTATATTATTCATTCTTTCTCAGGGTTGAAATATTCTCATAATATATATATATATATATATATATATTTATATATGTTGTGTGGCAGAGATATTGAAGATACTCGCGGATGCTCTTCCTGACCTCTTAGTGACAGTTGATCAATCCAACACCACAGCATTGCACACTGCTGCGGCACAAGGCCATATTGAAGTGGTGAATTTCCTGTTGGAAAAAGCAAGTGGTCTGGTCACTGTAACAAGAAACAACTGCAAAACTGCCTTGCATTCTTCTGCAAGAAATGGGCATTTGGATGTTGTGAAGGCCCTACTGAGAAAAGAACCAGGAATTGCATTGAAGAATGATAAAAAGGGCCAGACAGCTCTTCACATGGCTGTTAAGGGGCAGAGTGTTGAGGTGGTGGTTGAGCTTGTTGAGTTAGATGCTGCTTTGATAAATATGGTAGACACCAAGGGCAACACGCCACTGCACATAGCAACCCGCAAGGGTCGTGCACAGGTAAATGACTCAAGATTGGGTCCTTTTTTTTTTTTTTTAAAGTAAAGATTACCTATTGGAGATTGATAAATTCGTGTAACTGGGGAAAGCACAATCCAAATTTACTTTAGATATTTGAATGGTGCGGTGCATATGCTTTATCAGAATATACTAAATAACATGCAGGAAAGAAAGAACTTAAGCTTAATATCATTTTTAAGTGATTCCTTATTGGTTAAGTAGACTCCGAACTCTTGTAATCACCAGTATGTTGACAGTAAGTCAATTTTGGATATCTCTTTCGGCTGTTTCCTGGAAAAGTTTAATCTTATTGTCTGCTTCTTTCATGATTTTTACACGTTAGTTAGACATACTAAAGTAGTGATGGAAAGCACTGAATACCCACTAGAAAAGGAGGTCTGGCATTTGCTAGAAAAGTTGAAGGCATTTTTTTTGGTAACCAGCCCAAAGCATCAACAATTACCTCAAGAGAAATGAGTCTCAGGTTCATCTTACGGTTATTTATGGAAATCTATATGGGAAAATGTGTTAAGTACAAATAATGCCCCTAGATAAAACAAGTAGAGTTCCTTAAAAAAGATATAATCCTATTTATAAAGTTGAAATTCTTTTGACGTCCTCATGCTTGTCTGCAGATTGTTCGGGCACTACTAGATCACAAGGGAATCAATAAAGAAGCCATTAACAAATCAGGAGAAACTGCTTTTGACACTGCTGAGAAAACGGGGCATTCGGAGGTTGCCATTATCCTTAAGGGGCATGGTGTGCAGAGTTCAAAATCCATAAAGCCAGTTCCTACAGCAAATACAAACAGGGAATTAAAACAAACTGTAAGTGATATAAAACATGAAGTACATGACCATCTCGAGCACACATGTCAAACAAGAAAGCATGTAAAAGGTATAGCCAAGAGGCTGAACAAAATGCACGCGGAAGGGCTCAACAATGCTATCAACTCCACCACGGTTGTTGCCGTTCTCATTGCCACTGTTACTTTCGCTGCGATTTTTACGATCCCTGGCCAGTATGTTGACGACCCCAAAAAGGTTCCTCATGGATTCTCCCTAGGAGAAGCACACGTTGCTTCAAAAACCCCATTCTTGATATTCCTCATATTTGACTCCCTTGCACTTTTCATATCTTTGGCTGTTGTGGTTGTTCAGACATCAGTTGTAGTTGTAGAGAGGAAGGCTAAGAAGCAAATGATGGCTGTTATTAACAAGCTCATGTGGTTGGCTTGTGTGCTTGTGTCAGTGGCTTTCCTTGCCATGTCCTATATTGTTGTAGGCACTTCTCAGAGGTCGTTGGCAGTTGGAGTGACAGCAGTAGGTACAATTGTGATGGCAGCAACTCTGGGGACATTGTGTTATTGGGTGATTATGCACCGAATTGAGGCTTCCAATTTGAGGAGTGTCCGCAGATCGGCTAGGAGTAGCAAGTCACAGTCATTTTCTGTGTCAGTGATGTCAGATTCAGAGATAATGAGCAATGAGTATAAAAAACTCTATGCAATTTGAGGTTATGATGCATGTATCCTTTTTCTGACTCCCTAGTTGGCATTTTCTGATATGTTCCCTTATATTTTTGTGGGTTTTCCCCTTTTCCTGTATATGTAGTTGTAAGATAATCTAATCCTATCCCTTTTCTTTGAAGAAAGAGACTGTAATAGCCAGTCTACAATGTATAACAACAACATGATGTAAACAAGTGGCATAGATTTGCCGATCTCTTTATCCTTAAATTTAGTGATTTTGTTGACTTAATTTCTAATTTTCCATTGTTGCTAAATTTAGATTAACTGTGCTTGTGTATCAGTTAGTTTATATTTTTTACCCTTCTGATTACCTGGATGCCTCCAGTTGTGTTTCTATTTTCTTTGATTGTTTGGTTCCATAAAATTATCAGCTAACACAATTTTCCTTCCAAACTAATTAGCATGGTCAGTGGACTTTATCATCATCAGTTGATTAATGCCAATGTCAAATTTGAAATTCTTACCATAAAGTTATCCTGGGCAAGTCTGAATCAGAGCTCCTAATATTCTACTTGTTGGCTGCTATAGAGCTTTTCTTTCTGATTCATGACCCAGAGCTATCCTGATTAAGTCTGAATCAGTGCTCCTAATATTCTATTTGTTGGCTGCTATAGAGCTTTTCTGTTTGATTCATAACCCAGAGCTATTCCTCGACCACATTAAGGCACTAATCCTTCTTTCATTCTTCTCTCAAAAATATATTAATCTTCAAAGGTAACGATTGAGATTCTCTGGCCACTCCCCACTTTGAGTGACAACATGTAGTTCTTGCTGACTGACTTTCTTCAAAAGATTTATGTTACCATCTTGAAATTGGGACCCAATTCTCCCCTGGCTTCACCCAAGCTAGGAAATGTACAATTACTTTACTTAGCTAAGCATGGCTTTCATTATCAGCTTATCAATTTATCTATTTTGTCCAACTAGTCATTAACATTATTTTGGCAGGAAAATTATAACTTCAGTGTGGAAAATTATTGAAAATATTGTCCACAATTTATCATCCACTTAAATCTCATGCTTTTGGAATTCTGCAGTATAATCTTAATATTCAGCTTTGATCGGAAATGAATGTAGGTTGTGACGGGAAATCTGACTATCCCTTTTGTTGAAGCCATCCCTGTTACATTGCACATCAGTGTATGTTGAACTAGGGTGTGTCTAATTATCTAATTTTCATAATTTCTAGACCATAGGACATATGATCAAATTGTACTGCTTCTACCTTAGGTAAACTCTTGTGGTAATAGAGTTTCCGAATAGAGGAAACTTATAGTAAATAATGATGATGAGTCCGCTTCTTCCTTGTTAGACATGCTGATGGGTACTTGTCCAAAGTGTGGGCTGTCACATTTATCTGGTACCCACCCCCACCCATGATATGTCACATCAGACATGGTATTTTGAAAATATCCATATAACATTACCAACTATTTTCCAGGATCAAGTATCAACCACTTGAATTTTCCAGACATATTGGTAACCGGTAGGTACTTGAATTGTTGTAATCTGTCTCATTCTCTGCATCTCTCTCTAGTTTTAAGATGCACGATAGACTTAAAATCCGTCGCATCATTTTTCCTAACGCTCTGGCTTATGTTTATCCTAATTGAGCTTCCCCATTCTTATTGGTGTTCTAAAATCAATACTAGATGCACCGCACCCCATTATAGGGTTGCTTCTTTTTACTACTTGAGATTGCGACAGGGATCTAAAGGGACATGAAAGTGGCTTGACCAGAGAGCAAAAGGTATCCAAATGAATCAGACAACGTATCAGCACATGCCGGCTGCTATCACCACCACGATTCTCTTTAACTAAGGTGTTGTTCATATCCTCACGCCATTCACTTCGTCTTTCATTTCTGATTTCCGGTGCTGTTGAACATTTTTTCTTTTGGGGTTATGAATGGTCTCACATCAATTTGGACCTTCCATGTAGTTGTATTTCTTTTTTTTTTTTTTTAAGGGGAAAAAAGGAATACAAATGAGTTCAATTTCATGAGTAAAGTATTTCATCCATATGTTTTCAAGAAATATGCTTTTTTGACTTCCAGTTGCTAAGGCCATTGTTACTTCTATATATCATGCTATTATTGCCTCAGGTACCAGTACTGCAATTAGATGTTATTATGGTGAATGTAAAACTCTGGGTCCACAGCTACTCCAGAGCCTGTTATGTGTGGTAATCTGATATATATATATATATTTTTTCAGTTAGTTTTTCATGTCTCTACTGCAATTCTGTGGAGGATAAATGCTCTTGTTAGTTTGTTTATTCTTTGATTCTAAATAATGAGTCAGTATAAAATAATGTCTTCTCCGTGTGTGTTTTTTTGTTTTTTTTGGGGGGGGGGGGGGGTGGGGGGACTCAAAATCTGTGGAAACAAACGGACGGTAAAAAGTTAACGTAGGACAGAGAGATGCATTTTCTCCCTTTACTTTCTTGTTGCTTGTTTTGTTGATGGCCACATTACTGAGAACATAATAGAATAAATTGTAAGAAGATGACAAGTTAGTTGCAGAAAAATTTTAGTTCAGTATGATCTGCATGTTAATAATGATGGTCCTTTGCATCTCTCCTAAATCCTGACAATATCCACATGCTCCACTGGCTTGACTGGTCCTGCTACTACCACAGTTGTCCCTCTCCAGTTCAGAAAAAAACATACAATAGTATACTTTTGTATGCTCAAAGTGGTATATGGTGGTGAATGACTCACACTAGCTAGATTTATCAGGCAAAAAAGTTTGTGAGGACCAGAAGGAGAGTAACCAAGCAACTGGACCAGTGGATTTTGCCCGTTTCACCATTTTCAGATTAAGCATGAAAAATGAAATATAGTAACCGTATGCAAAAGTAGTTGGGGAAAAAAAAAAACTGTATGCAAAAGTATCAAGAGAAATTTGCTGATTGAGACACTGGTTCAAAATTTTTATTAATTTTTCTATCTTCGTTGGTTGTGGCCTTTGATAAGGGTGATATTTTAATTGTTAATTTACTACCTGGGGTCATTCTTGGCAAGCACAAAATTGCTGATTCCCGAAGGGGGTAGAGAATAATCTAATTCTCATATTAGCAGAAGCAAGAAAAGAATTTTGTAGTTCGTATGTAATTAACATATATAAGCATATCATAACAACTATATATCAGTGATCCCAAGTGCTCTATGACATGCATGTTTGTTGTAATTCTCTTGCTCTAATTCTGTCAACAATCTGTGATAAATGTTCTATTGGGTCAGTGTTTGGTCAATATCGAAAAAGAAGAAAGAAGCATGCTAAAGTTCTTTGTTCTCCTCCTCAATTTGGGCGTGGTATTACTTTCTCACAATTTCTTTAATTATTATTATTATTTGTTTCTGGTGACATATAAGCTGCAGTATTTTTGATTGGATCAATACCAAAGCTGTCAATCTTTGAAAATATTGGTGATAAAATGAAAAGTTATATTTGAATAGATCAGTGTTAATATGCAATTGATCCACAGTGGAGTGTGGGCAGTAACTGTGCTCTTTTAGTGCACATATTTGGTTGAGATCTCAGGTATGATTGTTTTACCCATTGTCCCCCTTCACTGTTTCATGTGTTCTTAAAATAAGCTAGGTATCTAGGATGGATGACTCCAAAAAATAGAATTACCTCAGCAATCTTTCTCAAGAGAGATTTCTAGGTATTCATTGGAACTATGAACTCACCTGTTCACCGTGAAAGATTCCTGACTTTCTACTTTTTTTATTTTGTATTTTGTCTGTGTGTTCCTACTTTACTAAAGAGAAAAAGGTTAATAAAATTATATTTCTGACTTTGATGCAATCACTTGTGGAATATTTCTCACAAACCACTCTTGAACACGGATAGTGGTAGTGGTGGGTAGAAAGCCTGAAACATTTACAAGATCTATATAAGGGAAAAGGGGCACAGTGAAAAAACAGTCAATGAAAATCCCAGTTTTTACAGTACCTATGGAACTAGAAAGATTTAAGGAAAGGTTTCCCGAAAGGTGTCCACTACCTAGGTGTGTGTGAAAGCTGTATTTCTTTTTACTCTTGCTGAATTCTTACTTTTATTTTTCATTTTTCTCCCAAAAGCAGTCCCTTTATTCTTTTCAGCATGAGTGTCAATAACCAACAAACAACGACTTGAAAGGGGCAATAAGCATCATTTCAGTAATTTTTTTTTTTTTTAAGTTGTTTTGCATCTATCACTCAATGATGTGTGACTAGACTATGATTTTGCTTACTGCAAGAAAGTAAGCAAGGGGGAGACCAGTGGTATGATTTGGAAACAGTAAATTCTTTGACGAATGGATAACTTCTGAATATTTTAATTTAATTAATCTGAGCAGTTGGAAAATTGATGTGTATTTCTGGACAGTAGATACAAAGATAGTTTGGGCTAATTGTGTTCCGCAATAGCACCATGCATATGGAGATGTCTGAAATCACACACGGGATTAGATGACATTAAATACAAAACAAATTGACAATCACTGTAAAAAAACATTATGCTTATCTCTCTCTCTCTCTCTCTCTCTCTCTCTATTGTTAATACATCATCTTTCTTTATCTGCAGAAACTGCAATCCTTGAAGCAGAGAGGGAACAAAGGCCAACTTCGCTTGATTTCTTACTGGAACTGAACAGCCGTTGGGACTGTTTACAGTGAGCAATTGCACTCTCAATTGAGCTCTCAATCTCTGAAATTGCGCTGCTGCTCCTCTTGAAGAACTGCAACTCATAAAACCCACTCGAATTAATTGAAAATGACGACGACAAAGAACAAGCACCCGACGGGGAGGATGAAGACGAAGACTTTGTAGCAGAATGCCATTTGATTGCGCCTGAAAATGACTTCCTGTGGCTGGTCGAACCATCCTCCACCATTTCTTTGTCAATGCTTTTAATAACAGTAGCTAATATTGGGTGTGTTGCTTTTCCAATGTGTCCGAATGGGGCTTTCTTTCCAACTTTCTTGTATTTGTTCAAACACTCCTCCCCTCTCGAATCTTGTCCCGATTCTACATTGGAGGCTGCCTTGGCAGAGGACTCATCTGAACAAGCAGACTTGCTAAAGAGAGACTTGAGATAAGTCCTCGAAGCCTTGAGCTTTTGCCCGATTAAGGATTGCTTAATCAGCGTGAGCTTCTTGGACCAAGACTTCTTTGGATTATCAGATATAAAGCCACTCAATTCAGTGGACCATTCGACGAAGTGCTCATCTGGGTTGAGTTCACAGCTAACCCGGCCAGACTCTGATGGGGATATATTGCAGGATTCCAATGGGGTGGTGGCATTAGTAGAAGGGGTTGTGGAGCTTTTGATGAAGGGAAAGCAGTGGTTTTCTTCTTCAAAGGGCTCTATTGTGTTCTCAAAGTTATTGGTGTTGGTGTTTTGGAGGAGCTTTTGGACCATTTGCAGACGGGGAGGGAGGTGAAGCGGAAGAAGATTTCCTTTGTAGAAGAGTTCATCTGCTGGGGAAGTTGTGGTTTCTTTCTCACTAACAGCAGAAGACATTTGGAACTCAAATTCTCTGCTTTCAGGGGGGGAGTTGATGGAGTAACAGAAGAAATTGGAGGAACTAGAAGAGCTTACTTCCATATCTATATAGTCTTCATCTGCATGGTTTGATGATGGATGATTTGTGGCCATTGCATCTGAACCCTCTCTCTCTCTCTCTCTCTCTCTGTGTTTGTGGATGCTTATGGGGAGCTGAGCTTGGTGAAGGGAAGAGGAAGGGGAGCATCCTTTAAAGAAGGGATGGTGCCAATTTAGAAAAGCATAAAAGAGTTTTGTAAGGAACTGTCAGATTTTCTTTTTCTTTTTTCTGTTCTTTTTCATGTTTTTTGTTTTGTTTTTGTTTTTGTTTTTTTTTTTTTATCAAATATCTTGAATACTTCCAAACAACAAACTTCAGAAGAAGAAAAGGGATTTTTTTTTTTTTATCCCCTTCTCTTATCTTAGTTGCTACTTTACTTGTTCAAGTGTTGCTTATTCAACTAATGCCTTTCTGTTTGCCCTCTATGCAACTGCATCCGTTTGAATCCGAATTAGTTTGCCATTTTTTTTAATATTCTATTTTTTGTCCCTTTTTACATTACTTTATAGGAACCACTTATGTGCGTAGTGTAAATTTTTATTCAATTTCTTATAGATTAAAATTCTCATTGATATGAGTGGAGATGATCACTTAGTCCTAACTTTTCATTTAGGAAACTGGACGAACATAAATATCTTATTTAATTTTTATTTTGACGGATTGAATATTTTTTATAAGAAATCAAAAAAAAGGCACAATGATTTTTTTTTTTTCAAGAAAGATAAATTTTAGTTTTCTGCTTCAAGGAGCTGAAATTGAGAGCTAAGTTCAGATATTGTTAGGTAATGTAGTTCATTTTTAGTTTTTGTTCTTTAAAATATAGTTGGTATTTATAAGTATGACTTAATTTCATTTTGCCTCGAATCTTACCCACAATTCAACTTGATTTTTTTTAATTTGTGATAAGTAAGGGGCTAAAATATTTTATTAATTTTAATATCATCTTCAGTGACTTTTTTACCCATGTGTTTTCACAATCAACTGTCAGCTAGTATAAATTTTAAAGGCAAAGACTCATTAAAAAAGACATTATAACTGGCAAAAATTTCATGCCTTTAATTATTACCCGGAAAATTCCCATGCATTAAAGTAAATTTTCAAATAAAGCTAAGGGATGCAAAATAAAATTTTTGGAAAAAAAAAAACAATGAACAAAATGTTCCTGCAGAGTCCAGTCAGCCAAAAAACCAAATTATTCATATTGAATTTTGCCAGAAGATTTTAAATGAAAAAAAGGAGAGGGAGGGATGGAGGGAAGGAGGGGGGGGGAGAGAGAGAGAGATAGAGAGAGAGAGAGAGGGGAGAGGATGGAATGCAGTTTCAATAGTCTGATGATATCTATATTGAACACAAAGATAGAAATACCATGCTGTAGATCTAATTGGAAGCCATTGAGAGCACTGAGCCACCCACCTCTGTCCAAAAATGCCCCTTTATTTTTTATTTGGGGGAGCCAAAACCACTAGAAAATCATTCTGGCATTTTCCAGCAGAACCCACAACTTCTCTGCCACCAGAATTCAAATTCAAAACCATCCCACTTCTCAAGATCTAGTTTTTTTTGCCATTCTATACATTATAATTGCGTTTAGTTTACTAAAAAACATCTTAAAATTTTTGAAAATTTCTAAAAGTTATTCACTTTTTATCTCACTGTACGAATTACAAACTCACAACTTATCTCACTTTATGTTACTTTTTATCGCTCCAAACGTACCGTATAACATATCACATTAATATATAAATATATATAGAGAGAGGGGAGGGAGGGAGGTAGAATTGCCCGTTTGACTTGGTCAAAGCATAGTCATATGTTTAGCTATATTTACTGTTTTTGTTTCCCTCTTTTGAGATTACTCAAGTAATAAATTAAAATAAAAGTAGTTGATCTTGCCACTAATGGGCAGCAAGTAGTAACCACAGAGGCAGAGGATTGGGTACAAGATTTCATGGTTGGGTAGACAGCTAGACATTGAAGAATGGAAAGCGATGCATCCCAAGCTCGAGGGCTCTCTTGTTTGTACTCCCTTGTTACAATCAAAATCAATCTCTCTCTCCCTCTCAAACTTTGGACCATTGTTTATTTGAGATTGAATTCATAAACTCGTGATAAAATTTAATCAAATTCTCAAATTGTTAAGGGTTCATTTGGTTTTTTTTTTTTTTTTTTTCTGTTTTAAGCGCATTTGTTATTTTGTCCTTTTGAAAATAAGGAAAACAGGTATAACGCATTTGATCATTTTTATTTTCAAAATTTGTTTTAAAAAATAAAAAATAAGTTTACACATAAAACGAAAAATGACCAAAAATCATTTTGAGCGTTTTCAACTTAAAACAAAGAAAATATCAAAATAAAAAAAACAAAACATCTTTTATTTTTTTGTTTTGAACAGAAAATAGAAAATAAAAAATTAAACCAAATGCCGCCTAAATTTTTGAATTCAAAATGAATTTGGTTTTTATCATTTATTTAAAAGATGAATATAATATTATGATAATTAAAATATATTTAATCACTATATATAATTTTTGAGATGATTTTTTGATAAATATAATGGTTATGTGTGAAATTATGTTTTAAAATTTATTCATAGAAAAATATAACCATATCACATCAAAATAAAAAATTAAAGATATATTCTATTTCTAGTATTATTTTGCAGAAAATATGTTTATAGCATATTTATTAATATAAATATCTATTTAAATAATTTCTAATGGATGTTCAAAAGAACACTCTCAGTTCTTTTTAAAAAAATAATAATAATTCTTTTGTGCTTTCGTTTTTGCTCCCATTCTAGCTCTATTTATTAATTAGGTGACCTTTGTTTTAAACATAAATGAATGTTAAGCGCTTGTTTGACAAATAATTTTTTATTTTTTATTTTTTTGTAAATTTGCACCAAAAATTATAAATGTAACTTTTTTATTGTATGTTTGGTAAAATGTTTGTATTTTTTCAACTTTTATGCATTGTGCAAGCAAATTATGCAACTTTTGCACCAAAAGTAGTTATTATTATTATTATTATTATTATTATTATATAACAAGTTAACTTTTATGTCTCTGGTACAATGGTAATATTTTAAAAAATTAAATAAAATTTTATATTCACTAAATGAAAAAAAAAATAAAATTAGTAAGAATTGAAAAAATTTTGTTTGCAGCCGGTGCTAAGATTGAGTTTGGGAAAAAAAAAGTTAATTTTTTTAGAAAAAAATCTAACTTTTTAATAGTTAATTTTTTAATATTTTATTAATTTGATATTTTTACTCTTTAAAAGAAATTTAAAATGTGAAAGAATAAATTTGAACATTTTATAAAAAAACCAAAATGTTAATAGTGATAGTTTAGCTATCAGTCTTTTGGGTGGGGGAGGGGGTGGTCCAAATGGAGAATCAACAAACCGCTTGATTGAAGATTCCGTCCATCAACCACCGCTTGATTGATGATTCTGCCTTGGAGGGGTATTTGATTGATAAAATTTTAATTAAAAAATATAACAAAAATATGAAAATTTGATGTAAAAATAATATGTAATGAAATTTATTTAAAAAATATAAAACAATTAATAAAAGTAAATCAATTTTAATTAATTTTAATTAACGAAACACTTCCATAAATGACATAAATTTTATGACGTGCGTGATTTGAATGGGACGGGGTCTCAGTTGTGGTCACATGATGCTCAGCTGACAACCGAAACACGGAGCAGTCACATGGTTAAACTTTTTCTGACTGTGGCCCAAACTTTAACTGTCAGTCACGCACACTCACTCCTTCTGCATCGCCCTGTGACTGCTTATTCTTCAAAGTGGAATATGCCTTTGCATTGACTGTACAGCCGCATTTGAACTTCCATTTAAGGGAGGAAGGAGCACCCTTTCCGTACAGCCAATTTTTTTTTTTTTTTTTAATAATCAGGCTACCTAGATCAGTATGCGTTAACCACCGGACAAATTTACAGTGGCGCTGAAAATATTTGTATCAGTGGTTACTAGAGGTAAATGAATATAACGTTTTACTTTACTGATTGAGTTATCTTATAAAAGTCGTCTCACGAATAATTACTGTTTAACTATTTTTTTTTTTTTTGGTAAGGCCTTATTTATTATTAAGGTCACAACATTCTAGTTTCATTTTTTAATAAAAAAATATAGCCTCACTCATCAATTCATAACCCCTTGAAACCAATTTCTGGAGCAAAATTTGATTGCCCTCTAGACTTGAACGAGGGTCAAAAACCTTGTGTCCGGGCTGGGTGGGCCACGAAAAAATAAATAAAAATCTTAATGGGTAGCGCTCCGACGCGCAAGGCTCACCGAACCGGTTCAAAACCGGAGACAAAAAAATGCCCCCTCAACCCAAATATGATGGATGTCGTAATACGCCCCCCGGGGGGGGGGGGAAGAAAAAAAGAAAAACTTTGTCCATGTTAACATGATAAAATTAAATAAACCTAAGCTCTACCCGTTTCACCTTCCGACAGTTCCTGTATGAAAATGCCGCAACCGTATAATTTACTGGACGTTGAATAATAAACATCTTGAGTGAAACTGCTATTCTCTTGACAAGCCACTGCTTTGAAGTTCCTCCTCAATTTTATCAAATTCTCAATTATCAATCTCCTCCCATCGAGTGCTCTTCGTAATCTTTCTCCAATTCTGATTTTGGCTTCGACAGTGCTGCCTCGGATGCCTTTTCTCCCTTGATCACAGGAGATTCAGACAAATCATTCTGCTTGCAATCTAATGTCTTAGTCGTCTTATGTTTGGGAGAAGGAGAAAGGCTTTTAGGGGCTGTTTCTTTAGATAGTACCTCTACTGTTTGGTCTGAGGTCTTAGCCTCCAACTTTAGTCTCCTGATAGATTCAACTCCGTCATCTAGGGATTGTTTGAGAGCAAGAGATGAATTTCTAGGGGGATTTCCTTTTGGAGTCTCTGCTGTTGGGCTTGGACTCTCAATAGCCATCTTTGATGTCTCAATGGCTACAAGTTTGTCATCTGGGGCCTGTTTCAGAGCAAGAGAAGAACCACTTTCAGAACTCCCTTGCGACTGCAGCTTTGCTTTTTGTGTTAGGGTATCCGTTTCCAGCACTGGTTCGTCAACAAACATAGACTCGTCCTCTTGGTTCAGCTTAGGCTTACGAGATACACTTTTTTCAGGCCCCTCTGATAGCATCTCTTTATTTTGCGTTGGACTTTCAATTTCCAATATCGGTCTGTCAACAGATTCAAATTCTTTTTTGATTTTCTCAAGACCATCCAATAGCTCTTGGACCCCTTGATCATCATGCCTGATCACAAGTTTACCATGTTCCCACTTTTAAAGGTTGAACCACAGACTACATAAGGTAAGTAATGGCATATGAAAAAATAGATGTAGGAACAACAAATAAAGGTTAAAACAGCTTCCAGGATGAACTCGCCTGGAAATCTCTTTGTTTCGAGAGCAGAATTGCTTTTTGATGCTGTCCACTACACTGAATGTGGATATAAGCTGAAAATGAGACAACCAATGCTAAGAATGACAACTTCAACACTTCGACGACAAACTTCTGGAGAGACTTTCTGAACCTAAAGCTGATTTCTAATAGAAAATATTCAGACATAAAGGTCCTCAAATGAAGGACCTCTGCAAAGTTCAATAGATTAGAAGCATTAAAATTGGTTTATCTCCATATGGTTGGTTACACATATCATCAAACAAAATCTTGGTTTTTTGGTGGACAATATTACACAGATGGACAGATGTCCAATGAAAATTATCTAGGACAAACAAGAAAGACAAATCCGTACCTTGGCTTCAGAAACAAGATATTCTTCTTCAAGATTTTTTCTCGGGTTGAATGCATGTGAATTTTCATCATCCGTACAAGTTGCTGACCCTGACCTGGCAAGTTTAACAATTATTGGTGCAAATCATCTTGTGATTATGTGATTTCAAAGGAACTAAACAAATAAAAATACCTTTCAATCGAGTTCAAGTCTTCCACAAGTTTCTTAAAAGTGGTTATAGAAGACCTCAACTCATCCTGATAAGTTAAAAGAGATGGCAGCAAAAATATGTACAATACATATATTCAAATTGCACAATAAAATTAGGTGGCAAATAATATGTGGTCGGAAGTGAATAAATACCTTGTAAGCAGATAAAAGACGCAAAGCCAACTTCACAAAATAGTCTCCGCATCTCTCCAATTCATCACTTGTAATGTATAAAAGAAAAAGGGTGATTAAATTACAAAATAGTCATGACTTAATAATTACTGGACTCGACAATGTTGGCAAATAAAACATGAACTGGAAAAAACAATGAGATGTATGTTCTTTTCTTGAGAAAATCCTCTGGCAATTAGAGAGTTCTTGCTTGAGAACCAAAAGCCTGCAAGAGTACAAAGTAGTACGTACTTGACCAGCTTCTCCTTTTGCTCTTTGTACTTGGACTGCAACACCCATGTATCTTCCAGAAAATTAACAAATGCACTGCAAACATCTGCTTCCACTCTATAACAAGCGATAGATCTCAACGTTTCATCTTCCTAATATTTAAAATTGTGGAAAAAAAAAAATAGATTTTTCAGTACCATCATGGAAAGTGTCCAACATGGCATCTTTGATATGAGGTGTAAATTGTAATGCATGCTAAAGAATGGTTCTGAATAAGTTTTAATTAAATTTCTATAGCAAGTGCAAAATCCAGCCACCTTTGTCTTCAAATGTTGAAGAATCTGATTACTTGCTTCATCAAACTGGTCTCTTTCTTCTCTGGCATTACGAAGACGTGCTTTTGCGGCAGTTAATGTGGTATTGACCTATGCCAGTCAATCAGACTCATAAGTTGTGCAGTGGTTGTCAACATGGAGACATGAACAACTAAAACAGGTCTAACTACTAGAATGAAAAAGGTGAAGTTTTCAACTTATTACAGTTTTGAATACATCATTCATGCCATTGCTGTGAAATTGGAAACATAATTTTGCATTTTAGAGGAATGTCATAAACTTAGTATCCCTTGCCAAAAACCACAGAAGCACTTCCTAAACAAAAGAGTTTTCACCCAAGCATGAAGTTCATAATGATAATTGCAATTACTATGAAACTGAAGCAGTAGTTCCAGGAGCACTGGCTCATATTGAACTTCCATAAATTTCAGAAGTTTACTCCATTCCTAATGAATGGAAATAATGATAATGATGAATTGAAATAGCCCCTTATCTGAACATTCATACATATCCATTTTCTTCCTTCAGCTACTTGCACTTTTTCAAGAGACCGGGCAACAATCTCTCTCAAGAAAGACATGCTCACCCCTGTATGCTGCCCCCTATTGCTGGACAATACAAATGAAGAATGAGAAGCCTGAACCTTAGTACAAACATTGCCAGTTAATTTTCTACCATGACCAGTTTGCTTCATCTTTAAACTACAGTGAGATAAAGTGTGGATATAGAAATGCTTATTAGATATGGGAACTACTACGGTACTACCTACAAATAGAAGCATTCATGTAATAAAGGAGTAAATTACAAGGAATCCCAAGAAACTTCCAATGAATTAGTAAAGTGCTCTTTTATGCCTCTATTGGATGCTTGAATAAGGGAGTTTTCCAACACTAAACCTGTAAGACACACATCCCATACCCCTGCTGGGTCGTATGTATTATATTCAGGTACTAGCACATAAACTGAAGTATCTACTGATTAACCTATGTACATGGGACACAGCATACAACATCATGAATGGACACAAATGAAAATATAGGTAGAACTGAAAACTTGATTCAAAAGCTTCTGATGAAGAGAAGTCTTCAATTGCAATAGTGGAGTTTTCTAGGTGGTGTTGGACCATGAGGAACTACCTTTCTCAATTCAGCTTCAAGTTCATCTTTTCGCTTTTCAAGTGTTCCAATTTCAGGTATCAATTCCTGGAGAAGGCTGCAATACTTTAGGCATTTGAAATACCTCGTGGATAAAATGGATAATTAACAAATTTAACATGCTCATAGAAGCATACAGATATGTCAAACACCAAAATCAGCAAGATGAAAAATCATGATATCAGCTATCCATTTAGATGTTATCATGGTACTATTTATGAATAAAATTCAAAAAAGTACCGCATAAATGTGGAAACTATGAAGCTAAAGAACATTGCCAACAAACGCAAAACCATATGAAATTGAATACTTGCTTATTTCAAATCCCACTAACAAGAAAAATAACAGGGAATCATAAGAAATATTCTTTAGAAAATGTCAATAATGACGATGTCAAGAAAAGAACATTTAATCATAGCCATGCAGGATCTGAACATCAGATAAACAAAAACACCTGTGATGACAAAAAAATATATATATTTGAAAGGCTGAGCAATCTTATAATTATTAAAGGGGAAAGACCCACTAGCAATAATCATTAAGTCAAAGTGCAACTATAGTAAACAAGGGTGGAAACGATACTAAGAATGAAAGAACCCACTAATGTTTTATTTTCCATTATCTTTTCAATTTGCAAGAAAGTTAATGTAGAAAAACAGTTTAAACTTTTCCATTATGCATAAACATGTACATTTTACATGAAATGATTTGAGGGAAAATATTTCATTTCACAAAACAACTACCACAGGACACACATTTTCCACAATGAAATGCACATTCAATAATGGAAAGAGTTTTTCTTTTCTTTTTCCTTTCCTTCCCTTCAATTAAATGCAGCCTAAAAGATAGGAAATTTAGAGAAACAATAGTTGTAACATTTATATTCGTTCATTTTGATGATTCTCTTTTAACATGTCCAGGTTGACTAATTCTATGTAGTTGATTGACAAATTTCTCATCAAGAAAATGGCATTAATTTTGCATATAAATTTACCTTCTCAATTTGGCTGATTTCACTAGTTTTGGTTAAACGAAAGTTGAGAGCTTCTTCTTTCTGTAATCTGCTTAAAATAGAGTAAAACAAAAGAAAAATTTTATCACATTATACCAAGGAAATACAAGAAAGACAGAAAATTTCAAAAAGCACAAGGAAAGATAAAATAATCTATCAGGAATAACAAAAAGTTCTTTTCAATCTTTACTAGCGTAAACTAAATCATTTTGTGTTTTGACCTAAATTAGACACTACTCCACTCAATTTCAATAGAACATGGTAATCAATTGGACACCTAGGCTCTGTTTGGAGCTCTAAAAATTGCTGACAAATATTGAAAATCTCTAAAAGTTATTTATTTTTTATCTCACTGCACGAATTACGAACCCACAGCTTCTATCAAATTTTATCACTTTTTATCACTCCAAACGCCCCCTTAATTCGAAAAGGTTATAAACAAAAGACCAGTGTGTTCTATTTACAAGCATTGTTGCTGCCTTAATAGTTATCTATTAATATATGATACACAATGACATTGAACAGTTGGATGGACAAACTATTATAAAATATGCAGCAACTAATCAGGCTGGAATAGAAATATTCCTCCTAAACTCACTCTTCTCTTTTCTCTAAAGGAAAAGTTATTTTGAGCTGTGGCATGCATTCTTGGAATAGGCACACCACCATACAAAAATAAATAAAGCAAGAAATAGCTAATGACCTGTGGTCTGAAAAGCGGGTTTCAGCTTTTAAGGCAGAGTTAGCAAGAGATTCTGATAAAATTTTTAATTTATGAACCTGCATATTAATGAAACACATAGTGAAGATAAGAAAGGATGAGGTAGGCTGCTAAATAAGCCTAGAATAGTAATATATCTAATCGTGCATAACTGCACAACCAACTATAAGAATTAGCTACACTACAGAGACTAAGATCATTTGTATATAACATCATCTGCCTGTCTCATTGTAATTATAGATATGACCCTTAGCTTTGAAAGTTCTATGTTTTAACTCTTCCCTGTTCTAACACAGAAAACAGATTGAGCACTAGCCTTCTAGGCCACTGATACAATGATACCAGGTGTTTGGTCCTGAGGTGTTGAGGGGTTATTTCTTTTTGGGACAAGGGGAGGGGGGTGCCTACGAGGCCCAAACCTTCATAACCCCACACCAATTATTAAGAGTGTTGCAGCAAGCTTAGGATATGAGCCAATACAGCAACTCCTACGGATGAAATTTATAAAAAATAAAAAATAAAAGATAAAAAAATCTAGACAACTCCTCCAATTAAATATGGATTGGCAGATGGAAGGGTTGCCTCAGCAAGTTGTAGATAAACCCACATCTTGGGATAGAACAGCCCTGTGAAACCCAAGAAAACATATCATTATGAAAAAACGCACCTTTTGAGCATGAACCTCTGGAGAATCCCCATTGTTTAGGAGCTGCTTCTCTAGTAAAAGTGCCTCCAATCTGGAACAGAGTTGAACTTGTGCAAGAGCATCTTTCAGAGCCTGCAGAGGAAAAAAAGGCATTTGATGTTATTTGGTTAAACATTAAAAATAAAGAAATAAATAAAACACAATTTCACTCAAGAATCAGACACAAGTCTGAGAAAAGCTCCTCTAAATCATCCTCAAATTACTAAACAGGCTCCAATGTTGGTCCCATCAATCCAAGCTCTGGGAGGCTTGTACTGCATACAAACCTACAACCACTGGTGTGTCCAAACTTATATCCATGTTCACACACTTGATAACTAAACTCTTGCCATTAACCAAACAACCACTGGTGTGTCCTAGGATAAGAGAGTGTGCATTGGGTTGCCCTTTTTTTTTTAGATAGAGCTATGGAAACTATTTGGAGCAATAAATTTAAATTTTGGTCAAATATTGGCATCGTCTACAGCACAGTTAGGCATTACTGAGATCATGATTGTGTACTAAGGGTGAGCACGATACGGTAAGTTTGACTTGTAATTCCTCTCTCTCTCTCTCTCTAAACTAATTGAAGGAGCTTTAACCACCAAGGAACTTGTCCCCAATGATCTCACACAGTTGGAAGGGCCACAACACCCTTGGGGGGGGATTCATGGGAGAAAGGCACCCTTGGAAGGCGAGATGCTATGTGTTGAAGAGTTGATCATCCAAACAAATATACAAGCATAAACAGATATTTGGACTGCAGTAGCTAAAATTTGATTTAGTCCAACATTAAGCCAGTTCATTCCCATTGGTAAGAGATTTAATATGATCTAGTCCGACATTAAGCCAGTTCATTCCCATTAACAAGAGGCACTATATTGTAGATTCATAAATTTTGCTATCCTTTTCTTTAACTGTATAATAACGGAAACGGTTACACGAATATAAACTATACAATCCTAACAATGAATCAAATGAAATTACCAATCAACAATAGGACTGTAATAACTTCTACATTGAATAGAAGAACAATACACTTACTGAATTTTTTGCATTACAATAGCAATTTCACGTCTCTTGTAGTATTGAAAGATTAAAATCCAAAAAACTTTAGAATAATGCAATACTTCTTAAAACCAGTAATCACTAAGTAACCTCACCATCAAACATTACAATAGTATCGAAATCAGTCTCACCTCTACAGGTGCAACAATTGTTTCTTTTGAAGATTCATCATGACCCTCGGTTGCTGGATTTTTGGGCATCATTCCATCTAGCTTTATATATATCTGAGACCTCAGAATCTATTCTGAGAGCATATCATGTACCAAGAGAATGAAAAAAATTAAATTTTAGTTAATGTACAAACACATGACTGGAAAACAACGTAATGTACCATCTTGAAACATTAAACTCATGCCAGTAGAGATTAAACTTATGACTCGAATCTTACTAAAGAATTATCTTTACCAGGTCCTTGATAGAATATATCATGCCTTCCCAACAGTGATTGAAAGGTATTCAAGAAGCATTATTGACTAGATGCACGTGTTCTTACTTAAGAGAATTCACAACCGGACTGCCCAAGGAACATCTTATTTTTATTTTATTTCCATACTGTAATTTTTACTTGATGTTTGACTTCTATTTTTTAATAGTTATTTTTTGAGAATGGAAATTGATATCCTATCTCACACTAGGTGGATGTAGTTAACTAGGAATTACACCCAAAAAAAAAAAGTCTCATGCATTTAGTTTTCCTGTCCAATTTACAAAGGCCTAGCTGCTGTAGCATTATTTTGTTCATGTGCACTGTCATTTTTTTTTTCACCTCACTTATAACTGTTGTCTAAAAAAGTAATTGATAGATTTAATTAGACGTAAAAGGAAAACCTGAATACAGAGCCCTTAAACTCCCATGTAGAAACATGACTCTTTATGTTAAGCAAACAGAGTAGTTTAAAATTGCAAACTTTTATTCATTTTACTATTTGATAGCTTAAAATCAGATCCCGGTGACTAACTATTTTCAATTTGACAATCTAAAACAGACTTACTGAGTCCCTAATGTTATAAGTGTTAGTCTTCTATTTAGTTCATGACTGCATTAAATGATATTTATACAAATATGCAATCTAATAGTAATAAATTTAAGAAGACAACTTTAATTATAAAGAAAGGGAAAACCAAATAATAATAATTATTAGAACCTCAAGCCCAAAAACTTCAACCAACAAGTGCAAGGAAAGACAAAACTGTGAATTTCAGGAACAGCATTGGGATACTAAGAAGCATAAAGGAGAAAACCCCCTCAGTCGATGCAGGCAAGCACCCTAAATACATATGAGCATGCACATGTGCACACTTACCTATTACCTATTGAATCTAAGACAAAAGTATGCAAGTTCACTCAAAACAATGAGACTTTAAACATCAAACTTATGCAGACACAAAATGCACACTCCTTAACAACCTTGCAATATCAGCATTTACTTTCAACCCCGCAATAGCACCTTGAGCATATTGGAGCAGTTCTTCCTGCTTTACCTGAAATAAAAATAGAATTAGGGGTCAAATGTCAATAACCTTGCAAATGTTAACCTAAAAATTTATTGTAAATTATACAAATGCTTCTAAATGAAGGGTTTGCATGTCAATTGTACCAGTACTTCCTCCTCATAGCTTGAGAAAGTATTTGCCAAATTTTGTATGCTGCTCACCGTTGCATTTCGAATTTCCTTTCCTCCTGTGAGACAAAGCCTACATACTACCATATTAGGACGAAATTTTACCTAAAATTCCACTGATAAACTTTTACCGATTCAGGATAAGCATAGAGAACCCTTTTAAGCAACTTCGTTTTTCTTCTGATTACTTTTCATATGATTTGAAGTAATTATATTGGCCCACTTATAAAGCAATGGTAAAAATGAAACTTCAGGAGAGAAAGAAGAATCACCCAAATATTTCCAGTAGTAAAGAAACTTCCTCCTCATTTGGTGCTTCAAGAATCTGAGTCAGACAAAAGAGTTAACCTGCGGTTAACTTCCATGTATCAGCAAGTACAAAACCAAAATTAGATTTATCAAGTAAAATGACACATTGAATTAAAGGGAAAAGCAGGGATGGTATCAACATTAATGCTACAATTCTCAGGTAACGTAACAGTAGCAACACAAATCAAATCCCAATTCAAACAAAAGAATAATTGAAGTTCCTTTCTAAAGAGTTTGTTTTATGGTCTGATATAATGCCATTGAATACTCTCAAAACTCAAATCTATACTAAGTGGTCATCAAGGGGGGTAAAAAAGAACAACTGTAATTGGTTGTGTCCTTCTAAATGGGTGGACATATAATGACAAAAAACTCAGTACAACTAAGACCAAAACAATCAATATGTGCCAATCAATTACAGTCATGATTGAAAAACAACTTCTAACATCTGTCACAAATGGTAATGTTGCATATTTTTCACATTGCTATCATATATTGAAGCTAGTAATCTCCCAATTTAAATGTTTAAACCAAAAAACTATCAATTCATACCAACCAAATGCATGTTGCCATGAACTCAAAAGTATACAGTAAAACCATGATGATTGGATATGGAAACAAAAATAGATAAATGAAAATGCCAAGATGCTTCCAGAAGAAGTAGGACAAAGACAGCAACAAAAACATTTGGGAGTCGAGACGGAGTGATCAATGCTCCACGACCTTGGTGGTGCTTTCAGGGCACCATGGAGAAATAGGCGAGGGTGCCTCCAAATGATTTGGGACTTCACCAAGAAGACAGCATGCGTGTGATCCAAGAAGGAAGACGTGCAGAGGCACATAATTGGTCCACTTGTTGCCTAATGAGGCTAACTGATGGGACCACACTCCAAGAGGTAGTTATGATGGGGTATGGTATGGTAGGAGGGAGATATATATGTAAGAAAGGAAGCTTTAAGACAAAATAGGAAGCCCCAAGTGCCAAGTTACCACAAAGCCCTCCTTCAAGGTGCTTCTAAGGCTGAAATCAAGTTAATTGAACTTTACAGAAATCTGCAGAAGAGAAATCTTTATATCACTTTTGCAAGTAGAAGCCTAGAAAGCATAGCATCTTGTCTATACAGTTTCACCAAACAGATATTCCATTTAATCAATGACCCACTCCACAATTTTTTCTTCTTCTTTGAAATGGCACCATCAATAAGTTGATTAACTAGCATAATGCTAAGTACTATAATTCACCCAAAGGGCAGTCTTGCTGTAAGCCCCGAGGATTTATAGCCTATAGAATTGATCTTGGTCACAGCTTTCATACAAAGCCACAAGAATATTTGCGATCGAGCAACATGAAGAAACTATGTCTGTCAATACGTTAAATATCTTAGTTCATGAGCAAAGTTGAGTAAGGTAGAGAGACGGAGAGAGTAGAAGAAATATCAGGCCTTTGATTAATGCCAACTTTGTTCGGTCTTTGATTAATGCCGACTTTGTTCAACTTACCATAGAGAGGGTCATGCCTTCAAGAGCTTGACTGTAAAGAAAGACATCACGAAAGTTCATGGGTTCCCCACCAAGGTCAGAGTCATAATATAAAACCTGTCAATGGAGACATGAGGATACAAAAGAGCTACTCAAATAAGAGAAAAAGAAAATACAGAATAATTTTCAAGTTTGACCACCACTAGAAAATGATATCAAGCATGTAGAAAATATGAAACAAGAACAAAAGTCTGATCGGTCTTATCCATGTAAAAAATCAGTCTTCCTCTTCCAATTTCCCCAAGATGAAACACCATTGGAACATTATGTTAACTTTATCAGGTTGAGGTTGCTTACTTGTTCAGAAAGCATAGGCATTAATACTCAGGCAGTAGTTTAATCAAAACCAAACATGATGTGGCAAAGGACAAGGAGCGCAACAATGGAGCTAAAATGGCATAAGCAAACCCAATCACGAGGATAGTGATAAATGATAATGTGGTGGTATGGTCATGTGCCAGGAATGGGAGTGCAGGTGCCAATTGTAGCAGTGAAGGTCGTTACTTGCTAGAGTGGCATGGCTGGGGTTGTTTAGCAAATATTAAAGGTCAGATCACCATGCCAGAAGGTAGCAGCATAATTTTGGTGGCAGCCATAAAACAGGATGCAAGTTTTCCCTACTCATATTTCTTGCTTTTAGAAGCTTATTTCAAAAAACATTGAGAAAATATTGCAAGCATTGAAATACCAAGTTTTTAACTGAAAGAAAAAAGAAAATTGTCTAGACTGAATTAGACACCCGTCGTGGCATTATTACAATTAGAAAGCCAACTTGGGAGTGGATGGAGGTTCATTGATTGGACTAAGTTTAATAATCCAAAACTGTCTCCAAAAGCAAGATGTTGCAAAAGGTGCAAAGTCATTCACGAGGAAGTGGTGTCTAGGCTCCAAAAGGGAGTTTTAAAAGGAAGCTAAGGTAAGCAAACTGATAAATTAATTCAGATGAAGTCTATGCACAGTCGTCACTAATATCATAGCTGTTCATCTTAGTGGGACACATGTGAGACCCATGAATGAACAGTTGTGATCTTGTCCCCTTATTAATTTGACTGGAAGCTTTAGACACTATTGCAATCAGTTTCAGTGGAAGGTGCATTACACTGTCCATAAGGAGGGGGGGGACCCTTGTTAGTGACTGCAGTTTTCTCAACAAAATCTCTTCTTCAGTCCTTCCTCCATCGTTGGAAAAGATCTACCTTATTTTTTCTGTTAGGCAGGTAAGATCTCCTATGTGATTGAGATTAGAATCACGGTGATGTTTAATATTTTTGCTTCCAAAACAGAGGTTAATCAATGTTTTTTCCTTTGGTGAGTGTTTGCACTGAGTGTGGGTGGGCGACTCAGGCTTTAAACAACTGGATTGGCGACGTATCAAAATAATGAAATACGCTTCTTTATTTTGAACAAGAAAACCACTTTGCCTGAATTAGGCAAGATTACAACACATTCTAGTGGACTTCATTTCTCTATGAAGCACAAACACTCTAAAATACATTTCGTACTGATGTTCAACACATCTTAGACATACATACTTGCTGGACAGCATTTGAACACGCCATGCGATTTGTTTGATCAATTTATTTATTTATTTTTCATTAGATATGATTGGGACATGTCTGGGATCAAAACAGCCAAAACTCCTAAAAAGTGTCATCTTTTGTTACATCTTGTGTTACCTTTGTATATTGCAAAATGTTTGAGTTTATATATTAAAATGTCAAATCAGTGTTAATTTTTTAGCACTTTAGTTGTTTGTGGATTTCATATACATACATATAATTATAAAAGTACATCGCTTGACATATCCTCAGTGTTTTTGTACCCTCAATTTTTTAAAAATTGCCATGTCTCATGTCCGTAATTTTTTGTGTCCAAATCTCATTTCCATGCCCGTGCTTCTTAGGTATTTCTATTTGCATCAATGACTAAAGCATCTAATATTATGGAATGGGAGCAATTAAAACACATTTAGGCATCTGATATTATGGAATGGGAGCAATTAAAACAATTTAGATCACGAGGCCCAATCGAAGGAGCTCCAATTTAATCCTGTGTGGCTAATATGACCATGTAAATGTATCATCCTATCACCAAAAATCATGACAATGTAGTCTAATAAAAATAACTCCTCGAAATAAACTATTCTCATACACTCCACAACTTTTTGGCAGTCATATATCTCTTACTGGGATTACTATATAGTGTGGACCATTCTAATCAATTTGCCCATGTTTATGAGAAAGAGATTCTACTAAGCGGGAAAACTGAAAGAAATAATGGAAAATGACAGAAAGAAAACATAAGCCATTGTTGGTCATTTATACATGCGTAAGGCGCATGTGCACCTCTACTATAAAACAAAGACTGACTTATGCAACTTTGAAATAAAGCGCAAAAAAATCAAATTACCTGACAGCACAAGCTTTTGACCAAAGTTTTTAGTATATAACCACTTAAGATACAGTACACTTAACAATAATGCACCACTTAATAAGGTGGAAAAGATGTGTAACAGACACATTGAATCACTTAACAAATTAGGCTTTCCAGGAGAATCCTTAATTAAATTCATCAGACATATGAAGATGCTTAGGGTTCTTTCTGCTTACCTCAACAGAATTTCCAGATTTTCTTTCAACTTCTTTAAGTGCAACCAACCACCTTCTTAGTAACTGAACTCTTTCTATCCCTCTACAAGAAACAGAAACTTCTTCCAATCTTTTCACAGCATGCTTAAAGCTTTGGACATTGCGGGCAACCTGCAACCCATTCAAGTTTTTAAAAATAATGTTACCAAATAAGCAACCCAAAATATAACATGGACGTATTTGCAATGATCAAAAACCAAATAAAAATAATACATATATAAATCACATGGAAAACAATTTATTATTTACTCATTTCAAGAACACAATTAAGGAGCAGAATATTGTTTCTTTTCCACGAATCTGTCAGAAGTTTCAATTTCTTAAGAGACCAAAACGAATACTAGTGAAATAATAATTCTAATATTTCCATCAAAAAAAGGGCAAACACACAAATAATAAATTGTTTAATTAATTTATTTTTTAAGCTTTTATACATTTGGATGAATTTATTTTATACCTTTAAATATTTCAATGTATTTTAATATTTTTTTGCTGCTTCCATAACATCTCCCTAAATGTTTCCATTTCCAAGCTAATCAAAACACTCTATCGAATACTTACCAAAAAAAAAAAAACACTCTATCGAAATAAAATTTCGATCTGCACACAAGAAATTACGCAAGAAATGAACGAACAATAAAAGAAAAGGAGGGCGTCTCACCACCAATAAGGCTATAAACCTACTTGTCTATCATATATATAGGCATAAATCAATACATGCATATTCATCTTTGTTTTGACCAAAACCAATATAGAGTTCCCTAATAGAAATTCATAATTTGAAATAAACGCCCAAGTTCTGGTTAGTAATAATGGCAGTAATTTTTTTCCTTTTGGCAAGAAATGTCAGCAATGCCGATCAAATGCACTCAAAACACAGCAAAAATTAGAAGGAAATTACAAAACGTGTTTGAATGTCAGAAAGAGCGAAAGTTACAATGCGATCTTGCAAAATCTTGGCGCCCTCGACGACGGCTTGGCCGGCTTGTTGTACGACGGAGTCTGCGTAGCCACGGACGGTGCGAGTGAGGTTGCTGTTGCCGCCAACTTCGACAGCTCTGTAAACTGCGGATCTAATCCACGACATCACCACCACCACCTCGTCTTTTCTCTGCCACTGCGTGTATCCGATAGTTTTCGTGCAGTGCCTTTTCGACTCGGAGAGAGAGAGAGGACAGACAGAGAGATACAGAGACAGAGACAGAGACAGAGAGGGAGAATGGCAAGGAGGACGGAGGGATCAACGCCTTCGCGTCATCCACATATGGTCCGAGTCTTCCGCCTTTTGTTTCGCGTTTTGATTGTGAGTTTACCATATTACCCTTTCTAACCGTCGCGCGGGACTTACAAATTCCCAGGGGCCGTTTGGTTTGTCCAGTTTTCAAGCCTTGGAGTGGAAATGGAAATCACTCCTTTTCATGTTTGGTTCATAAAGATAAAGATTAGGAAAATATTTCAAAAAATCACTAATGGAAAAAAAAAAAATTGAATTTCGAGGGCAATTTTAATTCGGGATAGACATTTTAGGCTTGCTCCGTCAAATACGATTTATATTTTCAAGTTTAAAATTGAATATATTAGTCCGTCTCGAGCGGATCAAATCAAAATATTAAAAATATTCCATATATATTATTTTATTTGTAGTTCTATAATAAATTAAATTTTATGTCTAGATTTATAAAAAAAAATTATTTATTTTGGTCCCGTTTAGCAGCATAAAAATGTGCAAAAAACTACCAAAAATTACAAAGTGAGTGTTTGGTAAAATCTCAACTTTTGCCTTTTTTTTACTCTGTTGTAGTAATTTGTTCCATATAAAAGTTACTAAAAATTTTACTAAACATACAAAAATTACTAAAAATTACTAAAAATATTACCAAATACTCAAATGTTACTAAAAATTACTAAATATTACCAAACATCAAAAGTTGTAAAAAGTTACTAAAAATTTCAACTTGTTTCACCAAATACAGAAAAAATTACAACTAGCAACTTTTAACTAAAAATTACTAAAAAAATGTTAAAAATTATGCTACCAAACGCCCCCTTTAATACTAAACTACTTATTTTATAATTTTACAAATTCTTTTATCTAAAATATAGTTTAAAATTATTTAAAAAGTAAACAAAATTGCACATGCGGGGAGAAAAAACTAATCAAGCAAAAAATTATTTACTTTAATACTGAACTGCATGCATACTTTTATGATTTTCTAGATTATTATTTTTTTTATCTAAAACAATAATTTAAAGTTCTTAAAAAAAATAATAAATTTGCATGCGCGGGTAAAAGTAATCAAAAACTAACCAAACAAATAAAATCAAACCTAATTGACGAAATTCAGTAAACATGGTTAAGGTATTTTGGTTAATGGGTTCGGTTTAGTTTATAATAAAAATATTTGGGTCATTTTATAACTTAATTAGTTGATGTATATGTTTGAACGATTGACAATGTTACATTTTAATTTATTTTATTTATTTAAGTTTATAGTTGATTATTTTGTTGGTAAAAATAGATTTTAAGGATGAATATTTTATTATCTTGAGGGTGAATATGTCATACCAAATAAAGTATACATTTTGTTATTAATCGGTTGATACCGGTGCATCCGATATACTATTTCAGATTTACTGACACAATTTAATATTTGTTAAAAATGTAGACATTTACACAAACAAATTAATGTATTATTCAAATAATGATAAAGTACAAGTTATGAAAAATATGTTGGTATGAATTGAGAAAAATTAATTTATATTTCATATTTTATAGAAATAAATAACAAAATAAAGAAAATGTTATTTATGCTTGGATAAAGAATGAGAAGAAACTATAATTTCATGTTTCACTATTTGGCTTTTATAAGGTTTAGTAAACAATAATAAAAAGAAATTAAGAAAAATATCAAAAATTAAAAATTTTAGGTACTACTTGAAAATTTTAAGTGCAATTCAAAAAATCCTAGTGTGAATAAAATTTTTTTGATACACATTGGTGTAAGCCGATATAATTTTTGGTACGAAATATAATTATATGATACCGGAATTCATAAAATACTGTATGATATTCATAACTATGGAAACATTGACAATGCAATTCAGGTGTAATTGATTGTTTGTTTGTTAATAAAATTTGTTCACTTATTTTTATTTTTAAAAGTCATTTTTTCTATTTGTAAAATTTCATTTGAGTTGCAAACTTGAATTTGGAATTACAAAATTTAATATAAATGAAATTCATTAATAAATTTTATTTATGACCTATTTATTTTTATTTTTAAAACTAATTGGGCAATTATTTAAGTTAAACATACAATTAATTTATTCTATACATTTAAAAAAATTAAAAATTACATAAATTCAACTCCATTCGGGTCCAAACCAACTTGATTTTTTGATTTCTAGAACTGGACGGGCAAACAATGAGCGGATAAATTAGGGGCTTTTTTACCTTAATATATATAATAACTAAACAATACACCAGAATAGGCTGGAATGGAACAATTTACAAATTAAGGTGGGTATCGTTAGTGGCAATAACGACACTCTACATGTATATCTTCCCCAGCAGCCCATTAGATTTCATTTTTTTTACACACAAAACACCATCCCTCCCTTCTCTCTTTCCAACGATCGAGTGTCATCTCCATCTCAGGACCTACTTCAAGCTACCCTCCAGCTACTCCATTAGCATATTCCTCTCCTGTCATCGACATTTTCTGACGTTTATAAATGTAAGTTCCCTTATTGGATTGTTTATATAACATACGCATTGCACTGCTTCAGTTCACCACTTGTAGACGAGTCTATCAATATTTTGGGTCTCTTCATTTGGTTACATCTTGAATGATTTGGGTGCTTGATTTGAGTTGTATTGGGTTGTATGATTTGAATAAGAGTTTTGAATTTTGAATTTTGAATTTGTGTTTTCAGCTGAAATCAGAAATTGCTCATGTACTCCACCTTGAAATTTGATTTTAGTTGAGTTATTCAGTTTTCATATTGAATGTGTATTGAATTAAGCTAATTTATGATAATTGAAATTAATACAATGTTATGTTAAAAATATGTTAAATTTTTTTAGACTAATTTATGCTAAAAATTAGTATGATGTTATTGAATTAGGTTGATTTATGTTGAAATTATGTTATGTTAAAAATATGCTAATTTTTTTAATTTTTTGTTTTACCTTTTTTTTTTTTTTCATCTTTAGCACAAGTTGAAAATTTTTTTTATTTGATAACTTGTAAGCAATGTTTAAATATTTGATGAATGTCAACTTTTTGAAATTTTAATTTTTAACTTTATTCATCTTTTTTTAATCAATGTTACTAAAATTTAAGTAATTTAAATTGATGTGTAGAAAATTTATGATAAGTTAGTACAGAAAACTAATGAAACTTACGCTTCTACTACAATACATTGGTTAAATTTAAGGGTTAATTATTTGTGAACCTATTTTGCACTCCACAAATAATCTCTACACTCCACTTTACTTTTTTTTATTAAGTAAAATTACAAAATTATCCTTTTTGAGCAACTATTCCTATCATTAATTTGGACTAACATAATTGCCATTCATAAATACGTATATATATATTTATAAATTTAAACAATCTTAAGCTACAAAAGACTATAAAAAATATTTTTAAGGATTAAAATAATTTTATTTATATTTATATTTTTAACAATCATATAAAAATAAATTTATTATTTTAATTTATAATTAATCAAATAAAAAAAATTTAATCAATGAACTAAATTAACTTTTAAGTATTCAAACAAATTTATCAAACAAACTACCTTTCTTTAAAACTTAATTTGATTTTTTTTAATAACAAATCCTTAAAAAAAAGGTCTAGAATTAGAAATTTTTGTCATAGTTAAGATAAAAATAAAGATGGGCAATTGTGTAATTTATTCAACAAAAAGTAAAGTAGAGTGCAAGAGACATTTTATGGAGTGCAAGAGGCATTTTATAGAGTGCAAGTAGACTCACCTTAAATTAATTATACTATGTATATTAAATTTAATGATACTTACGCTTCTGATACAATACTTAGATTACATTCAATTTTAAATTAAACTTAACTTAAACTTAAATAAACTTGAACTTAGTAACTTAAACTTAGATAAAATATAATATATTAAGTGATATATTAGTTACTCAGATAAAATTCAAATTCAATCATAATTATATAAATTATGTTAAGATAAGATAAGATAAATTACAAAAAATTTCAAATTTCAACATCTAATGTAGTTGTCCCAAATAAAGACTATTCGAACGAAACTTTTTCCGATTTAAATCCCTTACAAAGATATAGAGTTAAGAGGGTACGATTTTTAATACTTATGTTGTTCAAGGCTAGAATCTATTATTGTTGATTGTTTGTGATGTCTCAAGAACAAATTTCACTATTTTGTTTTGGGGAGGGAATCTCATCAATGTGAATGATGACGTGGGATACGACAGGCTATTTAAGCGTTGTATTAGGGTTAGCACTCAATCTATATACGTGATGTTGTTGGCAAAACTATACGAAGTTGTTGGTATGAACCCGATTAGGGGATTTGAGAGTGGTGTGCAGATATCCAATTATTGGTAGTACAAGCCAAATACTTCATAGACCTCTACATGTAGTAGACGATGACACAGTTGAGGCAATATTTACTATCATTCAGAATTTGCAGCACAATCACTGTGACCTATCTCTGGAGTTTGAGTCTTCTAATCATGTGATGATTGGCAATGAAATTAACCTTCAATTGGATGTTCCGACTGAGAATTTTGTTGCCAGCTACAACAAAATCATGCCATCCTTCCCCCCTACAATGAACTAGAAAACCTATTGGGCACCACTCCTCAGCCTACTTCTGATCCTATCTGTGACTATGTGCAGCAGTAGGACATGTCTTGGGATTACATGGCTACCAAGCTGAAGATTTCAACGGTACTTGAGGTCCGATTGATGATGAAGACATAGAAGTGCAACACATGGACATGATGGATGAGGCCATAACTAAAGATCTGGCTATTAATGAACACGGTGAACGTATAGTTCAACAATTACATAAGCCGATGTCCGAAATGTTTAACTCCATTAAACTAGACGACAATGCATTTTCTTGGGCGTATTCACTTCTTTGTTGGATGTGAAACCCAAAAAACGAAGAGCCTTACATTGGACAACTTTTCAAAGACAAAGACTATCTAGTCCAATCTATAAAGTTGTATGCTGTCAGATTAAACTAGCTCTATGTAACTATAAAGTCAGACAAAAAATCCTGGGTAATTGAGTGCTTAAAATGAAATGAAGACCAGTGCAACTGACAGGTGCAAGCAAGTAAGTTAAGTTCGCACGGTTTATTTGAGATAACTAAGTACGAGGGCCCATACAAATATATCTTTACACGGCTGAGCAAAGATCATAACCAAATTGACTCGAACTTTCTTTGCAGTATTATCATCCATTTGGTTAAATCCAACCTCACTTATTTTATTATCTGGTTGCAAGTCGAAGTAAAATACTGGTTCAAATATAATGTGTTTTATCGAAGAGTGCGACTCACTAAGCAAAAGGTTGTGGCAAAGGTATTTGGAGATTGGGAGAAGTCGTACTGTTGCTCCCGAAGCTCATGAATGCAATCCAACCTTCAACCCGGGCATGATTGTTCACTATTAGCATCACCCTTATATGGGCAGGGCCCAACGCGTTCTTCAACATGTGTTCTGGAGCTTCAATCTATTAATTGATGGATTCACTTTACTGCATTCCCGCTGTATTGATCAATGGAACACACTTGTATAATAAGTATGCTAGAAAACTACTAATAGCAATGGCCCAAGATGCAAACTTATAAGTTTTTCCCTTAACATTTGCATGGGTGGACGAAGAGGACTATGGTAACTAGATGTACTTTTTGAGGATGCTCCGAAGGCATGTGTGCAGAGATCGACAGTTGTGCTTAATCTTTGACAGGCACAATGCCATAAAAGCTGCTATTGCCTCCCCTCAGTCTGGTTAGGCCAACGCACACCATTACTTTTACTTAAGGCATATTGAGGCCAACTTCAAGAAAAAAATTGCCTGACAAACAACTGATTGACCTACTGAATCAAGCAGAGAGGGCCACTCAAGTCTGCACATTTAATGAGGCAATGGAGTTCCTAAAGTCCCAACCAAGAAACATGAAAATACCTAGATGAACTCTCAAAGAAGAAGTAGACTTTTTGTTATAATGGGGCTCATAGATACGGCATCATGAAAACTAACCTATCTGAGTGCTTCAACAATATATTATGCAGCGCTAGGAGCTTATCAATTGCCGCAGTAGTTTAGCTAACATTCTATAAACTATTTCATACTTCCATTAGCGTTGACTAATTGCTATGAATGCAAGAAACAACGGGGCGAGAGTTGGTCCGGGGGTCCAAAACTTTTGACTGATTTCCAAAAGGATGCACTAACTTATCAGATTATAGAGTTCAATCATGTAACTGGAGAGTGCCAAATTATGACTGGTTCCCATCTAAGTAGGGGTAGCAATACACAGCTTGTGCGATTAAGGAATGGGACGTGCCACTGTGGCAAGTGCGAAGTCCTGAGGCTACCTTACTCGCATGTGATAGCGGCCTATAATAGAATATGTATGGATTGGATGCAATTTGTATCAAGTGTATGTTCAATGAAGTTGTACGTGGACACTTACATGCTAAAGTTTCATCTCTGTTAGTGTTTGTATAGGTTATTGATTGGCAATTCCTGAGCAAACACTTTGCTTGTATTTGTTTCCTAAAAATGTCACAATGTTGTTGAATTTGTTCACAAATATAAGCCAAAGAGTGTTTGTGAATCATTAAGTTTGTTGGGAGAAGAACTATGGAAGAGGTGGTTGCTATTGTGCTCTGCTTTTGGTCATTCTCTCTGTTTTTCATTGAAAAAGTTTTCTGGAGTTTGACAGTAAGTGAACAGTAGGGTTCGCGAGCATGAGCAGGAAAGCTCTTGCCTAAGAGCTGCCCCAGTCAGTCGGGCAGAATTTTTTAAAAGAAACTTTAAAAGACCTTTTTACTCATTTTCTTTGATATAAAAAGAAAATATTATTTTCCAACCCTAGGCTTTTAGACTGGTGAGCTCACTCTTACTATCTTTGGGCAAAAAGCTGAGAGGATAACCTAGGGTTTTCATTTTGGTTCAACGTCAAGAAGATTTTTTCTATCTTTGGCAGCAATCTAACTTTCTGGAACTCAGATCTGTGGTGTGGAATCAGATTGGGGAGCTTATTCTTCATGGATTGAAGGCTGGAATCTTCACGGTTGAGGTGAGTTGCGGGTGGTCTAGCAAGCAAGGTTAGGGAAGTTGATGTACAAGTAGATTAATGGTTTTTTGGTCGGGAAAACTTGTAAAACTCTCCTTGAGTACCTTGTAACCTCATTTTTACATAGTGAAGATTTTTAGACTGATCCACTTAAGGATCCGGGGTTGTTTCTCCTTTGTGTTCAAAGGAGTTTTTACCCTTGTTAAGAAATCCTTGTGTTCTTATGGTGGTTGTTTATTGTGAGTTGAATATTATTATGGATGATTTTTAGTTTCAGCTTATTATTACTTGTTTTGGATACTTGTGTGTGATTTGGGACTGTCAATCTCTTAGAACATGAGGACTCCTAGCCCAGCATTCAAACCCTAATTTTTATCCATAACCTAAATCTTCTATGTGAAAGAGGCCGTCCCCCTTCGACCAGGTTCAGGAACGAGATGAATAGGCCGAAATGTGGCTCTTCCTTACATTGCGGCATATGTAAGCAATAGGGTCATGATCGGTGCAAGTGCCCGGCGAGGGCTTCATCATCATCAACCACTAGTTTACTAAACTAATACATTTGAACATTGTAGATTTTAATTATAATTAGTGAAGTTGCAAGTTCTGTCGATAATATAACATTTTCAGTTTTATAGTAATGAATGAGTATTATGTTGAGGGATCGTACCATTTCAGTTTGAAACTTTTCTTAGTTTATCTTTTAATCTTAATTCACTGGGTAACTTAATTTAAAATAAATTTACATGTTAATAGTCAATTTATTTGTTTACATCTATTGAAATAAATTTATTAAATTTCTGAATGAAATCATCTAAAAAGAAATTACTAGTTTATTTACCTATTAATATATTGGTATTTACAAATTGTGAATGTTCATGTGATTTGTACAATGAGATATCTTGCTGACGACATATGTTAGATCTTGGGTCAGTAAATGCTCGTGTACTCCACTCGTAGGGTGAGTATCGATTGACTGATATTTGAGAGTCCCCTGTTAGGGAACGTATATAACATTCAATAATTATAATGTTATACTTATGCTATCATTTCAAGTATTATTTACTTGTCAATACTTATTATCCTTATATTGGTGTTGTACGTAGTTCGAGAGGGTCATAGCTGTCGGTCTACGCAATATGCTCTTAACTAGATATTAGATCCACCTCAAGATCTCCGTGTCTTTCAGTAGCTGTAAAAGACCAAATTTTACAAGATATACCGGCTGAGAGCTCTCTACCTCTACTAGCAAATGATCACCTCCTTGGTAGAGTGATGGAAATGAGAGACGTATACTTCCATCTCCCAGTCAATGAGACTACCATCACATTACAGCACATCGAGATCATTTCAAACATAAGGGTTGACGGGGAGCTCGTCATAGGGACAGATGATTAGTATGGACTGGCAAGATGCCAAGCACTGTGTCAGGAGTTGTTAGGTAAAACCTCAGATCCGATAGACTTCAAGATGGGCCAACTAAAGATTACGTAGCTCATAGACCATTTCTTGGTGTTACTAGAGGAGATTACAGATGCGAACATACAGTGCCATGCTCGGGCACTGATGCTGATCATTATCAGGCACAATTACTGCTAAACCACTCTGGTAACCTAGTGACACAGGTGTTGTACGTAATTCGAGGAGGTCATAGCTATCGGTCTACGCAGTATGCCCTTAACCAGATATTAGATCCACCTCAAGATCCCCGTGTCTTGCAGCAGCTCTATAAGACTGAATTTTATAAAATATATCGGCTGAGAGCTCTCCACCTCTACTAGCCGATGATCACTTCCTTGGTAGAGCGATGGAAACGAGAGACGTATACTTCCATCTCCTAGTCGGTGAGACTACCATCACATTACAGCATATCGAGGTCATTTCAGACGTAAGCGTTGACGGAGAGCCCGTCATAGGGGCAGATGATCAGTATGGACTGGAAAGATGCCAAGCACTGTGTCAAAAGTTATTAGGTAAAACCCCAGATTCGATAGACTTCAAGAGGGGCCAACTAAAGATTACGTAACTCATAGACTATTTCTTGGTGTTACCAAAAGAGACTACAGATGCGAACATGCAGTGTCATGCCCGAGCACTGATGCTGATCATCATCAGGCACAATTACTGCTAACCACTCTGGTAACCTGGTGACACAGGTGTTGTACGCAATTCGAGGATGTCATAGCTGTCGGTCTACACAGTATGCCCTTAACCCGATATTAGATCCACCTCAAGATCTCCGTGTTCTGCAGTAGCTGCATAAGACTGGATTTTATAAGATATACCGGCTGCGAGCTCTCCACTTCTGCTAGCCGATGATCACTTCCTTGGTAGAATGATGAAAACGAGAGACTTATACTTCCATCTCCCAGTCGGTTAGACTACCATCACATTACAGCATATCGAGGTCATTTCAGACGTAAGCGTTGACGGAGAGCCCGTCGTAAGGACAGATGATCAGTATGGACTGGCAAGATGCCAAGCACTGTGTCAGGAGCTGTTAGGTAAAACCCCAGATTCGATAGACTTCAAGAGGGGCCAACTAAAGATTATATAGCTCATAGACCATTTCTTGGTGTTACTAGAGGAGACTACAGATATGAACATACAGTGCCATGCCCGGGCACCGATGCTAATCATCATCAGGCACAATTACTGCTAAACCACTCTGGTAACCTGGTGACACGGGTGTTGTACGCAGTTCGAGAAGGTCATAGATGTCGATCTACGCAGTATGCCCTTAACCAGATATTAGATCCACCTCAAGATCCCCATGTTCTGCAACAGCTACATAAGACCGGATTTTACAAGATATACCGGCTGAGAACTCTCCACCTTTACTAGCCGATGATCACTTCCTTGGTAGAGTGATGGAAACGAGAGACGTATACTTCCATCTCTCAGTTGGTGAGACTACCATTACATTACAGCATATCAAGGTCATTTCAAACGTAAGCATTGACGGGGAGCCTGTCATAGGGACAGATGATCAGTATGGACTGGCAAGATGCCAAGCATTGTGTCGGGAGCTATTAGGTAAAACCCCATATTCGATAGACTTCAAAAGGGGCCAACTAAAGATTACGTAGCTCATAAACCATTTCTTGGTGTTACCAGGGGAGACTACAGATGCGAACATACAGTGCCATGCCCGGGCACTGATGCTGATCATCATCAGGCACAATTACTGCTAAACCACTCTGGTAACCTGGTGACATAAGTATTGTACGCAGTTCGAGGAGGTCATAGCTGTCGGTCTACGCAGTATGCCCTTAACCAGATATTAGATCCACCTCAAGATCCCCATGTTCTGCAACAGCTGCATAAGACCGAATTTTACAAGATATATCGGCTGAGAGCTCTCCATCTCTACTAGCCGATGATCACTTCCTTGGTAGAGTGATGGAAACGAGAGACGTATACTTCCATCTCCCAATCGGTGAGACTACCATCACATTACTGCATATCAAGGTCATTTCAGACGTAAGAGTTGACGGGGAGCCTGTCATAGGCACAGATGATCAGTATGGACTGGCAAGATGCCAAGCATTGTGTCAGGAGCTGTTAGGTAAAACCCCAGATTCAATAGACTTCAAGAGGAGCCAATTAAAGATTACGTAGCTCATAGACCATTTCTTGGTGTTACCAGAGGAGACTACACTTACGGACATACAGTGCTATGCCTGAGTATTGATGCTGATCATCATCAGGCACAATTACTGATAAACCACTCTAGTAACCTGGTGAAGCTACATTACCTATCATTGCTTCAAAACTTGGATGCGTGTGGTAGGCTAGCTTAGGTAGCAGCTGCTCTAACCCGGTTTTAGAAGGAGATGCGCTCAATTTTTACCACACGCATGGCGGAGATGGCAAGATCGATTGCCATATTTTAGGTACAATACAAACTATATTTATATGTTTATTATCAGATGTTATTACATTTATGTTATCATATGATTTTAATGCAATTTATCATCTTTATAACAAATTGGGGCATGGGAAAGACTAGCAGAGTTTCAGCTAGTCATTATACGAGCACTTCCTTTACCTAATCCTGTAGTGAGCTTTGTGAGGCCATTGAGGGACTGCAGAGACCAACTGACACTTATGAGGGAGGACCAGATGACATGGTGTCTATACCCAGAGTAAATTTTGAGCTCACTTTCTGTATATTACCAAGCTGGGGAGGCAGTGTGGCGCTCGACATGTCCACTGATATGTTACGAGATTGGTGAGTATCACCTGCTAGGATGCATTATGAAACAGTTCAGCCTTCGTCAGTTGATCCTACCAAAGTTCAACACGGATGTCCAGCTGCACGGGCTTATGAGGCATGGACGGGAGGAGGTGAACTAGTTGCAATACCATCAGCGGTACGTGGAAAAATAAGACAGATGATGAGAGTCGGTTGTCCAGGATCAGGCTTCCATTACACGTCTTCCATACGACAACCCATACATGGACTGGTATCGTCATATTACTCAGAGTTACATCGTGCCACCCTCATATGTGCCACCTATTAGGTCTTAGCCAGTGGTAGCTGATATTTTGATCTTGGTATGGTGTTTTATTTATGTATATTTTAATAGTATATGTTTTATTTGTTAGTTTTGCATTTAACTCATTAATTATTTGTATAATGTAGGTTAACACTATTGTGAGCATACACCGATTTGCGGTTACAGCTATTGATGGTGCGAATCAGTTCGGTTACCTGCAAGCACTACAATAGATTATTTATCGGGCAAGACTGGTGATCACCACGATTGATCATAAGGAAATACTGCGGACACTCATGTTTACTACTCAGACAAGCTTATCTTCTTAGGTCAGACCATCGTGTCCTAGCAGATTACGACCTACCGGTAGACGAGCATAGGGGTATCTTAGTATATATGGCCCCAAGGCTCGAGATGATCTACCCCCGCCACCTATGCCTTAGTCAGACCTGCTGAGCAGTTCCACAGCCCTAGCAGCCACATCTAGCCGCATACACTAGATGCATAACCATCCTCAGCATCGAGTGCGAGCAATAGACCAGCGAGACACACATACTTGCTTTAAATCCCAGTATCGAGCTACAGACCCCACTACCGGCTACAGAGGCATGCGTTTCACTGTCAGCAAATATGGATGATTTCTGGTCTGGGATTCTGCACATAGATTATTCTCTATATCCCCTACATCTAGATCACCTGTTGCTACATTTGATACAGGGATGTCCGTGTTGACCCCCCAGGCACTAGTTAAAGCTTACATACAATGACCTAGAGCATAAGGGACAGACACGGCATCATCGACGCATATTCCTCTGGTATTACCTAGAGCTGGAGTGAATGCGCCACGCGTACATGAGCCACCGGTATGAGAGGCACGTGTGGATGACGCACCAACGTTAGCAGCGATGGAGGCACATGTTGAAGATGCACTGGCGGAAAAGCCACGTGTGGAGAAGGCAACATTGGCATCAACAGACATAACTGACGATGTGCCTATGCACCCAGACCGACCACAGCATACATGGAAGATGCCTCGCTGTGGCACAGAGTGATCCGCTTCATTTGTTTTTTCTTTTGTACTCCTATTACATTTTTTATTTGGAATATGTAAACAAAAACTTGTTTTGTATGGGTTTAAACTTAAGCGATAGTTTAGATTGGAGGTGTAATCGTTTGTACTTTATTTTGATTAATTTTTATCAATTTTTTACTTTATTCTTGAATTTAGAAGTTAGCAAATATTTAATTTGTATTTTTTTTATTAATGGTTAATTGTTTTTAATTATTTATACTTAAGATTTTTCATTTGTTTTTGAGTTAATAGGGCTGTTGTGTTGTTGTTTGGAGGTTATTAGTATTATTGTTTGGAATTGGGAGATTGTTGTGTTGTTGTTTGAAATTGATGGAAGGGAGCAAACAAATTGTCAAGGGGTCTGGTGTAAGATGATGTCGTCAGTGCCACTAACGACATCCTTTCAATTGAAATTGGGCTGTGTTATCAGTGATACTGACAACATCTATAGGGGTGTCGTTGATGCTACTGACGACGCCCATCCTAAATTTATAAATTATTTCATTCTAACCTATTTTGATATATTATTTAATTATTATATATATTAAGGTAAAAAAGCCTCAACTAGGATTGTGAGTCACTCAATTGTTATGCCTAATTACACTTTGATAACTGGATATTTCTTGAATTTTAACAAAAACGGGGGCAAATAAGTAAGGAAAAAGTCTTCTCCAACTCAGAACGATTGCATTTGGGAGAGTATGGTTTTACCGAATATCCCAACAAACCGAATCGAAACTCGACAGCCCAAGAAAGATATATTAATGACAAGTGTTAAGATTAACACACAACACAACAACCACCACACCTCAACATTTCTCAGCAGAGAAAGAGAGAAATAAAGAGAACGCAGAGGACTTGAATTACCTGCAAAAATTACATCTACAGATAAGGGAGAGAGGAGAGGAGAAGGGAGAGGTAGCGGAGACTGAATCAGCTTTGTTTTCTTGAGCTTTCATATCGCTTTGTCCTCGTCTGTCTGCGCGGAAGTTTTTTATTTTTGGATTCGTCAATCTTAAACCTGTGAGTCCAACGGGGCTACCCAAAATCAGTTTTAGTTGTCATTTATTTGTATGAATTTACTGTCAATTCTGGTGTTCATGTTGTTTTGTTTACGTGTGTATATATATATATATATATATATTCTTTTATCTTTTATATTTCTTGATGTTAGTTTACGTTAGGGTTTTGGGTATTACACTTCAATGGATTTGGATTCGCTTTCTCTGTTATATGATTGCATTTTCATTGCGGATTTTGAATTGCATGCAGGTAGTGTTGTTTGTTTGAAGGAATAATTTCTGCTGGTTTTTTGGGATTGGTTGATTTGAGTACAATTTTTAAAAATTGTAAAATAACACTAGGGCATTGTCCAAGTTGGTATTTTTTGGGAGGTGAATATAATTGGCGGATTGATCAAATGAATGTGGTTGGAAAAGTTGGGAGCTTAATATCACAGGGTGTATACTCTGTTGCCACTCCATTCCATCCCTTTGGTGGGGCTGTTGATGTAATTGTTGTTCAGCAGCAGGATGGGACATTCCGAAGTGCGCCCTGGTATGTGAGATTCGGTAAGTTTCAGGGTGTTCTTAAAGGGGCGGAAAAGATAGTTCGAATAGCTGTTAATGGTGTCGAGGCCAATTTCCATATGTATCTTGATAATTCAGGCGGGGCATATTTCTTGAGGGAAGTGGGTTCTGGTGAAGGCAGTGGTGCAAATGGTGTTCCGAAGAATTCTGGTAATTTGGAAGGTACACAAGAAGATAGTAGTGTTAATGATAATAACGCTGTAAATATTGAAAATGACAATCTTTCTGAGCATGAGGAGGGGGCCTTTATTGGCGAGGTCCAATTGCAAGATGAGAATGTTCCGTTGGGTGTCAACCGGATTCAGCAGACAGAATCTGATAGTGAAAGGAGATTCTATGATTTTCAAGATGAACAATCCTCTCTCGAGGGTTCGGTTGAGTTATCAGAATATGGGTCTAGTCGGTATGAGAATTTAGATAGTGTGGATCGTTTTGTGGAATCACAGAATTTGAGTTCAGAAGTGGTTTTGGTAAGTGTAGATGGCCACATACTGACAGCACCCATCACCTCATTGGAAAGGAACACTGATAATTTGCAATTAAGCACTCCCCAGTTTCATCTGGGCCCAGGCCAAGGGACTGAATTTTGTGCGGGCAATGTGGACTTCAACACAGGTGAAGAGGCATGGGCTGCTGATTATTTAAGTGATCTGGGCACATCTACACAAGAAGTTGCACCAAAAAATAGCAGCAGTGTGAACAATGATAGTAATGCTTTTGGGCATCACCAGGCAGTTTATACAGGAGAGGGGGAGCATTTTTGTGAACTTCAAGAAAATAAGAATGTAGCAGCCCAGGCACGAGAGTTTTGTGCCAATGGTAATCTTGAAGTTGCATCAGCTGGTAAGAGAGAAGGTATTTATCAGAGCTGTTTGGGTATACCATCATTGGGTGTGCAAGATGGAAATGCCAATCGGCAAGATGTGGACTCCTTGTTGGCAATTCATGAAAAAGCAGATGATTCACAAAATAAGTCTCTTCAGAGTCTTCAACCTGACAGTGAAACTGGACGTAGAGACTTTGATGAATCAAGAAGCAGTGATGGGCTAATTCCCTCTAAGTCTGGTCATCTTGGCAGTTCAGTGTCTCCAGATTTGGAGGTTGAAGTTGAACAAATTGCGGAAAAAGGAAGCACAGATCATATGGGTTCTGATGACAAATCTGTTCATTCTATTGGTTACAATGAAGAACTAGAGGAACAGGTGGATAATGCACTAGCAGTTGAAGAATGTAACCCACAAGGATCTTCTCTTGAAGATGAACACTGCAAATGTGAGAATTTGGAACCTCCAACAGCAACTTCTACGGATGGTATCAAAACTAATTCAAGTGAGTGCTACCAGCTGGCTTGAATTGTAATTATGGATTCTCTTAGTCACTTAATTCTAAAATGTAATCTTTATGTTTCATCTACTTTTGCAGGGTTTGAGATCTCTCTTTGTGCGAACATGCTTCATGCTGGTATGGGTTTGAATGCAGCTGCTGAAGTGTTTGATGCCCATCGTATATCTGTGGAGACATTCACAGTTTCTGCAGCATCAATTACCAAGAATGAAAATTTAGTTGTCCGATTTAAAGGTAAATACTTGCCATGGGATAAAGCTGCTCCTATTGTTCTTGGAGTGGCTGCATATGGTTTGGAGTTATCTGTTGAGCCCAAAGATGCAATTCCTGTGGAGCAGGATGAGACACTGAAATCCGGGGATGATGGTTCTGGAGTCACTTCTACTCCTCCTGGGCGCAGATGGAGGCTCTGGCCCATTCCATTTGGAAGGGTCAAAACACTTGAGCCTACAAGCAGTTACTCATCTGGTGAGGAGGTGTTTGTTGATACGGAATCTGGCTCGCAGAACCAACTCGTGGAGTCAACTCCAAGATCCACAGATGGCAATGAACACAAGCAATTTAGAAAAACAAACGTCCCCACTACTGAGCAAATAGCATCATTGAACCTGAAAGAAGGACAAAATATGGTGACATTCAGTTTCTCTACTAGAGTTTTAGGAATGCAACAGGTCCGTCATTTATTCTAGTATTAATGTTTACAATTTAAAGGTGATAACCAGTTTGGCTGGTTTCCCTTCTATTTCAAATTTTCAATTGCTCAGCACCTTCTCTTTCAACAGGTCGATGCTTATATCTACCTGTGGAAGTGGAATGCACGAATTGTGATTTCAGATGTTGATGGGACAATTACCAAGTAAGATTTCCTAGGCTATTAAATCTGATGGCAGTAACAAGTTTATTGCAACATGCTAATTAACAACTCAAGTAGACATTGATGTAGAGGGCAAGCAATGATGGAGATATGAACTTGATATTATACTGGCCATAATTATATGGAAAATCTTAAGAAAAGTAGGACATGATAGGGCAAGGACAGGACTATAACACTGTCATGTTTTCACTTAAATTAATTATTCAATGATTGTTATGTTATATGCTTCGATGAGATATTAACTAGAAATTTGGATGTTTATTTTAATATAATAAATTAAATAAATATTCAGGACATGGAGGTGATAAATAATAGATATAATGTTATGTATATAAATAATGTATATGAAGAGTTAGTATGAGTGTGACCTAATTTGGAAGAGTGGCAGTATAGGTGGGGGTAGGCTGATATAGTTGGTTGGTTCAAATGCTAAAAGCTAGTTTGAACTTTTAAGTGTGCCAGTCTTTTAAGCATGAAGGCTGGCTTACTACATAATATTTGGAACTCATTGTGCAAATAATTTAGGGGTGTAATTGCAACAAAATATGTTACTCTATTTGCCATTTGGAATTGAGCTGAAGTCTACCAGGTTTTGAATGGTGAGACTAGCGAAGAAATCTGCCTTCTTATAGCTAGAGGGTTTACAATTCATATGCACGTTCACGATGACACTCAATGTTGATAGACATTCATGAGTAGTTAATTGTTGTTGAAAGATAGTTGATTCATTGCGAGCACTGAGATTTTTTAGGAATGTGGAACTGAAATTGGAAACTATTTAAAGTATCAAGAGATGTAGAAGAAGACCTGGCTCAACAAATAGTAATAATTTTGATGTTATGTTGATTCTTTTGTTTAACCTGGTCTCTGGAGCAGTGGAAGACCAACTTATGGTACTCTCAACTTGTCAATGCAAGTAGATGAGATGATGGCTGATGTGCAAACGAACTGTTATGAGCATTGTTATGTAAAGTTGTTTTAGAAATAACAACTTGAAAAGAGGAGATGTAAACATTATGAGCATTTGTTAGCAATGGTATTATGCCTTTTGAACAATGATTAAATAAATAAACAAAACCGTGTTTTGCCTAAGACAAACAGTCAATAAAATTCTCCACTAGCTTCTGTTGGTTCCACTCAAATATTGATTGAAATGACTCGTGCATCACCTTGGTGCTTTTTTTCTAGGTCTGATGTTCTTGGTCAGTTCATGCCTTTGGTTGGAAAGGATTGGACACAATCTGGAGTTGCTCGGCTTTTCTCTGCAATTAAGGTTTGTTTGACCTGTTTCTAATGTTTTAAGGTTCAATTTACTTATAAAAAAAATGTTTTAAGGTTCACTTTTATGCTCAAGTTTGTTTATGGTTGGGATATTTTGGGCTATGATACATCAAAAGATTCAAGGGACTTTTCTATATACCATGGTTTGTAGCCCAAGAAGATTGAGTATGTGTATGGTTAAAACTGGATAAGTTGCGCTGCACTGCAAGAAAAAAGAGCATTGAAGTTTGAACCATGTAAAAGGTTCTCTTGTTTAGCTTTTTAGCTGATCTTTAGTGAGCTTCGAACTAAGCTGAGCTTAAGTGACTTCGGGTGCATTTGGGTTGACCATTTTTCACTTGTTTTCCATTTTCCTTTCCCAAGAAAACTAAAACTGATGGAAAACATGTTTGGTTTAAAGAGTGTTTTTGGAAAAATATATTTAGCAGAAAACCATAAAATGTCGTAAATATATTTAATAGAAAACCACAAAATATTGTTTTCCAAACCCCACACACCCTTGGCTTTTATAATTTTAGATTTCAAAATCGTTATTTTCTGGTATTCAAAATTCCAACATTATTTTCCAGTGTAGTCACTCCATTGCAAGAGGCAACTTAACAGTAATTTACCGCAATCTAGGCTGGTTCACACAATTTTTAAATATCAAACCACTTACTGATATTAGTGGTTTAACTGAGTTCCAATTGGGAGCTGATAGGAGTAATTAGCATCCTGAAGCTAAGAGATAAGTATTTAAATTAATGCACAGAGAGAGTTATTAGTTGCCAGATACTGGGTTCCTTTCCTTCTCACCAAAATACTGTGCTTGAGTCTGTGATGTCACTGGGCCTCTCTCTCTCTCTCTCTCTCTCTCTCTCTCTCTCTCTATGTGCATGCGCAGTTGTACCCTCCCCCCTCCTTGACGTGACCTGTTGAACGAGTCAGGACGCTTTCGTCATGTGGCAACATAGTTCTTTTGTTTCTTTTCTGGTTTGCAAACTTAATTTCTTTATTAGTTTGATTGTATATTTCTGCAAATCAGTGTTGGATACTAATTTTCCTTTGCTTCAGGAGAATGGGTATCAGCTGCTTTTTTTGAGTGCACGTGCAATTGTTCAAGCATATCTAACTAGAAGTTTTCTACTCAATCTCAAACAGGTAATAAACCCTTTCCCCTTTATTACTTTTTTGTAGTGTATCTTTTTTCCCCCTCTTCTTTTGATAAATAAAAATTATGATGTAACTTAATCTTTAAAACAATTTGTTGCGTGTCTTACAATAAGGTCATTACTCATTTGTCTGAACCTTTGTAGGAATTGCCCATAATAATAAACTTGCAAAATGGATCAGTTTATTATAAAGAGATTCGTTGCTCTGACCCTACTTCACCTTGATTATTATTTGGACAAGTTGTGACTTGGTCTGAGTGGGGATATAATATTTCTTCTGCGTGTCCATTGAGTTTAAAATTCGAACTTTTTATTTTTGTAAATATCTTACATCAAGGTTGTTGAGTTATCGAAAACTATTAGTGGGATCAATCAATTTGGATTTTCTAAATAGGTGATGGTTGAAATTAACTTTTTTGAACATAGTGTTTATATATGTGGCCCTTTAGGTTTCATGTTAATTATAGGGATGCTTCAAGTAGAGCAATATTTACTTGCTATGTTCCTCATCTGGTGACCTAAATATAAGACTGTCGAGATACATTTCTGTGGGTGCAATTGTTCTCTGCTTTTGCTGTTTCTGTCTTACCTGTCTTGAGGGTTTTGACACCATGATAAACGACCTGCATAAGCTGAACTTCAGTAATTTCATTATTGATTGTAGGATGGAAAAGCTTTACCAAATGGACCTGTTGTTATTTCACCTGATGGTCTATTTCCCTCATTGTTTCGAGAAGGTGCGCTCCTATTCTTTGGATAATTCCTCGTTGCCCATTCTGTAATGAACTGCTTTAACCTGTAATTATGCTTTTCAGGGGTTATCTGGCATGTCGATCATGGATAGCTGTTGTTTCTGCTTGCTATGAATGCAATTTTTGTTAGAAGATTTTTATAAGTAAATTAGATTAAGATATGAAAATGAAGCAAAAATGATTATGCTGAGACATGTACATTAGACGCATGCCTCCACTTATATTATCCTGAAACTGTCTAACCTTTCTGAAATGATTTTTGAAGATAGGAAGTATCTTAGTGGTAAATTTACAAAAATACTGGTTGGAGTTAATTCTCAACAAACAGCTCCCCCCTACAAATAGTTAAATACATTCTCACTCATTTTGTCTCATAAGGAAGACAATTCTTTTGAATGGAAAAGAAGTAGTTCCAATTATTTATGCTTCCAAATAATGGCTGTTTATGCAAGCCAGATGGAAGTGATTACTTTTCACAATGATTTCCTGCATCTACAAATAATCACCCCCTTTTGTAAGACAACTGAAATAGTGCAACTTATGATTTGCTTATGCGCTACAGATGACACTGTTAAATTGTTATCATCTAGGAAGCACAGAAAATGGATCCCATTGATACATGCATGCCAACATGATAATTTTAAAAATATCAGCAGATGACACTTGCACCATAGGCATAGGGACACAGTAGCAGATAAATATATATTTTTTTTTGTTTTTTGCTTATCGTGAACTACCACCTCCACAACCATAATAAACTACCAGCATCACCTCCACTACTATCACCACTGCCACAACCACTACGCATTATCACCCTCACCACCCTTAACCACTTCTCCTACCATTTGCCACTACCCTCTTCTTGTTAGCTCCACCTTCTTCCACCGTTATTGCCATTTGCACTCCCCTACCCCCTTCCCCCCCCCCCCCAAAAAAAAAAAATATAATTATCAATTGCCACTCATTACAGCTACCACCACAATTCACTACTGTAACCGCCAACTTCATCCTTGCCTCTTGTACCGCCATGCTTTGCACTTTTACTGCCCCCTTTCACTTCATCACGAAGCACCACCTTTGTCATTACCACCACTAAATCTTATTTGGTTGGCGAAATAATGCCAGAATAAAATAACAAATTCCATTCTAATTTTGTTTAATTTAAGATGGAATGAAAAAAAAAAAAAACTATTATACTTTATCCCCTTATGGTTTAACCAAAAAACGCATGACCCCCCTGCGGTTAAAATGTAAACACAAAACCCCCTCAAAGTTTGGATTAAAATGCCAAACAGACTGTATTTGTAAAATTTAACGAGCATGTGATATCCACATATCGTGTATGCTTTGTCGCCTTCTTTTCCTCCTAAGAATGGCCATGAATAAAAATTACCATTTGTAATGGCAATAGTGTCGTGCAAAATAGACTTACAAAATGCCTTTCAATGGTCATTTAATGACCCTTTTTTAGCAAAAAAGAAGGAAACAGAGCATTGCATGGCATGTACTTAGCTCATACCTAAATTTAATATATACATTTCATTTTGCGCTTTATTCTAAATGATGTTGGGTTTATGTGTTCATTTTTTAACCACAAGGGGTTTTGTGGTTAAACCACAAGGCGGTAAAATGTAATTACCACTAAAAATACCTAGAGTGGTTAAAAATTTCTGATCACCACTAATTATTATTTTATTTGCCAACCAAACAAGGGGTGAGAGTAGTCATTTCATTCTATTCCAACATTCATTCCCATCCAATTCTATTATGTTCGTACGGACGAAACATAGCCTTGAGGTAATGCACATTAGCATGCATTTTAATATGCCTCCTGTGTTTATTTAAGAAAAAAATAGCTACCAAGTTCATTTTTGATGCGATATTCTGTTTTTAATTGTCACAGTGGTAAGGAGAGCACCTCATGAATTCAAGATTGCATGTCTAGAGGTAAGTCCTGGAGGTGAAATCATTTGAGTTGACATAGAAGGAAAGTTCCCATTATGCAGTCGTACTATTGTTTGGAATGATCTGCTCAACTTTTCTTGCTGAAAGTAAATGTATTGTGCAGGATATTAAGGCACTCTTTCCTCCTGATTACAACCCATTCTATGCGGGCTTTGGGAACAGAGACACTGATGAACTCAGTTACAGGAAAGTTGGTATCCCAAAGGGCAAAATCTTTATCATTAATCCTAAGGTGTTTTCCTTATACTGATTTATTCCCCCCGTAACCATCTGGCTGGATAAGCTTTTCCTTTCCTTTCATTCCCTTTTATTTTGTTTTAACTCCTTGATTGCTTCCATGTAAACTAACAGGGTGAGGTGGCCATCAGTCAGCATCGCATTGATGTGAAGTCATATACCTCTTTACACACGCTGGTCAATGATATGTTCCCACCAACTTCAATGGTTGAGCAGGTAAAGCTGCTTGTGTGTGCATATTCTTCATCTCAACATGAAACGGAAAACACAGGATGAAGAGGGGAAATTATATGAACTAGTATTAACAGTAGATCGTAATTTTTAACCACTATCATTCCCATTCTTTCTTCCAATCTAATGGCTCGATAATAGACCGGGTAACTAATACATATGCAGGAGGATTTCAATTCGTGGAATTACTGGAAGATGCCACTGCCAGATGTTGACTGATAGTTTTCCAAAAAAGGTAACTTGTTTTCCAACCAGATTTGCACTGGCTTTGAGTGTCTCCCTGATGCTGCATTCGCTCCCAGCATTATTCCAATTATGTTCCCCCAAATTCATCCAGGAATTGAGGCTAAAGGGCTCGCTGTTATTTATCATCACTGTTGTAAAATTGTGAACAATTAATTCTTCTTGTACTCAGAGAGGAGCATACAGCTTAGTTAATAGAAGTTTTTGGCCTCTTCAATTAGCTTTAACAGCACAATGCAACAATGTGAGATACAAACATGCATTGAAATGTATAAAAAGTGGGCTCCCCTGCTATTCTTCATGATTCGTCTCAAAGGTACCATATACAATGTTTGACAATGAGATGAATGAGGCACTTAACTCGGTGGTTGAGCTTCATTTTTTGTCCATTCACCACCTGGGTTTGAACCCAGAACCCCCCGGCTTACCTATCAAAAAAAAATGTTTGATAATGAGATTTGAAGAGAGAGAAAGAGAGAGGAGGGGGGGGGTTGGTGGTTGGAGTGAGGAATTGGATTTTCAATCCATGTTACCTATGTCATGTTTGCGTTGGTAAAACAACTCTGGATGTGTAATTCCGCGGTACCCATCTCATGGTATCATCTCATGTTTGGTTAGGTAAAATAACTCTGGTCCCGGGTGAATATTTGACTCGTTTGGAATTTCATAAATTTTTACAAAATAAAAATTTTTTACTTAGCGCGAATTAAGATATTGTAATCTTTACAAATTTATACTAATTTTTATAATTCTAAACACTTTCAATTATCTATCTTGCGTATTGCATACTGCTTGGATTAGTTGTCATCAAAATTAGAAGATTTAAAATTATATTATGGATGTGTTTGCGTACTGCTTAGATTAATTCTCGTCAAAATTAGAAGATTTAAAATTATATTATGGGTGTATTTGGAATTGTATAAAATTATATAAAATTGTAAAAGTAAATATCTCATAATTCGTGTAATGAGTGAAGAATTTGAATTTTACTGTCTCATAATTCGTGTTTGTAGAAATTTGTAGAATTTTATTTTATTTTTTTAGAGAGCTCCAAACGGAGCCTATGTTAAATCGCATTTCTTATTTAATCTTATATCTCTTTAACCAAAAATTAAGGGAGTGTTTCAATTGGTGTTAAAAAAAAAAAAAATGGTGCAAAGGGTATTGAGGTGAGTTTACACTAGTAACAGCTGTAGAGGGTACAACTGTATTATTTTTAACTATGTTTGAATAATGTGTATAAAAATTAACCTGTAAGTAAATGAAATAATTCATTTGTATAATTTTGCCATTTTCGTTTAAAATAATAATTAATCTACATAGAATATTTACTTATTAAAATATTTTTAATAATAAATTATTATTTATTTTTATTAAATATTTATTATTTCTTTAAATAAAAAACCATTATTTTGTTTGAAAATAAATATTATTTTAAAAACAATTAATTTAATTTTAATAAATTAGTCTTGATTTTAATAATAAAAATTATTCATTTAATAAAATATTTAATTGTTATCAAAATATTACTAAAACAAACAAAAATAAATTTTATTATTTTAATAAAATAACTAGTTTTAGTTCAGTAATAAATAATTTTAATAATAAATGTTAGGGTAAAGTACAAAAAATACCCTTACAATTTACACTTGGTATCACTTTGGTCCCACACATTTCAATTGCAACAGTCAAATCCCTATACTTTCGGTTAAGTATCAATTCGGTCCTTTTGTTAGTTGACCGTTAGAAACAACCGTTAGATTGAGGATAAAATGATAATTTCATCAATAGTTTACTCTCAGTGTCACTTTAGTCCCTTACGTTTTCAATTATAACAATTGAATCCCTACACTTTCGATATATATTTAAAATATATTTTATTAAATTATATAACATATTTTAATTTGAAATATATCTTATTAAATTATTTTTAATAAATAAAATATTTAAATTTTATTTAACTTATTTTTTATTGAATTAAGTTATTTTTCATAAATAATATGATTAAGTTAATAATATAATTAAAATAATATTTAATATAGTTTAATTAATATGAAATATATTTTATTAAATTTGAATAATTTTTAAAAAATAATAAAATTAAGTATTTTATTAAAAACTAATTTATGTAAATAAAATTGCATCTGTAAACGTAGTTTCAATTTTTATTTTAGAAAAAAAATGATAACAAAAAATGAAATCAGAAAATAAAAAATTAAACAAAATAAAAAATAATAATGTTATCAAACGGCCTTGGAATCACTATTTTTTAAATTTTCTATTTCTGCAGTTTTTTTTCTATATATAATTTTGTATATATATTTAATTTGAGAGTATACGTTTATACATAAGACTTTTTTAATTCTAGTCTATTAATTATAATAACTATTAATGAAACCATCAAATCATCCTTTAATAAAATTTTTAATTTTATTAAGAAAATTAACTGAATTTAATAAAATATAATTTAATCATATTGTTTTTGAAAAATAATTTAATTCAATAAACATAGAATATCTTAAATATAATTTAAATGTTTTATTGATTAAAAATAATTTAATAAGATATATTTCAAATTAAAATATATTATATAATTTAATAAAATATATTTTAGAGTATATTATTTATTAAAAATAATTTAATAAAATATATTTCTAATATATGCCGAAGGCGTAGGGATTCAATTGTTATAATTGAAAACGTGAGGGACTAAAGTGACACCGAGGGTAAACTATAAATGAAATTACTATTTTATCCTCAGTCTAACGATTGTTTCTAACAGTCAACTAATGGAAGAACCGAATTGATACTTGATCGAAAGTGTAAGGATTTGACTGTTGCAATTGAAACGTGTGGGACCAAAGTGATACTGAGGGTAAACTGTAAGGGTATTTTTTGTACTTTACCCTAAATGTTATCTACATTAATAATCAAAATTATTATTTTAATAGTTAATAATTTATTTTGAATAAAATATTTTAGTAAAAATAAATAATTTAAATCATAGTTAGTATTTCTTTTAGTAAAGTATGCTAATAAAATTCATAATTTAATAATAAATTATTATTTATAGAAATAATTTTAATTTAATAAAATATTTGAATCAAATAAATCATTCTAATAAGCAAGGATTAGTACTAAAATAACTTTAATTTTATAAAATAAGTAATTTTAATCAAAAGTTATTATTAAATAGTAAAAAGTTTTAATTTAATTAATTATTATAAGGCAAAAATTTTAAAGGATAAAAACAATATAAGAAGAGAAGTATATTCGTTATATATTTGTAAACACATGTTAAATTTTATGTTAAAATGAAATATTTTTATTTTTTCATGAGATTCAATTTACTCCCATTTTTCAACAAAAACAATATTTTTTGAACTATTATGTATGAATTGTATGACATGTGTGATACAAATTAAGTTAAATTTATTTATTTTTTATAATTTTACACTTTAATTAAAATCACAAGAAAACTATACATTAACTTTTAAAATTAGAATAGATCATGTATTTTTAGGCTATGTTTGAAGTAATAAAAATAATTAGTAAAAATTAATAAAAATTATAATTTCGTAATTTGTGCAATATTGGAATTTCTTTTGTAAATTTTTAAATTATTTTCTTGGAATTTGGTGCTCACACTTTTTAATGTAATTAACCTAGTAACAAATTCAATTTTTAAATCATTATTAAGGTAAATTTAAAGCAAAATTCATAATTTGACTAAAATCTATATAATAAAATAGGATGGTTTTTGAAAATGTCTCTCTTACAAACTAACATCTAATGGTTAAAAATTATTTTTTAACAATTGAGATCATTTTTATATTTTTAATTTTTCGCTCAATTTTTATTTTTGTGGATCCTACTACCCTCTATCTTACAAACGGTTTAGGTATTTTAAATTTTACCATATTTCAAGGGCAGAGACTATATGCAAATCAAAACTATTAACTTAAACTAATTATAATTTTTAAAAAATTGAACATTCCAAATTAAATTATCATAATTTGTGTTTTCTTTTATAATCCTTATAAAAAATTAATTGGAGAGAGAAATCTGGAGATGGCAACAGGGCAAATCAAATGTGGATATAGCAATATTTGAATTTGAACTCCAAGCCCTTCGTCAGCCTCCAAATTTTTATCGAACTCTGAATGAATATTTTTTCGAACTTTCATCCCACCTCTAAACAAAGAACATGTATATCTGTTAATATCTAAAAATGCGAACTCTCCATCCGCTGTCGAATCTGTTTTTAACTTGATACATAATTTGATTGCATATGTAACTTATTATTATCAAATAATTCATCCCTAAAACTAAAATAATACATAAACATTATCACAATAATAATTCACCAGAGTAAAACATAAATATCTTCAAAATTAACATTTCACCAAAATATCATTTCATCAACTAATACATGATAAAGATACATAATTCTAAAGGACCAACACTGTCTTAACTCAAAATAGTAAATACAAAATATGATATCTATGACATGATTATTAATCTCAACTTCTTAAATTCAGGGTTGTTCAGGTCTATTTAGATATTTTTTGGGGCATATCAAGGTGGATCGGGACAAATTCAGATTAGATTTTCAATTTGGAACGGATTCGAAGCGAAGGCAGTCCTATCCTCATATCCGATCCGATATCCAAAATCTTTTTTTAAATCTAAATCCGATCCAATATTTGAAAAAAATCTGAATCCCACACTCATTCATCTCAAATAATATATTGGATTCGGAATAGTTGGCCGAGATGGTCATTCTTAAAAAAATCAAAACATATGTAGTGGTTACTAGAACTTAAAGTTTTGAAAAATAATTAAAACTCTTAAATTATCATAATTTTTTTTAAAGTTTTAATTATGTAAAAAATTTAATATTAATTTTTATTTTTCAGAGTGTTCTAGGCACGAACCATTGCTGGTAAATTAATAAAGTATAACTCCACTTCCATGTTGGTTTCGTATGGTCCACTCAAAGACCGCGACTTCGTAATCATCGGATGTGGAAATCGAACCATTAACAGCAGATCTCTCTACTCACTTCTCGCCCTTCACCCGGATCCACTACCGGCACCACCACTGTTTTCCTTTCCGAAGATGTCGAAAATGCCCTTCGCGGCGGTCCTCGCCGTCTTCCTCCTCTCTCTCCTCCTCGCCCCCGCAACCGCTGAGATAAAAAACCTGAAGATCGTCGCCGACGCTCGGCCAATGATCCTGTTCGAAAAATTCGGGTTCACACACACCGGCCACGTCTCCATCGCCGTCGCTGGCGTCTCTGTCACATCCTCTCTTGCACGGCCGGACCCCTCCCGTCTCGGTTTCTTCCTCCTCTCCGAAGAGTCCCTCCTTCAAATCCTCGTCGAGCTCCAGCAAAACCCTAACTTATGCGTTCTCGATTCCAAATACATCAACCTACTCTTCACCTTCCGTGACATCTCTCCGCCGCCCCACGCCTCCTTCAACCGATCCTTTCCGGTCACCGCACCCAATGAGTACAGTCTCTTCTTCGCTAACTGTGCTCCGGAGAGCCAAGTCAATATGGAGGTCCGCACCGAGGTATACAACCTCGACGCTGGAAACGTCAAAGACTATCTCTCCGCCGGTCTCACTCAGCTCCCCGCCATCTTCTTCCTCTTCTCCCTCGCCTATTGTGCTTTCCTCGTGTTCTGGATTTACATCTGCTACACCAATCGGCGATCTGTCCACCGGATCCACCTTCTCATGGCTGGATTGCTCTTGATGAAGGCTCTGAATCTGATCTGCGCCGCCGCTGACAAGCATTACGTGAAAGTGACCGGTACGCCTCACGGATGGGATGTGTTGTTCTATTTGTTCCAATTCATTAGGGTTGTGTTGTTGTTCACGGTGATAGTCTTGATCGGGACTGGCTGGTCCTTCTTGAAACCTTTTCTGCAAGAGAAGGAGAAGAAGGTGTTGATGATAGTGATTCCGCTCCAGGTCTTGGCTAATATCGCTTCAGTTGTGATTGGTGAGACAGGCCCTTTCATTAAGGATTGGGTAACTTGGAATCAAGTGTTCTTGCTGGTCGATATTGTGTGTTGTTGTGCCATTATCTTCCCAATTGTGTGGTCAATTAGATCACTTAAGGAGACATCGAAGACTGATGGGAAGGCCGCTAGGAACTTGGCAAAATTGACCCTTTTTAGGCAGTTCTATATTGTGGTGATTGGTTACCTGTATTTTACCAGGATTGTTGTTTTTGCCCTCAAGACAATTGCTGCATATAAATACCGGTGGGTGAGTAATGCAGCTGAGGAGATTGCAAGTCTTGCATTTTATATGGTCATGTTCTATATGTTCAGGCCAGTTGAGAAGAATGAGTACTTTGTTCTTGACGAGGAGGAAGAAAAGGCAGCAGAAATGGCCCTTCAGGAGGAAGAATTTGAGCTTTGAAGTTGTTAGGGAGGAGATTTGTCGATTTTTCAGACTTCCTCGTGCATTTTGACACACTTTCTGTTGAACGCTGTAAGCTGTTAAGTGAATTCACAGGTAAATTTGATGGGATAATATTGTTTTAACCCTTGTCTTTAGATGTCCAAAATTTGTAGAATAGTTTTTCATATATTATTGGTCTAAGCTTAATGTCATTTTGTTGCTGATGATTATGCCTTTAAGATGATAGTTTGTAGTTACTTCAGTTAAGTGTTGATCCACTTTCTTTGTTTTCGTCGTTTTGATTGCTCTGATTTCTAGTTTTATGCATATTTTGGTAGTCTGGTTGTTTGGCGACTGATGCAAAAATAATACAAACACGAGCATATATTTAAATGTTAGCCTATATTTGCACATGGGTGGCATGTTTTTGGGGCAGTTTATATTAACATAAAGAAAACTACACAGTGGTGCTATATTGACTCATCTGCAGAGTAAAGTTTGATTTTTTGCTTGGAGCATTGTTTTTGAGAGCAAAGGCACTCTGTTATGTTCATACTTTGACAATTTCGTTGCTTTCATTCCTGTGCTTGTAAATCCAGCAGTAACATCCTTCTTATTAAAGGAAATCATTAGAATTCCAGTTAAGAGGCTCTTAGTGGCAGAGGTACTGATTAAAATCATGGTAGAGGTTGCAGTCAGGGGATGTGTCTGTTTGATGATTTGATATTACATCGATATATGGGGGCAGTAGAGGATCACAGTATTGTCTCTATGCATGGTTTACTTGGTAAATTCTAGTTTGGTCAAGGAAACCATATTAAAAGAACACGGTAATGAAGATTGCTGATTTGGTCACGATGCAGATCAGCAGTTATACTTTCTTTAGTAGTGCTTTTTAGTTTTTACGTTATGTTGCTGTTGACTTGCATTTTCCTCTTCACTATTACACATATATCGTGTTGAAGAATTGATTCATAATTCTGACAGCAATTGACTATTATTGTTGTTTTTTTTTTTTGGTTGGGGGGGGGGGGTATTTAATTGGCTGATAGTTAAGAGTGTAACTTATGCATTCATACTTGTTTGTATTTATAGACAATTTGGATTCCTTTGGTTCTTCATAGGGGTGTTCTCACGTTTTCATGTGTGTCAATTAAATACAAATATGTTTGACATATGATTATACGAGTTCATTGTGATTATATGTTAAAACTAACGCATACTACAAAAATCAATTTTCCCCATTCTCCATTCAGTTGGTTGTGTGTGAACTGGTTCACAGGTAAAAGAAGTAAACCTGACACGAGCCATTGATTGATTGGATTACATGGTGGTGTTGTATTACCCGTATGGACATGTTACGTTTTGACATGGTTAATTCGTGTTTTTGGTTCATAGGTAATTTGTTAAAAATTTATTGTTATTGGTAATTTATAGAAAAATTATGTATGGGTGATTTTATGCGACTTGAGTTCCGGCCTCCTTGCCTAATGTGCACAATGTGGTTAACTGCGAAAGTCTAGTGTGATTACTTTAGGATGCATGGTTGTGCTTTTGGACGGTGGAAAATAATATTTCATTGGAAATGCTAATGATAATCTGAACTAAGCCAGTGCTTCTTTTCTACTTGTCCTTCAATTTCTTTGCATAATTACCTATTTCTACCCTTTTTTTGGGGGGGGAGGGGGACAGAACTCTTGATTAATTATGGAACAAATTGAAAGCCATAAATTTTATGGGTGGGAGTATTTACACTCATCCATTAGTTTTTCCCACTCCACGGTAGTTTTAATAAAAAGGAGTAATGTGAAATAGGGGAAGCTAGTGTGCATTTATCATTCTCAAGTTTTATTTGTTATGGTGTATATCAGCCAAGGGGAAAGACAAGTTTTGGGAACACCAGAGAATTAGAGGTAAGATGTATAGAATGCAGAGGTTGGGGTTCTAGTAATATTAAGGGTGAGCTTGTAGGGTTTGGGGTATGTCAGCTCCGTGACTGACAACCAAAACTATTGAATTAAAATTTCTGTACATATGATTTCGAGATGACAATGGGGTGCCACGATTCGAACTCGAAACTAGTCTAATAGCGTAGGTAATTTCTTGTTAAACTAGCAGAAATCTTTCTCCAACTTGCGTTTGTGTTTGGTTATGGCTTGAATTAAAAACGGTTGTACTAAGTTTAGGGTTTTTTACTTACCAAAAAAAAAAAAAAAAAGTTTAGGTTTTTGATCTATTTGTTGCCTTGGAGGGATATCTAATTAAGCGGATCAAAATCAGGTGTGCCAATAATGGCTTTTGTAGCTTTATATAGACTATATTCACGGTCACATTAAGCTTTTAACTTTTTGAACCCATTATCTTATAATGGATAATCAGGCTTGTGTCAACGTGTCCCTAAATCGTGACACAAACTAGAATACCTACGATTTCTTTCGGTTTTTGTCCCATCTCACTGGGCCTGACTTTGTTTAATTTTGGTTTAATGCCAAGTATTGAAATCGATGAAACCCATTGGAAGTAACCTGTACATATATATGTATATATTTTTCTTTTTTACCAGCCTCGCCAGGATGAAATATCCATACTAGACAAAAATTTCAGCGTACCCATCTATCCTAGGCTACACGAGCTCTTAAGCAGTGTTTGTTTGGGGGTAATTGGGGAATGAATTGAATTTGCAATCTTGTGGGACTTACCCATTTTGAGTTACCACAACAACAAAAATAGAGGGGAGAAGCAATATCTTCGGATTGTTGTTGATCTCTTCAAAGGAGATATATGCCATTCTCGAATTTGATTCTTGTCAAAATTTGAAAGGTTAAAATTATTTTATGATATATTTATCGTTTTAAATCAAATCTTCTATACCACTATCTCGTCCCCAAAAAAAAAAAAAAAAAATTATTGAGTAAATTATACTAACTCACATTAACATTTAAGTAATTTTACATGGACTACTCTTCAACTTTAAAAAATGATACTTTTTTTTTTAATTTTGAAATATTAATATTGACTTTCATTTGTTAAAACTTAGTAGAAAATGTTGAAGTAGTTGAAATTTTATATATTTTTTTCTATTTCTCCCTTTTCTCTCTCAAATATGTTATTTTTTTTTATAATAATCCTAAAAAACAAATAAAAAATAAAAAACTTTTGGAAATTTTTTGAAAAAAAAAAAAACCTGACATATATGTACGAGGGAAAGGGATAAAATAAGAAAGGTATTTAAAATTTTAATTAATCTGATTTTTTTTGTTAAGTTTTAATAATTTATTTATTGAAAGAGAATTAATATTAAAAACGTTTCGTAATAAAAGAGGTAAGTATAAATTTTAAAAATTAAGTGAGGAGCATAAAATATTTAGAAGAGGCATGTGTAATTTATTTAAAAATAATTTCATATGTAAAATTAATTTTATATTATATCTAATCTTATAAATCATTAGTAGTACTACGCATCCTTCATTCAATCAAACGTACAAGCTCTATGTGCATGCCGATTTCGGAAATGTCAAAATTAGCCTTTTTAATTCCTTTCTCCTGCTCCTCCGCAGAAATTAGAGGAGTTCACTGTGCAACAAAGTGACACTCCCCCGGGAGGGTGGATTGTCAGTTTCATAACATCGGGTATTCTAATTATTAAATTAAAATTTAACGATTTAAATAAATGTAAATAATTTTATATATTTTTTAATTAAAGAAATAATTAAATAAATTCATATACTTAAATTTCAATTTAACGATTTATATACATTAATATTATAGGACTGTTAGTCTCCCCCTTTCCTTAGTGGTTGCCACCTTAGTATTCCCTATTGTTGGACAAAGATTACCCCGTGTAACCAAACAACAAAGTGTGGCTAGTTGGTTGACAAAAATCTAAAGAAAACGTTCCTGTCATCTAGCTTCCCCAAAAAGTTTCACCCATCTCGAGTGAAAAAAAAAAAAAAAAAAAAAAAAAAAAAAACCCCTACTTATACACTGGGGCTTGATTTGGAAAGGAATATAATTTACTTATTTTTAACTAGCTCTATTTTTTTTTTTAAAAGGTAAAGTTTTTTTTTTTTTATAAGGGGAGGGAGAAAATTCAAACTCAAGTCATGAGCGGGCAGAAGAGATTTTTAACCACTGAGTTATATCTCACGTTTTATTTTTAACTAGCTAGTAGCAAGTTAAAAGTGAATCAACTATTTTTGTGTTTGGAAAAGAAAAAAAAAAGTGATTTTTTAAGTAATTTTTTTAGTTTTGGTTAATTTGATATTTTTACTCTTAAAGGTTTGAAAGAAAATTAAAATATAATAGGGTAAATTTGATCATTTTATAAATAAGCAAATAAGCCAATTAACCATAAGTCAAGTAGCTCTTATTTTCTCACATGGACCCTAATGTCATGTTTAGGCTATCTTTGCAAACAAAATCTTTTTTTTTTAAATTTTATATTATTTTTTCATATTTTTTTTTTACTTGATAACTTTTAAGCATGTTATTGGCATTCATAAAAAAAAAAAAAAAAAAAGCTTCTAAATAGAAATATTGACATACGTGTATTTTGCTTGTATATTTTACATAAACTGAATTTTACACACACATATATTTAAAATTTAAATAGATAACAAATTAAAATAAACGTTATCGAACTAAAATATGGAAACAGAATGACGTAGTAGAAGAGTTATCTTAATATGAATTTCTATGAATTTGTTATTTCAGGTGATAAGTTCATAGTCGTTACACATTACTTTGTATAAATTAATTATAGAAAGTTAGACGGAGAAGTTGAACGAGAAAGTCGCGAGGAGTTAAAATGGTATTTATGAAACAAAAAAAAAAATGTGACAAAACTTCACAAAAAATAAAATTAAAAAAAACATCAAAATTGATTTTTCTTTTAAATATTAGTAATAAATTAATACAATATTTTTTTGGAAAAAAATATAATAAATTACTTTACTTCTGCTTCAACAGATCACTGAGAGCGAGAGAGAGAGACCCGCAGCGGCTAACATTGCATGTTGTGTAAGCGTGTTAACATCACATTTTAGCCAATTTTAACCACACATTCACAATCAAATCCAACGGCTAAGGCAAGCGGCAAGCAGCTTTTGAGTTGCATTCATTTTTTTGTTTTTTTGTTTTTTTTTTTTCATTCCTCAACTGTAGTGAATTCATTTTTTTTGGGGATGTGGATCAAATAAACAAAATATATTTGAACTATTGACTTAATATATTAATTATATTGAACATTAAAATATTTAAAAATTTATTAATATAATTTAAAATATTATAATAAAAATTCAACCTGCTGTAAAATTTTTTAAAATTTTGGCTAACAATATTTGTCCATTTGTTAAAAAAATGGAAAAGAAAATAATTTATTAGTGTAATTTAAATTTTTTAATAGAAAATAATTATATTGAATATTAAAATATTTAAAAATAAAATTTATCAATATAATTTAAAATATTATAATAAAAATTCAGCTATTATAAAAATTAAAGTACCTACATATATATATGTCTCAATGAATCCATATCAAAATATTTTTTATTACAAAAAATAAATTATATTCTTAAATTACGTTTTTAAATTTTTTGACAAGCAAACGAACAATTGTTACTTGAATTATTATATAAAATTTATTTGATTAATTTAAAAATAATTATTATAAAAAGTAATCGTTAACCTATACGAAAACTTAAATTAATAAAAAAACAATTATGTAGACTACTTTCTCATAGGGGTGGAAACGAACCGAGCCGTTCGCGAGCTACTCGAGCTCGGCTCGAAAAAAGCTCGGCTCGAGCTCGATTCGTGAGTTAAACGAGCTCGAACCGAACTCGATTTTTTACTCGTTTTGGATTCGAGCTCGAGCTCGAACCTAAAGAAGCTTGGCTCGAAAGCTCGCGAGCAGGCTCGGTTAGAATAATATATATTTTTTTAATAATATTTTTATATTTTTAATAATATTTTTATTATATTTTTTAAATATATTATATTTTAAATCAAAACAACGTCGTTTTGGCTTAATCGAATTATTCGCGAGCTTAATCGAGCCTAACTTCTTCTTTATCGAGCCGAGCTCGAGCCTATATAAAAGCTCGAATCGAGCTCGAGCTCGAGCTCGAGCTCAGTATAAAAAGCTCGAGCCGAGCTCGAGCATGTTAAAGCTCGGTTCGGTTCGGCTCGTTTCCACTCCTACTTTCTCATGTTAAAAATAAAAATATTTTAATAAGTTAATCGAACTGAATTTTTATTTAAAAGATAGACAACTGTAAGTTGAATATTTAAAAAAAAAAAATTTTTACTTATAATACACTAGACATATGTGCACATGAGATGAGGGTGATTTTTTTTCTTAATAATCAATAAATTTAATTTTACAAATTACAAATATTTATTTAATTTTTTTATTAATTTTTATTTTTGTAAAAGTTAAGAATAAGTCATTTTTTATTAAAAAATAAATTTATATTGATAAATTATTTTCTTTTAATTTTTTTAAGAAGCAGACATACATTATTATTAAATTGTTGAAAAAATTTTCAATAGCTGAATTTTTATTATAATATTTTAAATTATGTTATTTGATCCACAATCCAACAAAAATAAAAAAAGAAATTAATAGAAAATTTGAATAAATTCTTATAATTTGTAAAATTAAATTTAATAATTATTAAGACAAAAAAAAAATTTACATGTTTTGCATGTGCATTGACATCTAGTGTGCTATTGGTAGAATTTTTTTTTTTTTAAATAAACTTACATTGGTCTACCTTTTAAATGAAAATTCAATTTAATTAACTTATTAAAATATTTTTATTTTTACCATGAGACAGTAGTTTACATAAGTATTTGTTTTTAAATTTAAGTATTCATTCAACTTTTTCGTGGAGGTTAACAATTATTTTTTATAATAATTATCTCTAGATTAATTAACTAAATTTTATATAATAATTCAAGTAGCAATTGTTGATCTACTTATCAAAAAAATCTAAAAAAGTAATTTCACAATATAATTTATTTTTTGTAGTCGAAAATATTTTTATATGGACTTATTAATACATATGTAAATACTTTGATTTTTATAATAGCTAAATTTTTATTATAATATTTTAAATTATATTGATAAATTTTATTTTTAAATATTTTAATATTCAATATAATAATTTTCTATTATAAAAAATTAAAAATTATACTGATAAATTATGTTCTTTTAATTTTTTTAACAAACAGATAAGTATTTATACCTAAATTTTTGAAAAATTTTACAATAAACTAAAATTTTATTATAATATTTTAAATTATATTAATAAATTTTATTTTTAAATATTTTAATGTTCAATATAATTAATATATCAAGTCAATACCTGAATTTTTGCTCATTTGATCCACATCCAACCAAAAAAAAAAAAAAAATGGATTCATTGCAGTTCAGGAATGAAAAAACAAAAATGAAAAAATTGAAAGCAACTCAAAATTTGCTTGCCGCTTGTCTTGGCCATTAGATTTGATTGTGAATGTGTAGTTAAGATTGACTAGAATGTGATGTTAGCATGCTAACACAACATGCAATGTTAGCCCTGCGGATTTCTCTCGCTCTTTCTCAATGTTATGTTGAAGCAGAAGCTTAAAACCGTCGTTTCTTATGGTGTTTTCAGTATTTTATCAGGAAAAATTACTATTTGAAATGGCATTTTCAGTAGACCATAACTGTTATTTCATATCGCGTTTTCTTATTAACAGCATATTTTTAAATAATTCTCTTTCGACAGTAATTTCTAATATAATATCAGTAAAACAAAAAAAAAAGTTTAAAACTTTACGAAAAATAAAAAAAGCATCAAAATTGAATTTTCTTTTAAATATCAGTAATAAATTAATATGACAAGAAGCTATCGCAAAATTTCTGTTAATACAATATTTTTTCTAAAAAAAATATAATAAATTAACAGTTTCCACATACTAAACTAGAAGGCACGCTCCAACAATTTTTTTTTTTTTTTAATGAGTAGCGTGCTCCAACGTCCCAAGAAAAATTACTTTGCTTCTTCACCTTTCCCCTTTTCCTAAAAAAAGTTGTATATTATTCACTACATGAATCAGTGTTCCATTCGTTAATGTGAAAAACACACTGAGTGGTGGACACAATTGGGAATTTGAAAAATATTATTAATGGGTACAATTCTTTTTCTTCAATTAATGTACCAAACAATTTTGTTGCTACTCCGAGCGTAATCGAACTAAAAAGTGAGTGTGCTCTTCACGTTATTAGTAATGTTTCGAGTCTCATGACTCAACTGAGAGGTATGGTCGAGGGGGCCAGCCATATATATTTTTCAGTTGATTCTCCGATCCATCCTGATGAGGTTCCAAGTCACAAAAAAAAAAAAAAAAAACAATCTTGTTGCTGGCATGGGTGAGATTAGCATATTATGGTCATTATTATTTTGTGAGTTGTGATCCACTGTTTTTCTTTTCTTTGTTTTTTTCCCCTTTAAAAGAGAAATTGATCGAAAACAACATAGGGAAAAGGAGACCTCAATTTTCCACATGGGAGGTTGAAAAGTTTGTGATTAATTAGTCATAATTCAAGGTAGTAGTTAACTAGTTCTTTTCAAGACTGTTGTAACGGGTGTCTTACTTGATTGTGTTGGCATATTACTTCTATTCCCTAAAGCGTATGATATGTACAATTATGAGAATTTGTTTCTTTCCTAACAAACATCAAAAAATAATGATACACTAAAAAAAATTAATTTTTTATTATATTCAATTTTATATACTTGCCTTAACGTATTATTAATTCATTCTTCGTCATCTTATCCTCCTCAATTAAAAGTAATTATTCATCCAATAATTATGAGAGAGTTATAGCTAGGAAATATGTCGCAATTTTTATATTTTAATCACAAAATCAACAAAGCCAATTAACCACAGCGTCAAAAGCAAACAATTTAGAATCTACAATCATATATTTTCTTCTTTATTTATTTAGTATAGTTTGAAAGGCTAAATTTTCACAATTTTTTTTATATTTTTTAGTATATTTGATAAAACAAATAGTAATTTTTAATAGTATTTAATAATTTTTAGTAACTTGCTCTTTTGGGTTAAGCAAGTTACCGTTGCTGAGTAAAAAGGTAACAAAATTTGATGTCTTGCCAAACACTTAAAGAACAACTTTTGATAATTTTTCTTTGATTTTTGCCTCTCCAAACGGAACTTTATTTTACAATTATACGTTTATATGTTTATTAGTTAGCCATTTGATGAATCTTGTGAAGTCATAGAATGGGCTTGTTTGAGACTTTGTAAAATTTCACAAAATTTTATAAATTTATATAAAATCTAAATTTTACTACTCACTGTATAAATTATAAAATTATAATTTTTATAAATTTATATTAATTTTTACGACTTTAACCCCTCCGTTTCACACGCATAAATAGATTAATTGTTACGTACCTGGTCAAAAAGTAAAATGAACCTTAATTAAGATCATTCACATGCAGGAACAGATCTATAACCCACCTTTATTTAAACAGTCAAACATAGGGGGGAATCTCTCTATCTTCCGACATATTGATCATTGTGTCTGCTTCCTTTGATTGCGCTACTTACTGTATACCATTAACCAATTAACCACTCCTAATTTTTCCTTTCATGGCACAGCTCATTAGCTATTGTATCATCTCTCTCCTTCCATGCAAACACACACACATGCACAGAGAGAGAGAGAGAGAGAGAGAGAGGGGGTACAATGGGCTACTGCAAGTCTGCGAATTCACCCAGCTCGAAAGCATTTTAATTTGAAGGAATTTTTTGGCAAAACAAATGATATAACAGAGTGTAAATGGAATATATACATATATATATATATATTTGGAAAGGATATTCCATTGGGATGTTCAATGAGTAAACATTATAATGAAGTGATAGTGAAAAGCATGATGAATAAATTGTATTTCCATCAGTGATTTTTTTTAATGATATATAAGTCAACATTTTATTTACTATTTATTATTTTGCATAATTAATTAATAATTAAAATTTGTTATAATTAATAACTAAAATTTTATATTTCATGCAAATAAATACATTTTTCTGTTATTGTAAATAATATCTAGATGTATAATTAATTACACTTGCTACGTTAATTAGTAATAATTAAATGTAAAATAAGAGACTTAAATTTTGTTTTTTTTTTAAATAAAGTGAGTCATAATTAAAAAATATACATTTAAGTCTTAATTAAAAATATTCATCAATAAACTAGATTTTTAATTTAATTATTTTTACGCATTTTTTCTGTTCATTTTTTTTAACCACCAATTAATTTTCAATTTATTTTCTTTCCTCTTTTTCCTTTTTAACAAACCTTTAATTAAAATTGAGTCGAAGATTATTAAAATGCATAGCCTAATCAATTATTTTGCCAGAATTAAAGTTTGATCCAAATTAAACATCCATGCAGATATATATACATATATACACTCAAAGACACGTTTGGTTACATTTGGCTCCAACGCTTAACCCTCAAGCACAACAAAGAGATCAAATCAAACGCACACATTCTCTAAACTTAAGCAAATGAACTTTCCAAACAAGACCTAAGACATGTAGAATAAACACCCACAGCAACAAACTCACTGGTCTCTGCGGTAGTCCACAACATCAACGCTGGTGGTGCAAGATAGCAGCCTGTAAAAGATGGCACAAAAGGCGGCGCACGATAGCTCCTTGACCCTTTTCACCGCGACCGCCGCACACCTCTTGCTGCGAGACCGAGCCTTCTTTTTCCTCCTTTCTCGAGCCACTGCCCTGACTCGAACCAAGCACTTCTTGGTCCGCTCCGGCCCCCTCTCGGCTTTCCGGGGAAAGGTGTAGCTCCTGAGATACATCTGCCTGCAGCAGATGCTGCCCACCACCCCCGTACGCTGCTGGGGCCGCCGCCCTCCTCCTCCTCCGCCCACAGTCCTCATGAAGTCGGGGTCAGATTCCGCCCACTTGTGGAGGTTGACGTAGGTAGCTCTGGCGGGGACTCGAGCGTCATTGACACAATTGGATATGCAAACTGAGGTTACTGAGCTCATTTCCCTTGAGATTTGGGTAGTGGGTTTTGGAGAATAAATTGTAACAAGTTACAAGCCTTAGATTGTAAGAATATCTATATATGTTTATGTTGATGTATGAGAGAGAGAGAGAGAGAGAGAGAGTTTTAGATGCTCGAAATGATTTACCATCATTATAACAATATCATTGTTCTCTACAGTCGTTTGTGTGGTCAGTCAACAGTGCGAAAAACGACCATAATTAGCTAAATTTTCGCGGACCAAACGGCCCTCCAGCGATATGTTTTTGCGCATTGAATCCTGATAACATAAGCAATAATGACAATTTATAAACAAAATAATAATAATAATAATAATTTTTAATTTTAATTTGATTATAAACTATTTAAGCAGGGGGTAGTGTGCTTATTTAAACTCGATAATTATACACCATGTTCAATAGGGGGTTTATCTGTAACTCAACAATGCTGCAAAATACTCTATCAGGGAATATCTATATATATTTTGATAGGAGATATGTATCATCAATATATATGGTATATCTATAAATATTTATAGAATAACAATATCAATTTATAGCCCAAAATTTTAAAAACATAATTTTTTATATATATTTTTCATTTTACATATTTTATAAAAAAATAAATTTTATAAAAAAAAAGTTGTAGAAAAACATTTATTTTGATACTAAATTATTTATTTTTATAAATTTTAAACTATTTTTAAAAAATAAATGTGCTTGCATTGGTGGGCCTGAGAATTAAACTCCTGGCCCAAAACGCAGAAAACTCTTCAAACTTAGGCCCATACTCGACCCGCCCAATGTCTAAATTACGCTCCTCCTTGTTGGACGTTTCTCTACCTTATAAGGCAAGTCTATGGGTTACACCAGTCCAGTTTGGTTCGGTTTTGAGTTATTTATGAGATCGGATCGAATTTTCAGTTTAGAAATTTTTAAAACCGGTTGATTTAATTCGGTTTTGGTTCAATCAGTTTCAGTCCGGTTTTCATTGGTTCTGGTTTCAATCCAGTTTCCATTGTAGGATACAATTTTGAGCCAAGTCCAACATAAAAAAATTCAATTCTGACCCAATATATTAAAAAACTTATAAAAATTATATCAATGTGGCTTTCAAGCCTATTACGAACTTAAAAAATATTTTCACCTCTATCCTAATTTCTAGCCATGGACCAGTTTCTTCCACTGTGACATTGTAAACAATTGGTGGGTGTTACTCAGTGATAAAGTTATCACTTGAAAACTTTGGGATCTTGAGTTCGAGTTTCAATCACTATATTTTGCTACACACTTGTATCATAACTCATTCGGTTCGGTTTAATTCGGTTCTAAAGCCCTCAAAATCAGAAACTAAACCAAATTCAAAAAATTAAATTTTTTTAAATCGAACGCAAACCAAATTTTAAAAAATCAGTTTACAAAATTCAATTCGGTCCGATTTGTTCGGTTGGTCCGATTTTTTGGTTTTTTATAACACCACTAGGCAACACCAATAATGATCAAAGTCTTAGGGTACTTACATGAATTACTTTAAGGCTCTGCTTGGAGTGACAAAAAAATCCTAAAAAATAGTGAAAAAATTTTTTAAAAGTTATTTATTTTATATCTCACTGTACGAATTATGAACTCATAATTTATCTCATTTTCTCTAATTTTATTTCCCTTTAAGTCACTCCAAACGCACCCTACATACATTTTTTTTTTAAATAGAGAGAAGGGAGTGGAAAAGATGTCTATATAATAAAATGGTAAAACTCATATTTTGGTAAAAATTTATTATTCTTTTACATTTTCAAATGCCCATTGTTTTAAATATTAAGTTAAAAACTTAGAATAACCATTTATCCAATAATGTACTAGCTAGATAGTATGATTGAGAATATTAAGGGTTAGTTCAGTTGGTAAGACCTTAGATTTGCTTTCCAATGGTTACTAGTTCGAGTCTCTTCAGAGTAACTGGAGATTCATCTAGTCGTTAACTTTAGAACCCTAGGAATTAGTCGAAATACGCGTAAACTAATCCAAATACCCTGAAATATTAAAAAAAAAAGATAGTATGATTGAGAAGCCTCGTTAAAAGATTCAAATGCCCTTGCAAAATCAATTGACTAATTTTTAAAGTTACGTTGAAGGATGGGTAATAATACCCACAATATTACAGGAGATATTAATTTGAATAATTTTTACATAATGTGACCACTTTTATAATTTTAGTATTGATGATACGTATAATATTACTATACAGTATTTTAAAAATGAATTACAATGCATTTTTTCTGCAGACTAAAAAAGCAACGTGGCATATCTTTTATGCTAAAAATAGTAGAATAACATTTGACTACTGAACTCTATATATATATTAATGAAAGAATTAAGAGCTCACATTAAAATAAAAATAACGAAGAAAATTTTGAGGAAGAGCGTAGTACTTGTAATTGCTTTACTATGGTTTCGTTTGGAATGATAAAAAACTTTGAAAAATTGTTAAAAATATTAAAAAATTTTAAAAATTATTTACTTTTTATCTCACTGCACGAATCACGAACTCATAACTTAGGGATGGGCATCTCGGCCGATCCGTCCGAATCCGATCCGTTATCTGATTTGAATGGATGTGAAATTTGAATTTTTTTTGGAGATTGGATCGGATTTGGATTTAGTTTTTTAAAAAAAATTAGATATTGGATCGGATATAGGGATGGCATTGCCTCCGCCCCAATCTGCCCCGAATCGATATCTAATCCGAATCTGCCCCAATCTGCCCCGATTTGTCCCTATCTGTCCTAAAAAATACTTGAATAACCCCAAATCATTTGAAATCATGATGACAATATCGTCACTATACTATGGCAAACAATATTCACATTCATAGTACTCTAAATTTGTTTTCGAAAATAGAAAATGAGTTTATACATGAAATGAAAAATAACAAAAAGTTATTTTAAGAGTTTTTAACAAAAAACAAGAAAAATCTTAAAATAAGGAAAACAAAACATTTTCTGTTTCTTCGTTTTGAGATTTTTAACAGATAAAACAAAAATAAAAAATAGAAAACAAAAAAGTAAACCAAATGCCACCTTAATTTTTAATAAGCACCATAACAGAATACATAAATTATAATACTTTAATTTGAAAAGTTTAATTTCATAGAAACCATAATTAGTTGAAATTTAAGTCGGTAATTTTGATTTGCACATTATCTTTACCCTTGAAATATGACAAAATTTAAAATTGCGAAATCGTTTTACTGAGATAGATGGTATTAGAGTCTACTAAAATAAGAATTAAGTGAAAAGTTAAGAATATAAAAATGATCTCAATCGTCAAATGAAAGAAAAAATAATTTTTACTTATTTTGAGATTTTTAACACATAAAACAAAAATAGAAAATAGAAAACAAAAAAATAAACTAAATGCCACCTTAATTTTTAATAAGCACTATAAAAGAAAATACAAATTATAGTACTTTAATTTGAAAGGTTTAACTTTATAAAAACTATAATTGGTTGGAATCTAAGTCAGTAGTTTTGATTTATACATGATCTCTACTCTTGAAATATGATAAAATTTAAAATTGTGAAATCGTTTTAATGAGATAGATGGTATTGGGGTCTACTAAAATAAGAATTAAATGGGAAGTTAAAAATATAAAAATGATCTCAATCGTTAAATGAAAGAAAAAATAATTCCCACCCGTTAGATCTTAATTCATGATAGGGACATTTTCAAAAACTATCCTGTTTTATTATATAAACATATATAGTCACGTGGTTGCAACCAAGCATGCGTATTTAATTAATTGTCAAAATAGATAACTAGATTCTTAGTTTTATAATTGCTCAATTCATGCATATTTAATTTGTGAGACACCCTAATTAGCCCTAAATGAACTTCCGTGCAAACATGTAATGCTATGCCAAGCATTTTGCAACGTATTTCCTCTTGACGCGGGGATAAACTATACATCATGAAGAAGACAAGATTGTGTCTGTATAGTTATCGACATTCTCAGAACTTTAATAATGGCAAGGCCAGAGATTTGTGCCCTAGGAATTAATATTCCCATTTTGCATTATTTTTCAAATTTATCTTTTGCTTCTTGGAGTACTTGTATAGCACAACATTAATTCAACGTAAATTATTTTTAAGAAAAATATTTTTATGTAAAATTTTTAAAATATTTTTTAGAAACGTGACTAATTAAATGTGATTTTGCCAAAAATATTTTACATTTGAGGTCCTATTTATTTTAATGTGAAATGTTTTTAGATAAAACACTTATATTCATATTTTTTTTAAAAAACATTTTTTTTAAAATATAAGTAAAAATATTTTTAAAAAAATTTTTATAATAAACAAACTAAACTTAGTTAATAGTAGAACAATTACCAAAATGATTTCCAGGTGAGCAATTAATTCCACAGAAGTAATAAGTGATAAAATAAAGAGAGGATAGAGAATTGAACTAAATGAAAGAAGAAGAATTCTATTAAATTCTCTCTCTCTCTCTCTCTTTTTTTCTTTTGTAATGGTGCAAGGTGAGTCTTATATAAACTTGACCTAGAACCTAAATTAAGAATATACATATTAAGAATATACTAGTTACTACATACATACCAACTATAGCATATATAGAAACTAAATCATATTAATTATATATGTTGACACCTTTCCTCAAACTCAAGATGGTAGGGAATTAAAATGCCAACTTGAGTTTGGATATAAGTTAACAATGATGACCAGGGGGATGAGACTTAGTACAAGTATCTGCAAACTAGCCAGTAGAGGAAATATGATGCAACTGGAGCATGCCTTATTTGACATGATGGCAAGTAAAATGACAATCAATTTCTATATGTTTCGTATGTTCATGAAAAATATCATTATAGGTAATTTGGATAACACTGGTATTGTCACAGTATAAAGGAGTGATACTAGTGAAAGAGAGACCCGTATCTACGAGAAGCTAGCGAAAGCTAGAGAAGCGTGCAAGATATTCCACCTTAATGTTAGAACAGGCAATAACAGAATGTTTCTTACTCTGCTAAGAAATGAGTGAAGTATCCAGAAGAAAGCATTAGCCAGTAGTAGAACGACGATCAGTAAGATCACTCGCCCCAATCAACATCTAAAAAACTATGCAACTATAATGGAGAAGATGAGGAAAAGAAAAGTCCATGAAATAAAATGCTGTTGATATACCTCAAAATCTGTAGAACAATTGCATTGTGAATAGTTCAGGGTCCATGCATAAATTGACTGACCAAAGTGATAGTATAAAAAATGTTAGGACAAGTCACAATGAGATAAATGAGACTTCTAATAAGCTCTTGATAAAGAGTAAGATCAGATAATTGAACTAATGGAAAGAAGAAAAATTGTATTAAACTCTCTGCTAGTTTGTTTGTCTTTTTTTTTTTTAATGATACAAGGTATATTTTATATAAACTTGACCTAAAACCTAAATTAAGAATATATACATTTTGAATATACTAGTTACTATGTACATACTAACTATAACAGATATAGAAACTAAATCATATTAATTATATATGTTAATAATAAGCACGAGTTATACTTCTAAAAATTTATCACTACCATTTGCCTATATGCAACCCCCGTCATGTATCATCACCTTCAGCGAGTCCACAGCAGATGAACATCCGCACCTACTACAACTCTTGATTGTGAAGAAAAATTATGTTAATTCAAGCAAACATCGTGTGCGAGGGGGACAATAGTATTCCATCAACTTTCTCAATGCGAATTAAGGCTTTCGTGAAGGGAACAAAGGCGTGTGAAGGAGAGATTAGGAAGCGTTGGTCACCATGCACTCAACGCCTCATTCATTATCTACTATATTAAATTAATCCCCAGTTTGGTTTACATGACATAAATTCTTTTTTTGGGGGGGGGGGGGGTGTTTTATATAGAAATTCGTGCATATATCATATATGGAGTTTTTCTCGCCAAATTTGACTTTGTTGGTTGCTCGCATGGGGACTTCTCTCTATGATTTTTTTTGGGGGGTTGGTTTCAATTTGTCAATTTTTTTTTGTGTATAGAAATTAGCTAAACCCCCCCCCCCCAAAAAAAAACAAACAAACGAAAGAATCCAATAAACAATCGTTTGAAGTAGCAAGTTTGGATATATACATCCGGTTTGGCATACTGAAAAACTACAAAAAAAAAAAAAAAAAAAAAAACTCTATAAATCTCTAACAACTTCTCAACTTCTAATTTTTCCGCCATCACTAATTTTAAAAAATTTTAATATTTTGCTAAAAAGACAAAAAAAATTGAAAGTAAGTTAACTGAATGTGTAAATTTTTTATACAATCATATTTTTCGTGTCGAAAATTTTCAAACGAGTACCATTGTCGCTATTTTTTGTGAATTTTTTTGAATCCGAGGAACGAATTTGGAAAATCGTTCCCACGATTTGTTACTTTTTAGAAAAAAAGGACGCCAAAATTAATTCCAAATCATATTTTATCTCAATTTATTTTATTTTATTTTATTTACTCCAAACGGGTGTAGTTGAGTAAGATATATTTGATATTACAATTAATGTCCCGACAAACATATATATTTTATCAATGGGGTTTTATACAGATTAACGTGAGAGTAGAGAACAAATTTAGAAAATTTTGTTCAAATAAAATAATTTAAAAAATTACTGTTAGCGAAAAAAATGGATGCATTTTGCAAATGAATTTTTAGGATTTATTTCTCTAATTTTCAAACTCTGACCAAGGAGTTCACAAGATATACATACATATATGTATATATATATATATATGTACATTCCTAACTCCCCGGTGGTGCTAAATTCAAGTGTTTGGAGTGGTAAAATTTAGTATAAATTTATAAAAATCCTAATATATTAATTCATACAATTTCTAAAAAATTTAAATTTTATAGGAATTTTGTGGAGTTGTGCAAAAATTATATGTTATCTTAAAAAAAGTGATGATACTTTTATAATAAATAAATAAATATATATATATATATACGTATATGTCCATGAATACATCAAATTAATGGAGATAAACACGTACGAAGTGCATGTACGTGAGCTTCACCGATAAAACCTGTACAACATGTACGTACGTGGGATCCTTCGCAAGTCAATTAAGGGGGTGTTTGGTTGGAAAAAAATTAGTCAAAAAATACAGTAAAAGAAGATGATATGTGATAAAATTTAATTGAAAAAAAATATAAATTTTTTGTAATTTTTGATAAATTTTGATATTTGGTTAGAGGCCAAACAGCCCATAAAATAATTAATTTAACTTATTAGCACCATTCAAAACAAACTTGGATCAAGCTAGGCATCTATCTGCAAGTACCCATGCAATAATCACAACTAATATATATATATATATAGGTAAGGAATCACAACTAATATATTGTATCCGAAAAATAGGACAGTTGACTAAATAATTAATGTATCACTGTTTTGGGTAATTAATTTATTCAATTTGAATCAAAGAATTCATAGAAATACTCTTTTAATCAAAAAAATATTGTTTATACATAACATTATTTTTATGGAGTAGTGCACATTCTTTAGATTTAATAAATACACACACATATATATGTGTATGTAGAGGTAGAGTTTGGAGTGGTAAAAAAAAGAAAAAAAGAAAAAATATAGTTTAAGATAATTTTTGGCGTTTGGTGTTTTTAACCCAAATCACGTTTTTTTGTATTGAATAGTGTAGCTTTTAGATTTTTGCAGTAAAAAAAAATTGGAGAGAGTAATCGTGGAAACGATTTTTTGAATTCGTTCCCACAGATTTATGCCAAAAATTTTTTTAAAATTGTTGAACTTTTTGATTTTTACGTGAAAAAGTTGAAGAAAGAAATTATGAGAACGATTTTTTGGATCCATTCCCACAGATTTATATCAGATTTATTGAAATTTATTAAAAAATTATTGAAATTTATGAAAAAGTCATTGGGGTTTATAAAAAAAGATATTAAGGTTTATAAAAATTTGTTAGAATATATAGACATATATAAAAATTTATAGAAATACGAAGTAGTCAAAATGTATTAAAATGAGTTTTAGAGATGTTCGGCAGCTCTTGGGAGATTTTTGTTGGTTTTTAATGAAACAAACGCTGCTGCCATAAAAGCAAATATGTGATCGTTAAATTAATTCATCCATATCAGAACCTTTTTCCACTCGGAAGGTGGCCAATCTTGATCAACATTTTTCACAAGAAACCAAATAGTAAACTAGTTAGTAAGTAAGACTATTATACCAGAAGATGGAACAAACAGAGCTAACTTCACCTACTCATCAACATTAATCTGAAAACGTCCAAATTTTCATGACTACAAGTTTACGTATGTGTATATACATACAGATATATATATATATATATATATATATGAAGAGTGTGACCAGAATCTAAGGGCGTTTGTTTGATCAAATATGAATGAATGGATGGCTAGACTTTAACGTTTGAGAATCAAATCAAGCACTATTATCTCTCTCTCTCTCTCTCTCTCTCCCCTCTTCTAGATATATAAATTCTTTGCAGAGAGGGTTAGAAACCGAAACACCAAGGCAAGAATGTATCGCGTGGGAGCTGACAGCATGTCCTCCGGAAGCAACACACCATTCCTGGGCCCAAGACAGGGCATGGAGCTTCAAGAACTCAGCCGGAAGCCCAGTCACAGGGTGGGTCCGACCCTGGGTGAACTCTTACAGAGAGTCGGAGACGCCAGAGCTGACTTTTCCGGCGACGACACCCCGCCGCCTGCCCACCGAGTGCTGGAGGTGTCCGGGCTGCCTGCATACCCCTTTGTTCTCTCTTTCAACAACCTCACCTACTGTGTGAAAGTTCGCCGGAAAATGACACTCCCCACCTGTTTCAGGCGGAGGCGGGATGAGCTTGTGTTGCCGGAAAATGGCAACACAAAGGTATTGCTGAACGAAATCTCCGGCGAGGCGAGGGAAGGGGAGATAATGGCGGTTCTGGGCGCTAGTGGTTCGGGAAAATCGACGTTGATCGACGCTCTCGCCAATCGAATTGCGAAGGAGAGCTTGAAAGGAACTGTCACATTGAACGGTGAAGTTTTGGAATCTAAGCTTCTGAAAGTAATCTCAGCTTACGTCATGCAAGACGACTTGCTATTTCCAATGTTGACAGTCGAAGAGACCCTCATGTTCTCGGCGGAGTTCCGGCTGCCTCGTACCTTATCGACGTCGAAGAAGAAAGCCAGAGTCCAAGCTTTAATCGATCAACTCGGACTCCGAAGCGCCGCCAAGACGGTGATCGGCGACGAAGGCCACAGAGGCGTATCAGGCGGCGAACGCCGCCGGGTTTCCATCGGAATCGACATAATTCACGACCCAATTGTCTTGTTTCTCGACGAGCCCACCTCGGGACTCGACTCAACAAGCGCTTTCATGGTGGTGAAGGTGTTGCAGAGGATTGCTCAGAGCGGAAGCATTGTGATCATGTCCATCCACCAACCCAGTTACCGAATTCTCAACCTTCTCGACCGTCTGATCTTTCTCTCCCGAGGACAGACTGTTTTCAGCGGATCTCCAGCGAGTCTCCCGCCCTTCTTCTCCGAGTTTGGCCATCCAATGCCGGAAAACGAGAACCGGACTGAGTTCGCTCTCGATCTGATCCGAGAACTGGAAGGAACTTCGGGAGGAACCAAAAGTCTCGTCGATTTCAACAAGTCGTGGCAAAAAAAGAAGAACCTCATCAAGAACACAAACAGTGGACCGAAGCTCTCTCTCAAAGACGCAATAAGCGCAAGTATTTCCAGAGGAAAACTCGTCTCCGGCGCAACCAACGTCGACGATTCCAATCTCAACTCTTCGGTCTCAACCTTCGCGAACCCATTCTGGATCGAAGTCATTGTGATCGCCAAAAGATCGATCCTCAACTCGCGGCGAACGCCGGAGCTTTTTGGAATCCGGCTTGGCGCCGTGGTGGTCACCGGAATAATCCTCGCCACCATGTTCTGGAAACTCGACGATTCCCCAAAAGGAGTCCAAGAGCGAATTGGGTTCTTCGCGTTCGCCATGTCGACGATCTTCTACACCTGCGCGGAAGCCATCCCAGTCTTTGTTATGGAGCGTTTCATCTTCATGAGAGAAACAGCTTACAACGCCTATCGCCGATCCTCGTACGTCCTCTCTCACTCCATAACCTCTGTCCCCGCCTTAATCTTCTTATCCTTCACCTTCGCCGCCATAACATTCTGGGCCGTGGGCCTTGCCGGCGGCTTCCCCGGCTTCCTCTTCTTCTTTTCCATCATCCTCGCCGCTTTCTGGGCCGGAAGCTCCTTCGTCACCTTCCTATCCGGCGTCGTCTCTCACATCATGCTCGGATACACGGTGGTGGTCGCCATTTTAGCCTATTTCCTCCTCTTCAGCGGCTTCTTCATCACCAGAGATCGAATCCCTCCGTACTGGATTTGGTTCCATTACTTGTCTCTGACGAAATACCCATACGAAGGGGTTCTTCAGAGCGAGTTCGATGACCCGAGCAAGTGCTTCGTGAGGGGGGTTCAGATCTTCGACAACTCGCCGCTGGGGGCTTTTCCCACGGCCGTGAAGCTCAACCTTTTGGAGACGATAAGCCGGACTCTGGGTGTCAACATTACAAGCTCCACTTGCTTGACCACTGGTTCAGATATACTCAAGACGCAAGGGGTCACTGATATAAGCAAATGGAGCTGCTTTTGGATCACTGTTGCTTTGGGCTTCTTCTTCAGAATTTTGTTCTACATTTCTTTGTTGCTTGGGAGCAAGAACAAGAGATCGTAAAGGGAGAGAAGAGATCGATAGGCTATACGGCTGGAGCAAACAAACAAACAAATGCAGACTGAAATTTGGCGGGAAGGTTTTTCTTTTATTTTTTAAGTTTAAATTTATTTTTATTTTTATTTTTTAAATTGCCACAATACATATGTGTTGGTAATTTGGAATTTGGCTTGAAATTGTTACATGTAAGCTCGCCTAATTACCAAGCTAAATAGGAGAATAATTAATTCTGACAACAGATAAAGGTTCGGTTAATTAGTCAAGAGTCGTGTCCATCTTTATATTGAGCATGATCTCCATCACTTACAACTGTGTATCAATTCTTCTTGTGTTCAACATTTGGGTGGCTATGGATGATTTTGTTTTGCTTTATATGTAATTAATTGAACACAGTGGCTTCCATTTTTGACAAAGGCGGTAATAGATTATCAAATTTCATCACCAATATCAAGGTACGTACGGAGTGACAAAAAATAATAAAATTTGATAAAAATAATGACTTCGTAATCTGTGTGATAAAATAAAAAGTAAATAATTTTTAAAAAATTTTAATTTTTTCAACGATTTTTAAAATTTTAAACTAAATTTAAGCCTAAATCAATCATCCTGAATGCTCGTTTATTTATTATTATTGTTTAACAAATAGGTGGGCATGTATCTATATTAATTCTTTCTAATTAATAAAGAATGCTAATTGTATTTTAAAAAAAATGGTAAAAATACTGATGTGGGCCTCACTTTCAATGTTCTCTCTCCGTAGAGAAGTGATTTAAATAAACTAATGAGAATGCCCTAATATCATCCAGTCATTTTATCTCTCTTTGTTCGGATGAAATTTTCATTTAAAAAAAAATGTTATTATAATACTCAATAACAATTTAAAAAATTAAATAAAAAAAAACACACACACTATTTGAATGATATAACATTAATGATACTCTTGAATAAATTGTTGCATTATGAATTTTTGTTTTTAAATAATAAGCACGCCTCAAACACACAAGTAAATTTTCTTAGTAATTGAAGTATATAGTAATGTTCTTAATTTCATTTAATTCTAACAAAAGAAAGTCTTCAATGAAAAATACCCCTTTCCGTAAAAAAAGAGAGTTGGGATTCATTCTTGGGAACTTACTTGGTATTAGAATTTAGGATGATTTGTTACTCTAGTTAGCAATTGCTTAGGATGTGTTTGATATTAGAATTTGTGGAGGGCCACGAAATATGGAAATGAGTGAAATTATATATATATATATATATGTATTTAGAAATTATTAAATAAATTTTTGACAAATATTTACTCGCATTTTTCTTATTTTAAAAATTTTTAAAAATTTTTATTTTTAATGATTACAAAAAATAAGAAAAATGTGAGTAAATATTTGTCAAAAATTTATTTAATAATTTCTAAATACATATATAAACCTAACTTAAATAAGGGTTTGTTGAAAAAAATAAAAATTTTAAATTATTTTATTTTTAATGATTAAAAAAAATAAGAAAAATGCGAATAAATATTTGTCAAAAATTTATTTAATAAATTCTAAATATATATATATATATATATATATATATATATATATATATGTATTTAGAAATTATTAAAAAAAAAACCTAACTTAAATAACTTACCAAAAAAAAAACCTAACTTAAATAGTGTTGCCAGTACCACATCATTAATTATGCCTGTCTATTTAAAAAAAAAATTTTAAAAGCAACCTCAAAATATAAAAATGTTTTTAAATTTTAGGACATGAGTTACATGGCAGAAAAATTAATTTTCATATTTTTGAATCTTTAAATGAAGACATATATATATATATATGTATGTATGTATGTATGTATATATTTTTAATTTCAAAAACTGCTTTACATTTAGATATCGGGCTGGTCACTTGGATCGGAAGAGCTGGCCCGGCCCATTTGTTGTGTTATCATGACCTTTGGATACAGCTAAAACACATCCAGACCGTCAAAACATGTCGGTGTAGATATAAATAGCGACTCGAACTCTCTCGCGTCTCCCATCGGAGAAAGCTAGGGTTGATAATCAGTCTCGCCGAGAGAGCTATCACTTCTCAGGTACGCCTTTCAGCCCTAATCGCCCGCTTCGCATGCTCTTAATTGATTGGCCCAGGGTTGTTTAGGTTCGTTCGCCTCCTAATTTTGTTAATTCGTGCTCAATTTCTCTCTGTGTAAAGTAATGTATTTGTGAATAATCTTGTATATATGTTTATTGATGCTTTGTGTTCGTGGGCGGTTTTTTATTTTTTTTTTCTTTCTTTTTTTTCCGGATTTGATTTGGAATTATTGATCCTGGTCTTGTTTCGGGGTCAAAATGTTTGACTGATAATTGTTTGTATTCATCCTTTTTGAATTCTTCCTCTCTGTGCGTTTGTTATGGTTGTGTCTATCCGAGTATAGCCCTAGTGGTCTTGGAATTCTTGTCTTGTTATCAATCTAGGTTATTCGTCCTTGGAAGTTGTAAATTTTGGCTTTATGTAAGTCGTTCGATTTTGCCTAGGCAAGCTCACGTATCCCTGGAAAATCCTTCTCCTCTTACCCTAAACCCCAAGGGAAGCAAAGTGATTCATCATTTCCAGTTGTTCGATAACTTGACTGTAGATGTTCTAAACTTCTCTAAAAGTTATGCTCTTTGGGAGAAAATTGTTTGACTTGGGACTTCTTGGCTTTAGGCGTCTGTGTGCTTGTGCACCTATTCGATATACCATTTTTTTTTCATGTTTATTTGGATCACCCATCCTCTCTCTGTTTCCCTCTTTCGTTTGTCAGGGAACGTGTTATGAGCAATCAGAAGATTTTTGCAAGGATAAAAATTTCTGGCAATAAAACGAGATCTTGGTGTACATAAGACTATAATCCTAGAGTTTTTACCTTTTACAAATTAATAAATGAGAGTTTTGAACTTAAAGAATGTGCTTACAGCTTGCAAATAAATAAATGAATGACCTGTTCGAGCTGGACTGCGTTACGTTAAGATTGTATAAATTAAGATAAAATGATTAGGTTTTGTCCCTTTGATTTGTATTATTAAATCATAAAGTTGGGTTTTTTTTTTCTCCCTCAAATGATTGGAAGTTCACCTTTGATGTTCTGATTTTCAAATAGAAGTCCAATTGCGTGAGTATGGCAATCTGTTGATGGTAATAGATTTACAGTCTAAAAAGGATGATCTATAAGGTAGGCAATTATAATTGCTGCATGGTCTTTCTTTCCCCCCCAATACAGAGGCTTTTCAGTTAGTGTTGCTTAGGAGGATGCAGTGCACATTGTCTTAGAATTGGATTCCATCAATTTGTCCAAATCCAAGCATGACTTTGTGGGCATTCAACTTGCTAGATTTCTAGGATTGAATGTTCATTTGCTATATGAGGTTTGAGTGTGGTTGGGATGTTTCTTCTGGTGTAACTAATTTATTCACACATACAGATTTTTTGGGAGTTAGTCCTGTGAGGCAATATCTTTTGTCAGCTGACTGATCCCTGCAACATTGAAGCATTTGGCTACTGGTCTATTTGTAGTCCTTCGTGCGAAACTAAAATTCTTATGTCTTGCTGATTGGCTTAATGCATTATTGACCAGAGCTTGACTATGATTTCACAAGTCTAAAACAATAATCTTGATTTTGAGTTTGTTGCATGTGGCAAAAACATTACTGATAAAATTTCTTATAAGTGCACCTATAAGTTGACATAACAAATTGTATAGCCTAAGTACAATTTTGGTGTGTTAAGTAGATGAGATGTAAACCTACAAGATCGAGATGATACTATTACAGCTTTGGTGTGTTAAGTAGATGACTTGTAAACCTGCAAGAGTGAGAAGATACTTCTTTTGAGACTTGAGAGTTATCCCAGTATAGCTCTTTCCCTTGTGTTATGATATTTTTAAATTTTTTCTATGAAATAAATGTAGTATCCTGAATCACTGAAATTTTAAGGAAACAGTTAATTTAAATGCGTCTTCATGTTACTTCATTGGTTTTTACTGTAGTTGGTAATATGATATCTTATTACTGCAGTTTGAAAATGCCTCGCTATGATGATCGATACAGCAATACTCGCCTTTATGTTGGTCGCTTGTCTTCAAGGACGCGCTCCCGTGACTTAGAGAGCATCTTCAACAGATATGGGAGGTAAGCAAATGACTTGTACTTTAACCTCATGGTGTTATGTGAAATTGAACTCTGTCTTCTCTCTCTCTCTCTCTCTCTCTCTCTGTGAATAGTGCCTAGGCATTCTTATACCTTTGAAACCTATGCAGTATCAAAACGTTTTCTGTCAAGCTAGACTTATCTTCCCCCCCCCCCCCCAGTTGTAGTAATGTTATTCATATCATTTTACAGCTCGTGGTATTTATATTTTAGTCTAAAGCTTCATTGTTGTTTCTGGATAGCACATGGCATTTATATTTCAATCTAAAGCTACAGCATAGTTTCTGGATTAAGTGTTCAATCAATCAATCAATATAGGGTGTGAGGTTTGTCTCCTATGACATGTGAGACATTTTGTCCTTTGCCAAGCCAAGCCAGGCCAGGCCAAGCCAAGCCAGTTTTTGCGCTTGGATTTTTGTTAACTGTTCATCATGATGTTATCTCTGAAGGAACATTGCACCCCCGGGTCTCTGTTTTTTTAACTTGAATGATCTTGTTGAAGGTTTCTGGGCTTTTGCCTAACCTGGAGGTCAATGGTGAGAGGGTGGCCTTGGTGGAATTTCTTGCCGAGTGTCTAGGAGACTTTGGCGATTCTTTCTGTAATGTTATTGCGTGTTTTTATGGAATTGGCAACAATCTCAAACTGGTGTTTAGTTCGTCTTGAGGGGTGAAGTATCATACACTTCAGTACTTAAGTAATGATGGCTTTACTGTTTCTGGCAACAATTTCCGCAGAGTACGAGATGTGGATATGAAGCACGACTATGCATTTGTTGTATGTATCAAGCCTCTGCTTGTCTCTACTTCTTGCTTGTTGATCTACTTCAGTAATCATCTTTTTGTTTGCTCACAAAATTGGTAGATTATAGGATTTGGGTTTCCTTTTTGTTTTTGCTTCAAATTCTGTTCACAGGAATTTAGTGATCCTCGGGATGCTGATGATGCAAGATATCACTTAAATGGAAGAGAATTTGACGGAAGTCGTATCATTGTTGAATTTGCCAAGGGAGTAAGTTTTCCAACTACTTGTTTTGCCCTTTTTATTTTAAATCTCTTACATTCCAATCTAAAATATCTGCTCAAGAAGTATAGTTGCGTCAAGGAACAGGGGTTAGGCTAGTGAATTGAAGTGGGGAGCTGATGGCTATGCAAAATTCTTGCTGCATGTAAATTGTCTGTTTTTCCATGCCTGCATGGTCCCCCCCCGGGGGGGGGGGGGTTCCCGCTCATTTTTTTTACCATGGCATCTTGTTCATCATTAAAACATTAGTGCTGTGCTACTAGAATGATGTGGCAACTGTGTATACTTATCTCCCTAGAAAAAAATAACCCATTAAAAAAGCTGCATATTACCCAATTGGCACATCATTCAGGTAGAGTATACTATGGCAAAAATTTAGTAGATAGTCATTTTCTTTGGGACAAAGTCAGTTGGCTGGTCTAATTACCAGAATAATGTGGCAACTGTGTATAATTATCTCCCTAGAAAAATAATAACCCATTAAAAAGCTGCATGTTACCCAATTGCCACATCATTCTGGTAGAGTATATTATGGCAAAAAATTCTAGAAGATAAGCATTTTCTTTGGGACAAAGTCAGTTGGCTAGCCTAAGTAAGTTTTTGCACAATGTTGGATGAGAAACTGATTTTTTTTTTTTTTTAATGCGGGAATCCAGTCATCATTTTTTTTTTAATTTTTTTTCCAGTTTTTCCCCCTCCCCTGCTTTACTACATGCATATATTTCCTTTTTGACTGTTTGGGATTTGGGATTTTGATGTTGATGGATGAATGTCTCCTCTTTATGGTTTGACCTATTTTACCAGTTTGTGGAATGGTCATATAGTTTCAAGGTGAAAACAGCAACCGCCAAGCCCCATGGAAATCTTTATCATGGTTCCCTGGCCATATTATCGTTACTTTCTAGCTGTGACCTATGACTGCCTTAATATTATTGAGATTTTCACATTTATGGAAGTGAATGTGTACTTTGATTATGCTTGTTATTATATATGTAGACACCACGTGGTTCAAGAGAATATCTGGGTAGAGGTCCTCCTCCTGGATCTGGACGGTGCTTCAATTGTGGCATTGATGGTCACTGGGCTCGAGACTGCAAAGCCGGAGACTGGAAGAACAAGTGTTACCGTTGTGGTGAAAGAGGTCATATTGAGAGAAATTGCCAGAATAGTCCCCAGAAGCTCAGGTATCGGAGATTACACAATTTCTTTCTTTAGTTTTACTTTTTCCTTTAGCATTATGAAATTAATAACTGGGCATCTTGTTTAGTCGGAGGCGAAGTTACTCGCGGTCACCGGTGAGATCACGCTCTCCTCATCGTGGGAGAAGCCGAAGTAGAAGCTACAGTCGAAGCCGTAGCTACAGGTTGGTTTTGTTTTTCTTCGGAAGATTGATTAATGTATTTTTAGTTGTATTGTGGTGCTAGTTAAATTTGGCTAGTGAATAGTTTATCGTTGACAAAGATATCTAGAATCAAAGGTGATTGCTGTTCTCTACGAAGTACTAATAAAAATATCCTAAAAAGTAAATGTTTTTGAGAACCCATTTTTGCTAAAACCTGTTGGACCACTGGGCAGCCATATTATGGGGTTTGTTTCACGAAAAAAGGGGCAATTGTGAGTGCCTTTCCAGCTTGAAGGGGCTCTTCAACTAGCGCAGTTTGTTTTCATTCTTTCCCCCAGAGGGGAAAAATATATTCAAGGGCTATTCTGATTTGGTTTGCAAAGTTAAATAGTTTGACTAATTTGGCTTTATGTTATCAGCCGATCGAGAACTCCTCCAAGAAGAGAACGGAACATTGAGCGGGAAGAGAAGCGGCCAAAGAGCTACAGTATGAGCCCTGAGCCAAAGAGGGATACTCCACCTCGTTCTAAAGCAAGGAAGCACAGCCCGACACCTGAGGAGGACATCATCAGAGAGGGCGATAGTCCTCCTCCTAAGAGACGGGAGGTGACACCTGAGCAGGACAGGGCAGAGTACAGTGAGAGCCCCAGAGCAAATAGCAAAAGCCCCGAAAGGGAGAGTCCTGCTGCTGCTGGAAGGTACCGCAGCCCTTCTGAAGCTAACGGTGGCAGCCCTTCTGAAGCTAACGGCCGCAGCCGGAGCCCTAGTCCTCGGGATGACCGAAGCCCCGTTGATGATGATGCTGGTTCCCCTCGAGGGAGTGAATCGCCTTGAGTAGTTCAAAATTGTTGGAAGTTTTTTTATGAATTTGGCTTTTGCAAGGAACTAGGAATTCTCATCCTCTTTGTTCTATTTATATTGTGGTGAGGCTTAAAAAAATCTTGGAAAGCTATATGGACTAATTCTGCTACATTTGATAGCGTATTTGTTATTTTTCTATCATTAAAGAATGGACTTCTATATGCTTTTGCTCTGTATCATTTTATTGAAGGTGGGCAGAATGTCTACATGTCTATGAATCACTTACTTTAAATTTTAGGTTCTTTGGTGGGTTCTCTGAGAAAATAATCAACTCAGGTATCTCTTATCAGCTGCAATTTGAGTGGGTGGCTTTGTCGAAAGGAAATTAATTGCGTGATTTGAGGGGAGTTTAATTTTTGATCTGGTCTGACAATTTATGAAGGGTACCATACCTATTGATCGTTTGATTTTTATGCATTAGAATCGTCCTTTCGGTGAGTATATATGAGAGGTACAGAGATAGGATAAAGATGCCCCATGCTAGTGGCTGAGCCACTTTATTCAGATTAAGATGCGATTCTCCATGCCTTCTATTACCTTCCAAAAGTGATTCTGTTCGAGAAGGATTACTAAGTAGCTGAACAAAAAGCAGTACTTTCGACCAGTAGTGTCTCATAGAGATTTGGAAGATCAATTTAATACCAAATTACAACGTAGCAGTGGTAAATCGGAGCGTCTGATGATCCATTATGTGCTAATTCCTCACTCCTTTTCCCCCTTTCCTGGTCTGGAAGTGCAGTACCTATGAAAAATAGGCTAGCATTGAAGCTCCTCTTTTGATCCATAATGCAACCCTCCTATTTTTCCCAGTTTAACTTGCCCAAATTCGTCGAGCACTATCTCTCATATGATAGTGATTATAACAACCATTCTCTCACCTATGAAGAGCCATTTCCAGCTTCTCAAGAGGGAACTGGTTTCTTACTCTTTCCTTCACTTCAGGAGGCGGAAGACGAGCTTTATCACACAAACATACCCTATAATGAGGTGGAGCAATTGCCTTGCAATGGCATCAGCAATTGGCTGGCCCCGCATGAGTCTTACTTCAACGGGTGCTGGGGAGAGGATCAATTTTTTCGTGGTTATGGCGCCGCTGATAATTTCAGCAGTGGACTCGAGAGGGCTGATTATCCCTACCTCGGTGAAGAAGAGGTTGGCAGTTATTACAGTTGCAACGGTGAGATTGCAATGCAGCCTGCTTGGGACTATAATCCTTGGTCTTGGGCTGACTATGGAAGGGATGAAGATAGTTGTTGTGACTATGGCTCGGGTAGGGTTGAGATTGCATATAGCGACAGCTGGGATGAGATCAAGCTCTGTGAAAGTATCTTTGGTCACTGGCCCTGCCTGTTGAAGGACTACCAAGAAAGCTACAGGGATCAGCTTGGGATGTTCAGACCCCTGTACGTATAAATATATATTTTATGTACTCTTGAATCAGTTTCTGTGATGTGTAATAAAGGGTTGCCATGTGAAATTTGCATTCAAAATGCTGTCATCCGAGAATTCTAGACACGCAATTCTTCTACCATGTTTTCAGCTTAATCTCTTTTTTTGGTGAGTACATATATATATATATATATATATACACAAAATATGAATTGAGTAACCAGCTTACCATATAGAATGCTTTGGGTTGTGATGTAAAATTGCAAACTTTCGACCAAAGAAAAAGCAGACGCTACCTATCCAATTAAACCACCAAAATTGCTCTTGTTCCCTCTTTCTCTTCTTCCAATACATGTATGCAACCAGCACCCCAAGAATAAAGACAGCCAAAACCAAAATGCTGATTGTTATCGCCAAAGCAAGAACAGGCATTCCATTATGTGAGCCAAGAGCCGGATTGGGATCTAGAGAAAATGTTAAAGGCAGTGTCAGAATGTTCAAGTGACTAAATAAACAAGTATTTGAATTCATAAAGTGAAGGGATCCATGAAGAGGTGCAAATGCAAATGCAAGGTCAAGGATGCGAGATGGATTTTACAAGCTAAGATCATTGAACCATCTTATTTAGTTGCACATTACGTTTCAAGGTATTGGTGTTTTCTATCTTGAATAGAGCCACCACAGAATAAACACACGATTTGAAAATCCTCATTTCAAGACAACCCAAAGCTGCGCAAAATCTACTCCCGCCATTTTTTTGGTAAATTCCGATTGACTTCCACAAGATAAATCTCACCAGAGATGGGAACATCTAGAAAACGTTGGAAGGCAGTTCTAATGGTTCAAAAGTGCCCTCATTTGCCAATATCCACATTTGGTCAAACTATTCTTTGGCCATCTCACAATCAGTTGGGCACTGAGTTTGGGTACCATAGCTAGCAACTGGCCTTCTCTTTTTACTCGTAGCTATTTTACCAAAACACACATCGAACAATTTCATTTCAGACAAACAACTAGATATACTCATTTACCCATCAAAATTATGATGCTGATGCCATTTGTTTCTATAAATAGAATAAGCTAAAAATGAGAGCTTAACATCCAAACAAGAAGAAATAAGTTTATCTTCACTGGCATGTGTTGCTGTCCCTACACTAGTGCTCAATTGTGCCAAGCAGCTAGACTCTGTACGATGCAGCCCAACTACATGAGATATGGTAACAGGAAAAACAAGTCTGCTCACTCACCGGTTTTCACGATGCACGCAGTCCGAACATAAAAATGTCGCGTTGAATTCGTTGTCCTTTAAATGGATATATCTTCCCTCAGGTTCAGTAAAATCAGAAGGACAAAACTCCCACTCATCGTATACACTTGGTTTTAAGATGCCTTCTGCATATACGCCACATCGCTTGCATTTTTCGTTTTGAAGATCCATCAAAGGCTGAAAACGTATAACTAAAATTCAATATATTTAAGAGTAGACTCCATACTTGAATGCGAGGCAATTTTAAAATATAGTATATTAAAAAAAAATCTAAAAAATGAACTGGCAAATACTTGGATTAAGCACACCGATGATGATGTGTTCGGATCAAGGATTTGTGAAGAAAAAAGAAAATTGAAAGGAAATTAAACTACTTGTATATGTACTCATATATGTTAATATGATTAGTCAAATGAAAAATCAAATTCATTTGGAGGAACATCTATTTATTCTCTTCTTATTCTTCTAATGCAATGAAAAAACAAATAAACAAAATTGACATATTTCTATTCATTTTGATTTCCTTTTCGCTCTCCTTTTCCCTCCACAAATCGAAATTTCACAACGTAACCTAAATGAGAAAAATCAGTTATCAACCTGCCAAGACTCTTCGCCCTTGAAAGTATAAGAGACATTAGTTTTCTTCAATTCTGGAAAGACAGTCTTGTTCTCCCCTTTACACTGAAAGTAGAGCCTTGGCTCACTTGTTAGCCACTTGTGCGTTTTGAAAATTTCGATGGAATCAAGTGTTATAACTGCTGACAATCCGAATCCTGTAAAAAATAAATAAATAAATAAAATACAATTAGAACTAACGATAAAAAAAAAGGATCTAAACAAACAACCCAGCAAAAAGAATAGTTTAGATAGGTTCTTCTCAGTCTAAAAGCAAAAAAGAAAAGGACCCAAAAAACAATAAAGGTAACATTGAGTTATTGAAACTTAGGATGCCTATGGAGTGATAAAAAGTAAAATAAAAGTGAGATAAATTATGGGTCGTAATTCATAAAGTGAGGTAAAAAATTAATAACATTTAAAATTTTTTAATTTTTTTATCATTTTTTTAAAACTTTTTACCATCCCAAACAGAGCTTTAAATTTGATCAAATGGAGACCAGCCAGGGACCTAGATAAATTTCTAATAAAAAGAAATTTAAAAAGCTAATGGTTGCTAATTTCAAGAATCTTATTTAAATTTCCATATCTTGTCGAATTCAGGTAATTGTTAACTAAAATTTATGAAGCCAAATTCAGACAACGAGGAAATCTTGAATCAAGTATGAAAAATTAAAGCCCCGCAAGGGATAGTCGAGTTCGTCAGGGTCGGGGCCGTAAGATTCAAGCCGCGTGAGATTTTGAATTCGACTCATTCGGAAACGGTCTTTTCTCTTAATGTGGAGGCGATCTTTAACGGTCTTTCCGATTAAACTGGTCAGTCAAGTTTGTCTAGACTGATTTACCTACTCGTAGTTTTTTATCGACTAGAATCACAGGACAAACTTCACCTAGTACATGTTAATGAGTAGCGATTGCAGACTTTTTCAACTTCACTTAGTACGCGTTAATGGGTAGCGATTGCAGACTTTTTCTTGATCCCATAATCCCATAAGTTCGAAAAATTAAAAATAAAAGAAACGAAGATTTTTTATTAAAAATTACCTGGAAAGCAGCTTAGAAGGACCGGACACAGAAGAAGGGCAAGAAAAGCCCTGGAATTGACTCGACGCAGCAATGACATAGCGATTCCGTACTTCTCAGAAAGATCAATCGATTGGATGGCTGATTGAATTGACTTGAAAAGAGTGGGAAAAGTGTGGAGAGAGAGAGAGAGAGAGAGAGAGAGGAGAGAAAATGAGATTAAGAAATTTTAAAATACGAGTTCCATCGATTTTTTTAAAATTATTTTTTATAGAATATCTAAATTATAATATAGGTATATACACATATTATCATTGATTTCTTCCCCCTCTAATCAAATAATTTTGAGAAAGCAAATCTTTCATAGCAAGATGGAAAAAAAAAAAAATCGATCTCTCTTATTTTCTTTCGTTTCACTTTTTGAGGGATTCCTGCCCATTAGGGACCAAGGGAAGCCATTATTTTCCATTTTCTCAAACAAAATTATTACTGTCTGTCGCTAGCTATGTTCTTTTTTCTGGTGTTTGATCTTAATTTAGACGGTGACAATATCTCTATTTGGCTAGCATTAATTGATGCCCTCATTTCACTCTTTAATTATTGTCACAAATCTCTGAATAGAAAGTAGTTAAAAGATATGTCAAAGTGAATCCCACCCTTTTTCCTCTTTTATGAACTGGATTGAAAATAGCTAATTGTAAGCAAACATGGAATAGTTATTAGTTAACCTTTCAATTGACTTTATTTAAATTGCTAGCCATTTGTTCAGAATTCACTCACTAGAAATCAACTCATTTTTCCTTTGAGATCCTGCATAAGAGGCAAAAATACGAGCAGTTCTCGCCGACGGGGGTGACCAAAGCATGGACAGACGAGGGGAAGAACTACGACGACGTCAAGTTCGCTTGTCAGTGCCCGGCGGAGACGTCGCGATGCATGTGCGGCCACGCAGGTTGTGTGGAGCAACACGCAAAGGGTTGGCTGCGGCTACATCACGTGCAACGGCCAGTTGGGTTTGCTTGTGGTTTGTTCCTACGATCCGCCGGGGAATTATGCCGATGAGAAACCCTTTCGGAAACCACCCCCACAAGGCGGCTGCAGCGGCGGCGAGCAGGCAGCGATCAGGCTCAACACAACTGCGGTCGGCATCCCCGGCGGCCAAGCCATTATCTGGCTCGGCTCCGTCGCAATCGGCGGCGGCGAAAGTGCCATCAGGCCCAACCCCATCACGATTGGCATCCCAGGCGACCTAGCCGTCATCGGGCTCGACTCCGCCGCATTCGGTGGCCGCGACCATGCCATCAGGCCGAAACTCGTTGCGGTCAGCACCGGCAGGTCTTCGTCAGCCGGAAATGGAGGTCAAACCACCGGCGTTTACTGGTCGTGCGGGTAATAGGCCTTCCGGTCCAGCCGCTCATCCTCGGAAGATGGGTGACATTTTTTAACGTGTGACATTTATTTTTATTTTTATTTCCTTATTTATTTTTTTTTTGGGTTGAATTAGGTCGCAAGTTTTTGCAGTTAAAATATTCTTAATGTCTAGACCCTAGCATTGTGTTTTTATTTTCTTATTATTGTTTTGGGGCGGATGGGGCAAAGAGTCTTTTCGGCGTCTCTAAAATTATCAAAAATTGTTAAAAAATTATTGTAAGATAATAAAAATTATCAAAATTTTACTGAAATTCTTTAATTGAATAAAACATTATATATTAATTTAGGGTAAGTAATCTTTGTCTATATCTATTGCTTTTTATAATGAAAAATAAAATAAAAAATATCATTCGTGTGAAAAGTTTTAATAGAATTTTGTTTTGCAATATATTGTTTGTAATAAAATGTATTTTAACAAAATTTTTCATGGGAAAGAGATTTAACCAAATCAATTAGTTTTAACATCTTTCGCACTAATCACCGAGTTCAAATTGATTCCCCCTTCTTTAATATATTCTAAATTGTTCATTTCTCAACCAAAAAAAAAAAAATCTTTCATTTAAATTGATTTATCAGAAAAACAAAGTCACATCATTATATTTTACTTCTCGACAAATTAAATTACGCTCTAATCGTATATCAGTATTAGGAGGGTATTCGGTCGATCAAAATTAACTGAAATCTATTTTTTTTACCAACTTTTTATATTTTTTTTCAATAAAATTTTATCACACATCATTTTTATATCAAAGTTTTATATTTTTACTGTATTTTTTAATAAAATTTTTACCAACTAAATATCCTTATATTAAATATTTTATAGCGATAAGCTACCTTTTTTTGCATTTTGTTTAGTGTTTTTACTTTTTGTAATTTTATTTATTTATTTTTTGGGATACTTCTTAAGGTTCGTTTGGAACCACAACAAAATTCAAAAAATCTCAAAAAACTTCAAAAAATTTTCAAATCTTTCTAATTACATTTTATCACCTATCATTTTATATTACATCAATTCTATCTATTATTTTTTTTTTTACTCCAAACGCCCCCTTAACTTACGTCACTTATCTCACACCATGTCATTCACTCCCCTTTTCACAGGCGGGTGGCTATGAGTAGAGTTTCACATTGCATGCCTTATACGGATATTATGTACTTGATACAAAGGATTGCCTCGTGCAAGTCAACTTTCACTCTCTCTCTCTCTCTCTCTCTCTCTCTCTCTCTCTGAAATCTAATTGGCAAAAATAATTTATGAGTAGAGTTTCACATTGCATGTCTTATACGGATATTATGTACTTGATATAAAGGATTGCCTCTTGCAAGTCATCTCTCTCTCTCTCTCTCTCTCTCTCTCTCTCTCTCTCTCTCTCTCTCTCTCTCTAAATCTAATTGACAAAAATAATTGAAATTGTGTGATGGAATCCCCACCTTTGGAGGTGAATATAGGGTGTATTTAGAGTTGTATAAAAGTATATAAAATAAAATAAAATTATAAAAATAAATATTTTATAATTCGTGTAATGAGTAAAAAAATTAAATTTTATTTTTTCGTAATTCGTATTTATAGAGTTTTGTAGGATTTTATTTTATTTTGTAAAAGTAAATGAACTAAGCCAAACTTTATAATATTTTACTAGTTATTGGATTAGGTTATGCTGGGTCTAAAAAAATCGAACGCTAAGTTTTGAATTCTTCACTCCACTTTTAATTCATTTAGGAGGTGTTTGAAGTAAATAAAATTGTGATAAAATGAGATAATTTATGAATTTATAATTCATATAGTGAAAAAAAAATTATAATTTTTAGAGATTTTTAAAAATTTTTAAATATTTTCCATGAGGCCAAATGGACTATATTTTGTAAAAATTAATTTTAGAAATCATAAAATAAATAATTTGACACAAAGGCTCTGTTCATGGTGATCAAAAATTCTAAAAAATAGTTAAAAACACTTAAAAACTTTAAAAATTATTCATTTTTTATCTCACTTCACCAATTACGAACTCACAATTTATCTCACTTTATTTCATTTTATCTTACTTTTTATCACTCCAAATGCACTTTCAATAACCAACTTTACAAAAAGTTACCAGTGTAATGTGACAATTTTATTGAAAAAAATTGAAAAAAAAATTAGTAAAAAAATAAAGTTTTTATGGTATTCTTTGGTTTGCCAAACACCAACTAAAAACTAATGTTTTTTTTATAAAAAAAAAAATTATAAAGGCTAAAAAGCATGGACTGTTGTAGTGAAATTAATTATTTACGTAAATTACAATGACTGTTTTTGAGATTTGATGAAAATACACAAATTAATCTTATATTTCTAAAATTATAATACTATGAGTAAATATTATAATATTTTGTCTTGGATCAAAAAATAATAATAATAATAATAATAAACCCTTAAAATTTGTGTACCCTTTTACACCAAATTACCATAACTAGTGCCAAAGAAGAGCGCGTTGGTATAGAAATAAAAAGAGATAAATATTACTTTTATAAATCCATTTATTTTTTTAATTATGTTAGGCATACAATATTAAAATTTAAATTTACTTATATTGACTCCTCCTAATACGTTAAATGCTATTTTTCAGAGAGAAACAAGAGGTATAAAAAATTATAAAAGAAAACGCATGATTGAGTATACAATAACCTGATGGTCTTATTACTTTTATATTGATAACTTTTTCTATAATCCTCCAGAGAAACTAAAATTTAATCAAACATGAAGTATACAGGAAAGGGATACATGGGGAACATAATCAAAGATGAAATATACAAGAAAAGGACCACAACTCTTTATAAACATATCATATTGATTAGGAATAAACATCAAACATATCTGGACAAACATTTCCTCATGAGCTCCTATGGTTCCCATCAACGTTGATTGAACCTCTGGAGAGTTAGGAATCAGAGATGAAGCATAAAAGAAAAGGGCACCAGTCTCCTTAATAATTCCCATAAAATTGACGAGGAAAACATCAAACACATTCATTCATACAAACACAAACACTTGCCCATGCCATTGCCAACCTTATATTTTCCTGGGCATCAAACAAAGGAACTTTTAAGCAGTGCAATATGGCCTCAAAATCTAAATGCATCCAATGAAATGATAGCGCATTTGTGACTGAAAAATTTACCATTTGAAAAACAGAGCCAACAAGGTGCATAATATTACATAATTTCATTTGTATACAACTGCATGCCTTGGCTTGAAGTTCAACGCCATTGGCAAGGCGGTAGTTTGTAAATCACATGGAGACTCGGTTTGATCAGAAGAGTAAATCCAGGTTTTTGAATGTTTGCATAGGATCACCAATTCATGAAATTGATTCATCACAATTGAGAGGAAAGAGCATTGGAAAAAAAAAAAAAACTAAAACTAAACTGGCTCAATCTGAAGAGAAGACCTTGGTTTCAAGCTGGTAGGCCTTGGTGAAGAAGGCAGGCCAGCAAAGGTAAGTTGACATGATGCTGCTAACAGTTGATGCCCCGATGAGCATGTACATCACAACAATCTGCAGTTGAATGGCCTCCATGGGAGAAGCCCCGCCCATAATAAGGCCAGTCATTGCTCCCGGAAGTGATATGAGACCTACAGTTTTTGTGTTGTCCAAGACTGGAGAGAGGGCGATAACCAGAGCTCTTTTCACCTGTTGAAGTGTTGCTTGTCGAGGGGTAGCCCCAAGAGCCAGAGCTGTCTCCACCTGAAAATTCAATTCAAACAAAGCCATCAGATTATTAAAGTCAAGATTCCAAAACCATTAACATTTCAAGACACTCATGAGTACCTAAGATAATTTAAAATGTTATCCTACCAGAAAATTTTTACAGAAAGAACAAATACAAAATTATGACATTTGGAATATTGTAATTAAAGCATATCTTAGTGGGTACTTCCTTTTTTTGAAGTGATATATGCCCTTAAGTTTGTAGCTTTGCGTTTGGAGTGACGAAAAGCGAGATAAATGAGCCGTTTAGTGCCCCAAAGTTTTCCAAAAAATTCCAAAAGATTTCAAAAGTTTTCAAATTCTTCCAATCAAATTTCGCCCTGTGTCACTTTTACATCACATCAACGTCAATTTCTGATTTTTTTTTACACTCCAAACACCCCTAAAGTGAGATAATTTGAGATAACTAGTGAGATAATTTGAGATAACTAGTGAGTTTGTAATTCACGTAATAAGATAAAAAATGAATAATTTTTTGAGATTTTTAGAGATTTTCGGAGGTTTAAAGCGCACCAAACACACCTTCTCTGTTTATATATATGCATTAAAAAGATACCATAGGATGTAGAATTAGCCATTCCCCTTGGGGTAACATACCCTTTGCATATTCTTCTTGCATCCGATGCTCTGAACCTCCTACAGAACTACTTGAGGGAAAAAAATCCAAAAAGAGAACTCGCAAGTGTTTTTGAGTAGTTCTAAAAATCGGCCGCTATTTAATATTTTCAAGCTACGCCATACTCGTTAAATCTCTCGTAATTTTTGGTTATCATTACACCAACCATTACCGCTTTTTAAAACCAGACTCACCAAGTTCATTTGGACCTTAATATCATCGCGGAGTCTTTTCATGGTAACTCCAGTGACCGTCATTGCATTGCCGACCATCATCCCTGCAATCGGGATGATGTGCTGTGGTGTGAAAGGGAAAACGTTCAGCACAACCAGCACAAACATTGTCACTGCAGTTCCAACGAAAATGGAGGCCCCTGCAACGTACTTCCCACGAGGGATGTGTTTGGCACGTTGCCCCGCTGTATAGCCTGCAACACAAACCTGCAGGGGAAAAATTGAAACAAAGTTCAATTGAAGCAAACTCCAGCAATAACTGTCGTAGCTCGACTACGAAGGAACAAGAAAATAAAAAAAAAAACAAAGAAGAAAAGATGAAAGAAATGTTCTAGGATTTCAATCTCATCAAATCTGTCTAAAAACAATAACATAAAGTGCTATTTATAGGCATCAGCAGAAATCCCTAACCCTAATAGATAAATCCAAAATAAATATGATTAAATAAATAAATTAATAATAATCCAAAAATATAATAATCCTATCTTTTCTAGGCCCAGATATGGATCTACTCCATGCTACATCGACAACCATATGCAATTAATCCTTGACTTAAAAAAAAAAAAAAAAAAGAGAGAGAGAGAGAATGCAAGACATCAGTAAAAGGGGTAACCAGCTAATTACCCCGAACATGTATGCAAAACACAAATACTCAGTCAGGTGTCATAGAATAAGGATTTTGTTGAAGGAACCAAACTGAGTATAATAGCAGACTATTCATTCTGGTAAACCACGGAAAATACATATAAAAAAAAATGAGAGTAAAAAGAAGGGGGTGGGCGGGGGAGAAAAGTGTTGATTAGTTATTAATTGAAACATTGGGGAAAAATACTAATATATATATATATATATATATAGCGTTACATGTACATAAGACAGAAAGCAAAGGCCTGAAGGGTTTGAAAAATGAAACTTGCAATAGATTAACGTCCAGAAAATTTTATCCCAAAATTTTAGCTACACAAAATTTTCTTCCCTTTCCTCTTGATTATTCATCAAGAAGAAATCTATCGACTCCCGGAGAACTCTTTAGATTGACCAATCAAACAAAGGTTAATCATACTTTAAAAAAGAATTTTCTAAAACAGCCCAAGTCTACTTAAAGTGTTCGATTTGAGTAAGATCCCAAAATTCCGCTCAACCAAGTGGAATCCACCTATAACTAGCTCTATTGTAAGCATGAGATTCAGGATCAATTCACTTCTCTAAACAATTCTTTTTCCTTTTTTTTTTTAATTTTATTTTTCTCAAGAAACAAACAAAGAGAAGGGACTCATACCATGAAGAGATAAGCGAGAATGATCCAGACCCCATTCTCCTGGGTAAAGATGAACTGAAGAACAAACCCAATAACGGAGAGCTGAATAAAAGCCCTGGAAATCGAATAAACCATCTCACCCTCCAAGCCCAGCTTCTGCAAGTAGGACAAGATCACCGCCATTAGCACCACCGCCAAGGCCAGAACTGGCTTCACCATCCCTCTCAAGAAGTCCGAGAGCCATTCCCAGTCCATGACTGCGACAACCCAGTTGAGTAAATCTCAAATATGTCAACGGTCAAGCTTGGATTGAAGGAATTAATGAAAGAAAATAGTGCTTGAGCAACAGATGAATGAGGTGATGGGAAGAGAAGTGCACAAATAATTTGTGCGTATGTACAGGTGGAGAGGGGGGGGGAGAAAGAAAGAAAGAGAGAGAGAGAGAGAGCGAGAGGACCTTCCCCTGTTGGATTGAGGGAATGAGAGCAACCAGTGGAGTTTCTTCCTGAGGAAACGATGCGTGTCAGAATAATTTATTTTCCGAAATAATGAAAAAATAGAGTGGGTCCCAACCGTAATGGACGTACGGTACGACTGGATACGAAAAGGAGAGAGTGAGGTTTGATTTCTCGCTCGCGAGTGAAGCTGTGGGGATTTTAGAGCTGGAGCCTTGGCTGCGGTGGCATCTGGGGACGGTTGGATGTAGGGTGGAATTAATTTGGAGATAATAGGCTTCATTTGGGGGGACGCGGGGGGGCAGCAGTAGCCCAAAACGGCCGCGTTTTGGCAAAAACGGTGGCGTTTTGACAAAACAGACAAAACCAAAGAAAGCCAGCGAAACGCCAAAAAAAAAAAATTTAAGACTGCTGAGCGCAAAAAAAAATAAATAAATAAAGTGTGTACGATAATTAAAAATATTATTTTTTTATAAAATGTCGCAAATTCAATAAAAAGTTAATTTTTTATTGTGTTTTCTCAAAACATAAAGAACAAAAAAAACATTTAATTTAATATTTTTTATTTTTCATAATTTGAAATTTTCTTTATTTTGTATTAAAAACGTTCAAAATGACTTTTTATCATTTTTTATTTTATGTGTAAATTCATTTTTTATTTTCTAAAACAGATTTTGAAAATATAAGTAACCAAACAAAGAGTGTGTAAAGCGCAAAAAAAAAAAAAAAAAAAAATCTAGGACAGTAGAGTACAAAAAAAAATAAAAAAAACAACTTAAAACGCATTTTGTATTTTTTTAAATTAAGGAAAACAGTTCAAAATGTATTTGGTTACTTGTATTTTCAAATTCTATTTTAAAAAATAGAAAATGAATTTACCCGTAAAATGAAAAAAAGACAAAAATTCATTTTGAGCGTTTTTAATGTAAAATAGGAAAAACTTCAAAATACGAAAAAAATATTAAACTAAATTTTATTTTATGTTTTTCATGTTTTGAGATTTTTAAAACATAAAACATAAAAAGAGATTTGTATTTTTAATTACCAAACACATTATTTATTTATTTATTTATTTATTTATTTATTTTGCGCTCTACGGTCTAGATTTTTTTTTTTTTTTTTGCGTTTCGCTGGTTTTCTTTTGTTTTTTCTGATTTGTCAAAACGCCACTGTTTTTACCAAAACACGGCCGTTTTGGGCTACTACTGCAGCAGCAGTAACCCGCGTACTGCTACCCCCCACGTCCTATTTGGGAACCCCCCGGGGGAGGAGCAGCCATTTTACTGGAGCCGCAGCAGTAACTCAAAATGCGGGCGTTTCACCAAAAAGGGCAACGTTTTGATAAATTTGAAAAAAAATAGTTAGCGAAAAAAAAAATTATAAGACCGTAGAGCGCAAAAAAAAAAAAAAAATAGAGAGTGTATTCGGTAATTAAAAATACAAATATATTTTTGTACTTTATGTTTTAAAAATCTCAGAACATAAAAAAACAGAAAACAAATTTAGTTTAAGATTTTTTATTTTTCATATTTTGAGAATTTTTTTTATTTTACATTAAAAACGCTTAAAATGACTTTTTTGTCTTTTTTCATTTTATGTGTAAATTCATTTTTTATTTTTTAAAACAGATTTTGAAAACACAAGTAACCAAATACGTTTTGAACCGTTTTCCTTATTTTAAAGAAATACAAAATGAATTGTTTTCCTTATTTTAAAAAAATACAAAATGTGTTTTAAGCTGTTTTCTTTTTCTTTTTTTTTTTTTGTATTCTACTGTCCTAGATTTTTTTTTTTTTTTACGCTTTACACACTTTCTGTTTGGTTATTTGTGTTTTCAAAATCTATTTTAGAAAATAGAAAATAAATTTACACATAAAATGAAAAATGACAAAAAGTCATTTTGAACGTTTTTGACGTAAAATAAGAAAAATATCAAAATATGAAAAGTAGAAAATATTAAACTAAATATATTTTTTGTTTTATATGTTTTGAGATTTTCAAAACATAAAACACAAAATAAAAAATTAACTTTTTTTCATGTTAGAATTTTTTTTTTTTTTTACGTTTCGCTGGTTTTTTTTTTTTTCAGATTTGTCAAAACGCTGCCCTTTTTGGTGAAACGCCCGCGTTTTGGGCTACTGCTGTGACAGTAGTAAAATGGCTACTGCTGCCCCCCGCGTCCTTCATTTGAGATGATTAAAAACTTTGAAATATGATTATCTCACTTTTTATCACTTCAAACACATTTTTAAAAAATAAGAATTATTTGATTAAAATTTAGGTGACGTTTAGTTTGATAAAAAATGAGATAAAATAAAATAATTTGAAATAATTTATGAGTTTGTAATTTATGTAATAATACAAAATATGAGTAATTTTTAAAAATTTTTAACGTTTTACATTGCGCTAAACAGATTAGTATAAATATATTTATATATTTTTAATAAAAAATATGAATATGTTTGGGTTATTAAATTTTAATTTATAGTGCGTTTAGAGGTACAATTTTTAACAATTTTTGGTATTTTTTGTCAAAAATTGTTAATTGTAAATTTTGATGTGTTTGGTAAAGTAAGTATCGATTTTTAGTAATTTTTTATGACTTTTGAGTGTTTGATAAAATTTTTAACAATTTTTTATAATTTTTAGTAATTTTTAACAATTGTTGACAATTCTAATAACTTTTAATAATTGGAAATTTATTGTAATAGAGCCAAAAAATGGCAAAATTTACTGTTTTACCAAACAAGCAATGAGCAAAATTTGGTACTTTTTGCTAAAAGTTACACTGCCAAATACTACCTCGATAAATTTGAATTATAGCTCTGTTTAGAGTGATAAAAATTTTGAAAAATGGTGAAAAATGATAAAAAATTTTAAAAATTATTCACTTTTTATCTCACTATACAAATTACGAAGCACCAACTTATCTCTTTTTTTATTATTCCAAATACATCCTATATTGTTACTGAATTGACAGCACGTCAAAAATTCTGTTTGGAAACTATATGTTAGAAACAAGGTTTTATTTACACAGTTTATTTTTACTTTTTTTAGATGATTAAAATTATTTTTTTACATTTGAATTTTTTTTAAACCACCAAGAACAAATTTGTAAATTAACAAAAAGCTTAAAAAAAAGTTAACCATTTTTTTTTCAAACACAAAAAAGAAATAATTATTTAGTAGCTATTCCAAAACACTACCTGAGTAGTCAAGAACTAAATCTTTTACTAATAATGCCAAACAGAGCCTTAACATTTGCTTCCACGACGGTAAATGAATCACATTTGAAAACTTTGCCTTCAAAAGCGCAGATAATAACGGATAGGTAGAGGGAAAAAATAAAAATTGTAAGAAAATATATGACCGCCTACAATCAACAAAAAAAAAAAAAAAAAATTTGTAAGAAAATATATGACCACCTACAATCAACAAAAAAATAAAAATAAAAATAAAAATTGCAAGAAAATATATGACCACCTACAATCAACAAATATGTTTATCATGCACAGTGCATTTGTTAATTTTTTATTAAAAAAAGTTCAAAATTTTCATCTTGAATAATTTTGAATTTAAAAAAAATATTCATATGATTTTTTTATTAAATATTTTATTATCAAATACACAAAATTAAATATTTTTACCACCACGAGCACCAAACAAACATGAATTTTATTATTACCAGTCAGAGTTTGTCTTGGAGCCCAATCCTGACACATATGATTGAAGGGAGCCTAAAGTTACTTTTAAATTTTATAAACTTGAAATTAAATCTCAGCCATTCAATTAATATTAGTTTGATCTGACTTTTCAACTTCAAAAGATACAAATTGAGGGGTCCTGAAGTTGCTTTTAAACTTACCTGAAGTTAAATCTCAGCAGTTTTAAAATAATGAGCTTGATCTTATCTTTCGATTTCAAAATATAATTTTCATCTTTAAAGGGGATAAACGAGTCAATTAAAAATATATTAAATAATGAATTGAAATGAAGTAAGAAAAAGTTTTAAATGATGAAATAGAGAAGAAAAAATAGAAAAATTAAATATAAATAAAGATAATATCTAAATACAAATAAAGATACAGTAAATTTTTAATTAGTCTTATTTTTTAAAAATATTTGAATTTATATTAAATATTAATAAAATATAGTAAATTTTTAATTATTTTTATTTTTAAATATATATTCAAATTTATACATATTAATTTAAAATTTTAATTATTTATTTATCTTTAGTTGTTATATATTTATTTATTTTTAGTTGTTATTTTTATTTTTATTTAGTTGTTAATCTTAGTTTAAAAAATTATTATATATTTACTTATCTTTAATATAAAATTAATTATTTTTAAAAAAATAAATATAATAAAAATTTATTATTTTTAGTTGTTATCTTTATTTCTCTTTATTTATTATATCTTTATTTATTTTAGATTTGTAACACGAGCCTTTAAAATTTACTAGATCCTGTTACAAACACAAATAAATAAATATATAACAACTAAAAATAAATAAAAATAATAAAATTTTATTATATTTATTTTTTAAAAATATATAAATTTATATTAAAGATAAATAAATATATAATAAGTTTTTTGTTAGACTATAATTTAGAACTGAACAACTAATTAAAAATAAAAATAACAACTAAAAATAAATAAAGATATAATAAAATTTTAATTATTTTTATTTTTAAATATATATTTAATTTATATATATTAATTTAAAATTTTAATTATTTATTTAAAGATATAACAATTAAAGATAAATAATTAATTAAAATTTTAAAGTAATATATAAATTTAAATATATCTTTAAAAATAAAAATAATTAAAATTTTACTATTCCTTTATTTATATTTAGTTATTATTTTTATTTATGTTTAGTTTTTTTCTTTCATCATTTAAAACTTTATCTTTCTTTATTTCAATTTATTATTTAATATTTTCTCAATTAACTGATTTATCATTTTTAAAGGTAAGAATTATATTTTAAAATTAAAGGATTATATAAAATTTATATATAATTGAATGATTAAAATATAACTTCAAATCCATAAAATTTAAAAATAATTACAGCCTCCCTCAATCTGACAAATATATATATATGGGTTTACACTTTACATGACATTTGCCCAACAACCCAACACATCCAATTTCTTCAAATGTTAATTTTAAGAGAATATCGTGACAATTTTGCTTTTTGTAAAACTTTAGGGACTTTTACGTAATTTTCCTTTTTTAAAACGACGAGGCAATCACTGCCAACTCGTAAACCAGTCGACAGAGCCACCAAATCTCTCTCTCTGCACTTAAGTCGAATCTGCAATTTTGACAACCCCAATCTCTCTCTCTCTCTCTCTCTCTCTCCTCGGCACTTGAGTCGAATCTGCAAATGTCGACGGCAAGCATACTCAGAAACGCAGCGAAGTCTCGTCATCTGATTCGATTCGGTGATCAGAATCAGGGCCTCACGTCGCTTCTTCGTGACTCTCTCAGAAGTTTCTCGACCGAAGCTGAGCAGCCAAGTCAGGAGAACAGCTCTTCAGATGCATTTCTTAGGACCCCAAAGACAGGTTCTTACGGATGTCAACATTCCAAGCTCTAATATGGGATTTTATTCGAATTTTCTATAATCGATCGAATTTGTTAGATTTAGGGTTTGGGGTTTTTACGCTTATGGGTTTTGGTTATATTTCAACTTGGCTAATATTTTGACTTGCATATATCAATGGGATTATTCGTTTAGTCAGTTTAAGATATAAACCTACTCTCTGAACCCAAAAAAGGGAGAAAAATAATCGGAGACTGCAATGTCTTAATATTTTTTCTCCTCATTTTTGGTTTTTGTAATTATTCAATACTAGGGTTGTGGTGTTGAATTGAGGTCTCATTTGGTTGCTGTGAATTATTTCTTTTGGGATTTTTTACTATTCGAGATGGGGAAGGAAAGGAATTCCATCAATTAAGGCTAGTATAATTATGATTGAGCTTAACTGCACTCTTCTTGATGATGCAATTGAAGCTGCAGACGTGGAACTCATAATTTTATTTTATTTTTCCCTTTGACGCATTTGTAAACTGTATGGTGGGGCAACTTGTCATTATGTGCATTTAAAGGACCAATTCACCATATGGATTCAAATACTTAGGGAAGATATTTGGATCAGCATAGATATAAAGATTTGGTAATCTATCTTGAAGAAAGAAACATCATAATTTTGCGGTGTTAGGGAATCAATATATGAACTAATTTACATTCTAACACTTGTTTTTCCCTCTTTGTGGGATGTGCAGGTTTGGTTTTTGGGAAATTGTTTGGCATTACAAAATACACGACAAAGAGTGATGTTGTCAATTTGCTAGAAGGGTGTAAAGTGGGTTTGGATGATGTTAAAGTCGACTACAGCAGAAGCTTTGCACCAACGGGAATGTATATATTTTTCTCAACTGAATTATCAAAATATATGAGTTTTTATTGATTACTTGGTCATATGTTTATATTGTCTACATATGATCACACTGAAAGGACCATTGTTTGAAATGATAAATTTGCTAATATTTTTATTCCGCTGTTTCGAGCAGGATGGTCCAATTCCCATCTCTCTATGCCTATGATTCTGCTCTTAGGGCAATTAATAGGAAGGGTCGCTTGTATAGGTTGGAAAGGGTAATACCGTTGTTAATGCATTTTTGATGATATGATTGTCTGTCTTGAAGTTGGAAAAAACTTTGCACATTAGTAAATGTGATTTCTCTTGTTTCAGGCTGATCGCTCTCAGTGGGATCTCATTGAATCCTATGATGGAAAGGCTGTAAGTAGAAGTTTTCTGTTGTTAAACTTTATTTTGAGTTACTCATTTGTCATAATTTTATGATTGTCATCTTGAATTGCTTTAGCTACATAAATTATTTCTATTACAAATTACAGTTCGGTCTGTTGGAGCCAAGCCACAGAATAAATTGTTTTGTGTATTATACACTATGAACTTGAACAAACCATATTTAAAAGTGGTATGTGAATCCTGATTAATATGGTTTGTGTTGGCACAAGAACTAAGCGTGCTATTTTTAGCGTTCTAGCTAATGCATATCATTCTTGTAACTGTGTCTATTAAGATGTCAAAATGTTTGCATTATTGAATTTGCCTGTGTTCACAAAACACTAACCCTGAATTGATGACATTCTCTCAATGCCATTATACAGAGAGGACGGTTGCCCAAGAAAGCAAAATCTTTAGAACAAATAATCATTTTTATTAGAAGATTAATTCCAAGCACCGACCGAATTATTTATATTCGCAATAGGAATAGAGGCTATTTCATATACGGTACATATATTAGTCTTTGGAGGTTTATGCTAAAGTTATGGTGGGATCCTGCTGCAAGGTTACAACTATATATATATATATAGATTTATCTTTATTGCAATTTATTTTCCTGTTTAATTTTTATTTATCTGAGAACTGTATTTTCCACTGACTTGTTGAGAATATTCATTGGAAGCTATTACCTCATTATTAGGAAGGTTCATATTTAAGGATGTGATTGAATATTATTGGTTATTCTTGAGACCTCTGGAGAGCCTAATTGTTATTTGCTCTGTGTGTGTGTGTGTGAGAGAGAGAGAGAGAGACTGCTAAGCATCCTGCATCTGTAAATATGTGCTGTCAAAGATGGGTGGGGTAAATTTATCACTAATTTGTGGAATATGGCTTTGTTGATTAGAAGTTTATTAGTGTTTATATCTGGTTGCATTAGTGAACATTTCTAAATGCTTTATAAAAGAAAAAAGAACTTTGCTTTGACCATGTAACTTTGGTAAATTGAGATTAGTTTGATGCTCCTTTGTTAGGTATTGCTGCAAGGAATACCTCGCAATGCATCTCAAGATGACATAGAGCGTTTCCTTTCTGGTTGCTCATATGATGCATCCACAATGCAAGTATTTTACAGGTTAGTGCTGAATTATTGTGCTAAACATGACAGTTTCTCCTGTTCACTATGGCATTAGTTCCCCCCCAACACGACTCCTTCCACTTATTTTTGCAGGCAGGCATTCCCGGACCCCATTACCATTAGAATGGCACTTGTACACTTACCCTCAAAAACACAAGCGATGCATGCATTCCTTAGGAAGAACAGAGGCTTCTGCCTGAATGATCAAATCTTGGTGCGAGTTCTCCAGTAACTGTTGAAATGGTAAAAGGATAAGGATTGTTGCTGATTTCAAATTATACTTTCTCGACTGTGGTTGTTTGGAATGTCATGTTTGATGAGTGGCATTTTGGAGTTTGATGTTCAATTTCTTCTTCTTCTTTGGTTAACCAAGTTGTCCATAGCTTGTTTTTGTTAATCTTGGAATAACCGAACAGATTTGGCAGATGCCAATGACTGATGCTTAGGATGCCAGTAGTACTGGACTTGAACCCCGAAATTTTAAAATCCTTCTCCGTGGCCAGCCAGTCCATAGTTACCTAGTTCGCTCCCCCCTTTTCCGATCCTCGAACCGGATCGTGCGATCCCAAATGGGGTGCGTTCATGATCTAGATCATAGATTTTAACGATCCAGATTCATGATATGAGGAGTACTTGAGATTCGTAGCAGTCAACCTCCATCATTGTCGCAATCGACCTTCTTCATCATCACCTTGAGATTCGTCGTCGCCTCTTTTCGTCGTCAGCCTTCATCGCTGTAGGTTTTCTTTGATTCGTAGTCGTCACCATTCATCGCCGTCAGCCTTCTTTGATTCGAAGTTGTCGTTGTTAGGGTTTCATCGCGGTAGGCGTCGCAGGGCTTAGGGTTAGAGCGGTCACTGCCTATCTGGTTCAATCGCAGACTGTTTGTTACCAAACGAGACTCTACAGTTTTTTTTTTTTTTGTATTTTGGTCAAGAATTAATGCCAACTATACAACTTCCTCCTTTTTAATTTTTATGTTAACATAATTAATTTGTATTTTTCGTTCCTACTAAAAATTTTTTTTCAGATTTCTCTTACTTTTTCAAATCAAAATAAGAAATTTTTTAGCTTTCCAATATATATCTACAATTTTATTTAATATATAAATCAAAATTTGGTCAAAAAAAACCCTACAATTTATTTTCTTTTATTTTTTTATATTAGGATAATTAATTTATGTTTTTTGTTCCAAACAAAAATGACTTTACGAATTTCCTTTTCTTTTTCGAATCAAAAGAAGAAACTTTGTAACTTTCTGATATATATCTACAATTTCCTTTAATTTAATTTCCTAAAGTACATATTAATATTAATATATATATACACATATATTACAAATAATTAAATAATACAACTGGTTTGATTTCCTAAATTAAATAGAATCCATATATTACAAATAATTAAATAATATAAATTGGTTTGATTTCCTAAATTAAGTAGAATTCCTTATTTATAGTTAGGAATTGTAATGACCAATTAATAATATTTTTCAAAAACATATATATCACAATTAATTAAATAATTTAATTGATTTAATTTAGATATCATAAATTGATTTAATTAACTTGATTTTTACGACTTTGCAAGATGAAACAGTTCTAAAGACAAGGGAAAAAAATTGCCACAGAACAATTGATGTGTTTTTAAGTATTTTAACTTTTTGGTAGTCTATTGAGACTTAGTTTTCATCTATGATTTCTTTTGAAGTTTGGAATAATTAAATTATTTACAACTCATTTTGGATGCTAGTATAATGATTTAAATGAAGTTTTATTATTTAGATAATTCTCTTTATCATGTTTATTATTGTTGTTAAACACTTCATACATATTTTATAATATACATTATGTATATTGCAAACACTATATGTATCGAATCAAATAAAAATTGGAGACGATTTGCGATCTAAAATAGTGTTCCAGTTAAGTATGCTCCCACCGTATCACGTATCAACCAACGTATTGTACCGCAATTTTGTATCCGTACCATGTATCGGATTAACCCGCGAACTAGGTAACTATGAGCCAGTCTTTAAGACCCTAGGTCTCAACTGTTTGGATTAAGAGAAAGGGGGTGAAAGTGAAGGAAAATACGAAGAAAATTGAACCCACTTTCAGGGTGGTTCTGCTTCATTAACGAGAAAGAATCTCCTATTTTAACTGTTGTCTCCTCTCTCTTACCACACTGCTCTCTCCCCGTCAATGCTCGCTCTTTTCTTCTCCTTTTTTGGTTTTCTTCCTTATCTCTGATAATGGCTTTCCAACTTTGGCCATTGATCTTCTTGGGTTATATGGCATGAGTTGTTTTCCCTGTGACCCTTCGGGGTGGCCGAGTGGAGTTCGGGAGCGGCGGATGGGCTCGGTCCTTAAAGTTCTGAGTTCGAATCTCCCTTCAGTAGGACAGCTTTCCGTTTATTGTGGCAGGCTTCTAATAGTTCCTCCGGTCAGCCAGGGTTTACTTAGGTTCGTTTACCCTTCGTGACTTTTTACCAGCTAGGGTCATGAAACGTACCTCGTCCTGAGCGCACCCCTTACGGGGAAGCAGTTGCGGACTCTCACGTACCGGCAGTTGTTTTCCCTCTGTATTTGGTCCACCAAACAATACGACACAACATTGATCTCATCCGTTCTCCCTCTGTATTTGGTCCACCAAACAAGACGACACAACATTGATCTCATCCGTTCTGGAGTTCAAGCTGTCTTCTGCCATAAATTGATGGAACTCCCGTCATGATTTTAATCCAGCTAAAACCAGGGTCGGTTCTCAGGCTTTATCTTTCGTCAATTTTCTCAATCTCGCTGCCTGACCCCAGCTTTTTTTATTTTTTTTTGGGGTATTAAAAAAATGGGTCTAAATTTAAAAAAAAAATGGGTCTACCGATCTAAACTCATTTTTTTTAATTAAATTATAATTTTAGATAACAAATATTGAACAATTTATAAAAATAAGTAGTTTAGTATTAAAATAAAATTTTTTATTAAAAATTTTGGTGTAAAAATTTAATTTTTTATTATAATTATAAATAAAATATTATTTTAACATATTTTTTAACCTTTCGGCCCGGCTTGCTCAGTTCTAAACCCTACTAGAATAATTAAACTCGGTCAAAAAAAATTTTAAACTCAAAAAAGTGTGGCGGATTAAGCTTAAAATGTCCATCCAATACGTGAATAGAGTCGTAGTCAAAATATGTGTATTTTGATACAAAGTTTACCGTTTCCAACTCATCTATCAAAGGTTTGTTTGACGCGGTGGAAAATAACGGATAAAAATAAAAATGTAGTTTGAGGAAATTTTTGATGTTTGTGCACATATTTTTAATCGTATTTTTTGGAGATGAAAAGTAGAATTCTCATCTCGATAGATTAGATTTTTGTTTAGACGGTTTCAAAATTTGTATTAGTCATGGTTTTTTTTTGCATACGAAAACGGACTAAAAATGCTATTGCCGTCAGAACAATTTACGGAGACTTGCTTGGACGGAAATTGATAGTATCAAACTGTCGGAACGATTTACGGTGGTTCGTTTGAATGGAAGTTGGTCGTGTCAAACCGTCGAAACGATTTGGTGCGAATCGTTTAAATGGTATTAAACTATTACGCTTTATGTTTTATCCTTCAGTGCAAGCGTCTAAATGATTTTTATCCTCAGTGTAAGCATCCAAACGGTTTTTATAAGTTGTTGGCACGGCTTTGGAAAAATTAGTCACAGTGGGTGTCACCCGTAGCTTAGGAGTCCGTGGTCAGCAAATTTTGTTGCGCCAAATAGGCCCTAGTATAATTTTTTATTATTTAAAATATATTTTTTAAGGCTAATAATTATATTTTTTATTGATGTAAAATTCTAAATTCTGAACTATATTTACTAATCTTCCTATTAGTTATGTATGCAAAATTCTAAAAATTATATATAGCGATACAAATAATTTAATTAAACTAAAATATGTAAAATTTTAAATCCTTTATTTACTAATCTTCTTATTAGTTGTGTATGTAAAATTCTAAATATTATATATAGCAATACAATTAATTTAATTAAACTAAAATACGTAAAATTTTAAATTTATTTTTTTACTTTTTATTTTAAAATTTAATTCTGAATAATTTTTTTTTGGGTTGTGTTAGATATTTAGTATTTTTTATTCTATGTTTTTAAGGAATACGAGTTATTTTTTTATATGATATAAAGTATTTCTTTTTACATAATTTTATGTGTTACAAATCATATTTAATTGTTGAATTTGATTCAATTAATAATTTGGCATTTTTTTCCGAATTCCATTGGAAAAAAAAAATGGACTTTTTAAATCAATGATCAAACAACTTCAAGAAATAAGTCTTGATTTTCTTTTTGTTAATTTATATTAAAAAGATAACGTCATTAAAGCAAAACTTAACATATTATTACATAAATATAAAATTTAGCTATATATAAAATTCATGTAATTTAATCACACGGAGATATATTATGTTCTTTTCGCTTAAGTTATTCTTTAGTTGATGGATATCTTTTGGCTAATTAATTTTTTGAATTTTTTTTTAAATAATTCAATTTATCATTTGTATTTTAAACTTTTTTAAATTATAAAGAATAAAATTATCAAATTAACAAAAAGTTATTTTTTTTAAACACAGAAAAAGAGTTAATTTTTTCAACTGATTAAAAAGCTATTTTTTTATATATTTGAAAGGGAAAATGACGAACTTTTTAAGAGTTAATTTTTTAATATTTTATTAATTTGATATTTCTATCTTTTGTTTAAATAAATATTAAAATGTAGGAAAATAAATTTTAAAAAAGATTGAAAAACTAAGCAACTAAAAGTTGACTGTTTCCAAATACAGACGCTGAAAAAGCCTAGCATAAATATTGCTTCGATACATACTGCATTGCTATATACGGACACCTCGATTTTATCACCACGTCTGAAGTGCAGATAGTTCTATCGTTGAGAACATGCATTTCAAAAAATCAGTATTTCATTCAGAAATAAATCCCCGATCTTGGTGCCACGGTTCAATTTGGGGCCACTAATATTATTTAAATATTTACGATTATAAGTATTTACTAATTATTTAAATATTTTTTACCACTAATATTATTTAAGTATTTATAATTATAAGTATCCATAATTTATATTGTAATATATAGGGTTCATTTGGCGTATCAAATTTTAGTGAAAATCTCTGAAAATATCTGAAAACCTTTGAAAATCTCTATATATTTTTACACATTCTCGCCTCCTCAAAATTAAAAAAAAAAGTCGATAACTAGAATTCAATTAATCAAACAGCAAAAATTTTTTTACCATTTTCACCATGAACTTTCAAACTTTAAAAAAAAGTCGACAACTAGAATTCAGTTAATCAATAGCAAAAATTTTTTCACCATTCTCACTATGAACTCTCAAGCTACTGAATGACACTCACTTTAATTATTTTTTGTGGGTTCGTAAAAACCGTTTCGACGGATTTGCGTGGTCAACTTCTATCCAAACGGTTTCTGCAATTCGTTTGAACGAATTATAATGCAAAAAAGTTATGACCGCCTAAAATTTTGAATTTGTCCAAACGAAAATTCAATCCATCTGAACAAAAATCTTACTATTCATCTCCAAATACAAAAAATTTTTTCAAACTATATTTTATCTCATTTTTTCTCACTTTTTACTACTCCAAACTCACCCATAATAATGTGATAAAGATTGAAAGTTCCAAAACTTGAATATTAAAGTTCTGTTTGGAACACTAAATTTTATTGAAATTTTTTTTATTACATAAATTACAGAATTATAATTTTTATCAATTTTTATTAAACTTTTTACCCCATAAAACGCACCCTAAACTTAAGCACTTACAAAAATAGAGAACTACCGCATTCCCATGTTACTTTCTTTCTTTTTTTTTTTCTTTTCTCCTTTTTTCCATGGTGCGTGGTTTGAATTGTTGTGAACTATTGATAGTGGCCTATGGACAGTGCAAATCCGTTTCGCGGATTGTGCATTTTGGATTTTTGGCGTATTGAGTTGGTTTGAAATTTGAAGCTCCGATCTTGCAGTTGGTGCGCAAAAAAAAAAAAAATAATAATGAATAAAACAACCAATTATGGTTGAGCACGTGCTAATGACAAGAAAACGTAAATAGTAGACATCATGCGCGCACCATCTATACAACTCCCATACAAAATGGTTCCTTGTATGATTTGTAAGCTCGGAGACGAGCAAGAAATCTGCAAATTGCGATTGGGAGAAGAGAGAGAGATATAAGAGGGGGTTGGTGCAAGAAAGAGAGAGAGATTTGCAAATTGCGATTGGGAAGAGAGAGAGAGAGATAGAGAAAAAGAGATGAGGACGTTTGATCCTTAGTTTGTTTTCCTCCGATGAGAATGGAATCGGCACTGGCCCTTCGTGGTCGATTTCCCCATAACCAGTACAATCGTCACAAATTCTCTCTTGGACCCACTGATAACATATCTTTCTCTTATTCCTCATCATTTTATTAGCTAAATTTTTCAAAACCTAATGTATATTTTAATCGAACTGATGTTCGAATTGGATTGCAGATGTACAAGAGGTGAATTTATCATTTGTCCTAATTTCTTTCTAAATCTTCAATATATTGTTTTCTGCCCTTATTTTTTGATACTTAATGTGATCGAAGTCTGCCATATGATTTGAAATGTTAATTGAACCAAAACTCGTGCTCCTCTGCTCCTCCATGAGAGCTTATCAGAACAAATCCCAGAAAACTTTGATATAAACTTAGATAATGTGTACATCATACCTTATATATATTAAAAAAAAAAAAGAGAAACCTGCCTAAAATGAACTCTGAAACCACCATGATATTCTAAAAATACACTATACGCTGGGACAAGCTTCGCACTGAGCATTCTTGCATTCCCGCGATATCTTTATAACTCCCAATGACCTTAACATCGGCTAATCCAGCAAGCTTCAAGTTTTGGTACGCTATCTCTATATTTCCAACGGCTCCCGATGACTTGTTAGCGGGCTAAAAATCCTGTACCCTATCAAGTCTTGCTCTCTGTGCCCCCCATACCTTCTTGCTGCTCTTACAAAGCTATTTATTTGGAGCTTGAGTGAAATATTTATGAGTCACAACTCTAACACAATTATTATAGAAATAAAAGATAATTCATGCAATTCCATACATAACAATAGGTCTTAATATGAAATAAACCCGAATTATAGTATACCTTTTCTCAACAATTTTAGTATCTCAATTTAGAAAAATCTAAATTAAGACCAGTTGGTAAGGTTCATATGTTGGGAAAGTTGGTGTCCATTTTAGGTATGGTTTGGGATTTTTTTTTTTTTTTTTTTAAGCATGAGATAGGTTTTTAGCTTTTTTTGTTCATTTCACTTATTTGCTCTTCATGATTTGAGACATGCCTTGATATAGGAGGGTAATTTTAGTGATTTTCCAAAAAACTTGCTTCCTAAATGATATTTGAAGATATAAGATTAAAGCTTTTTCTAGCACGTACTTGGGACTTCTATTATGTTCTTCATTTATATCATTTGCAGTGTCAAAGGGAGTGATCGAGAAGAGTTCCATAAGAGATTGGTAGGGTGGAAAAGTATCTCTCTTAGGGGTCGAGATTCTTTCATCAAGAGAGTGCTTTGTTTAACTTACCTATAAATTTCCTGTATCTATTTATTGGCCCCGTATTAGTGGTTGGAATGCATTAACAACTCAAATTGAAATTTGTGTTGGGGAGGCATAGAGGAAGAGATTGGATTCAGAGGTCCATTTAGTTGGGTGGATTAGATAGTTAATGGTTGATAATTTTTTTACAATGCCTTTTTGGGCATATGTTTGTAAAGATATGCGTTAGGATGGGTTAAGTTTTGGAAAAAGGAAGTAGCACATTGGGATTTTTATGTGGTGAATGGACTATATAGGAGGGTTTCTAGTTCTCACGGCACTACTCTATGGAAAGGTATACATGTGGTGGTGTTAAATTAGTTTTGATTTTGTTTGAGTCAAGAAGGGGATAAGGTAAAGTCTTGGTGTCATAAATGGAATGAGGGGAAGCTAAGTTTGCAAGAAGCATTTTCTTATAGACCTTGGGAAGCATAATTTTTAATATTACCACCTGGGAGAAAAAAAGAATTAGTTACTTTGTCACTGAAAAAAGTTGTTTCTTCAATTGTAATGGGTGTATAAAAAGACAAGTAAACAAAGATTTGGGTATCAATGAGCATTTTATTAATCTAAAAATTTCATCTCTTGCAAGGTTAGAACCATCCTTAAAATTGGTTCAATTTCTTTTATGGTTTCTTTTAGTTTTCTGTCATTTTCTTACCAATAAAACAGTTAAGCTTTAGGGTCTTAACACATTTTCAACTATTTTTGCTTTGGTAGTGAGTGTAGTGACCCATGTCATATTATGTTTTATTGGTGAATAGTGTAGTATTTTGGAATTCCAATCTTATAAAGAACATTGAAGATTGGATGGAGGGTGAATTTTTGGATTTGCTTTAGTTGATTTAATGCAAAGAAGGTAGAAGGGGATGAGCATGCCTTAAGGTGGGAGCATTTCAAAATAGTAAAGCTTGAAGTGGGCTTGTATTTTTGGTGATGGACAGCTAGCCTAAGTATGTTTATAAATAAGATATTGGTTAATGGGGCTGAGACAAAAAAAAAAAAAAAAAAACTCACCTCTTAACATTCCTTCTAATTAGTTCTTTACCCTAAATCACTGCTTCCATTTCAACTTGGTATCAGAACCTTATCCTAGGCGCACAATTGCCAAAACCCTAAAAACCTTACATCAAGGTTCTGGAAGTGCAACTTAGGATCCACACTTGTCTTTATTGACCGACGATCTTATTCCCATTAATCGCTTCACCTGAGCAGTTTTCACGCACTATAGCACAATTAATACTTGGAATAGATTGGCATCAAGCGCAATGGCGCATGAAGCATCCACCTAGGATTTGGCTTCTTCCATCGTGGTCGCTAGCACCTATACATTCTATGGATGGTGGACCAGGACCCCAAACACAAACACAAGCCAATATAGATGATTCCATGACATTGTAGCTTTATCCACAGTAATGAATTCCCCTGGGGTTTGTTTTTTGGTTCTATGAGTATGCAAGTTGAAGAATAAGTGACTAGGTTTTGATGAATGATCACAAGAATAATTTCTCCTTCTTGTCTTTGATCTATTCTGTCTTCTAACGTTGATGTATATCTTCTCTTATAAATCAACTAGTTGTTGGGGAATAAATCTTCTTTGATTCCATCTTCATTTTTTTATTTGTAGGCTCTTGATTCCATCTTCATTGAATAGTATATAACTTTTTTTTTTAACCTATCTCATAATTCAAATTTGAATTCTTCTGAAAGATTTTTTTTTTCCAATCAAATTATATTTTTATACAAATATTATCTTTGACTTGGGTTGAGGTTTTGTCTCCTCAAATCCCAAAACCTTCAACTGGCTTCTCTCCATTTATATGTTGATTACTAATCATGGTTCTAATATTACTGTTGAGTGGGAGTACACTGCCCGGTAATTTTAACATTTTTGTTTATTGATTTCCACGGTTTCCATGTTAGAAATTACTATTCAACATTTTCTTAGCACTAGCTCATGCTGTTGACATTGCTATTCCATGTTTGCACACGCTGCCATGTTGTTTACACCTTTGATGTGTAGCTTTAGAAAATCCCATATTTCTTTCTAACCACTAAGGTCTAGTTCTAAAATCTGTTATATAAATTATGCACAAACCAATATATTCATTGAAATTCTTCGTCTAAGCTTTGTAATTATCAAAATCATTCTCACAATCAAGAATTTTTTTAGAATAGTTTATTGAGCTTAGATACCAAATTAAGAATTTTCTAACGATAGAAATAATTTAGTTTCTGTATTTTATGTTGTTTGGTTTCTTATTTTTGAATTAAGATTTCTATTTAAGCATTTTAAACATATAGATTCTGGCAACTTGATTATTAAGTAATTGAAATGTTATACTCTTTTTTCTATTATTTTGAGCAATTTTTATAATCCTAACAATAGTTTGGCTACTTACTGTGATTTCTATTTATTCCAAAAATTCATTATTTGTGCGAAGGTGTCGCCCCTTATCATCGCGCGTTGCGTCAATTTGATTAAACAAGGTATCTTCCTCACACCCTCATTTATCTTTTACATACCATTTTGCTGTTGAATTCTTATAGATGATTGAATAATAAAGTGAATTATAGGAGAGTAATTCAAGAAATAATTTTGCAGGCCACATTTGATGGATTGTTTTCTATGTTGTTATTTAGTCATTTTTGGATTGGTCAATCTGTAGGGATAAAACCATTCCTGATTTGATTATTGCTCACTCTCCTCTAAAGCATATAAAGGAATGCAATGTTAATTTTGCCCTCCCCATGTCCATACATCTTTGTTGCTTGAGTTGTCTGAATATTATGACTGGGGGGCTTTAACATTACAGGTTTGTATTTTCTACATATGAGTGATGAGTTGCCTGGACATCACAGGTTTGTATTTTCTTGAATATTATATATATATATATATATATATACAGACCTGGTCCGGTTTTTTTCTGGGTAAGATTTATTGTTGTGTCATTTATATTGAATTTTTAAGGCACTTTCTGTATGAAAGCTAATGAATAGGTAAAAATCTTTGGTCTTTGCAGGCGAGTTTATGAGCCCTGGTCATGGAACAAGAGCATTGCTAAAGCAGCTATGTTTGGGAATTAAATGTCAATCTGCTATGTTTCCATGTTACTCAATGATGAAAATGTGTCAGTGCGAATGGTGTTAGTTTTTACTTTTCCTTGGGCCATCAACAGAAGAATAGAAATTCATTGTTTGGGAGGTTATTGTTTTGAGTTTTAATTAGCTGGACATTATTAGAATTGGACAATATACCATATAAAGATATATGGGGGAGTACAATATAAATATATACGGGGGACTGGGGAGTACAATATACACTCCCAGAAGGTTTAAGTTTTGTAAGGGCCAATCAATTTTTGGCCTCTATGCCCATGGCCTACTTCCCCCCCCCCCCCTCCCTCTTTGGGCAATTGCCCTCGTAAAATTCGAATTTGTCACCATTATGTTACCGGTGACAAATTTAAAATTTTTATGGCCAAGGCATTGCCTAGCCCAAAAATTTTTGATCGTGCCACAGAGGCCCCTAGCTCATTGAGGCGCCGCATTTGCTTCATGGGCTTTTAACTAATGGCCATTGTCATGGCCGTTACAAGAAAATTTTAATTTGTAGGCACAGTTACCCAGGAAAACTGTGGGCTTTATACCTTGTAGTGGCCCAGTTTTGATCTTAATCTTTTAGATTTCAACCCTTTGACAATGCACCCAAACATATGATGGCTAGTCAATTTGAAATTACACTGACAGCCCATCAAAATTACCATGATCCAGAAAATGTGGCCATAGGCGGGATGAATGAATTTGAAGATTTGCCCACGAGCCTAACAATTAGTGGAACGTGCACCTGGGCAATTGCGGGTCCATATACCCCAAGACTAAGCAGTCCTCGTGTTGGTGAGTTGGAGCCCGTCAAATTATAAACTGCAAGCCCAGCAATAAGCCCAGTGCGGCCAATTAACCTGGAAAATAGCCCATTGAGGCCCATTAATTGAAACATAAGCCTGTGAAAACCCATTAATCTGAAAAATTGGCCCTGTTAAATCCCATTGGCCCATTAATAAGAAAAACAAGCCCAGTTATGGCCCACTGATCTAAAAAAAGCCAACTATGGGCCCCTTATCTGAAATAATTCCGATTAAGGCCCATTAATCTAGAAATGAGCCAGTTAAGGCCCATTAATCTAAAAAGCCCAACTGTGGGCCCCTCAGCTAAAAACCCAGTTAAGGCCCATTATTTTGGAAAATGAGCCCCAAGGCCCATTATCCAAAAATAAGCCCATTAATCTAAGAATAAGCCTAGTTGAGGCCCATTAACAAAAAGAGCCCAGTCTAAGCCCAACTAAAGGCCCATTAGTTTAAAATAAGCCCAGATATGGCCCATTAATTGGAAAATAAGCCCATAATGGCCAATTAATCTGGAAAATAATCCCGTCAATGCCATTAATCAGAAAAATAAGCCCAACTATGGCCTCATTAATTAAAAAGCTAGCCCAATTACGCCCAACTAGAGGCCCACTAATTGAAAATTAATCCTAGTTAACGTCATCATCAGGAAAACAAGCCCAATTATGGACCATTAATAAAAAAAAATGTCTGCCTTAATCAGAAAATTGACCCCGGTTACGAACCCATCAATCTGAAAAAATAGCCCGGTTATGAGCCCATTATCTGAAGATTGAGCAACCATTGGGCCGATCCAATGACATTACAAAATGCAAGCACATGTAGCTCCAAACAAATGGCACCAATGGGCCGAAGTGCCGTATTAAGCCAGATTTAGCTACTCAAAGGCACAATAACGCCTTTGAATCCCCAAAACCTTATTGATGGTCTCTCACTCAGGCCCCATAAACTTAGTTACAGGCCTAACAGTCCGCCTCTAATAGCACCGCTGGCCCAATTATAGGCCCAAGAACCAAATTTGTAGGCCTAAAGCACCATGTATATGCCACCATTTGGGCCACACAGGGATCTACACCTACGCCCAATTAGCCCAACATGTGCAAAATTAAAAATAATTGTCAAAACCAACAAGCCATTAGCCCAACGTGGCAAAAAGTCTTAATGCTACCCTAGGACCAAATGGAGCTTCTAGGCTGGCCAATTACCCCCAAACACCCTCAGGAAGCAGCAGTCAATTGCTGTTTGATAATCCATATATTGTTGTTTAATAACATTACATTTTCGGTGAAGCTGAATACACAAACTAACTAATCCATTTTTGTCACGTCATTTTTATGTGCTACTGCCCTAATGACTACATATTACTTATTAAAGAATCTCAAGGAAGATGCTAACATTGTTATAAAATGGATTCAAAAGTTCCAACCAGCTCATTTTGCTCAAAGACCATATCACAAGCCATGATTTGCAGACTTGTAGCCATCTTACCTCACAAGCAATTGCAGCATTTGTTGAATACTCAAGCCAGTAACAGTATCATGTTACCTGCAAATACGTTACCTTAAATCCAGACCGTGATTGGTGCACCTACCTAACAGAAGTCATCATCCCATCACGCTCAAAATATGATATCTCATATTCCACTCACAATACATTAATACCATATCCAAAAGCACTACAAATTATAAAACACAGTCCAAGCTAGAAGGAAATGTTCATTTAACACTAGAAAGTAAGTAAAAAACAACAACAGCTCTTAACTTAACGAATTTAATCATCCACAGGAATTGCTTATGTAGAAAAAGATCCTAAAGAACTCAAATCATTCTGCATAGTCTTGTACTCCACCGAAAATTTCTATTTCCTTTTACGATGACATTTTCACATTACCTGCAGTTTTTAGAGAAAAAAAAAAAAGTGGATTCAAGATATAACTAAGATCTACATATAAATGAATTAGCCTACTTTTCAGCAGCAAATACAACAATAAAAAAATAAACCTATTAAAAAAAAGAATTAGATTCAATTTTAATAATCATAAAACTATCAAAGACATCAACTGATATAATAATTAATATCCATTGGATAAAAAAATATAAAAACTAGAGGGGTAAAAAATGAGGTAATGCAAAGGGGTTTTTTGGAGGCCGGTCACTATTTATGCACTTATAAGGATTTAAGTCATACCCAAAAAATTTGTTTGTAAATAAGTCACACTTGCAACAAAAAGACAAAAAAGGACATCACGCGTTTTTCACCACATTTCAAAACTGCCAGTTTTATCCAAAAATAGTGTACACTTCACTCATAACTTCCGTGACTTTCCATCTTCTTTACAAAGCAAGAAAAACCGATTTTTGGAAACAAAATCAAAACTGTTTGGGAAAAACTTAATTTCGCGACTTTCCATCTTCTTTACAAAGTAAGAAAAATTGATTTTTGAAAACAAAATCAAAACTGTTTGGAAAAACCTAAAATGTTTGGAAAAACCTAATTCCGCGACTTTCCATCTTCTTTACAAAGTAAGCAAAATCGATTTTTGGAAACAAAATCAAAACTATTTGGGAAAAACCTAAATCGATCATCATTTCTAAGTATATTTATTATTTTTTTTATTTTGAAACAGTATCGGTACTGTTTTGAAGATATCTCAAAATACTAATCAATTCCATGGATTTCTCTTGCCCAAAACTTATCGTCTGCTTATAATTCATGGTGCTATTTTAAAAACAGTACCGGTATTGTTTTGAAGACAGTACCGGTACTGTTTTGAATCGGTACTGTTTTCATACTGCCTAAAAAACATCAATCGATACATAATACAAACCAACGATACGAGCCAACATCATCATATTTTTTGAAACAGTACCGGTACTGTTTTGAAGATAGCTCAAAACGCCAATCGACCCCATGGATTCCTCTTGCCCTTAAAACTCGTCATCTGCTTATAATTCATGGTGCTATTTTGAAAACAATACCGGTACCGATAAAATAGTACCGGTACTGTTTTGGATCGGTACTGTTTTCATATTGCCTAAAAAACATCAATCGATACATAACAAAAATCAACGATACGAGCCAACATCATCATATTTTTTGAAACAGTACCGGTACTGTTTTGAAGATAGCTCAAAAAGTCAATCGGCCCCATGGATTTCTCTTGCCCTTAAAACTCGTCATCCGCTTATAATTCATGGTGCTGTTTTGAAAACAGTACCGATAAAACAGTACCGGTACTGTGTTGAAAACAGTACCGATAAAACAGTACCGGTACTGTTTTGGACCGGTACTGTTTTCATATTACGTAAAAAACATCAATCGATATATAACACAAACCAACCATACGAGCCAACATCATCATATTTTTTGAAACAGTACCGGTACTGTTTTGAAGATAGCTCAAAACGTTAATCGGCCCAATAGATTTCTCTTGCCCTTAAAACTTGTCATCCGCTTATAATTCATGGTGCTGTTTTGAAAACAGTACCGATAAAACAATACAGGTACTGTGTTGAAAACAGTACCGATAAAATAGTACCGGTACTGTTTTGGACCGGTATTATTTTCATACTGCCTAAAAAACATCAATCGATACATAACATAAACTAACCATACGAGCCAACATCATCATATTTTTTGAAACAGCACCGGTACTGTTTTGAAAATAGCTCAAAACGCCAATCGGCAAAATCAATCCATGAAGAAGATAGGCCAAATAAGTTCTATCTTCTTAATATCTTCACGACTAGAACTGTAAATAATGAAACTGAAAATAAATAAAGAAGAAAAAATGGAAAAAGCGTGATTCTTGGTAAACATATCTTCACGTGATTTCCGGAATTCCTGGAAATAACTTGTGTAACTTTGTTATAGAAATAAAGGATATTATCGGTATATTAGAAACTATATTTAAAATAAACTCGTGGGACCCACTCAAAAGTGTGACTTAAATACAAAACTTTTCACATTAATGTGACTTAAAAGCAATACTTTTTTTTGGGTGTGACTAATAGTTTTAAAAGATTAAAAAGTATGACTTGGATACAATTTTTCGTAATGCAAATTGTGCAAGCCAAACACAAACACATTAATGGGCCAGCGCAGGGCCAAGTGCAAGCCATTAAACCAAAAAATAAAAAAACCTTGGGCTCAGCCATAGGGTTAAGCCCATGGAATTAAAAAAATGCAAGCACCGCTACAGGCACATTAATGGTTCAGCTAACTGCACCCATTAATTAAAAAATAAACTAGCCTTGGGCCTAAGCCCACAAATTTCAAAAATGTAAGCACAGTTATAGGCACATTAATGGGCCAGCTCTGGGCTAACAGTAAGCCAATAAACTAAAAAATAAACAAGCCGTGGGCCTAAGTGGGCGAAATTTCAAACTGTAAGCCCGTCTTAAGGCCCATGACAGGTTAAAAGTTTGGGCAACACTGGAAGAGAGCAAAGGATTCACAAGTCTAATGGGAGAAAGAATGGCTGCCGTCGAATTTCTGGGAAAGAAGAATGAATCCGATTCCCAAGAAACTACGTTCCCATCGGCAAAGGGCCTTCGCCTCACTAGCCTTGCCTTCGACATTCCCCTCCTTGCGATTAAGGTAACGACTTTGGGCATGATTAGATCTCATAGTGTGACAAGCGATGTATACAAGAGTCTGGAATTTTGTATGTAAAGTCTCCAAAGAATCAGTAGAATCCCAAAAGTTGCAATATACTGGTTCCTCTGTTAATAGCTACAGTATTGTAGAGACGAGCTGACTAGACTATTACGCAAACAAATGGGAATAGGGATAAATGTGTTCCCTCGCTATCGTCTTTTTTGGTTTCCTATTCCGGCTATTCTTTTAAATTTCATCCCGGAACTGGTGGCAATCTAATGAATTCGGGAAAGGAAGTGACCTCATGATAGTGGCAGCCAGGTTATCGACGATTCTACAATAGGCGGCTGCCGGAAAACCCAACTTAGCGAATCACTTCCAGGCTGACAAACAATCTATCTCGTGCCAGTGGCGCACGTTCAGAATAATTTCAATATATCCATGAGCCTTGAAATGAGTAAAATGGTCCGAGCCTGGCCCGCACTCAATCCACGAATAAGGAGAGAATACAGTAAGGTCAAATTGTGAGAAAACTTCGGCCTACACAGACCCAACCTCTTAACCCAGACAATTTTTATTTAATATGCCCAATTATTGGGCTCGAACAGCTTACTTGAAGGTGTTATTAGCCACTGAATTTTATATGCAATGATTATATGGCTAAAATGGCCCCATTCTATCCTCAACAAAATATATCCCCGCTACTAGAGCCTGCGCTTGGAAAATTCTACTTCAACTCACTTAAATCAGATCTACAAGCTATAACAGATATTATGCATCATGCTTGGTGAGTCTACTCAACTTCAACCCACTTAAAAACTCACTTAAATCAGATCAACAAGGTAAAACAGATATCATGCATCATGCATGGTGAGTCGTACAAACCAACACCGTACAGGCCTTGAGGTGAACTTCATTTTAAAAATGATGCAGCCATTTTACAATAAAATAAAATAAAACAAAAACTGAACCTCGTTATACAAGCTAGTGCTAAGTACTATTCTTAAGAACAAGCAAACAAGGCAAAAACTGGTTTGTATAGACAAAACTGTCACAAAATCCTATCATTCTGAATCTTCTGGGGTCGGAGAAAAGCCCGCAGCCGCTACTCATGGGTGCGCACTAGGTAAAGCCCGTCTCATGGCTCTAGCCGGTAAAGAACTACGAGAAGGTAAACCAATCTAGGTAAACCGTGACTGACTGACTCAGCCGCCATCATTCTGAATCTTCATTTATCAATCTGCCAACAAGAGAGAACAATTTCATGTGAAAACCCATTGAATAAAATTGTGTATAATTATTACACCATAACGTTTGTTTCCTCTCCCCCAAACGCTGTGCACCAAACTTCATTGTTAGGAGAACACAATTTCATCCACATGCATGAGAAACTTGGCCTCCTGAACATTAAGCTAATTACATCTAGACCTCTTAAACGTTTGAACTTTATACTTTGACCCCGTATTCGCAAATATTTGTAACACTTAAGTCCTTCCGTTAGTTTTCTTTGTTAACTACACCGTAAAATGACAAAAATACCCCTACTCCTTTAGTAACACTAAGTGGGTCTACGTGTACGCAAATGTTTATAACATTTAAGTCTTTTGGTCGTTCTATTAGTTTTCTCTGTAACCTGCACCGTAAAATGACGAAAATGCCCCTATCCCTTCAGTAACACTAAGCGAGTCTACGTGTATACAAATGTTTGTAACACTTAGGTCTTTTTGTTAGTTTCTCTATTAACTGTACCATAAAATGACAAAAATGTCCCTACCCTATTAATAACACTAAGGGAGTCGACGTATAATTAACCTAATATTCAGATGGTCTAGATGTAATTTATTCTTATTAAAATAATTTATTTTATTAAAAATATTTTATTTAGTTATATTAATTTTATTAAATCTAATAATAATTTATTATTAAATTAAGTTATAATGATGCATTTTATTGAAACTAATTATTATTAAAAATAAATATTTATAACATTAAATTAATTAATTTAAATATATTTTATTAAATTAATTAATCAAATTAAATTAATTACTGTAAATAAAATTATATCACCAAACATATTTATGTTTTTATTTATGTTTTAATAAAATTATATATTTATGTTTTAGAAATATCCAGTAAACACTTTTCAATTGGGTACGACTCAAAAACAATTGTTATACAAATTTTTATCTAAAAATTTATTCTTTTTAATTACATCATTCCTTAAATGTATTGACCTAATTCTTTAAACTATTTTTTCTTAAAAATCTATTCTCACTAATAAAAATGTTCCAAATTATTTTAATTACTTAATTACATATTTTTTCTCATTTTAATTTTATTTTTAATTATATGATTAAAGTTGTGTCAAATAAAAAATTAAATTAAATTAAAAAACTTTGCATTTAAAAAAATTTAAAATAATTAATTTTTTAATTTTTATTATTTAATTATTTTTAAATATATTTTTCTTTAATTAGACTCAATTTTAGTAGAGGACTTTTTTAAAAAAATAATTAATAAAACAAAAATATTGATATTTATCAATTCAATTTTTGATTTTTTTTATAGTTTTAATTTTTGTAATTTATAAAAATTATTTTGAACATGATAGGATAAAATTTAAAAATTATTAATTAATAAAAAATATTGATATTTATCAATTCATTTTTTTATTTTTATATGGTTTTAATTTTTGTAATTTATAACCATTATTTTGATCATGATAGGGTAAAAGTTAAAAATTACTAATTTTTTTTAAAAAAAACCTCCACTAAAATTTTATCTGATCGAAAAAAAAATATATCTAAAAATAATTAAATAATAAAAATTAAAAACATTAATTTTTTTAAATGCAAAATCTTTTTTAATTTAATTTAATTTTTTATTTGACACAGCTTTAATCATATAATTAAAAATAAAATTAAAATGAGAAAAAATATGTAATTAAGTAATTAAAATAATTTGAAATATTTTTATTAGTGAGAGTAAATTTTTAAGAAAAAATAGTTTAAAGGATTAGTTCAATACATTTAAGGATAGATGTAATTAAAAATAATAAATTTTTAGATAAAAAATATTTGTAGAACAATCATTTTTGAGTCATACCCAGTTAAAAAGGGTTTACTGGGTATTTTTTAAAACATAAATATATAATTTTAATAAAAGATAAATAAAAACATAAATATGTTTAGTGATATAATTTTATTTACAATAATTAATTTTATCTAAATAAACTATGTAATTTTATTAAAAAAATACAAAATTAATTGAATTCAATAAAATATATTTAAATTTTATTTGATTAATTAATTTAATAAAGTATATTTAAATTAATTTAATGTTATAATTATTTATTTTTAATAATAATTAGTTTTAATAAAATGTAAAATTATAACTTAATTTAATAATAAACTATTATCAGATTTAATAAAATTAATATAATTTAATAAAATATTTTAATAAAATAAATCATTTTAATAAGAATAAATTACACCTATACCCACTAAATATTAAGTTAATTACACATAGACCCCCTGAGTGCTGCTAACGAGACAAGGAAATTTTCATCATTTTACAACTCAATTAACGAAAAAAACTAACGGAAGAACCTAAATGTTATAAACATTTGAGAATAAGAGGTCTAAGTGTAAAGTTCAAATGTTCAAAGAGTCTATGTGTAATTAGTCTAATATTTAGGGGGTTTAAGTGTAATTTACCCTAAAATATACGAGAGATCCAATGGCTAACATGTTATTCTTCATTTCCTTTTTGATTCTTCACACGGGGAACTAGACTACTACTTGGTTGACTTGTATGTAGGGATGTCAACAGGGTGGGTATGACCTTTCCCATTCTCGTCCTCGTCCCCGTTTCAGGGAAAAAAATTTTTCCCATACCCGTCCCCACGAAGTAATAAATTCCCCGTCCCCGTCCTTATTTACCCACCAAGTATACTAACTATTACAAATTATATATTTTATGTATAAAATAAATATTTAAAATTATTATAAATATTATATATATTAAATAAAAATTAAAAATATATATATAAATCTTTAACTTTGACTTGTGCACTTAATCAAAGAGGAAGAGACATTTATTTATAACCTCACAAAGCCTCTACTTCTTTGTGAGTTGTGAGAAACCGATGTGGGACTTCTAAAGGGGCCACCACACCAACAAAATTAACAAATAAATATTTAAACGGGTACGGGGTGAAGTGGGGACTATCGTACCCGTCCCTGTACCCGTTCGAGTAACATTTCAAATCTTTATACCTGTCCCCGTTCTCGTCCGCGCTATTAACATCCCTATGTCCTCCCCAAACGGGACGGGTGAAGCGGGTATCTACCGAATACGGGTATATTTGACATCACTACTTGTATGAGAACAATTCCAACAAAGGTGGCTTACAATTCGAGTTCAATTGTCTGCCGCAATGCAGGTTTGTGATTAGATTTGCAAGTTATTATCTTATTCACATCCCACCAAAAGGAACATATATAAAGACAATGGCATAAGAAGTGTCGTCCCAGTATCGGGTTTAGGCAAGGGCTGAGCCAAGATCATTCTATATAAATGGGGACCAAAATCTTAGGGAACATATTAGGTAATTGTTTCTTTTCCCCAAATCAAGAGCAAGCGTATTAGAAAGTTTTGGATTGAAAAGCGAGGACAGCGTCAAGGCTTCCAGTCTTAGCCCAGGTTCGTCCCCGGATTTATACGGCCGGTCTTTCCCTTTTCAACAGACAATGTCTTGAATTTCAATTTTTCACATGTGGCAACTCTTAGTTGTGCTTGTGTGAAGTAATATTTGTGTACTTACCATTTATGGAGAGGCAAGAAGTTACCACTGGCATTCATGATAGTTACCTTTTCTTTCTTTGAGGTTCAGATCTACTTCCCGGCAATAAAGTAAGCTATCTTTAAAATACTTCTACTGGCAACACCAAATATAGTATGCCATAAAGGCCTAGATTAAGCTTTAGTCCCAAAATCACACAACCCCCCGCCGCCCCCCCCCCCCCAAAAAAAAAAAAAAACAAAAAGAAGAAGAAACACACACACACACACACACTCACATACAATGATGAGATGCAAATACCTATCCTACTCTGGCACACACAATGATGAGATTTATTATCTTTTACTATCATAAAAAGAATAACAAACCTCTGGAGGGTTCAACGTCATGAAGCCCTTCTTGAATACCAATAATTTGATGATCCTGAAAAACAAATATAGTCTCCCATAAGAAAGGAAGTATGTTAATTTTGAGATATACATTCCCAGTAAGAGGCAAATGCGAGAGCATAAATATAGTAAATTGATGAAATAAATAATTTGTAGTCTATGACAATACAAGCTTAAAATGAATTTAATAAAAGTAACTAAGGGTGAAAATGAACCGAGCCCTTTGTGAGCTACTCGAGCTCGGCTCGAAAAAAACTTAGCTCGAGCTCGATTCGTGAGTTAAACGAGCTCAAACCGAGTTTGATTTTTGGCTCGTTTTGGATTCGAGCTCGAACTCGAACCTGGAAAAGCTCGGCTCGAAAACTCGCGAGCAGGCTCGGTTAGAATAATATTTTTATATTTTTAATAATATTTTTATATTTTTAATAATATTTTTATATTTTTAATAATATTTTTATTATATTTTTTAAATATCTTATATTTTAAATCAAAATGACGTCGTTTTGGTTTAATCGAGCTATTTACGAGCTTAATCGAGTCTAAATTCTTCTTTATCGAGCCGAGCTCGAGCCTATATAAAAGCTTGAATCGAGCTCGAGCTCGGAAAAAGCTCGAGCCGAGCTCAAGCATGTTAAAGCTCGACTCGGCTCGGCTCGGCTCGGCTCGGCTTGTCTCCACTCCTAAAAGCAACACATGAAAGATACACAATTTTCCAATTCAACAAAGCTAAATGATAATAAGATTTTGAGAGTAGATGATTTCCTTAACTTATATTGCAAACATGACTTTGCATAAGCCAATTAGAGAGGCGAGATCCAAGCAGGCCACCATCAAGAAATTGGATCCATGCTTGAAATTTTTTTCTGAATAAATGTTTCATAAAAGTGCTAATTCTAGGAAATTCTCCCTTAGATTAGCAAAACATAATGCTTTTGAGTGGAGTGTATAAAAATAAAACAAGTTCACCATCTGGACAAAAGATAATGGACCTTTAGGGTACATCATAACTTTTGTCCATAATATAATAGGACAGTTTAAACCAAATGGGGAACAAAAGAAAATGAAACTTTACAATTCGTGTCATTCAGGTTCAACACAACAAATATTGAGAACCAAGATTTTGATATCATTAGGGCATATTTAGACATTGGTAGAAAATTTAGGGATGATACAACTGATCTGAGTACAAAACACACTTTAAACACTTAAAAAGACAAATAAATCTGTAGAAACATGCAATCATGAATTCGAAGAAGGGTAACCAAACAAATAACGTACCACAGCTCTCTGATATCAAGCAAGGTCTGAAGTTATCCAAATTATTGATCAAAAGAACCACTAGGTAAAAATTTAAAGTTATCAAGCTTTCATTCTTTTCAATAGCAAATAAAAAAACTAGAAGGTTACGGAGGCAATAGATTCGTTATGTTGTGAACAACAATGTTGCATGCACCTGTCATCATTACCCATATACAAGCTATTATCATCTACAAACTCTTAAAACAATAAAAACATTTAATCTAGCTGAATAAAAATGTTAATAATCACTGCATTCAAGATGAACAAAGTTTTGCATGTTCACAAGCACAACATTGTTGTGTGATTGTGCACGTGACTATTGCCATGTTTGTGTTTGAAAGTAGAGTTGCATACACCAAAAGCAACTAATGCTAAGGATCAACTCATAAGGGCAAGGACATCACAAACCAAATCACAAATCGCCATTTGATTGTGCCAAAATGCTAATAGTTGTAGTAATAGTCTTCCTGCAAAAAATCCAACAATATTAGTACATGTACAATGAATAAACTAAAAATAATTTATTTATTTAATTTAGTAAGTAATTGAAAATAAAATTGTTGTATTTAGAGGTACAGCTCGAAAGCTTAGTTTGTTACAAGAAAATGGAATGGTAATGAGAGTGAGAATGGAATGGGGATGGGAACTCCATTCCATTGTTTGGTTGCCAACATGAAAATAATGGGAATGAAATAGGGTTTCCGATTTCCATAATTTGGTTGCATATTTAAATAAAATGTAATAAAATGAAGCTCGATAAAAAAATTACTAGCACCAATTTTTTTAAAGACTATAAAAATACATTTTTTTAACATCAATTCCTTTTATTATCTAACTATAAAAATAATTTTTTTTTAACATCAATTTCTTTTATCATCTAACTTGCGTAAATAAAAAAATTAATTCATTTCATCTTATGTTTTTTTTTACAAACCTTGACCATTTTTCACTCATTTTCTTCACCAGAGAGGGAGAAAGAAGAGCTAAGACAAAGAGAGCAATTCTAAAGGAATGGTCATTCCCTCCTTTAAACGAAAAAACAAAAATTTGGGAATGGAATGGAATAACTATTCCAAGGGAATGGCTATTCCCATTTTAAACAGTGTACCAAACAAGGTAACAGAATGAAAGTGTGAGGATTAACCAATGTATTCTCTTGTATCAAACTACGCTAAAATTTACCTGTTCTAGATCTTTTAAAGCTTGAAAATTTTGGAGAAGCAAAAGTTGTTTTATTTGTTTCTTCTAGGGTTATAGGACTACCGTAAATAAAATAAGGAAAAACAATTTAACTGAATCAAAAACCAATAAGCAACACAAATGACAGTAAGCATGGATAAATCAACAAATTGCCAATAAAACTTCTATGCCATCTAAAGCTAAAGAGATGGTGATAGCTCTAGCTTCATAGACAAATTAACAATTTTAGGTTTTTCTGAGTCATAGAAAATTCCAAGTTTGTTCTTTATCTTGACAAAAACAAAATTTCATCCAATGAGGACAGACCAATTGCAAGACAATTAAATTCCTAATTCAACTTCATGTTCGAAGAAGTGCTAACCCTAAAATGTCGAGATCAGTTTGACTATTGAGATTGATAATCAAAATGTACAATGAAATACACAATCCAAAATTATGAAACAAAAATAAAAGGAAAATACAAGTAAGCATAATAGCATATGATTAACACGACCAAAATCCAAAAAGAAAAAGAAATTCGCATTTGTTGCCAACAAATTTTTAGATGTACGTTTAATAATAAACCTAGAGCAATCTGAAGCAACTTCATGTCAAGAAAATTAATGAGAAATTACAACTGCTATGAGATCCTATGAAGCACAGAAATTCCAAAGAATAAGGCCAAAAATTCAAAACCATATCGTAGCTTATTTTCGTTTGGGCACACAATAGATTTGCTCGCATCACAACACACATTAACGTCGTCTCGATTAAATAAAACCCCAAACAAATAAGAAGTCTTACTCTCGAGAGGTCAATCAGCAAGCCTCTTCCCTTGGAAGTCCTTTTCGGCCGTAATCAACCACCAATCTTGCAAACAAACCTTCTCCCCCCCCCCCAAAAAAAAGCAGAATTTAAGCCGAATAAACATTTCCGACGCAGAGAGGGTTTCGATTCGAAAGTTCTGGAGGAAGCGACTTGCTGTCTTCTGAAAATAAGATGTCGAACAATGGCGTCGGTGCTGTCGATCGATTGAGAAGCGGAGAACATGGCCGTGAGAGAAAGAGAGAGCACCGTGCAGTGGAGTTGAGGTTTGCCTCGGGGTTTTTATTTATTTATTTATTTATTTTTATGCCGAGAGTGCATCAGACGATTCAGGCGCTAAAGCGCGGGAAAATGAAGATACTCTAGAAATATGCATAATTAAAAGGGGAGGCAGCATTGATAAAAGATAAAGAGAGTTAGGATTTTATTCCCACGGTTCACGTGCATTTATACTATTTTAATTAAAAAATTTAAATATATCTAAATTATTAAACTTTATTCTAATAATTTTAATTACAAATTACGGATTGATTAACGTAACAAAGTTATGTCAATCTCAAATTCTCATTTGGAAGCCCTTAAAAGAAACATCCTTTTTTATTTTTTTATTTTTTATAAAAACTCTATTTGAAGTAATAAAAAATTTTAAAAAATTATAAAAAAATACTAAAAAATTTTAAAAATTATTCATTTTTTATCTCATTGTACGAATTACGAACACAACTTATCTTACTTTATCTCATTTTATCTCACTTTTTGTCACTCCAAACACACTCAAAATTATCCAATTGCATCATTGTGTTATCCCTCAAATCATGAACGATTGTTATGTCAAATAAAAAAAAATTAAAAAATCAGCAAATGTCAAACATAAGAAAAAAATCTAACTTCTTAGGCCCCGTTTGGCACAGTTTTTATTTTCAATTTTTGTTTTTATTTTTTTTAAAATTAAAAATGAGAACTCGTTTGGTACATTTATTTCAATTTTTAGTTTTCAAAAATAAAAAATTTTCAAAAATTATAAAAATATAAAAAAAATTTTCTGAAGTTTTTATTTTCAATTCTCGTTTTCTTCTACAACCACTATCAGTCAAAACTGTATTCCACCATCAATCACTACCGCTCGACCATAACCACTACCGTTGTCACCACCGTCGCCTATCTCCGATCATTGCCAATCATAGTCACTCACCTCCGGTTTGATAATAAAATTATACTTGCCAATAGTATTTTTTTATTTTTATTTAATATAAAAATATATTAAATATAATTTAATTAATAATTAATTTAATATATTAAATTATATGTTAAAAATGTAATATAATTAATAATTAATTAAATTAAATTAATTATAATTAAATTTAAGTGATTAAGGTAATATAAAAATATTTTATTAAATTATATATAATAAATACCTTAATTAAATTATATAATTAAAATATAACTTAATTAAATTAAATATATTTTGTTAAATTATTTTTTCAAAAATAATATAATAAATTATGTTTTATATATTTTATTGGGATTAAATTATTTTTAACAAATAATATAATTAAAATAATTAAATTTAATTAATTTAACTAATTAGCAACTATAATATCAACTAACAACCATTGTTATTAAAAGCGTTTTCCAGTTTTTTTTCTTCTATGAAAATAAAAATAAAAAATAAAAAACTGTACACAAAAACTAAATATAAAAACTAAACATAGAAACTGAAATTTGATAACTTTAGCAAACGGGCCTTAACTTTTTAGTTAACGAAATAAACCTGGGAATTTCTGCTTCTTCAGAGTTTCCCTCTCCAAATGCATCCTGCAAGTCCAATTGTAGGATCTAGCGTAAAATTTCTACAATGCTTTGCTGTTAGTACTGTGTATCAGCTTCCCAAACTAGATTAACCTACTAAAACAAACAATAGCAATTGGCTTTTAATGAGCTTACCAGAGTGGTGCACCATACCAGCGGAGCTTATAGCCTGGCCGTTGCTTGAGGCCTTTTTTGGACAGAGACATCAAATAAGTACAAACAGCAGATCTTCTTTCTCATTGATAAAATCACCAAAAGTTCACAAAATCAACTCTCTCTCTCTCTCTCTCCCCCCCCCCCCAACACAAGAAATTTCCACCGGTAAAAAAACACATAACATGGTTGAATAGTGTATTACTAGCCTCAACTCCAAAAACTGGGTGGCATTAACCCCATATCTATATTACATGTCACTGATGTCAATACTACCAGCAGATCATTGTACAACAAGACTGACTAATTCAAAAAATTTAACAAGTATGGTGTTCCAAAGAAGCTCCATCATTGCCTATGAAAATGTTTTCTGCTAAAATAAGATTCACCCTGCTTCCTATACCTCTTCTGTATAATTCGGAAAGTGAAGGAAAAAACTCCAATGGCCGCCATGGCATAAAACGCTCTGTAAGGAGCCAAGGCCAATCCAGAAAAATAGCAAAAATATCCAGCAAGCAGGTACGCGAAGTTCAGTTTTACTTCCCAGCAAGGGGTTCCCAACAAGGGAAACAAGAAATTAAATTCAGGCTTAGAATCACAGATGCCATGGAGGATGACACCAATACAAAGAGCAGAATCAACAAACCATGGAAAGCTTTGACCCATACCCATTCTCTGCAAGCACAATAACCCAATACAAATAACTAAGCAGATGCTAAATATGTAGTATAATACCTGCAAAGTTTAAAAAGACAAGGCAAAAGTGGAACCAAGTCGATTGACTTTTTATCCTTAAATTTTGAACATAAACTAACAAAATGATAAGAAGATTGGATTTGTGCAAGCAAGTTCATTTCAAGTGCATGATGTCTGGCACCGAAAATTAGCACTGGCAATTGTATTGTGTTCGGGTTCATAATGTGGCAATCATTCGTGTTCGACTTCATAATGTGTCAATTCATGTCTATTTGCATTTATACTCCAATATTTATAAAATTTAATGAGCATGTTAAATAATTGATTTACTTCAAAATTAAGAAAAATCGTATCACTGTCAAATTAACGTATTCATGCCGTGTCGGATTCATGTTTTTTTCTAAGTAACATCACTTTAATGTTGACGGTCTATGTGCCATGTTCGAGTGTCTATTATTGCCACATCTACCTAAAATTCAATAAAAAATGACCGTTGGGAAAGTGGAATACATGCAATAATGCTATAAATTATTCTTCAGTTGACTTAATTCAACAAGAAAATGAGATTCTATTTAAAACATTCCAGATGACATTGTATAGGACCTATAGGTTCCTAAAGAAAGCCAATATATTACAATTATAGATCTCTTTAAAAGACATATTCAGGAATCATGAGGATGCAAATATTGCAGAACTTGCATTATAAATGAGGAATGAGTACATATAATCCATACCTGTGACCAAGCTACAAGTGAGGGGACAAACATGAATGCTGCAAAAAGGTGCAAGATAAGCAAGCCATGCCGGTGGTGGAACAACTCTAATTGGGTGTCACCAAAGCTTCTTGTAGAGTCCGGGCTGCTCAAACAACCATCATCCAATTGGGAATGCTGGTTGTATCCATCACCGTGTCCATAGGTGAATTGCTTAGACCTGTTGTTGCCTATATTTCTGGAGTCAAATGACTCCTTATTTCGGGCATGGCTGCGAAAGGAAGCTGTCAAAAAACTGTTACAGAAATAAGTAGTGGCTTTCGGAATTGCCAGAATCACCATGACATTAGTATCACACTAACAAGCCATTGAAAATTAATGGTCACCGATGAAAATTTAGAAATTGAAAATAATATGAAATAAATAATAATTATTTTTTATTTCAGATGCAAAAAGACAACTTAAAATCTACGAAGTGTGTTTGGAAATTGGATCTGTAGAGGTAAAAAGTAAGAAAGCAAAATGAATAGAAAGCCACTAAATTTATTTTATTTTATTTTTTGGTTTGTTGAGAAAAATAAGAAGAAAATAAATAGATGTGTCAAAAAAATTTAATTTTTTATTTGATTAATCATAAATTATGAGTATATAAAAGTAATTTCATTTCACTTCCATTTTCCCTTCCTTTCACAAACCCTTGATCCAAACATGGCATTAACAAACATTTGCGTATGTCAAAGAAAGCGTGAACACATCCAGTGAGTTGAGACTCAAACCAACACAAAACGCATCTAGGGTGTTCAATTCTCCAATAGTGGGATATTCAAGGATTATAGAATCTACCAATCACACACCCTAGAAAGGCAACATACACATCGCACGTAAAGACTTTTCCTAATTAAAATTATTGATGCGGCAGTGAAATCTTATCATCATTGTAGCACTTATGTCCCATCCACTGGTTAACTGAAAAAGGGGGAAACTTCAGAAAGTTCCTGTAAATTTGTTGAATTTTGCCTTCTACTTTTCATTATTGAGATGTCCTTTCCTCCAACACCCTTCCTCCCCACCCCCCAAAAAAAAATAATAATAATAACAATAATAATAATGAATGAATGAATAAACAATAAATAATAATGATGTATATGAATAAAGTTCTCAACCTCACAGTGGCAAAACATCCATTGCCGGGGGCAATCTTCCACACAAATCACTAAAATTGATGAGTTTAATTGGTTTTATTTATTTATTTATTTATAATTCATGGTGTCCGGGCCAGTTTGTGCACATCTTGACCACTCCTTGAGGCTCAAAAGTTAACGACCGGATAAACTTCAACTGTATCTCATTTTTATGTGGCATATGAATAAAGAGACATGCACACAGAAGCATGGACATGCAATATTAGTGAAAGGAAATTTTATTGATAAGAGCAATACCTGGTCAGTGCAGTGTGACAGCTCAATGCATGAGATAAGAGCAATATAAGCAGACCCAGAGCTGCGTGAACAAAGCACACCAAGCTAATGGCAACCACTGCGGCAACAATTAATGGGTTTGCTCTTAAAACCCTCACCACCTGGTCCATGAACAAGTTAGATCAAATTGTCAACCTTGCGAAAAAATAGAGAGAGAGAGAGAGAGGGAGGGAGATAAACAGAGAAAGATAAGTGAAAGAAAGGGGGAGACAGAAACGGGTTGCAAAGGAGTCAAAAGAATCAACATACAGCTACTAATTGGACTACTTTGTTATAGATAGGAAGTTACCTTAAATGACAAAAAACCAGAAGAAAGATTAACGAACCAATGAAAGAACACAAAACAAAAGTTTCCTTCCAACAATTGCCATCTGTTAACATAATGAGTCTGATATTAGCTGACAAGTACTTCAATATTCTTACAATCCAAACTAATTAAACATTAACCATAAAACTAAATAAGATGGCTCAAGTCAAATCTATATTCAATTCAGCCCACTATCAACATTCTATCAAAATAACAGTAGCCCCAAAGAGTCCCTCAGGTGGCCACCAATAAGAAAGCTTGCAAACAAAAAACCACACAATATGTAGTGACAAACGTTTACAATTTCCTAAACACACTATTCATCAACAAGGATTTCAGGTTACTGGTTAACATCATGGTTGATAAGATCTTCGTCCAGACCCTACAATTACACGATCCATTCACGTAAAATTGATCTGACGCTAGAATCTTATGATCCAATTGCATAAAATTAATTTGGGTGGTGCATAATATCCTTGGTTGGTGGTTAGATTCTCGATTTGGATCTTGATACCACCCGATCCAACAACAAACAAACTCTAATATAAACTAAGACTTTCGGGTATTACAACGGACATTTCCCTTCAGACCAAAAAATCCTTTTTTATTTATGACACAAGGCCTCTATATATTGTTTTAGGTTTCCAAAGTGGATATACTTTAACCAAACAATAGTTGCTACTTGCTACATCACCAAGTCCTTTCACTCCACTTGGATAGTTGGTGAGAAATATACCACCTTGACCGCGAAAAAGCCAAGGAAGATAAATAGCTTTGAGGCAAAAGATGTGAACTGACCTCATTAAACTGCATATGCTTGGATCAAATAGTTGTACATAGCATAGGAGTTAACATGATTAGTGCATTGCATCTGACAGGTTTAATAGGAAAATTCATATCATTCAAAACTAGATTTTGTAGCTAGAAGCATTTTTACAGCTCTACATTTGTTTGGTGTCAAACATCCAGATTTCTAAATTACTTGGTTAAGACTTCCGCTATATGATTTTTGGAATTAGTTGATATTGAAAGCAACAGTTCAGACTTAGGAAAGAAGAGAGAGAGAGAGAGAGAGAGAGAGAGAGAGTGAGAGGGAGAGGGAAGGAAAACCAGAAAGCAAAGTCACACACATCATATTTCAATTGTTGAGAAGATCAAGAAAAAAAAAAAAAAAATTTCATGTTTCAAAAACAAGCTAGGAATTAGTAAAGTAGTTTGAAACATTCCATAAGATGCATAAAGTTCTATTTCATCAATTTTTTTTTTTTTTTGGTAATCATCAATTTTTTTCTCAACAGATTTATACAGTTTTTAACCATTTCCAATGTCTCGTCATAGATAGATAGAGAGAGAGAGAGAGAGAGAGAGAGAGAGAGAGAGAGCACTAACCTTGTTTTAATGAAAGCATGTACAGTTGCAGCCACATAGAAGAGCAATTGAGAGATCAATGTCAAAAGGATTATGGATCCATTTGCAAATAAATAGCACATTATTGATACAATGATGAAGCTTACAAATGGAGGAAATGGTTGGGATGTTAGAAAGGAAAGGAATGAGGCAACAAAAAGGGGTGCAATGGCTAAGAACAAAAATGGCAATGGCATTCTCAAATTGGATTCAACAGCTGACAACATTGAAGGTATAGGTAGCTCAAGCTCCCATGCATGTGCTTGCCGCATTAAGGCAAAAAAGATAACAGCAATGGAGAAACCAATAATCTGCATAAATCAATGCCATAAAATCATTAATAAAAATTGATAAGCTAAACACTTATTGCATCTTATCCAGGGAAATCAAGAAAATTCCACAACATTAGGACAAGCTAACAATCGAGAAGGATTCATATGCATATAACAACACTACTCAGTAACATGTACGCTGACCTAACTAACAGCCATAAAGAAGAATGTTTTTATAAAAATGCACAAACCAGACTATATAACACGTGTTTCAGTCTACGTCAGATTGTACATGTGCAGAAAAAAGCACCACATATCAATTTTGAGAGCTGTGCAACTATTGAGTTTGGGGCAGTTTATTAAGTGTAATTTACATTCGGAAACATCAGTTAAACTATCAATTCAGCTACCAATTGCAGGAAGCTAGAGGGAGCACAGACATGGAGGCCGACTATAAGGATGTGCCACGTGAACATGGATGGGATGTAACAGAATTCAACATCAATTGTTTCTGACAGTCACTCCATATGAAAAGAGAAGAGAAAATTATTAAAAGTTCCATAACATGCACATTTTTTTCGGACAGTTTAAATAACCCATTTCTATAATCAGTAACAATATTTACAACCTTAAAAACGTTATATTTTCATGTTTATAATTTCTTAAGAGAAGTTTCCTGATTATCAGGTGAGTTGCTATGGAAGTACTTTATTTCACAGATCATACAATTAAAAATGGAAAAAAAAAAAAAAAAGAAAAAACATTCTAGGTATCTTATTATTGCGCTTCATTGGAAAGACCAAAGAAGTAAGCTGGCATGAAGCAAGAGTTAAAACAATCATCACATCTCATTCCTTTTGAAATTTTTTCAACAACATTATGTGTTACAACAGTGAAACTCGATGCAATAGATGAAAAGTATGTTAGAACCAGAGTGTCAAATGCATCCAGTAAGGAAAAATACAGGAAAAAGAAAAAAAAAAAGTCAATTATAATTTTGTCCCTCCAACTTTACTTGGAATTTTAAAGTCATCCTTAAAACTTTATTTTTTCTATTTAAGCTTTAATACAGCAAAGAAAACGTAAATAATCATTTTGTCCATCCACCTTTACTTAGAATTTTAAAGTCATCCCCAAACCTTAATTTTTTCTATGTAAGCCTTCTAATTTTACTTAAAATTTTAATGTCATCCTTGAGATTTTATTTTTTATATTATAGGTTAATATTATCTAACACATAACCAATATAAAAAATTTATTAATGCACATTTAGACAAAATATACCATAATTGAATTGTACGTATTTCTTCCCAATCTACCTAGAAATAAACACATTTAATGCATACAAAAACTGTTTTATATAAACGTAAAACAACAATAAAAGTCACCTAAATAAATTTAAATAGAGCAAGTATTTACATTCATTGTCGGTTAGGAATAATTTTATTCACAAACATACATATAAAGATATAGATATGAGGGGAAAAAAAAAGTTATTTGTATCGCTCTTATACAAGATATGCATTTAAAAAAAAAAAGTTATTTGTAAATTGTTTCTATATTTTTTTATACAATGACATAATAAGTGTGTGAAATCTAATAGTTGGAATTACACATTGATAACTATGTCAAGCTATTTAATTTATTTTATCTGAATTAAAATTTTCAAACATTATTAGAATAGTTAGGAATTAATTTTTCTAGTCACAACTAAGATGTGGATTGCACAGACTTATTATTGAAAGTTGGAGGGCTTGAATAGAAGAAATAAAAGCTCAAGAATGATTTGAAATATTAAGTTGGACGGCTTAAATAGAAAAAATAATAGTCCAAGGACGACATTGAAATTTTAAGTAAAGTTGAAGGGACAAAATAATTATTCACCCCCCCCCCCAAAAAAAAATATTGTGACCAAACTGGGGCTGTCAAAATTTTTCACCTCTGAACAGTACAAAAGCATAAATCTTCTGGCAGCAGCAGTGAAAGAGACAGCCACGCTCGCTTTATATGAACAATGTGGATCCACCTGCAGATGATGAAGAAATCAAAATCATAAATATTTTAAAATTGGAGGAATAAAGCCATGAATGGTACTAGTCCAACATTGTATTGTTGTCATGTGACCAAAAAAGGTTGTTACTAAAAATTCGACAACAATACCAGCAACAAAACAGTAGTCTTCTCAGACCCCTGACTCAAACCCCAAAGTGCTGGTGAGGAATCCACCGAAACTGTCTCGGAATACAGATTTGGAAACACGTGAAGACCTGATGAAGTATCCCAAGCAAGTGCTACAGGTGGGAAACAGCGCAATTTGCAAATTCCTGCATTACCAGGAAACAATTGGAACTAGCATAAAAAACAAAAAAGCAAAGAACAAAGAACCTGAACAAAAGAAATAAAAAATGTGATTGTAAGGAAATCCAAAGACCTAGTTGTTAAACTTTAACAAAAAGAAAAACTGATACCCCAAATGTCCAAAATTAAATCAGACAAAAACAATCATTTCCACATTCAACGTATAAGGAGATATGAACCTTCAATTAGTTTTCTAGATTCTAGACTTCTCCTTCTGAGTCTAATCCCATCTTTCAAGAAACTGGAATCAACTGACAGACTTACTGGAATGCCGATGTTAGTTTATACAAGAGGAATGCGTCCAAATATATAATTGGACATCTATACAAACATATTTAACAATTCAATTTTACCACATAATTATACATAAAACTTATGTTGCATAAAACAATCCAATTACACCATGTAAATATCATATTATCCTAAATAAAATAATTATATTAAACATATATAAATATCATCCCATGTCTCTATATCCTTAAATGAGACAATAGATGGAACCAACTCTAATACACGCACCCCTACCCATGTCTATGTAACAAAAAAATAAAGAAAGAAAGCCTTACCGCGATTTTCCACATCTCCAGCCTCTTCAACAGGGAGTGCAGATCTTTTGATTCCACATCCTGTAGTCTTCAGAGAGAGTTTAATAGGCAAAAGACCTAAGCTAACGGTGAATGACATGTTGAAAGCAAGAGGATGATCCTCCTTTAATATCACATCCTGTGCAGCATTTAAGTGATTAAGCAGTCAGTAGATGAGTGTAACTGTAGAGTTAGCTTAAAGCACAAGCCTTTGAACTTTATGATTAACAGAAAGCAAATTAGCTGTTTTATGGAAGTGCTGACCTTTGGAGAATAAGTTGAGAGAAGCAACGACTGAGGAGAGAGCTCTAAATCCCCTTCTTCTTGATTAAAGAATTGTCCAACTGCCATAGAAGCAGCAGGTGGAGGTCTGCCAGAAACAGTCTGAGAACCAGAAAGTGACAAGGCACACATTGTCAACTTAAAAATCTTTCAACAGTAACTAAGAAATGCTTATCACATTCAACAAGACCAACGGTAATGTTCAAAAGATCCAGCAGATGCAAAGTGTATGAAATTCATATCATCAACAGAATATCACAAAGCCCAAATCACAGCATAAGACCTCACAAAAGAAACAAAGATCTAATGAGAATAAATATGGTTAATTAGTATGCTTTTGCTAGCGGGATAGAGAATCAATATATCATATTTTTGTGCATTTTCCATGGGCTAAGGAATTGTGGGATTTACCTCTCTTCTTTTCATATCAATTGGGTGTTTCCAAAGAAAGAAAAATGTCTTCTACGTGAATGGTAGGGAACTCGGATTGACAAGAAATGGAAGAAAGTGTTGAGTTTAATATCTCTCTAATTAGTATGGTTGAACTAGGGAGAGAAGAACATAAGAACTTTCCAAGATATGAATTTACTTTGTTTGAATTAAAAAGTTCATTTTTAGCAACATTGTATAGTTGGTTAAAGGGCAAGACTCTGGATTTTAATAGTTTCTTATCTTTCTTGAACATGATTGTTTAGATTTTTGGGCTGATATAAGGCCTTATTATGAATAAAGGTGGCATCACACCATGCCTTTATAATATATTTATTTACTTATCAAAAAAGGTTTCACAAAGACTTTTTATCCATTTTTGATTGTGTAACAATGAAATGGGGGACATCTGTGAGACAAGATACGATACCGGACGAGGTGCAACTGAGATGGTCAAGAATCTGAAACCACGCATATCCCCAGGAGCCAACAAAAATACAGCTGATGGAGGAGCTTGCTCGGTCTGACTACCTGGTTCAATCTGGGGTGAAAAAGAGCCAGAGCAAATTCAGGTAAAATATATGTGCCACTCCAACCAAGCTCAGATAGCAACATATACAAGAACTAAAGTACTCCCCAGCAACAAATATCATGACTACACCATTTTGTACCTGCCTTGGAGCTGGTCCTGATGGAATATGCACCATTTTTTGTGTCACTTCAATAACCCTTTTACTAAGAGGCAAGTCTGAAGCTGATTTTCCTTTCTCAGGCCAAAGATGCAGTCTAATACCAGAACATGGGGCAAGATTTGTGACAAGTACAAAGTGCCTCTTTCCATTGGATCCCTAAGCATTCAAATCAAACTGTGAGCATGGAAATGCATAAATAAAAGCAAAGTAGCAGTGAAATAATGCACAAAGACCAACACATAAAGGCAGCAAAAAGGAATCTACAGAGGTATAGTTTCAAAATCCTTGAACTACAATTAGAAATCTAGATGTAAATTTCAGAAAAGCAATCCATTTTTAAAGTAACTAAGGCAAACCATGCCACTGTTTCAAACTTTGCACCAAAATTTAAGACATTAAATGAAGAGGGAATGAGATTAATGAAGCACTTAAAACATAGTTGACATTTAATATTAGGGGTAAGACTAAAAATAATTGAATTTTTTTAAATTTTAAACAATGGGAGAACAATTTTGTCAATGCTAACCAGTTTCTCAATGTCTAACCACCTCCTTCTACCATCCGTTGCTAAAACAGTGACAGTACTCGTCTGAATATATAGGTCCCTTTCAAGGCCATCATTGGTCCAATATAAATTACTCGGACAAGCAGATAGAGTATGCGCTTGAGATCCTGCAATTGTCACAATTTAAATTATTGTAAACTAAAATTTGTATTGTTCCCGACATTTACAAGGAATTGGGGGGAGGGGAGGAAAGAGAAGGAAACAAACAGCTTCAACTAAACCCAAGAAAAAAAAAAAATGACCTATAAAGATTCAACCAAATTATGATGCAGTTGACATGTTAATATATGTCAGAAGAGTTTGGCAAGCCACGTCTTTATATCCAAGCCATTGTTACATATCACAACATGAAATATTTGCTCTTTCGGTCACTGCAGTGAGGATTTCAAACAATCAAAAATAATAAGTAAGTAATCTAGCCAAAGTAATTTTGATCTTGCCCCTTTAGACAAGTATTTGTTCTTCCACCCCATAAACCTCTTCCTAAGTCTCTCTGTCACCCCATTCCATGCACTTCTAGACTTGTATAGAGCCCCTAAAAAGAGTCCCAGATATGTTGGGGGAAAGGAACTAGCCTTGCAACCCATAAGAGTCATAAGTTCTCCCAGATTACCTACCTCCCCGACTGGAATGATCTCATTCACTCTAAGGCTTGAAACTGCTTCAAAGCATAACATAATAGCACACACCTCAGATGCCCTATCTGCAAAGGCTCCACACCACAGAAGACTATCGAGTCATCCATGAATAAAATGGGACACCCCAAAGCTAGCTCTCCTTACCCTTTCGGATGGAAAGCCTTCAATGAAATCGCCATCTCTTCCCTTTCCCACCGTCCTGTTAAAAGCCTACACAGATATGATAACCAAATAGTGGATAGAAGATCCCTTGTCTTAGGCCCCTAGTAGATCCAAAAAACCCTTGTCGGGTTCCACTAATAAGAATCAAGAGCTATAGAAGTGCACCAATGAGGCCTCCATAACTTCTGTGGTGAGGCCTGGAACCGCACCGCAGAAAACGATCAAGTTACGTAGATTAAAATGTTTCAACCCTTGTTCCTGGATTTTGTAAGAGCAAGTACAAAGGCGTGCCTTGTTTATGGCTGGATTTTGTAAGGGTGTGGTAAGGGCTAGCTATGCCTCATTACTCATGAGCCCAATGCATGGCAGAAATTATTAGTCAAAAATAAAGTCATGAGTGATCCACAATTCAAGAATTTGACCATATCTGAACCTCAACCTGTAGATCCATAAACTAGAGGAGAGGCGGATGGACTAGGTTAGTTAGGCCAGAGCCTTCCTCAATCTACTTTGAACAAGCAAATTGAAACAAACCAATACTCCCAAAAGGATTCCAAGCTCAAAACTATAATAGTAACAGCATAAAATAATACAGGAACAGTTGTTCTAGGTTTCTAATGCCATAAAATACTGCTTCTCATCAAGAGGAGGCTCACTTATATTCTTGAATAAATATGATGAAAATTGACCAATTAGTAGTTTGCATACTAAAAGAAAGGCCCTAGTTCCATCTATGCTAAAAAATATCAAACTTGCTGTGGATTCCAAGATACCACCAAAAGAACTACAGTGAGTATGCTTTTATGAAGATTATTAAGCACAGGATAAAGACAAGCTTCCTAGACTTAGAAAGAGAATGAACGTTGATGATACCAGTAACTTCTTTTCCATCCTGAACAGGATCTTGGGTTGCCTGCTCTGACAGTGATGATTGCCTCAACCAATTAAAACTGGGCAGTATCCCACTATGAAGCATCTTTGTGAATACTACAAGTCTTTTTTGTGTATCAGAAAATGGTTGAGCCGTTTCAGGGTCTATCAGACTAAGTAACGTGTGGGATACCTGAGATAAAAAATATAGAAACTTATAATGATCTAGGATGGAATTCAAAATGGGGTCTAAAGAAATTCTACTTACCTGCACTACAAATTGATTACACCACAAGATAACCTGATGTTCCATTGACAACCACACATTCTTCATAGCTGTAGTGCTAATCACTAAACCACAGCCAGGTGGCACAATACCATCAAGAGATTCCAACTTTGTCCTTACCTAATATCAAAAATCAAAAGAATTGGCATCATCAACCAGGTCAAGTTAAATAAGACTGTTAACTTGAAATATAAAAATAATAAAAATTCACACAACCAAATGAAAACAAACACTAAAATCAAAACAAGTGAAAATCAAATATCCATTGAGATTCAAAGATGCAATTAAACCTATCTAATTCAACAGCATTGCACAATAATACCCAGAGAGCGAGATAGAGAGAGAGAGAGAGAGAGAAAGAGAGAGAGAGTAAAGCTGAATGTTTGAGCAGAGGAGTCAATCAACATGTATCCACCTAGTCAACTTATTCACAATAGCATCCAGAGAAGCAGATGCAGCAAAAAAATTAAAGGAAAAACCTAACATTGAAGCATACAAAAAGGAATTGGATGACACTTGGGATCTGTAAGTCCAGTTCTCCCCCCATGTTCAAAAAGTGAGTAGAGCAATCATGTAATCTCCAGGTTTTCAATAAAATACAAAAAATCATGTAAGCCAAGTCCCCCCCCCCCAAAAAAAAAAAGAAATATAAATTAATTAATTAAATTAAATTAAATTAAAAAAATTCCCAACTATACAAAAATGACAAAAGTGTGCCCTTTAATCTATGTAAAGCCAATAGCCTCCATAATTTCCTTCTCCTTTTGTCAACTTATCATTTTGATATATTAAGTTGTATTTTTGGAGTGCTTTACTGTGTTTCAGTGAAAATATTAGAATGTCATTCCCTTGGTGTTTCATTTTAGTCAATTAAGAAATGGAAACTTCTCAACTATTCTACAAAAAAAGAAACTATTTTTTTTTTTGTGACCTAAAACTCCACCAATTTATTACAGCTCTCAACAAATCACGTAACCAATGGGTAAACCGGTGGACACGTGGCTGACCCCTCAACCACACCTCTAATTTAAGTCACAAGATTTGAACCTGTGTCACCTATATTGGGAGCAAATTCACCAGCCAACATGGTTAGACCTTAGGGGACTAAAGAAACTATTTTTTCTTTGCGTGCAACAAGACACGAATAGCCAGACATTTTTATTTTTAGCAATTATCTTGGAAATGCTCTTATGTAATTAAATATAAATCATAGATATCAGAATCTTACAATTCGAGTTGATACATCATGCAATCGATGCAAATGTGACCTCTAAATCAAATGGAGTTATGAATCATGGTGAATCAAACTGAATCTCTCTGATACATAGAGAATCTTACGATTCTTACAATTCAAGAAATATGGAAATGAAACTTGGATCTAGGTCGGGTCCTTCAGATCCAATTTGCAAAAAATATATTTTTTGTTTGTTTTTAAAAAAATAAAGTTAGAGAGACTTATAACGAACCAAGAATTTTGCAATACTTGTAAATCATCTTCACATAAATTATTTTGAACTTTTAATATCCCACATTGAAATGTTCTCTGATTTCATTAATGATTTGGGTTGCATTGATTTACCTTTGGAAGGCTGTAAGTATACATGGAGCAACAGCATCAGCAAATCAAGAATTGATAGATTCCTTGTGTCCACCGAATGGGAAGATCTTTTCCCTGAGGTAGCTCAAAAAGCCCTGCCGAGAATAACCTCTGATCACTTCCCTATATTGCTGGATGGAGGAGCTTTAAAAGGGGGTCCAAAGCCTTTTAGGTTTGAAAATATGTGGTTGAAAGTTGAGGGGTTTAAAGAATTGGTAGCTGGTTGGTGGAAGAGTTACAATTTCTTTGGCACAACTAGCTTCATCTTGGAGCAAAAGCTGAAACATCTTAAGGCTGACTTGAAGAGATGGAATATTGAAGTATTTGGAAGAATCGAAAACCAGAAGCTGCAGCTTGAAAAGGACATCTCTAGTTTTGATGTGTTAGATGAGGAAGGAGGCTTATCTGACATGGATAGATACCACAGAGAAGGAAAGATCAAGGAATTGAATAAGTTGATCCAAATGGAGGAAATTAGTTGGAGACAAAAGTCTAGAGTTACATGGCTCAAGGAGGGGGATAGAAACACTAAATTCTTTCACAAAATGGCCTCTGCCAACAAAAGAAGGAATTGGATTGGTAGACTAAGGGTCAATGGGGAAATCATCGAAGATCAAGGAACCATAAAGCATGAAATTCTGCATTTCTACCAGAATTTATTTTCTGAAACTGCTATGTGGAGACCTAAGTTAAATGGTATGGATTTTTCTCAGCTCAGTAGAGCTGCGGCCGTGGATATGGAAAAGCCCTTCTCCGAGTATGAAATACACTAAGCTCTCATGGATCTTAATGGTGATAAAGCTCCAGGACCCGATGGTTGGACTCTAGCTTTCTTCTAGTTTTGCTGGTGCATTATTAAAGAAGAGATGCTGCAGTTCTTTGAGGAATTCCACCGATGCAGCAGGTTTGTCAAGAGCATAAACTCCACTTTTATTGCCTTGATTCCCAAGAAGAAAGGAGCTGTTGATATCAAAGATTTTAGGCCAATTAGCCTTGTGGGTGCTGTTTATAAGATCTTATCTAAAGTCCTTGCTCGCAGACTGCAGCCAGCACTTGACTTCTTGATCTCCCCTTCACAGAATGCATTTGTAAAAGGTAGGCAAATCCTTGATGCTGCTCTTATTGCTAATGAACTTCTGGATTTGAAAACTAAGAATAAGGAGGCTGGTATTGTATGTAAACTTGACATAGAGAAAGCCTTTGACCACGTCAATTGGAACCTTCTAATTTATCTACTGGACCGTATGGGTTTTGGGCGTAAATGGTGTAGATGGATTAGGTGATGCATCTCTACTGTCAGATTTTCTGTGTTGATCAATGGAACTCCGGAAGGTTTCTTTCCTTCTTCTAGAGGTCTTAGGCAAGGCGACCCCCTCTCACCTTTCCTATTTATATTGGTTATGGAAGTTTTTAGCAGAATGTTGATGAATGTGGAAGCTGCTGGATTTCTTGATGGTTTCTCAGTTGGTAATTCTTCTGCATCTCCTCTCAGTATTACCCATTTGCTATTCGCTGATGATTCCATCATTTTTTGTGGGGCTGATTTGCTGCAAATGGGTCACTTAAGATGCACCTTATTGGGATTTGAGGCTGTTACAGGCTTAAAAGTTAACCTTAACAAGTCTGAAGTTCTACCTGTGGGTAACTTGGCAGATTTAAATGCTCTTGCTGGTTTTATGGGCTGTAAGAGTGGGTCACTCCCAACAACATACCTTGGCTTACCTCTTGGAGCATCCTACAGAGATAAAACCATTTGGGAACCTGTTTTGGAGAAGTGTAGAAGCAGACTTGCAAACTGGAAACAAAAATATTTATCTACTGGAGCCAGGGTTACTTTGATAAAGAGTGTTCTTTCAAGCCTACCAACCTACTTCCTCTCTTTATTCACTGCACCAGCATCTATCGTTAAGGAACTTGAGAAAATGAAAAGGGATTTTCTTTGGGGAAGGAGTTTGGAGGTCTATAAGCATTCCCAAATGAGCTGGAAAGCAGTTTGTGAGCCCATAGCAGCAGGAGGTGTTGGCTTCAGAAATTTGAAGAGGAATAATGATGCTCTGTTGGGGAAGTGGCTTTGGAGATACTCAAAGGAAGATAATAGCCTTTGGAAGAAACTGATCACCCTAAAGTATGGGGATGATACAGGTGGTTGGATCTCAGCTCCTGTCTCAACTCCTTATAAATCTGGTATTTGGAAAGGCATTCGACGTTTGTGGCAGGATTTCAGATGTCGAATCTCTTGGCAAATTGGTAAGGGTACCAGAATCTCCTTTTGGAATCATGATTGGATTGGCTCTGGTTGTCTCTCGGTTATATTTCCAGATCTTTATGATATTGCAGTCAACAAGAATGCCATGGTCTCCGACTACTATAATGTCTCGGGAAATCTTGGAAGTTGGTCACTGTTGTTACGCAGAAACGTAAATGATTGGGAGCTTGACAGCCTTCTTCAACTTCTTGATATGCTTAACTCGGTCCAGTTAAAAGATGTGGATGACTCTCTTAATTGGAATCTCTCGAAAGATAATGTTTTCTCTGTCAAATCCTTTTACGACTCACTTCTCAACAGTCGGCAGGATTCCTTTCCATGGAAGAAAATATGGAAAGTTAATATCCCCACTCGAGTGTCATTCTTCTCTTGGTGCGCAATTAAGGGTAAGATATTGACTTTGGATAATCTTCAACACCGAGGTTACAAACTAGCTAACAGATGTCCCATGTGCCACAAGATGGAGGAATCAATCCCTCATCTATTACATCATTGTTCCTGAACTGCTGACCTTTGGAGTTTTATTCTCAATTGTTTTGGAGTTCATATGTGTTTCCCGCGAAACCTTGATGAATTTTTTTGGATGTGGTGGGAGCAAAACATGGTTAAAAGGAGAAAAGACATATGGAATATGGTTCCTTATTGCTTGTTTTGGTTAGTTTGGAAAGAACGCAACAGAAGGATTTTTGAAGATGACGAGAGGACTGTTTCGAAGATAAAAAGCATTTTTTTCTCTTGTTTATTTGTTTGGGTTAAAGAGGGGAGTATGATTGATCTTTGTTCTCTCATGAACTTCCTAGATTCTTTGAGATGATTTTAGGAATGGGTTGAATGTACCAAAGTTATGTTTTGTTAGCATCCTTTCGATGCTAATTAATACTTCATATTCGTAATAATATCTTACTTATCATTTTCAAAAAATATCCCACATTTTTTTAAGACTTCATAAGCTGTTCAAACATTGTCTTTAAATCCTCATAAATGTAAGACTGGTACTCACATTTCTAGCTATATATGGGTGGACCCTTTTTTTTTTAAAAGATAATTAAATTTTATTCAAGAGAATAGAAGTCTATCTAAGCATCGATGAGATGCATATACAAAACAACCAATCAAGGAGAATAAATACAATCAGACCCAAGCAAAAACTGAGATCAACTTATTTGACCGAGGAAGTTCAAGAAAGAAGATAAGTCAATCTCCCTTCCATCCCTTGCCCAGCCATAAAGGCAAGTAAGAAAATAACTCTTAATTCTCAAGATAAGCCTACTGTCATCTTCAAATATCCTTCGATTCCTCTCCTTCCATATCAGCCAAAACAGACAGAATTGAACCAAATTCCATATGAACTTTTTATACTTTCCAAAAGGCTGACCCCACCAAGCCAAAAGAAAATCACAAAAATCGTTTGGAAAGCACAAATGAACTCTGAAACATGAAAGAATCAGCCCCCACAACTCAGCTGCCCATTGACAATATAAGAAAAGATGAGCAATAGATTCCTCCTGGCTACAACATAAGGTGCAACGGTTAACTATGGAGTAACCTCTAAGCTTAAGATTATCCATAGTTAGAATTTTCCCCCTAGCGGCACACCAAGAGAAAAAAAAGGACTCTAGTAGGAATAGCATTTTTCTATAGTTTTGGCCAAGGAAAATTGTCCTTTGCATCTCCTTGAAGGGACAGATAAAAGGACTTGACAGTGAAGGTTTTTTCTTTAGACGCTTTCCAAACCATGGAATCTTCAGTATCTTCCAGATAAACAGTATTTAGCAGCTCCATAAGTGACAAATAGTCATCCAATTCCCATTCATTCATATTTCTGCGAAGCAACACAAACCAAGTGCGATGTCTATCCATTCCAATGCAATAATTTCGGACAAAAGCATCCTTATTAACTGCGAGAGCAAAAATCTCAAGAAATAGATCAGATAAGCAGCCAACATTCAACCAATCATGTTTCCAAAATAAGATCCTATCACCTCTACCCAATTGCCAGGAAATAAAGCTAGCAAACTTCATCCAATTTTTCCTTATTCCTCTCCATAAACTTACACCAAAAGAATTAGAACCCTGGGCAGAACACCAGCCACCCAATTCTTCCCCATACTTAATCACAATTACTTTCTTCTAGAGTCTGGTATTATCCTGAGAATATCTCCAAAACCATTTACCTAGTAAAGCTGCATTGTGCAGCTGCAGCTGCCTGATGTCGAGACCTCCAGAAACTAATGGAGAGCAAACTGTCTTCCAATTTACCAGGCTATGTTTGAAAGCCCCATCACATTTGCCCCAAAGAAAGCTTCTTTACATTTTCTCTAGTTCTTTAGTGACTGAAACAGGGGCATTAAAAAGGGACAGAAAAAATGTAGGAAGACTAGAAAGCACACTTTTAATCAGTGTGACTCTAGCCCCTGTGGAGAGATATCTCAATCTTCCAAACAGCTAGCGTATTTCTGCATTTTTCCAGGATAGGTTCCCAGACCTTTTTGGATTTAAATTGAGCTCCCAAAGTCAAACCTAAATAGGTAGTTGGAAAGGAACCTAATTTGCATCCTAAGATTTCTGCCAGTTCAGTGAGAGAATTAGCATCTCCAACGGATATTACCTCGGACTTACTCAAATTTATCTTCAAACCAGTGACAGCCTCAAATCCCAAAAGAGTGCAACGTAAATGTCCCAATTACATCATCTCAGCTCCACAAAATACTATAGAATCATCAGTGAAAAGTAGGTGTGAAATGCTAATTGAATCTCTCACTCTATTTCTTACCAAGAAACCTTCAATCAGTCCAGCTTCTTCCACTTTCTGCAGCATTCTACTAAGTACTTCCATGATGATTATAAATAGAAAATGGGAGAGAGGATCACCTTGCCTTAATCCTCTTGACGATGCAAAGAAACCCTCTGGAGAGCCATTAATCAAAACTGAAAATCAAACAGTAGAGATACACCAATGAATCCACTTACACCACCTATTTTCAAAACCCATTCTTCTCAGCAAATAAATCAATCAATTCCAATTAACATGATCAAATGCTTTCTCAATATCTAATTTGCAAACTATACCAGCTTCCTTTCTCTTAACCTTTGTGTCAATAACTTCATTGGCTAGGACAGCATCCAAGATTTGTCCACCACCCACAAAAGCATTTTGAGAAACAGAGATAATAGGGTCCAAAACTTTCCTCAACCTGGCAGCAAGAACTTTAGCGATCAGCTTGTAAACAGCTCTAACCAAGCTAATAGGCCTGAAATCTTTAACATCAACAGCACCATTCTTCTTTGGAATTAAAGCTATGAAAGTAGAGTTCAAGCTTCTAACAAATCTGCAACTGCTGTGGAATTCTACAAATACTAGCATTAAATCTTTCTTGAAAACATTCCAACATTTTTGAAAGAAAGCTATGGTCCAGCCATCTGGATCAAGAGCTTTATCTCCATTAAGATCCTTAAGGGCCTTAAAGATCTCAGATTCAGAAAAAGGTTGTTATAGACTCTCAGCTTCCATTAAACTAATCTGAGAAAAGTTCAACCTTCTACTTTAGGTCTCCATTCGGCCTGTTCCAGGAATAGCTGCTTGTAGAAATTCAGAATACCTTGCTTAATAAGCTCTTGGTCGTCTGTGATAGATCCATTTACTCTTAGTTTGTCAATCCAATTTTTTCTCTTGTTTGTTGAAGTCATTTTATGAAAAAACTTTGTATTTCTATCACCCTCTTTAAGCCATTTAATTCTTGATTTTTACCTCCAGCTGATTTTTTCCATTATAATCAGCTTATTCAGCTCTTTAATCTTGGCCTCTCTGCAGCATTTCTCCTGATCTGTGAGCCTTCCAGAATCATTAATCAAGTCTAAATTCTAAATATCCTTCTCAAGTTGTAGCTTTTGATTCTCAATTCTCCCAAATGCCTCCAAGTTCCATCTTTTCAAATCATTTTTAAGACATTTGAGTTTCTGTGATAGTACATAACTAGCACTTCCATTAAAGTAGTATCCCGGCCACCAATTAGCAATCATATCTATGAAGCCTTCGACTTGCAACCATATATTCTCAAATCTAAAAGGTTTAGGCCCACTTCTTAATCCTCCCCCATCCAACAACAGTGGATAGTAATCGGATATCAAACGAGGCATAAATTTTTGAAATACCTCAGGAAAAAGGTCCTCCCAATCATTAGACACTAAAAATCTGTCAATTCTAGACTTATTTCTGCTGTTACTCCAAGTGAATTTGCAGCCATTTAAGGGCAGGTCAATGCATTCTAAATCATTTATGAAATCTGAGAAGATTTGCATCTGTTTAGATCTTCTATTGCAGTTCCATTTATCTTCAATGCATTTAACCATATTAAAATCTCCACCCAAACACCAGGGAGACTGCCAATGAAAGACAGCAGCTCCAATTTCCTCCAGAAAGTCAGTCTTCAGAGTGCTATCCACTGGGCCATAGACTCCAGTGAAGGACCAAGTGATATCCTCTTCAGCATGTTTAAACAGACAAGATACTGAGAAAATCCCAACTTCAAACTCTACCATTTTTAGTTTCCTACTATCCCACATCAACAAAATTCCACCGAAGGCCCCTATAGCATCAAGAGCTTTCCATTTATACCAAACTCTTCCCCATAATAATCTAATAACATTCTCATCAATCTCACCATTATAATGGCTTTCCATTCAATAGATGCTTACCAATTTTCTCATCTGCTAACTCTCTAGATGGAAAGATAAACAGGAATGTGTCTAGATCGATTTCTTTGATTTCTACTCCTCCAGGAATTTTCCAGCGTCTGTCAGCCCATCTTTTTACTACTGCAGGATCTTCATTTCCATGCTTGGAACCACCTATGCTGCCAACTAAACATCTGGACATTTCGAAACTTCTCTCCACAGCATCCTCAAAATTAACTAACACATATTTCTCCTTGCCATCAATGAATGAACTTCTTAGATCAGAAAACTTCCATTTAGGAAGGCTTGCTGCTTGCAGATATGTTTTTTGCAGTTGTACAGTTGCTGTTTTCCTCCTACTCCAATCTCTCAGTGACAAGTCTTCCTCCATCTTCACAGGGAGATTCCACTTATATGTAGGACGCATTATGGACTGACCTGCTTTCTCCCTCAAAACAAAATTAGACAGTAAGTCTGCGAAGAAAAACCATCCTTGCCCGGCAGCTATCTCAGGAATGCATATCTGTCTTCTACCATATGGAGCAAACAGACGAAGCCCCATCTTTCTAACAGCACCGACTTTGATTCTGAAACAAATCAAAGTTCTGAGACCACCCCGAAGGCATCCCAATTGCTGAAAACCACCAAACGTCCTTCTCTCTTTCCAGCATATCTTTTGCAGCCATTGAAGTTCTTCATAAAGTACTAAAACCTTAACGTAACCCCTTCCTCTTTCAATCAACCTTATTCCTCCATTTCCTTTAGTATCATCTTCTACATCAATTGTGACTTCTTCCATATGAAAAGATCGTCTAAGTTTCCTATCGAACGAGTGTTTGCCTTCTAATCTCCTTCTCTCCATCACTCTTGTTTTCCTATATTGGTGCACGATAGCAAGGAACTCCTATCATGCACCGAGAGCATTTCTGTTTTCCCTTACTGCTTTTTATATATGGGCAAACCCTACAGGGAGTGAAGCCCTCTCAAACTTTCAAGCACTTTATTGTAGCTAAAGTTTGCACATATAATATTTCATACCATTAAGAGTTCACTCCCCTAAAGTTTTATGTTCTTCAATTAGGTCCCTAAATAAGTAGCATCTTTACCCCAACTAAATATGATTTCTGCATTCAACATTGTAGACATAAGGCTAGTTTTGTTCTATTTAGATGTCGTGATCATATTAAAATATTAGTTTTCAAGCACAATAATGTTCATTATTAAATATCTTATATATTTTTAATATATAACATTTTTTATCATTTTTTTTATTATATATCAGATCTTATGATTCGTGATTCTCAAATCTATGTTTTCGATTCACGATACGAATCTCGATTTGATAACTATGATATAAATACTCCGACAAGTAACTCGTACTGTATCCACAAGGATATTTACAATTCGAGACAAACATAAACAAGTACCTGGTAATCATTAATACCACCAGAGATGGAGACGACAACAATTTGAGAGAGTGGAGGATCAGACACATAACGTCCAGTTCGAGAAGTTTGGACCTGGAATCTTTTTCTCCATTCCTGATTAACATGTGCATAATAGTGACCCAAGGATGGCTGCAAAGCCACGGGAGGTGACCTGGTAAATGAACCCTCTTAGTACTAGGTTCATGGATATATATATAAATATATATAAAGGAAAAAAAAAAGCACACTCAAGCCTCTATATAAACCACAAAACTTACTGGTGTGGGCTTGAAAGTGTGAGAATTGTTTCAACAGCTGACTTTCTTAAATGTGGGTGTATAATTGCAGCTCTAGCAACAAAACCACCCATAGAGTGACCAACCAATATTACACTTTTTGGCAGACTCCCAGAGACAGCAACCCCTTCTCTTACTCGAGCATCACGAGAATCTTTATATTGGTCCAAAATCTTTAAGCATAAATATGATAGTTAGTTCCAAGAATACAATAATGTAAATAAATTGAAGGATTTCATAAGAAGTTGGAGAAAGAATAATCATGGATATGAGATAGTTGACTAAATAAGTTCATATGCCTGCCAGTAAGAAAGATTCATAGGATACACGGACAATCATAAGGATTTCTGCCCATGCTGGATACTAACTCCAAATCAAATATGGGAGGCACAAGTTCAACAACTAGTGAAGACATTTATTTTACATCTGCTATGTGTGGCCAACACAAGTCAAAACACGGAACTTTCCACAACACACCTTAATTGGATTTGAGGGCATGAAATTCTTACATCAAGCATCTAATCATTTTCCTTATGCTTTGTCATTCAGAGGCTCCAACTTGAGTAAAAATTGGAAGATTTTAACATGCTAAAATGTCATTCTATAGTATGTGAATATCAAATTAACTGAACTAAAAAAAAAAACTTGCACATTGTGGAATGAATTTCAAGATAACAAGAATAGAATTTCAAGATAACAAGAATAAAATCTAACAAAACAAAGAATCTATCAAAACTACACTAGAGGGAGAGGGGGGGAAGATCACAGTAAAAAGAAACAATGCTTCACTAAAAGGACAAAAATTTAAATGCTCTGACAAACTTCACAAATAAAACACCTAGTAACACCGGAGAAACTATAGCTGAAACATCACTCGTATCCAAAAATGGCAAACACAGTGACCAGTATGTGAGTTAATATTATTGAAATAAACAAGAATTACAAAGAAATGCACAAATCGCCATAATTGCAAAATATTCCATAACAAAGCATTTTGAGAACTTGCTGGGGAAGACTACGATCATTAAGTGCTCATATCGCCTAACCTTTCTCTAGGCCATTTACTCCAATATGATACACAACTAAACTTCCATAAGTATTCCATGAATTTTACACAAAACAATAAAAGTGATACCCTGTGAATGGCATATACTACATATTCCGTGTGTTCTTTCAGTATCTGACCATCCATTGCAGAGTGTTCCCCTTCAAGATCCACAGCAAACCAGTCCAACATTGAAATATACTGGTTAGGTAAACCAAAGCCAGCTGCATCCATGCTTACAGCTCCCTCCTGGAAAGTTAGGGAAGCTTCTTGGTAAAATGTACGCTCAAGTGGGCCTCCTTGATATGCCCTGTCAGATTCTGCTGCTAATGATCTTACCTATAAGGAACAATCTTACCTGTAAGGAACACTAGAATGAAAAAGGCAATGGAGAAAATAATTTGGACAGTTTAGGTACTCTTCATGCATTACATAATGTATAACATGCATTAATCATTGACGAGGGAATAATAAGACGGTGAACAAAAATGAAGTGAGGAGACAGATAGAGAGAACAGGGAATGAGGATAAGCGTAACCATCAACAAACATAAATTGAAACTCATCCTCTCATTCATAAATTTCCACAATCCTGATGCTTTCCGTTGTATAAGATGTATAGAATAAAAAATAAAGTTTGATCATGTGAATGAGTTCCACAGAAAACTAACTAACAGAATTACCGCTTCAGTGTTTCTCCTGCCATGCTTAACAGATGTGGATATATATATTTCATAGATCACAGATGTGAATATATAAAACAATCACAAGTAATATAACTTTGCCTACAAATATATCATAATTTGAAGGGAGGAAAATTAGTAATCTGAATGTTTTTGCAACACCTTAAATTTGTTTTTAATCCAGTGGGAGCAAATGTGAAATCCCAACCAGGCAAACATGAAGTAAGCAATAGCGACAACTACCGTGACACTAAAATGAGAGAATTGGGTTTGGAGATATAACCAGGCTACATAATATAAAGATATAGAATGCCAAATATCCAGCTTTGCCAGCTAAAAAACTGGTAGATGCTACAAACACACATCACATGAATACAATGAGATGGATAAAACGGCTTGCCTGTTTATAACTACCACCGTTGCCAGGAATAAAAAGGACAGGAACACCACTAAGCTTCTTAATGTGCTCGTCAAAATCAATCGTCTTCCACCCTTCGTGGTACAGATACAACCCATACTTTGAGGATGATACATTTGCAGGTGAGGAGATTGGAATATATTGAGGGTACATGTAAGTCATGATACAACCATTCGAAATTGGTTTTACCAAATCATAAAGCGCAGCAAGACCAATCCATATGCAAATAATAACCAGGGATGCTACCCTAATTTTAGCTCTGAAACCTTGCATTGTTGGATTAACTTTTATTCTACATCAACACACCTCCGCATATGTTTCGCCACATGTGAAAAGTTCAATCCTTCACAAACAACCAAATAATTAGTAATGAGGGAATAATTCAAGACATTCAGCTATAATACAAGTACCTAGCAAATATACAAGCAGTACATCACCAAAACAAGTAAAGCATTCAATCATTTGCTCTACAAGTGAAGTGGATTACCAGATCGGAGATCTACCGGAGAGAATTCGAATCGGAGACTGATACCAAGTTGTTACATTGCTTCAAGTTAGCACGCGAAAGGCGTTGTTGCACCGGAAGTGAACAGGATCTTTGCGTGGCTTCCCTATTTTGAGAAGCAATTGATTTCTAGAACACTTTCGAGGAGTTCTCGACCTCCTGATTCAACTCACGTTGATTGTAGTAGAGAAATTGATAGAATATGCCTTTTATTGATAATTCATACTCTCAATAGAGCTCAGAAGGTAATTCAAATCAAAGATACACGATCAAAATAAATCTTGAAAAAACTGGTGATAAGGAAAGAACTCGAATGAGCGTGAGATTGAGATTGAGCTTTCCACCGGAAAAGAGTGGCTAACATGTCTGTGAGATTCGTGAGGAAGTCCAACGGCTGGGCATCGGCTCGAATGGGGTTTGGAGAAAACCACTGCTGGTATGGTGGCAGCATTTCCAACTGCGGTTTTTTGCAGGACGGATGAAAAATGCCCATGTGCATCATGATATTTAGGGCTCGTTTAGTTTATAATAATTTGATGAAAATCTCTAAAAATTTTTATAAATTTCTGTTAATTTTATATTACATCAATTTTTTTCTCTCATTGCACGTATTACGAATTCTCTTCAAATCATAATTTATCTCAATTTATCTCATTTTTTCTTACTCCAAACAACCCCTTAATGTAAAAATATATAAATAAAATTATTTCAAAATTTTAATTATCAGAAAAATAATCCATTATACGCAGCCCCGTTTGCCATAAAATAAAACCCTAAAAAAATTCTATAAATTTCTAACAACTCCGTTATTTTTAATTTTTTTACCATCACTAATTTCAAAAAATTTCAATATTTTGTTAAAAAAATAAAATAATTTGAAAGTATGTTAACTGAATGTATAAATTTTTTACACAGTCATATTATTCGTGTCGAAAACTTTCAAACGAGTATTATTGTTGCTATTTTTTAAAAATTTTTTTGAATTCGTAAAAACGAATTTGAAAAATCATTCCCACGATTTATAATTTAAAAAAAATAACGTTAAAATTAATTTCAAATCATATTTTATTTCAATTTATTTTATTTTTTTTTAACTGCAAATGAGACCGTAGTAAGAAAACATGCACAAGTGCCGATTCCCCATATAAAAAATAAAAATTAAAAAATAGAACACGTACCAACCTATCAAAGTTGCTTAATTTAAAAAATAATAATAAAATACCTCTATAATAATAAAATAATTCACTATAGAATTATAAAAAATAATACAATACAATGCAGGTCAGTCCTTCAAATAAAAAAACAAAAAAGTGGTATACAAATCAGATGGCAAAAAAGTTATTGTTTTATAATATTATTTATTGTTTTAATTACACCCTAGTTGCATGGGTGAAAAAAATTACAATAAATTGGTAAAAATTAAAATTTTATATTTCGTATAATAAGTAAAAAAATTTTAATTTTATAAAAATTTATATTTTTTGTAGAGCTCCAAAAATACTAAATTATATATAATTTAGGATTAATTGATGAAATGTAAATTTTCATTTTCTTTATTTAGTCATTAATACCTTTTAAATTATTCATGACTTTAAAAAATGTGTAAATAAATTTTTGAAAGTTATTATTTTATTTTTATATTTTATAACAACCTATGAGTTCTACATTTGTAACTTCAATTAATTATTATTATGTAAATATAATAATTATCTGACAAAGCATATTTGTGTCATTTCTAATATAATGGGTGCGTTTGGAGAAAATGGAGAGGATGACGTACCAAAACTATGTCACCCCCATAACATTCATTATGAACCATTTAATTCAACGATTTAAATACATCAATTCTGTTTTAATTCAAAATAAATATTATTATATCTAAATCATTAAATTTAAAAGTAAGGATCTAAATTACAAGTGATAGAATTTACATATATTACTATGTCAACTCCCCCAAATCTACATTTTAATTATTACAAAACTTTACAAATTTCTATAAAATTAAAATTTTTTATTCATCACACAAATTACCAAACTACAACTTTGACCAATTTATTCTAATTTTACAACGCCAAATACCCCCAATAATATATATCAAATTTAAAAATATTAAGTCCATCTTTTTTAAAAATTTGTGTGTTTTATGTCTAATATTTCTTACATGTGTATATATTAATTTTTATAAGACAAACATAATAAAATATTTTTAATAAAATTATATTTTCAAATTTTCAAAACCAAAAAAAAAAAAAAAATCAGCCTTTTACAGAACATTCACATTTTCTGTCTGACCTTAAAATGTAGGATGAAAATTTTCCAAACTGGAAGGCAAATGGCGTATAAACAAACAAAAAAATTGAGGTGTTCAAAACGACTTGAAAACAAGTAAGCTATTTATTTCATTAAATAAAAAGTTATACAGGATGTGTATGTATAATGTATAAGTCCCACTTACAAATCAAGTTTTGACTTTGTTTGATGGGTTAGATTAGCTCAAAAAAAATATTGAAAAACTGCGTGCATGTATCCAGTGCTCCACTCTCTCTATGAGCTCCGCTTTCTCTATAAGCTGCTCCATTCAATCTGCACTTCAGCCCAAGGAGTAGCAGTAAGCAGGCATCCCATATCAAGATTTCAGGTGTGTGTGTAGTGTATAAGTCTCACCTACAAACTAAGTTTTGACTTGGTTTGATAGATTAGGTTAGCTCAAAATAAAAAGTTAACCAGTTGCAAAATTGATTTTTCTAATTAACTAGCACAGCTTGCAACTGCACTTTCTAGATTCAGGGTTTTAACAGTCACAACACTATGTTGTTGTTCCACAAAGGTTGATAAACTGCTTACGTTTTACGGTCAGCTAATCATGGAACTTTTGAAATATATCAGCCGGGTATTGCAGTACATTCACAATTTTTTGTCTTTCTAAGAAACATTGAACTCCGCCACTGGAACAACTCCAGGTTCCACAGTTGTCTTTCCCTTACCTCCCAGGTGCCTTACTGGTGGCGACTCTTGGATTTAGTCACCGCCTTCCCAGATTTCTGAGCGGGTCTTTGCCTCTTTCGAATGATCTTCAATGCTAATGTTTTCAATGGCACTGTAATGTCCAGGGGCAGTAGCACTTCTTCCAACTCATGCCACTCGAGATCTTCAAAATCACCATCTTCATATTCCACCCTGTACCAACCAGTTTCTTTGTCAAACCCAGTAACTTTTCCATTGTACAACCGATCCCCAAACAACTTCTGAACTTCTCTTCCCTCTAACCATTCACCGAAACCCATAGTCCTCCGGTGCAATTCAGCATCACTGGTAATGTCACAAGGAATTAGGGTATCATTAATTGGTGGCAATGGAGGAACACCATTGATGACAATAGCGGGTTCCCCTGGTAACTCGAAAACCCCAGTCGGTAAATATTCTGATTCTGATTCCTCATCTTTGCACGTGTTCATCTCCAATAGTTCTCCTCAGTAAGTTTGCGGAGAGAGAGAGCTAGCAATCTATATAAAAAGGCAATAATCAATGACTTTTGGCAATTAGATTAACTTATCAGAGCTCTCAAAACTGATGGATGGGTAAAACAGTTGATGTAGTTGAAGCAAGATAGGGAAAAGATTTTCCTGAAACAGGCACTACACCCAAAAAAAAATACATCAACACCTGGAACAGTCTAAAAAATCCGAAAGTGACAGTTGGGAAGTGACACATACCAAATGCACTCCAGGAAAAGTGTCGAATGGCACAAGCCCAAAAAGGGTAACATGCAAGATTCAATCAACTAGAAATATTTAAGTGTATAAAGTCAACTCATTCAGTGGTAATGTACCATAGCCATATGATATGGATAAATTATTAAAGAAACCAAAGAAACCAAACCATTTGACCTTTTCACAAAAAGATAGGAACATAAACGTAATTCAAAAAACCTGCGGTAAGTTTGTCTGACCCTAAAACCACCAACAGATCAACCAAATTACCAGCTCAATCCCATAAACAGATGCAGAAATGTCCACCAAGAGGTGGATCCTTCAGATATTGTATATGATCTTCTCCCTGTAGCCAGTTTAAGTGCTCTTCTTTTCTTTTTCTTTTTTATTTTTTTATTTTTTTTAGCTATATCCAATATTTAAGGTTTTAAATGAAAAAATGAGAACAGGTTCAAAAATCAGAGGAGTATATAAATAAGGTTTTGTAGGAATTATCTTGGATTTCGAATTTCATTAACAAGTTAACAGTATAAGCACTACCCTCCTTTGGATGGAGAAAATATACATATTCCTTGACCTTTAAAGCGATTTCCAAACATCATGAGAGCAACTCTCTTGCTTAAGCACTATAACCACAAGAGATACAACTACCTCTTTTTCTATAGGATGCATCCAACATCCAACCAGCTTCTGCTATGTTTCTTTCATGGGACAGATTGAGTGAAATAGGATATGGTACCTTCCAAAAAAAAAAGAGAGAGAAATAGGATACGGTATCTTTGGGACCCAAACATCCCACATTTGATTCATTTTTTTGAGTCAGCATAATTTAGCTTTTTGTTACAAGTCATCCCACAAATCATGAGGGGGAATAAGGTATCACAATGATGGGGATAATTTGACTCATGATCATATTAGCATAATTTGCAGGACTCACCTTATTCCCTGATAAGTTGATAATTAAACATGGGAGAAGACCCTTTTGCAGTATTTTACCTTCTAGGCTATCTTCTCCAGGAAAAAATTATCCCAATAGATATTAGATAATATCCCATTTTAACCCACCAAGTGAAACAAGTATTGCCTCGAATTGTCATTTAGTAATTAACCAACGGAGATATAACTGCATCATATGTTATTAGACAAATCCTACAGTTAAGAAACAGATTCAGTATAGTCATACTTCTCAATAGTTTATCTGGTTACCCTTCTAAAATTTGAAAATGGAGGAAGTAGTTGATTTACATGCCTTGTCATCCTCAAATCAGGAGAACATCTTATTACCGGTGGTTCTCTCTTTTGTATGTTATTGGTTATAAAGTGCAAGCAAGGGTCTTTAAAACTAGAGCTACAAGTAATATTTTACAGAAAATAGAAGAAACTTGTTTCAAACAAAACAATGAATGGGGCAAATTATCTTTTAGTACTAAACCAACCCCCATTTTCCTCAAATTCAATGGAATTTTCTGCTTTTATCAATATCTAGCAAAGATAATAAATATTTTAAGGTTTATCAAAATTTCCCATTTAGAATGTAATAAATGTCTCATAAAACTTCATTCTTTTTTGAACTATTTTCACATTCTTAATCAGTGCCAAAAACTACATATGTATGTTTACATACTACCATCAAATCAAACTATACGTAACCCAAGTCAAACAAATCCCATCTAATTTGTTGCTTCTAAAAGAAATAGGATATCCAGCTCAAGCAAGTATTTTCTCAGCATGTCCACAGAACCCCAAGCAGAACCCTAAGCATCCAAATTCTGATCCCAACATTAAATCACAAAACCTCAAGCATTACACTTAATAATCGCATGCTTGTGTCAAGAGGTTTGAATTTGAGGAAAACCTTTGCCGCTATGTCAGGAAACAGTGGAAAAGCTTACATTTGTGGGTGTATACAGAATAATACATCAGCATGGTATATGAATTCATCAGGACAAGGTGCCTTGCTTGATAAATCAAAAAGAAGCTAGCAAAAAATCAGTGTAATTGATAATTGAAAATCTATATTATAGAAACTAACTTGCCCGAGAAGTATACTTCCTCCAGTCAGAAGCAGAAAGCACAGAGGAAGAAAAAGAAATGAAAACACAGTCAACCGCTGCTTATTCTATCCCATTCAATAAAACACAGGGGATGAACGGTATATTGAACTCAACTAGTCCCAAATGAGGGGCAATGCATAGTCTATAGAAGAGGTTTTCCAGCAAGGACCAAAACTTAAAATCCAGATTCAAAGGAGAGGGTAAGTAAAACGGTTTCTATCAACATCAATGCGAACTAAAAAAAAATCAAATTTCTATTGGAAAATTCATCAAATAGTTAAATTGCAATCAATCACAAGCTTAGCCACCTCCATTAACACCATACTGCCCCATCCCTACCTCCATTGACAAACCTCAGTCCTTCCCCAACCCCCACACCCATTATCTCCAACCTCCAGTACCTCGACTGCCGTTCCCAAAACCCTAACCCACGAAACCAATTTCACAAATATTATCACAAACAGAATTTCACCAAATAAATTACAAATAAAAACTAACACAAACTTCAGCTTAAACAAACAAATAAAAATTTGACAAGAGAAATAATCACTTGATCCAAAAAAAAAATACGAAGATAGAGGTGAACCGGTTGCTGAGGAGGAGAATCGGTTTTTGCCGGCAGTGCAGTGCCGGCGAAATTCCGCGGTCGGCAGCGATCGAGTGTGAGAAATTACCCGTCAAGAAAGGACGAGAGCGAGTGAGGCAACGGTGAGGGGAGGAATTGAAATTCGCAGGTTGAAAGGGAATAAGAAGATAACGAGAGATTGAGAATTTGAGACTTCAGAGACTGAAATTGCTAATGGGAGTAAATTTCGTCCCATTAATACGACACTAATACAGTTGATATATTTATTAATATTTAAAATATAAAAGTTTAGCAACAATTAAGAAGGTGTTTGGAGTCCCAAAAAAAAATCAATTGATGAAATTGATGTGATGTAAAAATGATAAATGATAAAATGTGATTTGAGGAATTTGAAAACTTTTGAAATTTTTTGAGATTTTTTGGGTTTTGTTGTGGCTCCAAACGAACCCTAAGATATATGAATCTCTGTGTGTGTGTGTGTGTGTGTATATGTAAAAATCTTACATTTATTTGAGTTATTCTTGATTAAATGCTGTAAAAGTGGTTTAAGTGTTCAAGTGTTTAGATATGATTTATTGTTAAAATTGAGATTTGGATAAGTGATTTATGAAATATTTTAAGAGTTAGGTTTCGTTAAAAATGAACCCATAAACTGGGCACTGACTTCTGGTGTCCAAATGGCACCGGGGGGTCCGGACGATGATGTCCATACGGTAGCTGTTGGTGTCTAGATGACGGTATCCTAACAACAGCTTCTAGTGTTCGAACAGGATACCAGGTTTGGCAAAATTTTTGAAATGTCAAAAATTAATTTATAAATACATGTCTTGTGTCCAAACTTAATTAATATTGATTTTAAAAAATGAAATAAATTCCAAATCATCATCGAACCTAATTGAGGGTACGTTTGGAGTCCCAAAAAAAACCAATGGATTGGATTGATGTGATGTAAAAATGATATGTGGCAAAATGTGATTGGAGGGATTTGAAAACTTTTGAAATTTTTTTATTTTTTTTGTGGCTCCAAACGAGCCCTAAAATGTATGTTTATATTAAAATTATATTTATTTACATGATTTAAGTATATCATGTGCATGGGGTTGAGATTACATCATCTAATTTTTTATTATGATTATTGATTGGTCAAGAGTGTTATGTTGATATTATTGATGTGTAGAGGCATCGGTTATATATATGATGGGATCTTTGATTTTGAGAAAAATGATAAAATAAGATTTTAAAAATACTAAATAATCTCCAGTTAATATATATTATTAGAGCTTAGTCATATGGAGTTAGGACATTAATTATAAGATATAATTATGAGATTTTCTCTAGACTTTAGCCAAATCCTACTTGAACTAAGCAGATGCCTGACTAGGGGTATAACACGGTTCCTGAGCAGAAATGACTAGGAGGTATAATACGGTTTCCTTGAGTCTTACACCGATGGAGATATGACATGGTTCTCACTTGGTTTATATATATTGAGATATATATTCGTCGTAAGCGTAAACGGTGCAATTGGTGGCCCCACATATTTTATTAAACGGCATCCGTCCCAAGATAAGGTGAGAGGTAGATGGAAATTAAATAATGCATTAGTCATTGCATTGCATCACATGTGCATGGTCATATTATATTTTTGTGGATATTATTGTTAGTTATACTATAGCACCGTTTGGAGCTCCAAAAAACAAAATAAATCTCCAACAATTTCCATTTTGTTTTCCGCCATTACTAATTTACACATTTCTGCCTTTACTAAAAATTAAAAATTTGCTTAAAAAATTAAAAAATTTGGAAGAATGTTAATCTAATACGTAAATATTTTTTTATAATCATATTCTTCTAGTCGAAAGTTTTCAAACGAGTACCATTGTTGCTATTTTTTTACGAAATTTTTTGAATCCGTGGGAACAGATTTGAAAAATCGTTCCCACGATTTTGAAAAATAAGTATTATTTTTTGAATCCGTTAGAACGGTAATGGATCATTGTAGCGAAATTAACCCAAACCGCATTTTTTCTTGTTTTTAATCACTCCAAACACTATCTATATGTTTAATTATTGTTCACTCGTGTACACTTGTACGATCTTACTTATTGAGCGGTAGTACTCACCCTATTCTTATTTTAAGTGATTCCACGAGACCAGGAAGTAGTCACTTAGAACTTAGTTGAGACTAATGGATCGATTTAGCCTATTATTCTGTTTCATTATTAGATTAATGTATTATTACTTGTGCAACTCGGGATGTGGATTCCAAACTTATTTTACATTATTCTGATTGTGTAAGTCTTAGATTGTGTTATCGGGGTGTGACATCAATTTTTATTATTGTGAGGTAGTTGTATTATTTTATATGAGAATGAAGGATGTTGTAGTGGCTCTGATTGTTGTTATTAAATTATGACTTAATTTTGAAACAGGTTTTTGTTTATTTTAATTAGTTCCCATATTCTCATGCCATTCGTCCCAAACAATTAAGTTAGGGGCGTGATAAGGTTCCATTTCTTATAAACCATAATTGGGCAGAATTTAAATCGGTAGTTCTGATTTGCATATGATATTTACCTTTAAAATATGGTAAAATTTAAAATACTCAAATTGTTTTATGAGATAGATTATTGTGGGGTTCACTAAAATAAGTATTGAGCGGGAAGATAAAAACATAAAATTGATCTTAATCGTTTAATGAAAGAAAAAATAATTTTTAACCATTGGATCTTATTTTGTGAGATGGATATTTTCAAAAGCCATTATATTTTATTATATAGATGAGAAACTTTTTTTTTTTATTTTTGTATATTATCCATTTTTTTCATTGAAATAAATATTTTAATATTTTATTAGATTCAGATCAAGTAAATTTATTTAGTTTACTATTTAAAAAAATTGTTTATATTTTTATTTACTTTAATTTCTTTTTCTTTTTCAAATATAGCATACGACTATAGCAGTGAATTAGCCAGCCGAAAGAGTAGAAGGAGAGAATTAAGTTTGTCCCCTCGAATGTTGAAGGTTGGAATCTTGATTTCTAACTCTCCTGTTCCAATATTTGACGTTATTACAGAGTTTTTTATTTGTATTTTTATTTAAAGGGCAAATTACACTTAGACTCCCTAAATATTAGCGTAATTACACATATATCCCCTCGACATTTAAAAATTACATTAACCTCCCTTATTTTGAAATATTTGTAACCATACTTTATTCCGTTACTATTCCGTTAGGATTTCAATTAAAATAATGACCTCAGATCAAAAATTTTGTTAATATACCAATTTTACCCTCGTAACATTTATTCACAATGAGTTACTTTTCTCTCTCTTACTTTTTATTTTCCACCCCACTTTCTCTCTTTTTGACTCCATAAATTCATCTCTTTTTTGGGGTTTCTTCGGATTCTAGTATAATCCAAATAGCTCGTAAAGAAATAGAATCCATGTACGCAATATGAACCAAGAGCAATCAAATTTGACAAATACATCAAAAAATCGCAAATTAATCTTCAAAAATCGGTAACTAACCACACCCAAATCCTAGATCCATAGTGTAGAAAAAAATTCAAATTCTAAAAATATGAGATGGGAGTGGAATGGGGGAAGATTTCACCCAAATTCCAAAGATCTGAATGGAATGGGGAAAGATTTCACCTGAGAACTGTTTATAGAGAAGAAAGCTAAAATGACATGAGTTTGAGGAAGGATCGTATGCTATGATAAATAAGCAGTGATGGTTTGTACTTTGTATCAATGAACAAGAGTTTCAAAAAAATAGTAACTGCGATGGAGCCAACCCTTTGAGAAACCATTGGTTCTACTGTAGACACAACCTATACTGATTTGGGAACCAAACCAAGGATTTATATATTTTCAAATTTCAAAGTCTTTATTTCTTGGATCTGCCAAAAACACTCATCAAACAAGTGCCTTTCTTGAAGAATTTTTTGTTTGCGGTGAAGTAAACTCTTTTGGTTGAATCTTTCCCCATTCTTACTCTTCCTCCATTCCACACCCAAATCCCAGATCCACAGTGTAGAAAAAAAATTCAAATTCCAAATCCCAGATCCAAGTGAAATCTTCCCCTATTCCATTCAGATGGGAGTGGGGGGAGACGTGGTGCATGTCGGAAAACATGGTAGCGAACATGGGTTCATCGGAAAGCTAGATCGTGGTATGTCGGGGGTTCGTCGAAAACTAGACCAGCGACGGATGGTTAAAATCCTTGAACTAATCGAAACCAACAGCCATGACTGGATATATATATACACACTTGACTGTGTATCTATATACACTTGTATATATATATATATATATACACACACGCTTGTATATACATATATAAATGTTGACAGTTCAACACCCTTCCACTAAAACGAGGTGTAGATTCGACTTTACACAACTAAAATTAATGGTGTCATGTGAAATAGTTACAGAAGGGGATATGTATTACAAATATTTCAAAATAAAAGAGATTAATGTAATTTTTAAATGTTGAGTGGATCTATGTGTAATTATGTTAATATTTAAGGGGTTTAAGTGTAATTTGTCTTTATTTAAATATCTCAAATTTTAATATATATTTAAAAAATAATTAATTTATTTTAGGTTAAATAAATTTTTATCAATTCCAAGTTAACGTACTTATATTAATGTCTGTATTATGCTCATGTTATAAAGGGTAAATTGAATATCATTCTTGAATTCATCTTCGGATTCCCTCCACGCGGGAATTTTGGCGACACATGGGCCTAATGATCGTGCGACAGTGTACACAGAGTAATTTTAGCTAATTAGGACCCATTTGGTTTGGGATATGTGAGATTAAGGCTTAGTTTGGGAAGTAAAAAATTTAATTTTTTTTGGTTAAGTAGTAATTAATTGCCAAAAATTAGTAATAATTTTTTTTTTTTTTGTATTTGGGAAGAGAAAAAAGTTAATTTTTTAGTAGCTAACCTTTTAGTTATTAAAATGTAAGAGAGTAAATTTGGTCATTTTTAAAACAATAAAAAAATATTAGGACCCATTTGGTTTATTTTGCTATTTTTTGTTTTCTGTTTTTGTTTTTAATTTTCTGTTTTAAACGTATTTGCCATTTTGTCATTTTGAAAACAAGGAAAACAGGTACAATGCATTTGGTCACTTGCATTTTCAAATTTTGTTTTAAAAAACAGAAAATGAGTTTACACATAAAATGAAAAATGACTAAAAGTCATTTTAAGCGTTTTCAATTTAAAATAAAAAAAAACTCAAAATAAAGAAAACAAATCATATTTTATTTCCTTATTTTGAGCATAAAACAGAAAATAGATAATTAAATCAAATGCAATCTTAATAGCTGAGCAGCCAACTATTTCTTACCAAATGGAGCCCAAGTTGATTCTTACATTCATTAACCGTAAGGGTTAGTTTGACAAATTTGTCAAATTTTAATTTTTTTATTCAATTTTTTATTTTTAACTTTTATTTCCATTGAAAAAAAAACCCAAGAATGCATTTGAAAATAATATATATTAGTTGGTAGTTATAATATTAAAAAAGTAATTGGTGACGTTGGTGTGGTCAAAATTAGATGATAGGAGCAAGTAATATTAATTAAAGGTGGTAATAGGACTGCTAGTGGTGGTTGGAGCTAGTGGTGACTGGTTACGAGTGGCAATGATGGCAGAGGTGTGTGGTAATCGGTAATGGAGGAAGGGTGGCTGCTAATGTTATGATCGGAGGTGGGTGACGATTAACTATGAGTGATGATTGGAGTTCATAGTCACATTTTGTTTAAAAAATTTCTTAAATTTAACCTTCATTTTTTCTAATCTTTCACCATATTCAACACGAAATCTCACACTTACATTAGTGTCATATCATACCAACATAAATACTCTACTCTAAAACGGAGACTTTAAGTAAGGCGCTGTTTGAAAATCTAATTTTTGGTATTTTTTTGTATTTTTTGGTTGAAGTTGGTAGTTAAAATTTTTGGTATATTTGGCAAGTTAAGTAATAATTTTTAGCAAATTTTAACAATTTTTGACAATTTGTGTGTGTTTGATAAAATTTTTGGTACTTTTTGTGTGTTTGCTAAAAATTTTAATAATTTTTGAGTTAAGTAACTTAATGTTGCTGAGAAAAAAAAAAATTTGATATTTTATCAAACATCAAATCTCAAGAATTAATAAATTTATGCAAAAATTTACCCCTTCAAATTAAACCCGGTAGCATTTGCATTATTGAATGCCTGATCAAATTTGCGAGGGCAGAGCAAGTGTCCATGGATGGGCTAAAAGGTTATTTTTCTTCTCTCTTACTCTCTTTTATAAATGCTTGTTTCTGCATTATTAAACTACAGGTTCAAGGGACTACAGTAAAACATACACTGCAAGAGTTGTCGTGTTTAAATGAAAGGTCAATATCTAATCTAAGCAAATTTAATTGAATTAATAAATATTGTAATAAATACTGTTTGATAAAATCAATAAACGTAAATCAAACAATTTTATTATAACATTTATTAATTCCATTAAATTTACTTTGATTAAATTTGACTACTCATTTAAACACTGGAACTCCTATGACTCCTATAGTATACTTTTCACTGCAGCCCGCTTAACCCTTAAACTACACGATCGCTTAACCCTTAAACTACACGATCAAAAGCACGATAACAAAAAGAAAGGGGGTGCCAAGCCTACTTGAACTGGACACACGCTTGCAGACAAAATCCCAACATTCCGAGCTACACCCTTCCATTTTACTCCAGGGCTACTCCGTAGGCTCCACGGATTGTCAAAACTCTCTCTCATGCATAATAATGCATTCGGCATTGCTTTTGTCTCCTTATCGATGACTTTTCGCTTATCCCAAAATGAGTCCCCGTATCGCAAAAGGACCATTCTGTCCCCACCGTCTTTTCCTAATTTCCTGCTTAGACATTCTGCGTTGTACTGTCATAGCAGCACATTTTTAATTAGTAATGTTATGTTTCCATCTAACTCTTATACTCATATTTATATTCTCGTCAATTTATACTGATCATTATTTGTAATGACTAGTATATTTAGTTTAAAATTATTACAATTATAAATATGATGTCGTTTTAATCATTAAAAAAAATAAAAAATTACATCTTGTAGCTGCAATAATTTTGAACTAAATATACTGGTCACCTACAAGTAATGATCAGTATAAATTGACATGATGTAAATATGAGTATAAGAGTTAAGTGTAAAACGTAACATTATTTTTTCTTTTTTTGCATTCTAATTCCCATCCCCACCCCTAATTTGTAAGATGGGAGAGGTTGACATTAATCATACTATTAGTTTTATAATATTAAGTGTTTATTTAAATTTATTTAATTAAAAATATATAAATATATTTAAATCGTTAAATTTTAATTTAACGAATTAAAAAATTAATGTTATAGATCTAACATCAAACTCGAAATCACTCCCAAAATCCCTAATTTTGTGTGCTCTGAGATCTACTGTTTTGAGTGGCGCGGAACCATTGCTGATTGAAGTGCATCACCAGGGGCCGAGCCTCGAAATTGTTTGTAGGGGGGCATTAATTGGGTACCATGGAAGGAATAAAATAATAGAAAGGAGAATGAGAGAAAGAGAGAGAAAAGGGTTAAAATGCAATTATGTATTTTTTTATTATATTGGATAGAATAAGACAATTGCATTAATATTATTAATATTATTGGGTTAAAATTTTTTTTATTAGGTAGGTACAATTAGTATTGAGTTAATTTTTTTTTTCTTGGGTGAGTACAATTGGTATTGAATTATATTTTTTTTATTAAATGAATACAACTGAACGAGAGATAATATAAAAACAAAAATAGTATAATATATATGTATTTTTTTTTTTTTGGAGGGTGAGTACGCACCCCGGCCAACGTTAGGCTCCGCCCATGTGCATCACAGATACGGTAAAGGCAAGGAATAAAAAGCCAAGTTTTAACGAGGGGAATAATCCTCTTCTCAACAGTAAATAGGATTTATGAGTTTTAATTGCATTATTTCGTTAAATTAGCCCTTGCTATGATAAAAAATTAGGTCTTTTCCGGAGCACATGCATGATAGGGGCAAACTCAAAAATTGGAATTTATTTGAACTGAACAAAAAGTTTAGAAATAAAGTGAGATAGATTATAAAATTTTAGGTTGAATAAAGGATTTAAAAGTAAAATAAGTTGGATTACAAATATTTAGAATGATTAAATTTAAAAAAATTAAATTACAAAAGTTTTTTTTTGGACCAAGTTACCCAGGCCACACCTTGGACAAGTTCAAGCCCACGTCGGTCCCTTTGCATCATTTAATGATTTAGGGACATTTGGTAGTAAAATTTTTAGTAAAAAAAAAAAAAAATTACTAACTTTTGATGTTTGAGTGTTTAGCAAATCACTAACTTTTGTCACTTTTCTACTCTGTTACAATAATTTCTTAACTCAAAAGTTATCAAAAGTTACTAAAAATTACAAAAAGTTATTAAAAAATGCTAAATGTTACCAAAATTTTTATCAAATATTCAAAAATTACAAAAAATTGATAAAAATTACTACTTATTTTACCAAACACGCTAAAAGTTATAACTAACAACTTTTAACAAGAAATTATCAAAAATTACTAAAACTTGTGCACACTCCCATAAGACATGTCCGAGAGCTTCATAGTGTATTTTAGAATATTACACCTTTTTAATCTTTGGATCAATAAATAATATTTAATTCAAAAATTAAAAAAAAAAAATTTTAAGTGCATTTTAGGTCTCCATGCCTAAAAGACTTGAAGAGCTGCTTTGAAACATCAAATAATTTCTAGAAAAGATGTTTGAATTTGAAGTTGACAAGTTTTCGCATGTCAAATGTAGTCACGCAAAAGAATCAAATTAAGTTGAATTTATATATAAATATATAATAGAGGAAATAAGCATGATAATATGCTGTGAATTTCTTTATAAATATAATAGAACAAATAAAATAATAGCATGTGAAATATGGAATAAAAAAGTACTCCTCTTATAAAACATTTAACTCAGACTAAACTAAATAATAAAATTAAAGTTGTATTTGGAATTACTAAAAATTTATGAAGAGCAAAATAAAAAACTTAAATTTATTTTATTTTTTTAAAATTTATGAGATAAAATGAGATAAAGTGAAATAAGTTGTAGTTTCGTGATTCGTGCAGTGAGATAAAAAAGTGAATAACTTTTAAAATTTTTCAGTATTTTCACCTTCTTAAAAATTTTTTGTCACTTCAAACGAAGTTATAATTAAAAAGATAAAGAAAAATTAAATGAGTATTTATAAAAAAATAATTTATTTGTCATAAAAAAATAGTATACACAAGTAGTTTCATTTTCTTCGCATTTTTATTTTTCTTTCATATATCATTTCAAAGATTTGATTTCGAGAGATTCACTTCTTAGGCCAAACCCCTAGAGAGTGAATTTCTTTTGATTTGTATCACATATATTGGCCCTTTAACATGTGTAGCGATAAATCGTAAACTCGCGTAGCAACGAAGAGCTAGATCCATACCCAAGAATTGGATACGATTCGTCCAGTCAAGGAGACTCGTCTTATCAACTTTTACTACGTTTTGTGCTCGAGAGACTATCCTCTAAATTTACTAGAAAAAAGACTTGAACTTGAGACCTTTGGATAATAAGCCATTTAAGTCTTAGTGCAAGATTATACCATCTAACCCGCCGTTGGCGTTAAAATGGTTAACCGTATATCATTTCTCCTAACACACCTTTTGAGGAGGGGAAAAAGAAAAGGGGGACAAAATGGAGAAAATGCTTTGAGTCAACCGAGAAAATTTTCTTTAAAAGGCTGAGGGTGTGCCAATTGCACACGATCCAATCATGGAAGAAGACCCAAACTCCACCGAAACCATAATCATGGCCGCACTCTCCACCATAACCCCTCCCCAACTCTCAGATCTCATCCAATCCATTTCTACACTCTTCCACCTCCACCACCGCCGTCTCTCCGCCCTCCTCTCCTCCCCCACCCTCTTCACCCTCACACTCCACCGCCTCCACTCCCTCTCCCTCCCCAACAAGTCCCTCCTCATCGCCCGCCACCTCTTGTCCACCCTCACCCTCCTCACCCGCTTTCTCCACCCTACTTCCACCCGGCAACTATCCCCCGCCGTCTCCTCGACCAAGCTCCGCGACCTCGACTCCGTGCTCCTCCTCCTTCTCCTCTGCGAACTCCGCCAGCACCACCCGCAAGCCCTGGAAGCCTCGCCGAGTAAATGGCGCCTTGCCCTCTCCAAATACGTCTCTGATACCCTGTTGTCACTTTCCGCAATATCGATGTCGAACAGCGCAGTCCTGATTCAGTACGTGGAGTTGGTTGCGAAGTGCCGGAGGTTAGTCGGCGTAATGGGTTGTGGTGGTGGCGGAGGGAAGGAGGGAAGAGAGGCGGCCGCATCGGTGGCGGCGGTAGTGGCGCTGCCGTCGGTGGAAATGACTGGGCCCGGGAGAGAGTGTGCGATATGCAAGGAGGAGATGAGACAAGGTAGAGACGTGTGTGAATTGCCGTGCGGTCATTTGTTTCACTGGATCTGCATATTGCCATGGCTGCAGCAGAGGAACACGTGTCCCTGTTGCCGGCACCGGCTTCCGACCGACAGCGTTTCCGGCGAGATCGACCGTCTGTGGGAGGTGGTGGTCAAGGCCGGTGGCATCAGGTAGAAACTTTGCTGCATGGAGATCATGGGACCCGATTGCCGATTGGAATTCAACGATATCCAGTGGAGGATGGAGTATGGTGCACCTTACACGTGTCACGATCAGACGGTCTAGTCATCGGGGTACAATGTGAATAGTCGGAAATGATGTGGTGATAATTACATCCAACCGCTTGATTACAGGCTTACATTCCTACAAGTACTGCAACCACAGGATTGATCTTAAATTTAACATTGTATTTGGGGGAAATAATAATACATATGTATGCATATAACTGCCACATTATTTTCATTATTATTGAAAATATTTCTGGCAGGATGGAATGAATGGTTGATACATGTTAATGAATGGTTGCCTGGAAGAGCATCACATATTCTTGATAATGAATGTGTGTTGTTGACTTGGGATGTATTTTTGTGGCTCAGAACTTCAGGGCAGGGGCTGGGCTTGGGACAAAGCATGCAGATATTAATTTTACGTAGCTTTTAATTAGTTGAATAATAATAATTAAAAAAATAGAGTATACCCTAAACCAATATTAGTCAATATACATGTTTTATTGGTTGTGTTTAGTTTATTAAAAATAAAAAAAAAATCTCTAAAAATTTTTAAAAATTTTTAAAAGTTATTTATTTTTTATCTTATTACGAACTCACAACTTATCTTACTTTATCTTAATTTGTCACTCCAAATGCTCTCATAGTGTTTGTGTGTGTATATATATATATTAATCAGCTAGCGTGTTTAGTTAGTAAAAGTTTAGCCAAAAAGTATAATAAAAGTGCAAAGATTTGATATAAAAATGATATGTAGTAAATTGTGATTGGAAGAAAGTATAAAAAATTGGTAAAAGTTGGTGAGTTTTGATTGATTTTGACCAATCAAACACCCCAATATAGATTTTTTTATAGCTTGTGTATAAGGTTAATGCATGTCATAATTATAATACCAGATCTAAATTAATTTGTCACATATTTATTTAATTTCTTTTGTTATGCAAATTTAAATTAAAGTTTATTATTCGAATCTCTTAATTAAACCTCCGTTTGATTTACTATAAACTCCTAAAAATTTCTAAAAGTTATTTACTATTTATTTTATTGCACAAATTACGAACTCACATTTCATCTTATTTTTTATCATTATAAACACACTTTAAATCTAAGTAGTTCACTGTTCAATTTATATATATATATATATATAGGCATGGGGGGATTTCTAATTCCAAAGAAACCTTGAAGTACAGCTGTTTTACATGTTTTAGGCCCAGGATCCAATATTGGAGCAACATTATCAAAAGTAATGGTAACATTTTTTTTTGGTAAGTAAAAAGTAATGATAACATTACTTTTTAAAATGGCAAAGCGATTATTACAAAAAAAATTTTAAATAATTATTTTTTTTATGATGATTTCTATTCTCATATAAAATCATTAAATTAAGCTATTTAAATTTGTGATGAAATTTCTATTTAATTAACTTAATAAAGTTATACTTGAGTAATTCTATTTAAATAATTAACACTAAATTCTTTGGTTTCAAATCTATATATACAGATGTAATCTTATTATTGTGTCTCTTTATCTCAATGCAAATCTAACCACATTTAGGGTGTGTTTAGAGTCTAAAAAGAAATAAAAAAAAATCAAAAAGTAAGTTTGATGTGATGTGAAAATGATAAGTGACAAAATATGATTGGAAGAATTTAAAAATTTTTACCATTTTTTAAAATTTTTTGACTTTTTTTAGACTCCAAACGAGTCCCTAATATTGTGAAAAGTTCTCGATTAGTTTTGATGAAAGTCAAAGCCTACACAATTTTAAAAAATTTATTGTATTAGAAAAATATTAAATATTATATATATGCCAGTTCACTCGACTTCGCCCAAGTAATGTAAGATAAGTGTGATTTACCAGTGATAACTTACTAATTAATTGCACAGCCTATATATATCATAGACGGTTCCTTACGTGTATAATAAAATATTGTTCCATATCGATTTAGACAATATTATTTTTCAAACAAATAGAAGTGCAAAATGTGTTGGCACAGTTTAGTTATATATAATGGAGACCATTAGATGCAGCAATTAAGAGCAGTGATCACGTGTCCTCGGGGCACATGATGCAGTGACAAAGGACGGGTCTCGTTTTCTACTGATACTCTCAGTGACGCGACGCATGTTTGATTCCTGATTACTGCGTTGCATATCTTGCGATTTACCTCCCTCATGTTTACCTAGAGCAATGTTAGTGGGGGCGTTCGTAAGGGAACGTAATCTCAAGAGCAGTGATCACGTCTAAATCTTGTATAATACGAAGAAATAAAATAGAATAAAATTAACATTAATAGAAATAATATATATTTAATGAAAAGTGGAAATCTTTAATTGGGCAGAATAGTTAAAAAAAATAAAAATAAAAAGAATCATATGCATAGCCTAAAAAGGCCAAGTTAAACAAACAGATCGAGGAGGAATTGGCAAAGCAAAACATGTGCTATCTTGTCCAGTTGCAGTCATCAGTATTCAGGGCGGACAAAAAGTTCAATTGATTTGTCACAAAATTAAGAAGGGGCACGTTGAAATGTGATACCTTTCCAAAAACAAAAAAACGTTGAAATGTGATGTTCCCCAATTGCCCACTAATTGGTCTCAAATTGCAATTTAGGCATAGAAAGTTGCTCAATTGTAAACATGCACTTGAACCCAATTAATTCATTGAAACTATCAATGCATTGAGTTAATTCAGCGACGAGCACAATTAAACAAAGAGTAAGAGCTTGAAATTGCTTGCAAACCCTTCAAATCTGGGGTAAAATAATAAATACTCAAATTTAAGTCATTGACGCTTCTTTTAAGTGCCTTGAATTTGTAAGGTCCGTTTTGTAACTTTTTTTTTTTAATTTTTTCATAAAAAACGTGTGTAGTGTATTTGTATTTATTTTTTTATTGTTACCAGTAAAATGAAAATTTGTTTGAAAATTTAGCCCCAATATAAATATATAGAAAAATTATATATCCTCTATTTTTTTTTTCTTCCGTAAACATTTTGTCAATATTAAGCCCTAAATAGAATATTTGTCAAATTTCATTGCATTTTATTAAAATAATTTATTTTATTAAATAAAAAATATTTTTAATAAATAATAATATATTTTATTAAATTAAATTTATTCTATAAAAACTAAATATTTATTAATCTAAATTTAATTATTGTAAACAAAATTATGTTATCAAACGTATTTTTGTTTTTATTTTGAGAGAAAAATATAATAACTGAAAATGAAATATAAAACGTATATTTTTTTTTTTTTTTTTTGTTGTCAACATCCATTTAACTTTTTTTTTTTTTTTTCAATCATAATCCATGAGACAAAATGAAGATTCCCATGATACTTAGAGCATGTATATATGACTCATCGATCTCCCACGGACAAAATGTTAATTTTTAATCAATCAATAGGGCCGTGACAATCCTAGACAAATGAGATGGTCGACTAGGGCCTCACCAAAAAGCACGCCTTAAATTTTTAAATATTAATAATAAAAATATTAAATGCATTAATTATTATAAATTTTGTATTGACTTTTGAACTTCTTACAACACCATGTATAAATTAATAATTATCTTATTAAATGTGATATATATACAAGACTTTTGAACTTCTATCTATAAATTAATAATTATCTTATTAAATGTGATATACTTTCCTACAATTATTTATTTATAATTATCTTATTAAATTTATTATTATTATCTTATTAATTTTATTTCTATTTGTAAAAGAGAATATATATCTATCATCCCATAACCTCCTTTTTTAAATTTTATTTTTAATTTATTTATGATTTTTTATTCGTGTTGGTTACTTAATTTTAATATTTTATTTTTTTATTTAAAATTTAAATATAAAATTTTTATAAATGATTATACAGTTTAAAAAATTAGAAAAATAAATAATTATAATTAGGCCTCCCTATTAGCATCGCCTAAGGCTCTCAAACTTCTAAACACGGCCTTCTCAAGCAACAAGACAAAATGAAGATTCTCACAACATTAAGAAGCATGACTCAGCTCCTGGGGTGCATTAATTTACTTATAATCTAAATGAGGAAGATTTAATGCTGCAATGATCATAATAATCCACTAAACAAATAACGCATTATTGCTATTAAAAAGTGTCCCAATTCTATTTCTTCAAAACAAACAAAACTGAAAACCATCTCTCTCTCTCTTTTTCTCTGTCTCTCTCCCCTCCTTTCCTCCCCTCTCTCTCTCTCTCTACTTGTATATCATACTTGAATAATAATAATAATTGACATGCATGGGCCTTAATTAGATTTGGAGGAAAACAGTATTAATCATATTAACATGTGTCCTAAAACATTTTTTTACAAAGAGAAGGTTCAGAATATAATTAAATTTATGATATACAAAATCTTAGTTTATACAAACGATAATCCCCTGTTGTGTTTCTCTCTTTCTCTCTTAAAACTTTATTCTATGTTACCTAATATTATATAAGATAAAGAGAAGATCAATCAGTTTTATCTTTTGTTTAAAATATATATTTATATAACCGATTTACTAAAATTAAAACATCTTAAACACTAACTAATAGAATTTAGTCAATGTTTAATTATTAAAATATAATTATAATTTATAATAAATATATCACTATAAATCAGACTTGTGTGCCACGTAAATCTAACACAGAAATAATATTTTCGTAAAAACCATGTATGGAAGCCTTCCACTGAGCTGATTTTTGGGGACAATCCCATAACTGTGTTCTTATGAAATAATAATAAGTTACAAAACTTTATTCTCAACTATATATATATATATATGTATGTATATATGTATATGTATCTATATGTTGTACTAATTTATGTAGTGAGTCAGTTATGTGTCTTGATTAATTAATTTTGTCAAACCATCTTTATGTTTTCAATGTAGTTTATACATATATATTTGAAAATGTCAATCCATTCCAAACTGATACAAAAGTCCGAATTCCTGTTATCTGATGAATTTTATGAGGCTTCTGATTAACATGACTAAATTAATCCTAGCTGCACTTAGCAGTGCTTCCCCACAAAGAGGTCATGCATGGTCCAGCTAAAATGATTGTCATTAGTGCTGTACGTGCTTTAAGATATATATATATATATATATATATATAGATATATATATACTTCTTGCATATCTCTTTTTAGTCGGGAACTTGTTTATGTATTCATGATCGGTAGACATCTATTGCATGCCAGGGATCGATTACTTCGAGTGCAATGTAGACTATTCTGAACTGCAATAATTACGGGAAAAAAAAAAGATAAATAAAAAAAGATGAAGACTATAACAAATTTGATAAAAAAAATCAAAGATTTACAAGTTCTCTCCCTAGTGAGAGGGAGAGAAGAGAGAGAGAGAGAGGGGGTACGAATGTAATTATAATCAAAATATTGCGCATTACTGCATTACATATATGTTGCTATATATATATATATATATATATATGGCGATGAGAACATTTTTCTAGAGAAAAAGTTGTATGATTTTTGGTCTCTTGATCGGGAAGGTAATAAAGTACCGTCATTTTTAAGACATAATTATTATTGTTGCTCTTCATTTTACGTTACTCAAAACAAAGAATTCTTTTGATTTTTTATTGTGTAAATTATGATTTTATAATTATCCTTTCACACGTACATTAGAAGAAAATTTAGACAGCCTCTCAAACAATTATAAAGAAGAAAAATTAAAGGGTGGTGTGTTTGGTATAAGATTAAAAAAAGATAAATGTTACTGCTACAAAATTTTACATCTTTTAATTATAGGTTAAATACTTCTTCAAATATAGATAATATTTTCTATTCTTTAAGGATTAAATGTAAATTTTTATAGTAACCGATCAATTTCACAAACAATGGCAGCTTGTTTGGAGTGCCAAATTTTGATAAAAATAAAAAATAAAAGCGAACGAATTTTAAATTATTCGATATTTAATATGTTCCTTAAAAAGTGTGGAAGAAAGTTAATAAAAGTTAGAAAAAATTACAGAAAATTAGTAAATATTAAAAAAATTAAAGATTTTTAATATGAAAAAAAGTTAAAAAATTTAAATAAAAAAACTAAAATTTTTGATCTAATTTGACACTCCAAACTCACACATATTTCCAATAGTATTTTGCATATTCAAAAATAGTTCTATATATATATATATATATATATTTTTTTTTTTGTGACTTGGAACACTACTAGATTTTGTCGACAGGTAAATTGAGAGACAGATGGCCAATCTCTTTTACCATCCCTCTCAATTGAGTTATGAAATTCAAAACCGTGCCATTTACGTGTGAGCACACCTACTAACTAATGTCCATTATTGCCGGGGGTGTAATATGAAATCCAACACGAGCATACCGCTGGTGGGACAAAGACAATTAATGCAGGGCATCACGTGAAATCAATTACTAGCCAAAAATACCCCAAAAAAAATTATTAACGTTTGTCGTGTCTTTATAATTTTCAAAATCTGCAAACAACGCCTCCCCATCCAAAAATAGATGGGAATAACAACTTAACAATTCTCTGTTGTCTCATTTTACTCCCTCATTTTGTGACCACGGCTATTGTTATTTGGGCAATATTGAGATAAATGTTGCTTTTACAAATATATATATCTAAAAAATTATGTCAAAATGATGTGTTAAAGGACATTTTTGTAATAAAATAAATTTTCATAAATTATTCTATTTAAAGTAGTTAATTCATAAGATAATTACATCATTACAGTATCCTAATTTATATATTGCTACTAACTTTGTTATTATGTATTATTATGTACCGTAATCATGCATGGTCATGATATGTTGTTAGATTTATCTCGTACATGTAAAACTCAATTCTCTTAAATTGATATAAGTTCTTAATAAAGTCACTTTATTTATTGTCAATGGATTACTAGCTGAATACTTTAACAATGTAAATGCGATTATGGTAGTGTTTGGAGTGATAAAAATAAGAAAAAATGAGATAAAGTGAGAAAAATTGTAAATTCGTAATGCGTACAGTAAAATAAAAAAATTGATGTGATAAAAATTTTTAAAATTTTTTTATTTTTATTTTTTTAGATGCCAAACGCGTTCTATTTAGTTATTTGTAAATTTTATGTAAAATATGTTGAAAATGCTAAATGTATGATTGTTCCATCCATTATTATTGTATCTACGTACAATGTCCATGTCTTATCACATCCAGGAATTGTTTGGAAGTTAAAAAAAAAAAAAAAACTCAACTTTTGAGGTTGATGTGATGTAAAAATGTTAGGTGGTAAATTTTGATTGGAGGGATTTGAAAACTTTTGAAATTTTTAAAATTTTTTTTTTTTGCTTCCAAACGGACTCCCAGTGGCGGCTTCAAGAATTTTTAATGATGGAGTTATATACAATTTAAATAGTAATTATAAATTAATAAGTAAAATGACGAGTTAAAAAAAATAGAGTTAAAATTATTAAAATATTTTAAATATAAATTTTTTTAAAAATTTTTTATTGGTTGATGAGATCACCTAGTCCCACTTGTTATAACGTGGCACGGTCCTAGATTGACCAAAAGTCCAGAGTACATACCAACATTTCAGTATTATTGCTTACAAATGTAGAAACATGCTTGATGATTGCTATATATATATATGTAAGGGTTTATTTAACAAATTATGTTTGGAATACATTTTAGAAACATCTCATTTTTTTAAACTGTTTTTTGAATTCCTCAAAATCTATATCCAATTGAAAATAATATATAAAATTTTTTATTTTAATTTATTTGTTTCCAAAAACATGAAAAAGGAAAAAGAAAAGTATAGATGAAATGAAAATTTTGGAGAGACACAACCTGGAACATCCTCACACGCCCCAAAGATGTGCCATAATGTGAACAATAAATTGCCACTTAAAAATTATCAGTATGAACAGTCAACCAATTTATTATTTTTATTATTATTTGTTAATAATATTTTTTGGGTAGGGGGTAACAAATAATATATTATAATTAAAATATATTTTTATAAATTTAAAGTTCTATAAAACTTCACAAAACTCTACAAATCTTTTTAAAATTTAATTTTTTTTACTTACGAACTACGAGATTATAATTTTTATAAATTTATACTAAATTTAACAACTTCTAATACTTTCATATTTTTTGAAGTGATAAATAAACAAGAGATCTTCTCTTTTTTTTTTTTTTTTTAAATTGGGTATATTAAAAATTATGGGTATGTTTAGAGTGATAAAAGTGAAATAAGTTTTGAATTCATAATTCATATGGTGAGATAAAAAATGGATAATTTTTAAAAATTTTTAAAAAATTATAGTAAATCGGAAGTTATATAACATTATTTCCGTTAAAATTATATATATATATATATATATACACCTGTAACCTATCCGATTCTCAGACAAAGAGTCATGGTCAGATGGTTGTAAGAGTAGTCACAAGCTCTTACCTTGGTTTTTGTAGTAGTCATTTTTGAAATCTTGGTCCTCTTCTCTTCCTTTTCGAGAAAAAATAATAATAATAATGATAAAATAATTTTGTTTGAATGTGATTGCAATTACTCCGACCTATTGCAGAGGTAAAATTAAAAGCTTTTGCATTAAATATATAACAAAGCGAGATGTGCCCTATAATTCAACATTCAAAAAATCCTAGTTTCAATTCAAACTTAAGATCGTTTGTTTGTAACTACCCTTCACTAGCACTAGGGTTTTCTTTTACCATCATAAAGAAGTTAGGCAGAGAAATTACAAAAATGGCATCAAAATAAACTTCTTTATTAGAATATAGTTAATTTAGTCAAAATTGTTCTATAAAAGTTTTTCGTTCAAAATAACGGATAAATATAAAATTTTTCCATTATAAAAATTAAAAATTTCTACAAGTTAATAGATAAATAGATTACAAATTAAAATCGTGAATACTATTGACATTATTAAGGATAAAAACGTATTCGCTTTTGCTACTTTTATAGAAATCATGAATACTGTTGACAGTATTAAGGATACGTCAGATATGACGTATTGACTTTTTCTAGTTTTATAGAATAAGACGCATATAAAAAATTAATACAAGAGAAGGATAAGATTTCTACATATTATAAACACATTATAGGTTTCTATGAATTATAAATTCAAGTGCAAGAGATAAGCTTTCTACAAATTATGACACAGATAAGCATCTATAGATAAATATTTAACAAATTCATATATAAGTATTTAAATTTTTATAAATAGTTGACAAGTATTTAAATTTATAAATAATTAAAGATAGGGCGATTTGTAACACTATCTTGGTTGTAAAGATGATATCCATTTTAACGTTATTTAAAAATAGTATTTTAAAAAATTATTATATAAAAAATTATTTTATTAATTCTATTTTAGTAGTTTTTTTCAAATCTCTTTATTATGGTAAAAAATTCCTAACTTTACTTATAAGCCATTTTTGTTGTACATACAAAAGGAAAAGATATATATGCGTATATTGTTATTCTTAATTAATAAATGCGTGTGACAAATGTTTATTTTGTTTAAAGCTTGGATGTGGTGGATTTGTAATGAAAGGTGGGTCTTTTGGTTGCCGTAGGGTTTAAACTGAAATTTGGGAGCTGGAGATAGAAAAAGGGTAAAGCAAAATGATAGCTGCTGGCAACGTAGATGGAGAATGGAGGTGGATTTTATCTTTCTCTGATCTCTCTATCTATCTCTCTCTCTCTGTCTCTCTACATTCACACACACATTTATATATAGATTTTTTGAAAATCTGATATGGGTTCTGTGTCAGTGGAAAGAAAATGGATGTAGATGATGGGTTGAGAACAGTGGAGTGTTTAAGAGGAAGACTACTTGCAGAGAGAGTGGCTTCGAGGGTTGCCAAAGAGGATGCAGAGCAAATGTCAAACAAGGTCTCTCTCTCTCTCGACACACACACACACAGAGTGGCTGTGATTAACTGTTCCTCTCTTCTGATTAGATTGATTTTACAGTTAATCTCTTCTTTCTCAATTAACAATGCCACTTATTTTTTAATCCTCTCTCTCTCTTTCTCTCTCTTTATTTTACAATTTACAGCTTGTTGAGTTAGAGAACCAGTTGAGGCAAGAAATTAAATCCAGGAACAAAGCTGAGAAGAGGATGAAATTCCTACTAAAAAAGCTCGAGTCCCTGCACAAATCAAATGTTTCAGAGGACTCGGAGCATTCAGGCTTAGTAGAGAAAAGCGACATATCATCTGTATCATCCACAGCCTCTTTGGGTACAAAGGAAACAGACGATAAAGAGCCCAAAACCCAAATCACAAACCCTGCAAAATGCCATGAGACTGAAGAGTCTGTGAAGAAGACAAGTTGCCCATTGGCCTCACGGGATTTTGAAGACACTGTTTCACGAACCACCACATCCAATCAAAGCCATTGCAGTCCTCCAATTGAAGAGCACCCTTCGAGTTCTGCAGAAAAGGCCAATTCTGAGAAACCCAGTGAGCTCGTGTCAAACCAAAACCACAACAATCCAAAGACAGATCATCACAGGTATTTTTTTTTTTAACACCAATCTCAATGGCTCTTTCAGATAAAATTTAGGGGTAATTCAGAATATAATATAAAAGGTAAATTATCTTTTACACTGCCGATCCTTTTGATCAGATTAAAAAGGTCATGGCAGTTTAGGCTTTGGGAGTTTGGTGAGAGAGAATAAAATATTGGCAAGGAGTGAATATAAAATAAAAGAAATGGTAATAGTTTTTTTTCATTGTTTAAGATTTAGGAGTCTTATTATTTGTGAATCGCGAAAAAATAAAAAGAGAAAAAAATGTAGGTTGTTATTTTAGCATTATTTTAATATCTGTATGCTATTTTTTTATTTTTTTATTTTTATGAATAAATATAGTATTTAAATAAATACATCAATGATTTGTTTTTTCACTCTATTTCTGTCCAACTTTGAGCAAATGAAAATTAAGGGATTTTGGGGTTGTATTTTCTTTTCATTTCTTTCCCTCCTTTTTTTTTTCACTGACAAACAAAAGAGATCCTTATTTCAATTATTTTTCTCACTCTCTCTCTCTCTCTCTTTTTCATCCCATTCAGATGGCTTATTGATTTATTATTATTGATTTATTACAACATTAACTCCAAGGCCTCTCTTGGATGAGGCTTAAGGCAACCCTCAAAACTTTTACCCGTGGGCTCCGTTGCTTTTCCTTGGGTTGGCAGCCGAATGCCCCTCCCTTCTTCCCCGGTCTTCGTTTTGCCGCGGCTTTAATTTAGCCCCCGCGGGGATAATTCTTGGGCTAGATTGGGGCTAGCCAAAAATTATCGTCCTCTAAGTGGGTGAATTTTTGACGTTTTTAACTCTCGTTAATAGTATTGTTAACTTAATTAAAATAAATATAATATTAATAAAAAAAATAGATAGGCTAATAAGTCAAAATAAATATAATTAAAAAAATTGGATAATAACCAACTATTCAAAAGTACATATTTAAAAAAAAGTTTTTTAAATAATTTAAAAAAAATTAAATTTTCAATGAAATAAATAATATAACTTTAAATTGTCCAAAAATAATTAAATAGAGTGGGTTTTACAATTTAATATTTAATTTCATGGGTAACCAAGTTCGGAACACTACAAGGACAAAAGAGTCATTTGATTATTTTTTCCATCATTCACCCCTCTTATTTATAAAATATCCAAACCAAGTCAAAAGTTATCCCTCTCCATAAACATCACATCAATGTGGGCCAACCTTCTAAAAATAATACCCTTTCTTATCTTATACCCCCTCTAAAACTTATCCTCCTAAAATTTTAGTACCATCCAATCAGGTCCCAAATTCTATTAGCAAAAGTCTCCGGGGGCTAGCCACGTTCTCCAGTGAGAGTGACGCGAGTTCAAATCTCATAATTTAAATTAAAGGCATGGTTGAGGATCCAGTCATGTGTTTCTCAATTTATCTATTAGTTACGTTATTAGTTACACGATTCGTTAAAAATTATAATAAACTAGTGGAATTTTGAATCACCAAATAAAAAAAAAATTCTGTCAACAAAATCTCCTATTAAATGAGTCAATTCAATATCAAAATCTCCTATTGAATTAGTCAATTTGATGTGACTGAGTTGATTGCGAAACTAAATTTTTGATCCTTGGGTTCGGGCTAGGCTCACTGGGGCCAAGTCTTTGAGCACCAAGTTCAAGCCCAGCCCAATACTGAGTTGAAAATTGTGAACTCAAATCAGTCAATTACTGGAAAATTAAAATCTAGGTTCATTTGTTGGGTTGAACGATAAAACATTAAAGAAATTATATAAACAACCAATAACCTATTCATTAGTTTTTTACTAATTTTTTTTCTCTGTCATATTTTAAAATTAATAACCTGCACATAACTTATCGAAATGATCTAACTTGATTCGCTGTCAAGATTAGAGGGTTTCAGGAAGAGAGAGTAAGACGAAGAAGAGAGAAGAGAGGAGCAAAGGTTGAAGAGATGAAGAAGAGAGTAAGAGTAAGAGATGCAGAGTTTGTATTACAGACTGAGAAAAGAGAAAGAGCGGTTGAGTGTTTTGGCTAGGATTTGTGGGGGAAGAGAGAAGAAGCAGCTGAGTATTTGAGGGTTTGTGGGGGAAGAGAGGAAGAGTGGGGCTAGGTTTTGTTTGTTGGAGGAGGTGTGTAATTTTCAGCTGACTCACATATTAACTTTGGACCGAGTCAGGCTTTAATGTCTAAACCCAAACACAGCTCAAAAATAAATTGGTCTAACAATTTGGCTAAGCCTAGCCCTATGGGCTAAATTCGCAAACCCAAGCCCTGCTAAATTCGCAAACCCAAGCCCTGTAACTATTAGGCTGGGCTGCATGGATTCTTTTGACCAGCAGGCTGGTATCCACCCCTACTATCCACATCCTGAAGTGAGATTTCTGTTAAAAAAAAATTTGGGGTACAAATTACAATTTACATATTTTTATGTTCTTCCTGTTTGCCTTAGCTAATGAGGAGTCAATTCTGTCAATTTTACCAGTTCCTCAAGTTCAAAATCTACCGTGGAAAGAGAGGATGAATATGTTGATAACTCGCTGGCATTGGTACCAGTTGATCTGCCAAAGGAATCAAAGCCCACTGAGCCACTCGTCATTAATGCCAGTGTTAAAGATGTTCTTGATGCTCTAAGGCATGCTAGAGAAAAGCTTCAGAGACAGATGGAAAGAAGACACATCATTGAGGTTGGCTCCAAATGATATTATGTGCTCTGTCATGAGTGATGAAGAAATTAATTTAGTTTAGATAACATGAAGATATATTTAGTATTAAGGATATATATATATATACACACATATATATAATTCTCTTGTTAGTGTCTGGTTTGCATTGGAGGATATAGAGGTGGAGGGAGTGCTTGTGCTGTGAAAGTGACTGAATTGGTAAACTATGCATTGATGTGGGGCCTTCTGGGTAACTAATAAACAGAGATGGAATCTGCAGGTTATAAAGGCCATTGAGTTGGGTTTTTTCTTATGCTTTACAGTTCTCACACTTGAATTTGCAAATTCTATCATAAAATTTTGTTTGAAAGAATTTATCAGAAAGAGTTACCAGAATAACATGACGACGACTTCTTTGAAATTAAAACGTACCTTAACAAGAATTTTTATTTAAAACGATAAGTTCACGGGTTTTTAAATTACTAATTTGTCTGATACCGTAGTATTACTCGTATGTTTGATTCGAATGTCCGATGTGAATGCTTGAATCCTTTACTTGGTGACCTAAATGATGATAGCTCCAAATTGAGCTTTGATCAAGCCAAGTCAATCCACCAAGCTTGTTTCAAAATACTAAGACAATAGTGTGTCACATCATTGTTTATGAAGATTCCAAATAAAATTTTGTTAATTTATATATGTATACATAACACTGATACACAACTCTATTGTGACAAATACGGGTCTAGGAGCATTTTTCCTAGTAAAAAGAGTGTATACTTTATTTTTAAAATAAGGATTACTGAAAACTCCATAGATATTTCTTGAAAGATATTGTGTAATTTTGAACCATTGCTTGGATTTGGGGTAGCCCATGACATGGTTCAGCAAACACGTTGGTTCTGTTAATTGAGTTTGTTGACATATTAGATAGTAAAATGACAGCATCAGTTATGACTGTTATATTTAAATTGTTTGATCATATAAATTTTATACGTTTTAAACCATGAGGAGCAGTTCAACTTATAAAATCTTATATTTACTCTTTAGTGATCATTGGTTCGAGTCTCCTCAGGACCACTGGAGACTTGTCCGATTATTAATTTCAGAGTCAAGTATTAATCAAAGTGTGTGCCAACTGATCTGAATATACTAAGTTATCTAAAATGTTGATTTATGTGAACCCTATTTTGATGGAAAAATTATCAACTTCTATCTTAAATAAGCAATTCGGTATTGAAACCGGGATTAACATCCTAACACTACTCAAATGCGGCAGTTGAGTAAACAACGACTGAGACTAGCCAGCAACCCTCGTAAGGTTTTCCATTGCACTTCCAACAAGGGTTTATTGGCATTTTGCCAAATGCCTGTCTGAGTAGGAAGACAAACCATCATTTAAAATGCTTGGAGCATTTCAAGGAATAAAGTTGACTCTCATTTATGGGTTAGAAGGAGCAGATTGGGACCAAATTGCATACCCATGCATCAGCCCGCACTCATGTGGACCCGACCCGGGTTCACCCAAAGTTAACGCATATAACTAAAATTTTTTATTAGAATTATTCATTAAAATGATGTGGGTTTAGTTGATGAACCAATCACTTTATCAAATACTTAACTTTATCTGTAATTATTTTTATGGTTATAAATATCTTTAGTGCAAATAATGCAATTCTGACATAATCACTTGAATTTATCATTAAAATAAGGTAATTGATTATGAACTAATCACTTCTGAAAACTTAACTCATTGACAAGTTTCACGTTACGGAAAATAGCATTGGCATATCATTGTCTACAAGTCAATTATAAAAATGGACGAAAAGCTATTATGGTGGTGGAGATTTTTTAGGTCCGACCCGCCAAACTCGTCTTAAACCCATTCCATTTTTTCAAACTTGAAAAAAAAGTTGAGCCAATTTAGTTATGTAGACTCTTCAAATTAAGCGTGCATCTAAATTGAAATTTTAAAAACATGTTTTTTTTTTTTTTATATATATGCGTTTTATGTGTGTGTATATATATATATATATCCTTGTAAAAATTAAGTTTATGTATCAAAATTTACAAAAAAAAAATTATTTTAATACTAAATTAATTAATTTTATAATTTTTATTTTAAAATATAATTTAATAAAAAAAAATAAGGTAGTTTATATGGATGGATGAATGTATATATATATATAGAAATTAAATCTAGTCCTAAATTATTTTTAAGCTCAGCCTAACTCGATCTAATGAAAAAAAAAAATTATTATTCAAATTCGACTGGAGCTCAACCAAAGTTCCATTATCCACCCCTAATTTACTCCATAAAACCGACCATTGAGGTCATCCGTACAATCCAAAATTTTCTAAATTAATCGCACCCGTTGATAAAGAATTTGGATCCAGACGTAGTTATATTGAGCCCACGATTGTTTTTGAGATTGTGCATAAACTAAATATTCTAGACTCTTTTTTTTTTTTTTTTTTTTGGTGTGATGGAGGGTGTTCGGGTTAGTTTGCACAAATCTCAACTAATTTTTGGGGTTTTAAAATTAAGGATCGAGTAAATCCTCCAATAACCCTAAGGGCCCGATTGGATGAGGGATTTGGCCCCCTTCAAAGCTTTTACCCACTCATAAGGGTGGGTCTCACACTTATTCCTTTGTTTGGATGACAAAATTTCCCCCCTTTTAGTTTTCCCCCTTCTTTATTTCCCCCCATTTGGAGATAATTTTTGGGCACCCTTGAGACTAATTAAAAATTATCCCCATTCAACTTGACTGCTTTTGACATTTTTAGCTCTCATTAATTGTATTGTTAATTTGATTAAAATAAATATAATGCTAGTAAAAAAATATTAGATAGACCAACAAGTCAAAATAAATATAATTAAAAAAATTAGATAATAACTAATCATTCAAAAATGCATATTTAAAAAAAGTTTTATAAAAAAATTAAATTGTCTAAAAATAATTAAATAGAGTGAGTTTTGTAATTTAATATTTAATTTAATGGGTAACTAAGTTTGGGATACCACAAGGGCAAAAGAGTCATTTGACTATTTTTTCCATCATTCACCCCTCTTATTTATAAAACATCTAAACCAAGTCAAAAGTTATCCCCTCCATAAATATCACATCAATGTGAGCCAACCCTCTAAAAATAATACCCCTTTAAAACTTATCCTCCTGAAATTTTAGCACCATCCAATCGAGCCATAAGAAGATTCGAATTAGTGACCATTAAAAAACGAATTTAAAATTTTACTAGTTGAGTTAATTTTTAGGTTAAAATATTCTAGACTCTTCCTTGCAAAAAGTTGGCAGTGTTTTAATATCAACTATAATAATAATAGCTAGTTAACTAATTGAACATTTACATGTCCTAAATGACACCATAACTCCGAAATCTACTGAAGTTTTGGAGTTCTTTTGGCCCACCAATCGCTGGCAGCCTAATGGACCGGTTAATACCCCCTTTTAAGAGCAATATACTTCTCAAAAAAAAAATTAATAATTAATTGATTAATTATCAAAATAAATTATTAGACTGATGTAAATATTTTGTGTACTTGTCACTTTAAACGAAAATACTCATTAAAAATATTTTTAATTTAAAAAATGTCATTATCTCATTGTTTTTATAACTAATTCTGATATATTTTTTTTAACAAATAAGTATTTATTTTATTTTTAACTCTTAAGCAATGATATTACATTTCATGAGAGAGAGAGAGAGAGGGAGAGATTGATTGATTTTTGAGAGGGGGATAAATTCAACGTCATTTTCTTATGACGTTTGGGTGGAAATATAATAATTTGGTATGGAAAAGGGATCAAAAATTTAACTTTTCCCTTGTTCTTTTTCTCTAATGTGGGGGAAAAGTATAATATTAAAGTGAATTAGATAAAACTTAAAAAAAAAATTAACAAAAAATTATGAAAACAATGAGAACAAAATTGATATTTCTAATTAAATGGAAGAAAAATAATTGAACTTTAATATAATTTTTAAGATTAACAAGGACAAATTGTCTCATTGGTCTGCCCTTGTTTATAATAAGGCACTGTTTGAGAAAATTAGCATATGTTAATTAGCATGTGCTAATGGTAGATAAAAAAAAATTACGTTAGTAGTTAGCTAAAAAAATTAGTTAATTTTGTATTTGAAAAGGAAAAAAAAAGTTACTTTTTTTATTGCTAACTTGTACGGGTAAATCGACATTTTTACCCTCGAAAATTTAATTAGCATATGTTAATGGTAGTTAAAAAAAAGTTAGGCTAGTAGTTAGCTAAAAAAGTTAGCTAATTTTATGTTTGAAAAGGAAAAAAAAGTTACTTTTTTTTAGATTACTAACTTGTAAGGGTAAATTGACATTTTTATCCTCAAAAGTTTGAAAGAAGATTAAAATATAAGAAGGTAAAATATAATAACTACTCTTCTTCAACGGTGCCTAAGTTTGATAGTCCAGAGACACCCCCTCTCCTCACAGCAACTTTGCTTAAAAGCTAGGCATAACATTTAATGTCACTTTTTATTTTCAAAAAGCTTCTTTTATTACTTTGTTTTTTTATTTCTTTGTTTTTTTATTTTTTGGGCCAATAATGGACCTATTGAGATTGCAAACTTCAATCCCAGACCGTTGGATCTAGGATTGCAGAAGCTGATGAAATTGGTATTGCCAATCCAATTAATTATACTTGATCCAACTTTGGGATATTTCCCCACCAATACATTTTTAAATGGCAGGACAGGCGGGTTCCATTATATTCACTCTTTGTTTTTTAGGAAAATTTGGCCAAGTTTCAGAGCAGTTGTCATCCAATAATTAATTTTTGGATTTAATTAATTAACAGGCGACTTGCTAAATCAGTGTAATAGTCGCATAAACAAGCCATATTGTATTGAAATTTGTGTGAAAACTTTATTGCTGTGTCTATTTATTTATTTTTTTTAATACCTGCTTCTGTGCTGAATGAGAGAATCAATTCTTATTCCTTCTCAATGTCTGAGGTTTGTCTCTACTTGTTACCCTCAGACTAAATAGGTCATTGGTGAATTTACTCTCACTATATATATATATATATATATATTTTCCCTTTTTTCCTACTTTTTTCACTAAGGGAGCGTTTGAAGTCTAAAAAAATAAAAAAAAATCAATGAATGGGATTGATGTGATGTAAAAATGATAGGTGACAAAATGTGATCGAAAGAATTTGAAAATTTTTGAAATTTTTTAAAATTTTTTGATTTTTTTTATGACTCCAAACAAGCCCTAAGTATTTGTAAAGTAGACGAGAGCTAAATTGTTCCAAATATGTATTGATTTTTTTTTCTTCCATCCAAACAAATATAAGTAATCAACGGCGAGAAGGATTTCTTGAAATTTTTATTTGTAATGCAAGAAATATGATTTTCACGATTACGTTTATTTATAGAATTTGAGAGATAAAAATAGATGGTTTATTTCATACGACTCACGAATTCAGTGTTTTATTTATTTATTTATTTTTGTTTTGGGTCCATATCTTTCATTTTATAAATCATAGATATTATATATTTTTTATTTTAGAATTGTTTTTGTTAAAAAATTTAAAATTATTTTACGTCAAACACACCTCTTCTTCTATTACGTAATCTATTAATTAAATATTAAATAATCCCTTATTACATCCAACTACATATATTATTTCACTATATTATTAGGATTTGGGGTTTGATATAGACTGTTTGATTAAAATTTAACAGTTCAAATACATTTACGTTTATTTTTTTAAAATTAAAATGGTATGAACACATTTAAATCGTTAAATTAAAATTAAACAGTACCAAATTAATTTCACAGTTCAACCTTCTCCTTTTGTTATCCTATCTTTTAGTGAAATGTAATAGTCATCGTGTAATATAGTAGTGTTTGGTTTATCAAAAAAAAAAAAAAAAAAACAAACAAACAAATTACACGTCGGCGTAAAAATGACACGTAATGAAATTTAATTAAAAATTTTGGTAAAAGTTAGAATTTTTTTAGTACTTTTTAGAATCCAAATAAGAATGATCAGGTAATGTACAGTGACGGTAATTATAATAAACTCCAACATGAATAAATGTTATAGACAACATCTCTTGCATTCAAACCCTATACTAAACAATAAAGTACTAAGGCTTGGTTTAGATTTTTGTTAATTTGACATTTTTACTGTTGAAAGTTTAAAAGAAAATTAAAATATAAGAGGGTAAATTTGATTATTTTAAAAAAATCAAAAAGTTGGTACTTGATATTTTAACTACCGACATTTCTTGTCAAACGAAGCCTAATCCTACTACAAATAAAAGAAAGGAAAAATATCTAAAAGAGCATGCCACTGGCTCCACACACATTTCAATTGCATTACTAGTCAAGTTGGCCATAGGGATTGCATTGTATTATCTCATAGCCTAACCCTACTATTAATAAAAGAAAGGAAAAAAAAAAGGAAAGATACCCAAAAGAGCATGCCAATTGCTCCACACACATTGCAATTTCATTACTAGTCAAGTTGGCCATAGAAATTGTATCGTATTATATTCTCATAGCCTAACCCTACTATTAATAAAAGAAAGAAAAAGAAAAGGAAAAATACCTAAAAGAGCATGTCAATGGCTCCACACACATTGCAATTGCATTACTAGTCAAGTTGGCCATAGGAATTGTATTGAATTATATTCTCATAGTGTCAACCAACAATTAATGGTGAGCCCTACACAATCTATCTGTAGATTTTAGTTGCATTCTCATCTTTTGATTTGTTTTTGGAATGCAGAAGCATCTCATTTTTTTATTGCATTGTTTAAGAAACAATGTTAGTGCGACTCAAGATTAAGATTTTATTTATTTATTTAGGGGGTAGTTTTGAGTAGAACTACACATAGATCTTCTACAACCCTTTTTTTTCCCCTTGTTCTGAAGGATATTAGTTTGATAAATCCAAGTCTAGTCAGGAATTTTTTTAGCTATTTTTTGCTTTATATGATTTTTTATCAACATTAGATTTTTTTTATCTGATAACTTTTAAATATATCAGTCACAATTTTTTAAATAAATATGACTACAAATTATAAAAAATTAAATTTTGACCCAAAAAAAATGAAAAGGAATAAAATAAAATAATAATAAAAAATAATAACTTTATATTAATGTCAGAGAAGTGGACGGGGAATAGTAGGGTTCTACAAAACAAAAATGTCAGGAAGGTGGGAGTTTAAAAGCCTCTCTTTCCTTATTTTCCTTCCACCCCATCATCTCAGATCTCATCTGACACTACTCTGAAAAATCTTCCACCCAGAAATTCCAAAAACCCCTCTTTTTTTCTTAGCCATTGTCCCCCTTTTGATCCATCTGATCTGAGAACAAACTCTGCCACCATCAAATCTTTATGGGTTTTTACAGCTAAGGCTGTTCTTGAAAGGTGACACACACACATACATGCAACCCATGGAAGGACCAAACCCACTTAACCGAGGTTCAAGGTATGCTAGGCCAGCATTCCTCCATATTCTCTGACTCTCTTAAAAACACTTGCTTTCTTGTCCCGATAGAACTCTGCAGCTTAATTCTGCCCATACCCATTTGGCCCCTTCTATTTTTTTTTTTTACCCCCCACCTATTGATGGTGTCTGTGTCCTGTAGTGCTGGGTATACAGTTTCAGGTTTTGGGGTTGTGGGTTTGAACCATAAGAAAAAACTGGACTTCAGGTTGGGTTTGGGGCCTGTTATTGATCTGAATTTGATGAATGTGTTGTTTCCTGGTTCTTTTGGATGACATGCATGTAATGTTTATTGCCTTTTTCCATTTTAGTCCTTGAAATTTGAATCACTTGGATGATAGATACATAGAGGTGTATGTATATCAATTGGTTTTGTTAAAATGGTTAAACCCTGTTGGAAACCATCCGTTGAGGGTGATGGAGGTTGCCGGGGCAGAGCTGGAAGTTGTCGAGGTGGAGATTCGAATGGTCGGGTTGATGGTTTGTTGTGGTATAAGGATTTAGGGAACCATCTGTGGGGAGAATTTTCAATGGCAGTAATGCAAGCCAATGTTTTGTTGGAGGATCGTTGCCAGCTAGAATCGGGGCCGTTGAGTTCACTCGATTCAGGTCCTTGTGGCACGTTCGTCGGGGTTTATGATGGGCACGGAGGGCCGGAGACTGCTCGATTCGTAAACGAGAACCTTTTCCACAATCTCAAGAGTATGTTCTCTCCTCATTTCCTTTGTTATTTGTTCGATTTAATTCTGGTACGTGGTTTCTCTAGTTAGCATTGAATTTGTTTATTTCTCTCATTGAGGTATTAACTTGACCCTGTCACGAAATTCTGTTCTGGAAATGGTATTGCTTTTATGACTGTGGGGGCGTTTGGTACCCAAAAATCAGAAAAAATGAAGTGAGACACTATTTGATATTTGATTGATATAATTCAAAAATTCTGACGAGACTCGTTCAATTCAAAAATTTTGACTAGACTCGGTCAAAGGTGATTTCATCCATTCCATTCATTCGAACGTGAATGGTTCTGATAAAAAAAGTTGACAAAAAGTTAGCAAAAGTTTGTTAAAGTTAGAGTTTGAAAACAAACGCATGGAAAATGAAAGTGGGCAAAATTTGGTAGAAGTTGACAAAAGTTTGTATATTTTAGAGGACCAAACGCCCCCTATCTTGCATTTTTTTGAGAAAACCTCAAGAAGTTTAACAAACTAGTTTTGGGTTGTGAGGGTTCCAGGTTATTTTACAAGTCAATCATGAGTACTTCTTCCAGCAAAATTCCTTTTTTTTTTGCTTCTGTAGTGGGCTAGCAGGGGGATCATAACTTCAGCAGAAGGAATTTCACGAAGGACCTGTTACAGTTCAACATTTCACACAAAAAATTTGTTGTCTCGCCAATCTGTGACTACTTTGTAGCCGTCACGCATGATTTTTTTTTATCTTGGATTCAGGTTTTTCGTTGTTCATGATAATGATGAAATTACTTTCTGACTAGACCTTTCCTTTGATGCAGAATCGGCCTCTGAGCATCAAGAAGTATCGGGAGATGTTATCAAGAAGGCATTCATGGCAACTGAAGAGGAGTTTCTCTCTCTTGTAAAGCAGCAGTGGCTTGCTAGGCCGCAAATTGCATCGGTCGGGTCATGTTGTCTGGTGGGAGTAATATGCAACGGACTTCTGTGCATTGCTAATTCTGGAGATTCCAGGGCGGTGTTAGGGAGATCAGAGAAGGCTGTCAGAGGGGCGATGGCCAGTCAAATATCAACAGAGCACAATGCAAGTAATGAAGCTGTGAGAAACGAGCTTCGCTCATTGCATCCCCATGACTCACAGATTGTGGTTGAAAAACACAATGTCTGGCGCGTGAAGGGCATTATACAGGTAGTTTTATGAATAATTTTGTTTTGTTTTGCCTTGTTTGGGTATTTGACATATTTATTTACTCATTCGCAATTACTGTCCATTTGTAACTTTCTCCCCTGGTGAGTTGATTGTGTAGTTTTGCGTGTCATACTCCAATTTATGACACAAAACAATCATTGATCAAACAGTAGACACTCAGGTTATGGTTAAAAGTGTCCAGCAGTTCATAAACAGGATTGGATGCATTCACGAGAGCTGTTTTGGAGTTGGACATTGTTATTTTTTGAACATTCTAGCTTACTAGCTAGCATATTTAGTAAAGCTATGAAGTATTAATAGTTTAACATGGGTGCCGTATTCATATCTGACGTTTATCGGATACATACTCCTCGAATATACCAAAAAGGTGTGTCTAATACTCAAAAATGTTAAAACAATCCTACATCGAATAAACATATTTGCTGAGAGCCCCGTGTTATGTCTATGCCAGGTTTCGAGATCCATTGGCGATGCCTATCTGAAGAAGGCAGAGTTCAACAGAGAACCTCTATTGGCCAAGTTTAGGTTGACAGAACCCTTCGCTAAGCCAATCCTTACTCCAGAGCCAACAATCTTTTTACACAAACTTAATCCCAAGGATCAATTCCTCATATTTGCGTCTGATGGTCTTTGGGAGCATCTTAGCAACCAGGAGGCTGTTGATATCGTCAACAATTGTCCCCGTAATGTAAGTCTCTACATCTTTTACTGCATTCAGATTAGGAGAACTCAGTATGATTTAAATTCATTTTTTTTTTTTTTTTGTGGGCAGGGAATTGCTAGAAGACTTGTGAAAGCTGCACTTCAGGTAGCTGCCAAGAAAAGAGAGATGAGATATTCGGACCTCAAAAAGATCGACCGAGGGGCGAGGAGGCATTTCCATGATGACATTACGGCGATAGTTGTATTTCTAGACCAATCTCTGATGAATAAGAATCCCTCTCCCTCTCCTCGTAGTTGCGCCATTTCAGTTGGCAGAGGGGGTGGCGTTCCAGCCGCCTGAAGTACTAGTACTCTACAGTGCAATTTCTTCATTCCTCAAAAATATATATGTTTATATATATCATCCATCCCATTCTATCTTTATTTCTTTCCATAGAAAAATGAAAAAGATGAACATATGGCAGCGGAATCAACCTGTGTAAATAAAAATTGATTGATCTTTTCTTTTAATAAAAGGGCGTATTATTCCAGCATCATGCTTGAGATATGAATCCTTCACTTTTTTAAGCCGTTTAGGATTAAGGCCATGTTTGATGACGGGATAAAAAAAGGGAGATTCAACTATGAGTCCAGTGGAGCAAAATATCAACATCCTTTGTTTGGTTTTGTAAAATAACTAAGGATAAATAGCTCATTTGGATAGTATATCCCTTAAAATGAGAGATATGTAATATCATGAAAAATGTGATATTACTTATACCTTATCTCCGAATTTATTTCTCGCTAAAAACTAAAAGCTCAAAATTATTTCCTGTCACATATCATATCAAATCACATCTTTTATCCCACTAACCAAATATCGAAAAATAATTTCACATAAAAAATTAATTTCAAATTATATCTAATCTCATATATTATTTCATGATATTACTTATACTCCATCATCCAACCCCTCAAAACAAACATACCACCCTTAGAGTCATCCAATTCTATTTTCCCATATAAAAGGGACGAAAATCCACAATACGATGCAGAAGAGACTAAAGCAAACATCCAAGAAAGCTTCGACTAATTCATTTTTGAGAAAACGAACCATGCAAAAGACAAAATAAATAATTTGCAGGCATAACAGTTTTTTTTAATTATTTATTTATTTATTTATTTTTTTGGGGTGACCTGCAGACATAACAGCTGCCACATAACATCAACGGAAAATTTCACAATATTAACATCAGAAGCACAACAGATGATCAACAGAGGAAACACATAACATTACTTAAGCAGCAGAAAAAGAAAAAAAAAATAAAAAATAAGCGTCTCCCCCGACAACCAGTTGATATTTCGTCCAACAAACACACAGCACCCAACCATTTTAAGCTACAAAAAAATCCAATTACCAAACAAATTCCACCTTTTTTTTTTTGGGGCATGCCATACAAAACTCTAGTAGACAAATTAAAACGCAAGGCCATTAGGTAATCAACAAGCATCTCCTTAGTGTCTTTTCACTCAAAATGTCTAAAAATTTAGAATACCAAAAACTATGAAATTATAACCAAGGAAAGAGTTGAGTTTTGGAACCTTTCAACATCCAAATAGCCAATCAAAAGAACCACTTGATTCAAATTCTTTTGTTTGAAGCTTCACCCACAAATTTATTCCAACCTGTCACATCTGTCATGAGCCAGCCGGACAACAGCAGTAAGCGGATCATCCAAATACATTATGAGATTCAATTTGCAAAGTAGATTTTAACATCATCTGATCCAAGACTCACTAGTGTTTAACAACACCCCCCCCCCCAAGGGGGGGGGGAGGAAAGGAAAATGTTCTCCAAACCATGAAATGGGACAAGTGAACATATTAGAAAATGATGCATAACATAGCGTTCTAAATCTACCCACAGATCTAAAAGGAAAATTATTTAAAGATCTAAAAATTGCACAAATGGGTACTTCCTAAATGCCTAATAATGCAAGTTTTGTTTCTGACGATCGCTGTAAAATCTAAAGCTTTTTTGACAATTTTTGTCTACCCACCATTCCACGGACATTTTTAAAGACCCATAAATTTCAAAAACCTAAATATCAGCCACCAAAAAAAAAAAAAAAAAGCCTTGGATCAGATGATGGACTTGCACGTCCAACTGACTACTGCTGATTCCAACAGGATCTGGTATGTGACAGAAACTGATAAGAGGTTGGCCAAAGTGAGAGAGGGTGAAACTGCAAAAAAAACCAAATTCAGTCACTAGTTTCTGGAAAATCGTTTTATGTGAGAAACTCTATGGAAAAATACTTTCCGAGGCCATAATTCCAATAGTGTTGGTATTCTTAATCTGTTCTTAGATAGGTTTACACTGAGGAGGAGCTGTTAGATTATCCTGGGCCTCGCCAGGTAAAATAGATATAGCTGAAAAAAGCGAAAGCTGCCTTGTCCTGCTACACCTCATGAGAAGTAATTTTTAGAATGGAAGGAGCTGCATGCAGGAGTTCATATGTCAGAAAGTAGATACGAATACAGAAGCTGCCGGGGAATTCACAAAAAGTCAAAACCTAAACCTGCCAAAATAAGACAATGAAATTAATTATAACAGCTCAGAAATAGGACCAATTCATTGAATCCAGAAAACATGAGATCAAACCTAAAACCTAAATGGCATGAAACTATGACTACTAGAGAAAAACATCTATAAACAAATCTTACTATAAAAGAAAGAAGCTATAATATTTAGGTTCCCCCACCGGCCTTGCCCGCAATAGCTGTCTTCTGAATTTCAAAAACAATATCAGTACTAAAAACAACAAATTCTTGGTGTACATCAGCATTGATGGGGGTTAAAAAGGAATCAATTCATAATGACTTACCATTTCATTATCATTGCCTTTGCCATTCACTTGTGATAGAGAACCAGATGGAAGCTGTGAAAACCTGGAAAAACCATTGTTGAAAATATAACATTTGTAACATTCAAGAAGACAAAAAATAAAATAAAATAAAAAAGCTTTAGAAGCGCATAATGGTGGAGCGATGCAGACCTTATTGCCCTTGCTTTCTTTTTGTCTTCTTCCACTTGATCTGTTTTGGGAACTGTTCCAAACCTGGCAACCCTAGCTTTCTTCTTAGCCTCCTCATTAGCAGGGACAGACTGCAAAATCCCAAATCTGACAAACAACTTTATAAGGATCATAAACTATTTGTCCCCTAAAGAGAACACACACACACACACACACACAAAAAAAAGACTCCCACGTTACAGCGTCCGGGGAGGATTAGACAAGCAAACTTACCCCTGCTTTCACAGGGGTTATTTCTAGAATTTGAACCAGTATCCCCTGGTAGCAATGGAACAACTTCGTCGCTGCTCCAAGACCACCCTTGTTTTAGACTACATACATACATAATGTAAAAAAAGAACCGAAAAAATAGAGGTTTTAGCAAATTCAACTTTGTGACAGAATCTTTAAAGATGCACGTAACCAAACCTCTCTGCTCTAGCCTTTCTCTTCTGCTCCTCTGATTTTTTCAATGCACCTGATCCATGCACAGCAGGCCCAGTCCCAAACCTGCAATGAAAAGTTCATGTCTGACAAGCTTAATAAAAATAAAGAACTAGAACATTATCTTAAAGTTACAATGGAGAAAAATTTTAGTGGTGGTCTAGAAGAAAATCAAAATCATTAGCAGTCTAGAGGAAAATCAAAATCATTGGCACAGCCCATAACATTCAAAAGTGTCATCAAATTACCCATCATAAGCAGACGTCTAAGAATTTAGCCTATGCATATACACAATACCATGACCAAACCAATAAACTGTAATTTTACAATATAAGGAAGTGCTCACAATTTCAATAAAATTAGGAGTATATTGATACAATGATACTAGAATAGCCTTTCTACTTGTATTCACAAGAGAGAGAGAGAGAGAGAGAGAGCTAGAACCGGGGTTACTCCTGTCATCTACAAAGTAGCCCAAATTTGGCACATGCCAAAGCCAAACTATGCAAATATCAGATCCTGCCACCCCTTGTTTACAATAACGACACTATGTAATGGTCAGAAGCAGAGTAACCCCCTCTTGCGATCCAAGTTTTGGTACGCACTTTTATGATCGTAGTACTCGTACATTCCAATAAGCTAAATTTGACAACCCAAAAACATTGTGCCTATGGCCTATGTTATATTTTCATTAGAAAAATTTATGAGAACAATGAATTGATAACAAACTGTGTGACAATAACCAATAAAAATTTGAACTCTTACGAAAAAAAGGAATGAGCAAATATTCATATTGAACATAAATCTTTCTTTATTGCTTTTTATTTTCAAAACGTTTCCATTCTAATGGTTTTACGTAAATGAAAAATGAAAAAAAGAAAAAAATTAAAACAATAGTTGGGGAGCTAAGGTGATCCTTGAATATAGGGATTCTATCTGGCTAGGGACATTGATAGAAATTGTTGGAGGCCAAAAAAATATGATCATTCCCTTCCCCTTTATAGGGAATTCTCTAGCTGCTAGAGACGGTCTTATACATCACTTACATACCTGAATTACTGCTCTCTAAAGGGCATCCCCAGCTAAAGGGCACCCCTACCATCATCTAGCCACCTCCAGTGGCGTAACATCCACTCATCCCGCAATCACCAAATCAAACCACGATGAATTGAAGCCCCTCTTCATTCTTGCAGTTAACTTCAAGCCCAGGCTACTCCAGGCCAACCAATTGCAACACCAACCTTTTTTAACTAGGGTAGAAAATAAAAATAAAAGCGGGAAGAGAGAGAGAGAGAGAGAGAGAGAGAGAGAGAGAGAGAGAGAGAACTCTTCTACTGAAAGGCTTTCCTCAAAGCGTTCAAAAATTATATGCCAAATTCTTCAACCAAAAAATGGAAATATGGCAAGTTGATGATGGTTATGCATAAAAACATTACACACGCGGATGCGCATGTGGTGGAAAGAAGAATTGGGTACAAATAGAGAGATGCACCATCATGTCAGAATCAACCGTAGACGCTAGCCCTAATCTCATGAAAATGGCATGAAACAAAACAAAATCCTAACTTTAGCTAAATTAAAGATATGTACAGAAGAAGAAATCAACAAAATAAGCAAACAATATCACCTTTCTGCCCGGGAATTGCGCTTGTCTTCTTCAGAAAGCTGCACGGGCATCCCGAACCGCTCTGCTCTGCGGATCTTCTTCTGGATATCAGAAACAGGCTCGTCCGCCTGGTCGTTGTTGCCGTCCTTCACGGCCGTCGAACCCACCTCGGCTCCAGTGGCAGATACCTTCAATTCGTCGACGTCGTTGAGAGACGACTCTGTAACGGTGGCGGACAGCGGAGTCGACGATGCGTTGTCGTTGTTCTTGCCGGGCGGATCTGAGGGTGGCTCTTGCGGTTGTTGTTGGTCAAGAGCTTTTGTAGGGTTTTCTTCTTTCTGAGCAGTTGCAGTTACTGTAGCCATTGATAGATCGGAGGAGTCGGGAAGACGGGGATGAATCTTTTGCGGCTGCTCTTTCGAAGCCGGGACACTTTGATCTTCTCTTTTTGTGTGTCTGTCCAAACAACTTTGATAATGGACGAATGTGCTTTTTTATGTCTTCGGCTTTGTTTGGGTAGTACAGGTAGTTTCTCTCATTATTTAATTTTTTATTTTTTTAATTATCAAATTTATTATTTTATATTTTAAATAATTTTTTATTTTTTTTGTAAATTTTTTATCTTATACAATGTTAATAAAAAAATACAAAAGAATACAACTTTAAAAAAATTAAATTTTGATAAAAAATACAAAAAAGTGGTGAAATATATATATACTTTAGCCAAACAAAGTTTTATAGTAATCATTTTTTACCAATGGTAAACCAAAATTAGATTTTTTTTAGTGTTTTTTAGTTGCTTTTTATTTTCTAAATGCAAGAAGTGTTTGGATTTTGAAATTAGTTTAAAAAAATGAAAAATTAGTGTTGAAGCCGGGGTGTTTGGCAACTCAAAAATTAGTAAATAAATACCAAAAATTAATTTTTGTGTGTTTGGCAAAATCACAAATTTTGTCATTTTTTTGATTTACTATAGTAAAAAGTACCACTCCATCATTACATTTTTTTTGATTTGCTACAGTAAAAAACATACCAAACACCAAAAAGTTACAACTTTTTTCCTTTGCTACAGTAAAAAATTTACCAAACACCTAAAAGTTACTAAAAAAATACTAAAAATTCCACTTGGTTCAACCAAACACACAAAAAAGTACAAAAAAAAACCAAAAAATTACCAAAACTTAATTTTTTTTTTAACTTCTAAACACCCTCGTAATATAAAAATGAGAAGTAATAAATTTAACTAGAAAAAATAAAAATTTTTAAAAATTTTTTGAATTCTTTTGTAAAATTTTGAGACTGATAACAAAGGGCGAGTTTTAAATGATAAAAAGTGAGATAAAATGAAATAAAATATAGGTTGGAGAAACTTTATACTTTTGGTGTACACATCTTAAACCGCGTTTTTCAGATATGAATGGTAAGATTCCTATTCTGACGGATTAGATTTCTGTTTGAACGGATTTAAAATTTTGGACAGTTATGATTTCTTTGTACTACAATTCGTCCAAACGAATTGTACAAACCGTTTGAACGGAAGTTGGCCACGCGAATCCGTCGAAACAATTTCTACAATCCGGTGGAACGGTTTTTACGGCCCCACAAAAAATAGTCAAAGTAAGTTTTATTCTGTAGTTTGGGAGTTTAGGGTGAAAATAGTGAAAAAATTTTTACTATTTGATTAACTGAATTTTATTTATCGACTTTTTTTTAAAGGTATTAAACTTTTTTAAACTTTAAAAAAATAAGAATGTATGAAAATATATATATATTTTTAAAAATTTTTAAAGATTTTCACCTAAATATTATACTTGTACAGTCAACTAGCAGTGAGCTCGTGCCATGTGCCGTAAAATAATTAAATTTAATAATTTTTATGTTGTTTTACTAATTAAATAAATAAAATAAAAATTATAATTGTAATAATTATCATTTTATTTATTCAGGGGATCTTTCTTTCTCTTGCCGTCCCACCTCACCATAGACGCATAGAGATCGAAGTATGGTACTAGCTTCCGTCTTCTACTATGGCGTCCCAGTTATCCCCAAATTCGATTCGAGCTTGCTTAGGTTTTACCCAATCTCACAATCACTTTTAGCTCCCGAATCTTCCACGATTCGACTTTCACATCTTCGCATCCATCCCTCACATTCAGGTAATGTCTCTAAACACGGACACGTATATGTATATATATTCCCAATCAAAAGCGTTGAATCTATCTCAGTTCGTATACGTGTTAAATTCGAGTTTCAGCTGGCTGTCGTTGTCGTCGATCGCATTGTTCACCGATTGCTTGCTTGAGTGGAACTGAGCAGGAGGAAGGGTTATCTAAATCAGGTGAAAATGCTCAAGAAATCAATTTTATACTTTATATAGAGAAAAAACACTCTCTTACTTGAATGAGTGCAGTGGCAATTACGTGCTAGTTCAGGGCAATCGTAGTTGATAGCATAGGTCAAGGCAGTGAATTACTATAGAGTGTCATGTAGGTTCATTGAAACAAACAGAGTCAAATTCAGAAACTTTTAGTTTTGAGTGCATTTTGGAAGTATTTGACAATTGTTTTGGGCCTTACTAATTGCTTAGAAATTCATGAAGAGTCCTCCTAGAATATTAAACACATAAGGTGACTAAGGTCTTCACAATGATATATTTTCCTTTTGATGTGGCAGTTTAAGTAAACTGTTAATAAGCCTCGTGTAACTCCATCCTCTAAATTAAGTCCCCTCCCCATATACATACATATATATAATTGCATTTATAAATATTCATGTCACTAGTTTGATATGATGAATTAATGCAATTCTTGATAAATTTAAAGGTTGATGGGTTACCTTCTATGGAGCACATATAAGGACATGAGACTCTAAAATGACTCGATATGAACAAGTTGGCATGGTGATAACAAATTATTATGTATTTTTATACATATACAGTATACATATATTTTTTTGATGTATTATATGTTTAAAAAAAAAAAGTGGCCCACTGTACGAGACTCTCCTTTGTGGGGATAGGTAACTTATGTTGTCTTACTCCCATTAATTGGAGAGACTGTTTTCATTAATAATATTTTTGTCGCTTAAAAAAAAATCCTTATATCTAACTTAAAAAAAGTTATATATATATATATATATATTGGAAATTTTTAGAATTTCTAAAATTAAAAAAATTAAAAAGATGAAGAGTCAACAAGTATAAATCCATATTATTTTTATTCTATTACTCGATTTCAGGTTTTTTTTTTTTGAGAATTCCAATCTGTTTTATATATTTGTAAGCTATGGACATTATTGTCCTCTAAGTGTCCAAAGAGTGTCCAAGTCTAAAAAGATGAAAAAATAATGACACACGTCGGAGAGTGTCCCACGAGTGTTGGTGTCCAACTTCTCCACAACATCTTCCAAGAAGTGTCCACACTTCTTAGGTTACCATTTCTTCAATGGCAATATGTTTTGCATTGGGTGTTGTTTATTTTATTGTATTTTCTGATTATTGTAATCTGCGATTACGTTCTGTTGTTGCAAATAAAACTTGCTAATATTTCTCAGAACCCATATCATTCCCCCAAATGCCTATAATTATGCAGTTCTATTCTTGTTTACTAGTTTACCTGAATGTAATATTATACTCAAATAATCCCAGGAGACAGTTCTCAATCATCTCGCAGCAATAACCATGTTACAGCCTCACACAATTCTCATTATGTATCCTCTATTAAAACCGTTGCCGTATGGGTAAGGACCTGCCATATTGCATTCATCTTTTTGTTGAATTGTTTATTTTGGAATATTATTCATGGAAGTCAATTTAGTTATTTACTGTTTTAGGTATGCACAGCAGTCGCATTTGGTATTGGTTTGGGTTTCAAAGATGGAGTTGGCAAGGCATCTGAGTTTTTTGCTGGGTATGGAGCATGAAGCCTATACTAGCTTGTTAAAATATATACAAGTTACGCATGTGATGGTTTAATATTTCTATGTGGCAATGATTTTTTTTCCTTTATTTTTTTAGCTTCTCTTTTTCTATCTCTATTTAAAACTATATATTTTTTTATTGTGGACCCAACCAGCATTGAGTGTCTTGAGATAATATAATTACTTTCATTAACAAAGTGCAAAATGTTGCTTACTTTTGGACTAGTCTTTAGTTACAAGTTCTAATATACAATAGCATTCGTGATTAGGAGATTCCTTTACCTAGTTTAGGGTAACACTGAATTTTGAGGATGGCCAGGGACACTCAAGCCTTGGTAGGTGCAATTGTTAGAGTGCTGTACTGGATTGTGTAAGGACTTATTAGCAAAGGCCAGTTGAAGGATGGGGTGAGAAAGTCATTTTTGGATTTTATCATTTCATTGTTACTGGTTTCTCTGGAAAGTTATCTGGATTGACTGATTTCATTTCCTGTAAAGAATGTTGTACGCATGTTTATAGTTGAGAAAGAAGAGTACTCTTGCATAGTTTTTGAATCCTAAAATTTGATTCTTTGCACATCTCGTAGACTGGTAGTTATTAATATTAACCTTGAATTTACTGTACTCATCAAACATTTATTGTTAATTATCAATACCTTTGACCATTATTGCACTCCTTATGACACCAAAGATTAATTTTTAAGTGAATTTTTTCTCAAATTATTCTGCTTTTCTCTTCACTTTCCAGGTTCTTGGACTTCTTGTTATTTTCTTGACTCAAAAAAAAAAAAAAAAAAAATGCCTTAGCAGTTACTAATTCATGGTAGCTTTTATACTTCTTTTCTCAGTTTCATGTTTATAGAACTGTCTTCATTTGCTTTCTCTTAAGTTTTATTTCTTTTAGGCTGTATTTGGATCAAGGTTGTCAAGGGAAAAGGAAAAGGAAAATGACATGATTCAAAATTTATTCTCTTGTTTGGGTTGAGATGAAAAATGAAAGGGAAAAGGCTTGGGATTTAAGAAATTGAAAACAATTAAATTAGAAAACTAATTTATTGATGAATAAATTTTATTTTATTATACTTTTGAATCCATCTAAATAAGGACATGTATTTGTGATTTTATGTTTTCTTGCCCTTTTCCTTTTCTCTTCCATTTTTTTCTGCTCATCAGATCCTCACTCCAAACACACCCTAAGATTTTTTCCAACATTCAGTATAATGGTTGTTGTGATCAGGTATTTACTGGAGCAGAGTTTGTCTGTGGATAATCTATTTGTCTTTGTTTTGATATTCAAGTACTTCAAAGTGCCAATGATGTATCAGGTATAATATTAAGCTTTCACACTGAATGAACTATATATTTGCAAGACCTTATGGTCATTTGGGTTCTAATTTTTATTTTTTTTTTGCATGATTTAATTTGTTTATGGAAAACCATTTTGATGAATTCTATCATTGTGGAATTTAGAGCCGGGTGCTTTCATATGGTATTGCTGGTGCAATAGTCTTCCGGTTGTCATTGATACTTCTTGGAACAGCCACCCTTCAGGTTAACTTTTATTTGATTTATATGCATAAATGTATCTATCATTCATAGTACTTACTACAATGTGCATATGTTCACGTTCTTGCATATGATACATTTGTTTCTGTTTATACTTCCCATTCATTTTCTTCCATATTTGTTCAGTTCCTGATCTAGTAGTATATTGCAAATTTTCTTCAGTTTGTCCTGTTGCTTCTATTTATTTTTGAAATGTTCTGTTCCTTTTAAAATTTGTTTTCTAAATATTTTAGAGGTTCGAGGCAGTAAACCTGTTGCTGGCTGCAATACTTCTGTATTCATCATTCAAGGTGCAATTTCTCCTCTGAAGGGTGTAGTTATGGTGATGCAATATCTGTTATATCAGTTCTTCCCATTGTGATAATTTTCAGTGTTCACACATTTCTGCAAATAAGAACTCAACTTTTGCAATTTATCCCCCATGTTCATGGTTCATCCGGGGCAGGAATCTTAATGACAACCTTGAAACTGGAATGCAATAAAAAAATTTTAAAATTCTTATGGACAACTTAGTTGCTGATCTAGGTGGTATCTTATGTAAAACTGGAATTTTGTCATTTTACACAATGGAGTATAACTCATGTAAAGCTTGAATGTTTTCATTTTGTGTGGCAGAGTACAAGTCTTGAATTTGAGTCCAATGTTAGATTAAGCATAGTAAAACTCCTGCTTAATGAACATAACATTATATGATTTATTTTAGTTTCTTTCCCAAAAAAAAAAAAAAAAAAAAAATTCACATGATGCACTTTATTCAGTGTTGTGTCCTCCATTATTGATGAAATGTGGACGTATGTTTAATGAAAACGGGATAAAAAACTTCATCTGTATTTGCATTGTTACTACCACATTTGAATGTTGATTTGGTTTTGTTACTTGAGGATGATATATGGTAATAGAGTTAATCTGTACCTTTTTGTTTTTGTATGCTTGTTGAGGCTTTATTTTTTCCACTTAGTTAATGAGACTCATCTTTTCATTATCTTACCATAGCTATTTACTAGTGAAGAAGAAGACTCTGATCTGTCCGACAACTTCATAGTGAAGACATGCCAGAAATTTATCCCCGTCACCTGTAAATTTCTCTTCACGCTTTCCTATTCTATATGCACATTCTTTGTTTCCGAATGTTTTTATGTTCATTATCATGATTGGCTTATCAATTGGAACTTCTGAATTTTAATAATTACTTGATAATTTTCTAGTTGATTTTATGAGACAAAAATGCTAAATATTATCTCAAGAAGTTTGTGGTTTTGTGGATTGCAGCACAATTAACTGAAGCTCCAGAAATTAACTTTTAGAAGTAACCAAAACTATCACAGCTTGCTCATTTTGTTTTGCCAGTGCGAGAAGATTTTTAGTTGTGATATTGATTATTTTTGATCAGTGAATCTCCTATTTAAGGTAATACTGAATTCTGTAGATACATACCTTAAGGGCATGTTTGTTTTGTGGTTAACAAAAGATAAATCCTACTAGGATAATTTTTGTCCTTCATTACATTAGTTTGGAAGAGAGGGTAGCAATTACCCTGCCTTCTGGGGGTAAATTATTATTGGTGGGGGAGGTGGGTAATGGGGATTAATGGAAAATTATACATTTTTTCTCATTATCCGGTAAAACATTCATTTACACCCGTCTCTCAAGTAGTGTTCTCTCTCAGCATTCCAAATATAATATAATTATTACCGGATACTTCTAATCCAAACACAAGTATCGTGAACTTGTTACCTTTTTAATTATTTACTGGAGTAACAATTATCCTTGTAATTTTTCACCCCCGAAATTTTCATCTCGTGCCAAATGTTCCCTTAGTTGGGAGCTATTTATGGTTTTTACTGTTTGCTAATAGAGGTAGAGCCATATTTTGCTCTTCTGGATTACAAATATCAGTTTTTGTTATTTTTGTGGTGTTTATGTGAAATTATCATCATATATATATCGAAACTCCCAACCTTATTTTTGTTGGGTTTATGTGAAATCATATATATATATATATATTTAGAAACTCCAACCTTATTCGTAAGCGCCTCCTCTCCCACTTGGCTTCAAGTCCTCTAATTTGACTTTTGAAACCATGAGCTAAGTTGGTTATCAATGTGCCAATACCATAATTGTGTCTGTAAGCCATCTTTACCATATTTTGACTCCAAATATCATTTGGCTGGTGGTATTATTTACCTATTCACTTTTTGTTAGGTGTTTATTTGTTTTTGGGGCTAGAGATACTAATCTTCTGTCCTTCTTTCTTAATAATGCAGCTAAGTATGATGGAAATCAATTCATAACAGTTCAGGATGGTGTGTGGAAAGTAAGTCCTTCCTTGATGGGTTTATCTTGTGCAGGGATTAAACGGCATATTTTAGCCACTGTAATGTCACTACATTATACGTTCAGCATACTTAGAGATAATTTTTAAGTGCATGGAAGGAATTCAAAATTTTCTGTGAATTAGATCATGGCATCTTTTCTTATTGCATAGAAACCCAAATTAATTTTTACATTTTTTTTTTTATGAATAGGTAAATTGTATTAAAAAGCATCAAGGGGATGCCACCCTAGTACAAAAACCTCGATCAGGCACCATTTTTTACATTGATTTCTAACTGACTTCAAACATTTTGGCAGGCCACACCTTTACTTCTCACGGTAGCAGTTATTGAGCTCAGTGATATTGCATTTGCAGTGGGTTTCCTTTGACCTTTGTCCATGATTATATAGGTGTACATGTTCAAACTTCAAAGAGCTTGGGGATTTTGAAGTTACTATTGTGGTTATAATATGATGCCCGTTTTTCAGGTTGACTCTATACCAGCGGTTTTTGGGGTTACTAGAGATCCTTTTATAGTTTTCACGTCTAATCTCTTTGCCATCTTAGGTAAATTTAATCTGCATGCTCAAAAGTAATTATGATTTGCACAAGTTTTTGGTAAACAGGACTAGAATGAATTGCTCTATATATTGCAATTAGTTTTAGGTTACAATAACCTGTTTTCTGTGGAATGATTTTTGAGAGACAGCCTGATTTTAACTAGGAAGGAGTCTTCTTCTACACAGAACTCCATTTCTTCTTCTATTCAATTATCTTGCATTCATGAACTGAAGAAGTATACCCCATTGTTAAGATATTTCTTCTATTCTCTTTTTGTGGAAATTTGTTAACTATTTTTTACAAATGTAGGTCTAAGGTCGCTGTACACCCTTATTTCTGAAGGCATGTCTGACTTGGAGTACTTACAGGTGAGCAATGGACTATACCTGAATTTATGATTCTTGCTGCATGCTTGCTGGTTGTTCTCTACTTCTCCCTCTACAAGGTGATCACAATGTATCCCAGTTTTTAAAATATGAATCAGCAGGCATGGGCTATCAAGATTTAAGATTTGAGGGTCAGCAACTTGAACTAGAATATGCTATTCCCTTCCAACTGCAAACTAGCCTTTCTTTGGTCTTTGCAATGCACTCTGGGAAAGAAGCAAATATAATATGGGTAGCTTATCAATTTTTTGCCCAATGATTCTTCCCCAAAAATGGTGATGGTGATAAGCATTTTATTCTTTGACCTGCCTAATGCATTTATCCTTCCATTCGGTAAGAAGCGGCTTAGTTGGCTGATTACTACCCAGGGGAAATGAAAACAAACGTGCCAGGGCAAGGGATCAAGAGGCATATTCTGTAGGAAGCCCGCGGCTCAAGTTAGACTGAGTAGAAGTCCCCATTTGTTGCTAGAAAATTACTAATGGAAATAACAATAATAGATAGAGAAGCAAAACCTTTTTCTATTTCAATCAACATGATAGGAGTGATGCAATGATTATCGGAGAATAGTTTTCTATGGCATCATTCCCGATGTCTAAGGTTGCAATTGTATTTATGGATTTGAAATCAAGACATTTTGTACTAATTATTTATGAATAATTGTTCTAATATAATTTTGTTAATTTAAATGAGGATTTCATCATGGATTTGAATAGTCTAACACAGTTAATTATGAAGAATTTGAAATTGTCACAAAAAAAGTTAGTTATTTGAAATCATTTACAATAGCGGCTTCACTATTACTTTGGTTATAAGTATTAGAATGCTTCCAAGTGTTATTAAATAGATTGACTCATTTTACTTATATTTTAATACAATTTAATTTCAAATCCATTGATTTGAAATCCCGAATTATTCAAACGGAGTCCGAGTGTATTTTGCTTTTACCTGGTTTGAGCATCTATATTTTATCTTTATTGGTCATTATTATAATTATTTTGTATTGATATGAATTGAATCCCTAATTTTTCTTCATCAGCCCTCCATTGGTGTCGTTCTGGGCTTTATTGGCTGTAAGATGATCTCAGATTTCTTTGGTGGGTATTTTTCTCAACACAACGGGCTCTATCCCTTTGAATTGACCCCTCCTCTTTCCTATCTCCTCCTCCTTCGTTGTGTTCCAACAATTTTCTTTATCTTATTCTGGTAATTGGGATAGTTTACATAACTTTCTCTGCAGGTTATCATGTATCGACGGAGGTTTCTCTAGGATTTGTCGCGACAACTCTCACTGCCGGCGTATTGTCAAGTTTAATGAAGAAATCTGATTAGAATTAGAAGGGGGGGGGGGGGGAATAACCTTTCAAGCACGGCTTGGATGCTTAACCATATTTTACTAATGTATTTTCTTTTTATCCTATTTCCCGGAAAAATTACATGATTCCTCTACTCCATGTCGGGCTAGTTTCGAGTTAGCGATGAACTCGGACCGTGTACATCCATTTTTCGCTTTAAAAGCGACACTTTGTTTCTGTATAGGTGGAGAGTGTTCGATGAGGAAATCATTTTTGGATGAAATAATGTAAAATCAGAGTTAGTTTTGCCAGTGATGATCTATTTATGATATGCCGGTAAGTGGTTAATTTCAAAGCTTTTCTATTTGGCTTAAAAGTCTGTTTTACAATCTTGATTCTTAGATTTGTGAAGGAAAAGCAAGGGGGAAAAAATAATTTAGTAAAATAAAATATTATAAAAAAATTTAAATATATATAGATATACAGTTATTCTGCTTTTTTTGCATTTTTTGCCCTTAATAAATCCGTGTAAGAATAAATTTTCTTTTCATTTTCCGGTGTTTGGAAAATGCTTTTCAGTGCACGAATAACCAGCGAGGTGAATGCAGCAAAAAGGAAATCGAGACGAGAACTGCCGAGGGATCTCCGATGCGATGGTGGTTGAAATGACTTACCCCTTTTCAAATGGGTAAAGCATTCTTACTTTACCAAACAATCAAAATCAATAAAAATATTATTAGGTAAAATATTTTACCTCGAAATAAATGGAGCGGTACTCAAAATTCTTGCTGAACTTAGAAGTGCACTAGCGGGCAATTCTTATTTATTCATTATAGAGGTGTTTAAAGTGATTAACAGTGAGATAAAATTAGATAAAGTGGGATAAGTTATAAGTTCGTAATTCGTGTAGTGAGATAAAAATAAATAATTTTTAAAAATTTTCAGTATTTTTTATTATTTTTTAGAATTTTTTATCACTCTAAACAGAGTCATAAGTTTTTTTATTATATATATTCAAAAATAATAAAAATAAAAATATAATATAAAACAAGCATTGTTAATTCTTTATAGAGATTCAATTACAATACAAATAAAAATTATCTTAGTACTTGTATAAAAGGCATGGGTTATTCTCTTTCACACTCGTATAGATTTGGATAGACATATTAAATGGTTATGGAAAAGGATTACCTATGCCCAACATAGTGAGTCACACCAATTTGACACCTATTTGAACTTTAGAGAGATAAAACTGCAAATATTGCAAAACTAAGAATGAATGTGATGGTTACAAAACTTAAGCAATATTATTATTTTACATGGTTTCAGGGTCTTAGAACTTGGCTTAATCGAAAACATTATTTCATATGATTCTTGAAACTTAAAGTTTGACTTAATTAGGAAGTGTGGAATCACACGAGATTGTATACCTTATTAGGAAAATGATTGTGTAAGATTATTTATCAGAAACTTTATCTGCGAAAAAGCAAAGCAAACAATATTTGGGTACAATATGCATATTAGTGCATGACTTTACTAAAGCGAGCTGTGCAGGAGTTTTCACGACTACAAGGTTTTTTATTGGTAGCCTTCTTTTCTACCCAACACCGTTAAGGTATTGTATACTTGTCACCTTCAGGGGGGGCTTTTTATCTTGAGATGTACCTCTCCTGACTCGAACCCCTATATCTTAAGTATTAAGGAGAAGCTCCAGTAGGTACCCATGAGCCACTGCCAAGTGGCTGAGTTTTCGAGACCTCAGAACTTTTTACCCGTTGCCCTCCTTTTTACCTGACACCGTCAAAGTATTGTGTATTTGTCACCATTAATAGGCTTTTTACCCTAGGGTGCATCTCTCCCGCCTTGAACCGTTATTCTTTAAGTATTAAGGAGGAACTCAAGTGGGTAACATGATGCCAAATGTTTGGCAATAAAAAATTACTGTTAGAATTGCTTACCACGTCAACTAGAAATCTAATTGCCGGTTGGCTGAGTACAAAAGAAACAGGGGTTATGGTTGCAAAGAGAGTTCTCTAACCAGAAAACCCTCCGATACTTAAATCAGCGAAAGTTTTGAGAGAATTAAAGAGTATAAAGAAATGAATAATATTCTAGGTTGACAATAGTGAGCATATTTGAATTTTGAAGGTAAGTGCTGTATTTATAGTAAGGTGAAATGAATAAATTAACATATAAAAATCAGATTGTAATGATATCCTCAAATATACACTTCTCACTTTCCTTTAAATGCCTTTCACTTCTCATTTAATGTCCTTATTTTTCATTAAATACGTGTGGGCGATTGGAGCGTTTAAATAGAAAGAATACAATTTGGAGAACTATTTACTGTCACATATGTCTATTACTTGTAATGAAACAAATCAACTAGATTGTCTTTTATATGATGAATCTAATTCATTTATTATCATTGAACATTTATGGTTAGGGTCACATTATCAAGCAATGGGACTCAACTACGGTGATCCCCCGATTACTAGACTAATGCTGAGCACTTTATAACGTGCTTGGAAAAATATCACGTGTCCCATTTTATGATATTTAGAAAGGGGCCATGTATCCCAAATTTATTTTGTACCAACGCGACCCATGCTACCCAAAAAATTATCACGTAGTCTTGGTGTCCCAGCCCGACTTGGCAATTTCAAATGTAACACTTAATTCTCCAACGTCATTTTGGATATGTTTGGGGTTGTATAAAAGTGTATAAAATAAAATAAAATTACAAAAATAAATGTCTCGTAATTCGTGCAATGAGTGAAAAATTTAAATTTTATTATCTCATAATTTATGTTTGTAAAAATTTGTAAGATTTTATTTTATTTTGTTTAGCTCTAACGGAGCCGTTAAGCCACATCAATTCCTTATATTAGTTCGTATTTTCTATTTGTAGGTCTTAGTGGGCTGGACAGGACCGGAACGATAATTTAGGTTGGTATATGCCAGTGTAGTAGGGTCATGTTAACATTGCGCTTGGGTGTTAAGTCCAATGAGTTGGCATGATACAATCCTTTAATCGAAAGGGCTGTGCCTATCAGACCCGACCACTGAGGCCTACAATCTATTAAAAAAAAAAAAAATCATAATTTAATTAGTTTGGTTTATTAATATAGGCACATAAGACTCTAATATTTTTTTAATTAAAATATAAAGAAAAATTTTCTAAAATCTATATAATAAAGTAAGATGGTATTTAAAAATATTCTTCTCAGAAATTAAGATTCGATGGTTAAAAATTATTTTTTTTTTCATTCAATGATTGAGTATATTTTTAACTTTCTGATCAATTCTTATTTTAGTGAACCCAACTACTATCTATTTTATAAAACGATTAGAATATTTTAAAATTTATTATATTTCAAAGGTGGAGATCATATGTCAATCAAATTGTCATTTAAATTCTGTTCAATTATGATTTTTAGAAAGTTAAATTTTTTAAATTAAAATCATCATAATTTATATTTTCTTTTATGATATTTATAAAAAATTAATTGAATTAAGACCAAAAGACATGTAAAAATTATTAAAGTTTAGAGCTTTAAAATAAATTAAAATTCATAATTTATAAACTTTTTATCTAAAATTTTTATTATATAAAAAATTTAATACTAATTTTATTCGGTGTAACCTGCAGACACGTTATTGCTGGTTAATTCATAAAACATCGACTTTACAACTTCTAGCATGCGAGGCTGGAAAAATGAGCAAGTGGGCACATTCCCCTATTTGCCATTTGCCTGCGTGGGCTAATCGAAAGAGGGGATCACACGAAGAAGCATGAGTTCGACCGCACTATAAAATTGCTCAATTTGTAACGGCTCCATCGAGTTTTGAAAGCACAACTCAGCAACGAGAGCAGCGGCTAATTTTGCGGGAGAGAGAGAAAGCGGGAGCGCGAAGAAGAGGGCATTCAGTTGCAGCAATGACGGATTAGCCATTGGATCCTCCGAGTTCACCGAGAGAGCTGATTGGAGTGAAATTAGATCAAGCCTCTCGATCCCAGAAGATGACGCTTAAGAGCTCCAATTTTCTCCCTTTTGTAAAGCCCAAGAGGTGATAAACATGTACACATATATATACACATGTATGCACATGTATATTCACACGCGTCTGTAACACCGAATCTTAAGCAGTGCTGTTTGAGCTAAGTTTTGCACAAAATTCGGATTTTTAAGGCTCGGTTGTGGCTCTTTTTTGGGTGGATTGAGCGAGTTCTCATTTGGATTACCATGAATTTGGCATCATTTTTTTTTTGAATTTACACTTCTTTGTTTTATGCTGATTCATTATACACGTAACCCTAATTCTGTATCAAATTCAATTAAAAATGTATAGTTAATTCGTTTGCGAGGAATTGGTGAGTATGTTTAGATGATTTGTGTAGGAATTAGGATTAGGATCTGTGCATTGTGAATTGAGAATTATGGTTCAAGGATTAGTTTTCTGAGATTGGTCTGAGGCGAAACAGCGCTATGGGCAGTAGAATCGGGACTCCTTGTGAAGTATGTTGTTATCCTTGTTAAGCAACCGTAAATTGGACGTTGATTCCAGGTAAACTTGTGGCAATCCTGTTGTCTTGCCTTTGTGTTGCTGCTTATGTTATGTATAAATGTGTTATACATATGAAAGTACATGACAGTTGTTATTTTTGTGACATCAAAAATTGTTATCTGAGGTTGTTGGAAATCGGTTGGAGTGGTGTTTTGAGTTTGGTAATCAGAAAGACATTGATCTTGACAGGGATGCCTATGGATTTACTGTGAGACCTCAACACCTTCAAAGATTTAAAGCGCATGCTAATATCTACAAGGTATTTGTTACATCGGTTTGTTCTTTCCTGCTACACTCACTATTGATAAAAATAGTATTTATGTCACCATATATATATATATATATTGTGTGTGTGTGTACGTTCATTGATATCATTAGCAGACAACATCTAGACTCCCACCAATTTAGAATTATCAAAGGCTTTTTACTTATATTGAGCTTAAAGTAGATATGAGTAATGACACATTATCGAGGACAAAGGAAAATAAAAAAAGCAAGCAAACAAAAAGAACTAAAGGAATATGGTGAAGCCTACAACGGTAGGATCTATTGGGGAAAAAAATTAAGGTACCACGTATCCACGCTAGTTTTATTTTTTGGCTTCAGGAAGAGGAAGAAGAAAGATCAGAGAAGTGGAAAAGGTTTCTTGACCAGCAAGCACAGTCTGTTGAATCGTGCTCAGCCGAGGAGGAAAGTAACAACAGATTGCATGGTGAATTTACAGAGCAGAAAGCAAAGCCTGGTCCAAAGTTGAGTGGGGAAGGGGATGATTCAGGTGGAGGGAGTTCCATTCGTGATATTCAGACTGAAAAAGATCCCAAGGAGGAGGTACAGTTGCCAATACAAACAAACACTCGTAAGGTGCAAACATGGGCTCAAATTAGGACATCACTTCGTCTCATTGAGAATTATATGAGCTTTCGTGTCAAGAAGAAAAAGAACATGAAAGAACAGATGACCACTGCTCAAAATCATCTCTCACAAATTGTAGAGGCAGGAACTTTAAGAGGAGAATCTGAAGAGGACTCTAAGGAAGAGTTCTACGATAATGAGATAGGAGGTGGTAACGGGAATGGTCCTGCAGAAGATACTGCTGCTAGTGATGGGGTCTCTCCAGAACCCTTCTTTCCATGGAAAGAAGAACTAGAGTTCCTTGTTCATGGGGGAATACCAAAGGATCTTAGAGGAGAGGTAATGCTTGACTCAGCATCTGTGTTTGTAGATTTACTTAAATATGTATGTTAGAATAGAAGTGTTTAATTCATCAAATCTTCTTACAGGTATGGCAAGCATTTGTCGGTGTGAGGGCACGGCGGGAAGAGAGTTATTACCAGAACTTGCTAGCTCAAGAAAGTGATGCCAGTGATACACACCAGCATGGGAAATTAGGCACTGGGAGCAAGGGGCACAATGGAGACAGAGTTGGTATACCTGAAAAATGGAGAAAGCAGATTGAGAAGGTCATTGATGCATGGGCCCTGGACTTTATCGTTCAATCTTTTTTAAATTTGTAGGTGTTGCTTCTATTAATTCGCATTGCAATGCAGGTTTCTCCTTGAACTAACTTCTTACGTTTAACTTTGCAGGATCTCCCCAGAACTTTCCCAGGCCATCCTGCACTGGATGAAAACGGTCGGAGTTCCTTGAGGCGCTTACTTTTAGCATATGCTCGACATAACCCCTTAGTTGGGTATTGTCAGGTAATTGGCAGGAAAGAATATGTTTGGCTGTTCTTAATTTGTGGTGTTAACTAGAGGTGGAAAATGGGTGGGCTTGGGTCGGGTTAATTCGGGTTGAATGCTTAATTGAGTAAACCCAATTACATCTAATTAATATTCGCGTCATAAATGAGTAAATTTAGATTGACATAGTTGGAGCCGCCAACCCATACCCATTATATAATTTAATTATATATCTAATTAAAGTATGGCTAGTGAAAGTAGAGTGTGAGCAGTGGAGTAAATTGTGGGCAGTGGAATTGGAAAGTAGGTAGTGGAGGTGATACGTAGTGGTGATGGCGGTTGACCAATGTATGGGTAATCATTAGGCATCTGTCCAACCTACTTTAACCCGCATACAAATAGACCCACATATACTAATTCAATTATGATCCATCTATAACTTTAGGTGGGTGGGTTTAAATGAATGGATTGAACTGGCCACCTCTAGTGCTAACATTTGAGCTAGAAGTACCACTGCTCATTATTCCTTTGACATTTATTGTGGGGAATAAAACTTTTTGTAGCTACTCCAGCTCCTTATATGAGGTTGGGATTCTGCTTCTACTGTAGCTAGTAGGTCGCTTCTTGAAAAAGTGCAAGTGCATGAGACTGGGTGCTTTCAAGCAAAGTGAGTTTAATCTCATGGATCTATTGCATCAATTTTTGTGGTAACTTACTTAGACATTTGAAGGACATGTACAAATATGCGTGTATGTACTTTTTTTGGTGGGTGTTGTTGGACATATTCTTTACAATTACATTCACTGAATTTTGCCAAAAAATAACTAGATTTTCATTCGTTT